>CM075294.1:12013913-12613913 GCA_037672795.1 Lagerstroemia speciosa | reverse complement strand
GTTCAAGGCACAGAACTGTTGGTATTAGCAGCTAGATTGGAGTTTAGAGGCTTGGCAGATGGACTTAGCAGAGTTAAAAGTGAGCAAATTTGAATTCATCATGAAGATCATTGAGTTATCTTTGGTTTGATGGACTTTGGACCAGAAATTCATCTTGGAGAGGGAGATACAATTTTTTGAAAGAAGATTGCCCGACATGTGAACAGTAATCGGGCTGTGGCTGATTTCGTGGGAAAAATCATATCTATTTATTAGGAGGTCTAATTTAAGCAATGCTTTCTGAATTTGGATCCTAACTCGTGAAGAATTAATATAAAAATAGAGCGTAATACTGAAAGATCCAGAATCAGCCCAAGAAAATTGATCACCGAGCCTCAGTGTGCAGGGCCGGCCCGTACCAGCCAGTTGGATTCAAAAATTCATTGCTCACTAATTATGAGGCCTTTTCACGGGATTCTTCTTTTCAATGGTCACTAATATGATGAATATATATCAGAAATTATTATAAATGAAAGGCAAGATTCGTGCTGAGCTGAAGAGAAGGAAAAATTGGCAGGTCCTGAACTGATATATATTGATAATATTTCAGATATAAGGATTGAGTAAAAATGGAAAGGAAATATTGTTGCAGCTCCATGGATTCAGAAATTAGAAGATACTTGACTGATTTTGAGTCTCAATATATCCCTTCTTCCGGATTTAATCTTGAATGAAGTGTATAAAAGGAGGAAGAGCTGAAGGGGGATGGGGAAGAAGACTTAGAAGCAGTACTAAGAAAAATCTAGAGCAACCACTCAAGGACCACGATTACCACCATTCTTCAGAGAAACGTTGTTGTCACTGTAATCTCATCCACAGCTATCCTCTCCGGCTGTTGTTTGATCCTATTTCGAAAGCCTCAAAGCTGCCAAGTGGTTATTTTAGGTATGATGCCCTGTTTTCCTTTCTGTTTTAGCGTAAACGGTCTGAGTGGTGCCTAATGTATTTCATCTATGTATGAGAAGGTCAGAAATTTATGGATGTTCGTAGAAGTTTTGTATTTTCATTCTTGACACAAATTGCAAAAGATGATCCAAGAACTAAGTGTAGTAACTTAGCATCTATGTTTGCAATTCCTACTAAAATCTGTTAGCTTTCGTGATAAATTGGCACCACTTTGTAGTGATTAATATGCGTTAAATTTCACATCATTTGCTCAATTCCCATAGTTAAAATTTTCATCATGTTTCTAGCATGCTTCGATATACTAAGGTATGGTAAGTGGCGTGTTCTGATTACTAGGAAAATAGATCATCTTGATATAATTCTTACATGTAGTTTACAACATGTTGACATGGTTCAATTCACTAATTTGGGGATTTACTTGTGTCATAAGTTGCAGCTTCTTGATTATATTTCCTTCTTTCATGCCTATGATATTGTGCCTTTTGGATTCCTTTCTCTTACCATTGATGCTATCTTTTTTTTTAAAATTAAAATAGGATTAGGAAAGTTGAATTGAAAGAAAATATGGTAAGTTTAGAAACATTGTTAGGGTACCAATATAGGGCGTGTCGATGGGCTCGCGAGCCTTTCGAGCGTAATAGAACCCCCGAATCCAACTTTGGTTCAAGACCGACCAATAAAAACCTATGCGGTTAGTGTCATGCTCCCATAGGTGAATTGTAGGTTTCTAATCGACCTTAGGACTAGTTCCATAAATGATTAGTGGCGACTCCTTTTCTATTTTTAGCCATGATATCGTAAACTCGATTTATTTCGGGGTTGCGACAGTAACCTTTAAAATTCAAATTACTCTAAATACCTTGAAATTGCTTCAAATTACAATAAAATGGCCTACTATACTCGCACTCCAATTGCATACTATATTGAAATTAGAGTGGCTCTTAACATTGTTAATATAACTCTTTAAATTTCAGCTATCATGTTTCTTATAAAAGTGATAACTTAGTTTTTAATAGTTTTAAACACCCAAATTGACTTTGAATCGCGACACAATAACCAATATCCATTAGTATATCATAAATAAACATGAAGAAAGTGAAAATGATTGACTTGGATAAAATTTGCAGTCATTGCACCTCTTTACAGTGATCGTATTAGTTTTCCAAAAATAGTGACCTTCGGAAGTTAAAGTGATTGAATCATGACAAAATAACATCAAATTATAATCCAATTGCTCAATTCTTCACTTATTAGATGAAATATAGCACTGAAATTTGCAAGAGTTGAGAAAAAAAAAGCAAATTTGTTAAAGATATGACTGTTTAAATTTAATTATCACTTTTTTTGAAAAAGTGATAAGTGAAGTTCAAAGTGATCGAATCATATCTAATTCTTCTCAAATTGTGATGCACCAATGGAGAATGTTCATTCTATGGGAAATAGTTGAAATGGAAGTAGAATGAGGTCAATCAAAGCAAATTTGACATTGTTACAAGTATTTAATCCAAAGATGCTACGTTACCTAAATAGTAACCTCCGAAATTCAAATTCCCCAAAATACTTTGAAACTGCTTTGAATTACAATGAAATAACCTACCAAACTCACCCTATCATAGAATATTGTATTGAAATTAGAATGAGCATTAGCATAGTATGTTTGCTATATTTATGACTATTTGCATTTCAGCTATCACTTTTTCTGCAAAAGTGATAACTGAGATTTTAAGAGTTCTAAACATTCAAATTGATTCTAAATCACGATGCAATATACAATATTCATCAACATATCATAAAATAACACAAAGAAAGTGGAAATAATTGACTTTGACAAAATTTACAGTCATGACAACTCTTTATAGTAATCATGTCAGTTTTTCAGAAATAGTGACTTGTAGAAGATAAACTGATTGAATCATGACCAAATCAATTCAAATAACAATCTGGTGGCTCACTTCTCCACTTCTTTCATGAAATATTTTATTGGAAGTGGAGCGAGTTCAAACAAAGCACATATGCCTAACATTTGACTATTTAAATTTCACTTATCATTTTTCTTAAAAAAGTGATAACTAAAGTTCAAAGTGATCTAGCCATCTCGAATTCTTCCTGAATTGTGATGCACCAATCAAGAATGTTTACTATTCCAATGGAAGTAGAATGAGTTGAATTTGCGCAAATTTGAATTCTTTACAAGTATTTATTCTAAAGGTGCCACGTTCTCGGAATAGTAACCTCTGAAATTTAAATTCCTCTAAGCATCTTCAAATCTCATTGAATTGCAATAAAATAACCTATTATACTCACATTACGCTAGAATATTGTGTTCAAATTAGAACGAGTCTAAACAATGTACATTTACTATACTTATTACACTCTAAATTTTGATTATCACTTTTTCCTTCAAAAGTGATAACTTAGGTTTTAAAAGTTTCAAACTCCCAAATCAAACCGGATCGTGATGCAACTATCAGTATACGTTAGTATACCATAAGTTAGCATGAAGAATGTGGAATTGGCAGAATTGGATGAAATTTACTATTATTTTAATACTTTACGGTAATGGTGTCAATTTTTCAGAAATGGTGACATTCTGAAGTCAAACTGATTGAATCATGACCAAATCAATTCAAATTGCAACCCAGTGGCTCACTTCTCCACTTCTTCCATAAAATATTCTATTGGAAGTGGAACGAGTCCAAATAAAGCACATATGCCTAACGTTTGACTATTTAAATTTCACTTATCACTTTTCCTAAAAATGGGATAAGTAAAGTTCAAAGTGATCTAACCATCTCGAATTCTTCCCAAATTGTGATGCACCAATCGAGAATGTTTATTTTATGGGAAAATCCAATATGAGCAAATTTGAATTCTTTACATGCATTTAATCTAAACATGCCACGTTCTGATAATAGTAACCTCCGAAATTCAAATTCCTCTAAACATCTTCAACTCTCATCGAATTGCAAGAAAACAACCTATTATACTCACACTACGCTAGAATATTGTGTTCAAATTAAAATGAGTCTAAATATAGTACATTTACTATGCTTATTACACTCTAAATTTCGATTATCGCTTTTCTTTCAAAAGTGATAACTCGGGTTTTAAGAGTTTTTAACTCCTAAATTAACACCGAATCATGATACAACTATCATTATCCGTTAGTATACCATAAGTTAGCACGAAGAATGTGGAATTGGATGAAATTTACTATTTTTAGAATACTTTATAGTGATTGTGTCAGTTTTTCAGAAATAGTGATATTCGAAAGTGAAACTGATTGAATCGTGACCAAATCAATTCAAATTATAATCTAGTTGCTCACTTCTCCACTTTTTTCATGAAATATTCTATTGGAAGTGGAATGAGTTCAAACAAAGCACATATGCCTAACGTTTGACTATTTAAATTTAACTTATCACTTTTCCTTAAAAAGTGATAAGTAAAATTCAAATTGATCTAACCATCTTGAATTCTTTCCAAATTGCGATGCACCAATCGAGAATGTTTATTTTATGGGAAAACATTAAAATGGAAGTAGAATGAATCCAATATGAGCAAATTTGAATTCTTTACAAACATTTAATTCAAAGGTGCCACGTTCTCGGAATAGTAACCTCCGAAATTCAAATTCCACTAAACATCTTCAACTCTCATTGAATTGCAAAAAAAAACCTATTATACTCACTACGCTAGAATATTATGTTCAAATTAGAACGAGTCTAAATATAGTACATTTACTATACTTATTATACTCCAAATTTCAATTCTCACTTTTTCCTTCAAAAGTGATAACTCGGGTTTTAAGAGTAATAAACTCCCAAATTAACATCGGATCATGATACAACTATTAGTATCTGTTAGTATACCATAACCTAGCATGAAGAATGTGGAATCTGTGGAATTGGATGAAATTTACTATTATTACAATACTTTACGGTGATCGTATCAGTTTTTCAGAAATAGTAACAGTCAGAAGTCAAACTGATTGAATCATGACCAAATCAATTCAAATTACAATCTAGTGACTCACACTTCTTTCATGAAATATTCCATTGGAAGTGGAACGAGTTCAAACAAAGCACATATGCCTAACGTTTGATTATTTAAATTTCACTTATCACTTTTCCTAAAAAAGTGATAAGTAAAGTTCAAAGTGATCTAACCATCTCGAATTCTTCCCAAATTGCAATATACCAATCAAGAATGTTTATTTTACGGGAAAACGTTAAAATGGAAGTAGAATGAGTCAAATATGAGCAAATTTGAATTGTTTACAAGCATATATTCCAAAGGTGCCGCGTTCTCGGAGTAGTAACCTCTGAAATTCAAATTCCTCTAAACATCTTCAAATCTTGTTGAATTGCAATAAAATAACCTACCATACTCGCACTACGCCGGAATATTGTGTTCAAATTAGAACGAGTCTAAATATAGTACATTTACTATACTTATTACACTCTAAATTTCGATTATCGGTTGTTCCTTCAAAAGTGATGATAACTTAGGTTTTAAGAGTTTTAAACTCTCAAATTAAACCGGATTATGATTCAACTATTAGTATCCGTTATTATACCATAAGTTAGTATGAAGGATGTGGAATTGGTAGAATTGGATGGAATTTACTATTATTACAATATTTTACAGTGATAGCGTCAGTTTTTTAGAAATAGTAATATTCGGAAGTCAAACTGATTGAATAATAACTAAATCAGTTCAAATTACAATCTAGTGGCTTAATTCTCCACTTCTTTCATGAAATATTCTATTGGAAGTGGAACGAGTTCAAAGAAAACACATTTTCTTAATGTGTGATTATTTAAAATATTTAACTTATCACTTTTCCTAAAAAAGTGATTAAATAAAGTTCAAAGTGATTTAACCATCGTGAATTGTTCGTGAATTGTGATGCACCAATCGAAAATGTTTATTTTATAGGAAAATATTAAAATGGAAGTAGAATGAGTCAAATCTAGGCAAATTTTAATTTTTTACAAGTATTTAATCAAAAGGTGCCACGTCCTCGGAATAGTAACATCTAAAATTCAAATTCCTCTAAACATCTTCAAGTCTCATTGAATTGCAATAAAATAACCTATTATACTCACACTACGCTAGAATATTGTGTTCAAATTAGAACAAGTCTAAATATAGTACATTTACTATACTTATTACACTAACTTTTGATTATCACTTTTTTCTTCAAAAGTGATAGATTTTAAGAGTTTTGAATCCCAAATTAACACCGGATCATGATGCAATAGCTAATATCCATTATTACATCATAAATTAACATGAAAAAAGTGGAAATGGTTGGCTTGAATAAAATTTCTGGTCATTAGAATACTCTACAGTGATTGTGTTAGTTTTTCAAATATACTGACCTTAGAAAGTAAAAAGTGATTAAATCATGATTAAATCACTTCAAATTACAATTTAGTCACTTAATTCATCACTTCTTTGATGAAGTATTCCACTGGAAGCGAGATGAGTTGAAATAAAACAAATTTGCTTAATGTCTGACTTGGTTGAATTTCAATTATCACTTTTCATGAACAATTGATAATTGAAGTTCAGAGAGATCTAATCATCTTGAATTCTTTCCGAACTATGATGCAATGGCTAAGAATGTTTAGTTTATGTGAATATGATGAAATAGTGAGTTGTATTGGAGTAAATTTGAAATTGTTACGAGCATCAAAGCTAATTGTAGCACTTAAAATTCACAATAGATAAGCAATACATGCTTATTTTTCATTTTATCAAATTTGAATTAGTTGCAACTATTAAATCTGTAATTTGAATAATATACTCGAGAATTTTATAGAACATATTTATTAACTGCATATTTGGAAGATTTTATAAAATTAGGTCATATTTACTGTGCATTAGCCATATACTATTATTGTGAAAGAGTAAAATGCGTAATATTTATTCTTGTAAAATATAATTTATTTAAATTCATTCAACTCGACTTATTATCTTTAAAAAAAGATATTATCCCAAACTTCCTAATTTTACTTAGATATAACTCATTAAATCTGTACTAAATCGTCCAAATTTGAATTAGTTAGAACCAATTTTAATCATGAATATTTGATACTATGTACGAAATTAGTACATATTTTATATATTATATTAATAAAAAAACTCTTAAAATTATTAAGAATTGAAAACGTCAAAAAAAAAAAGCAACAATTGCTTTGAAAGCGTAAAAAAACAAAGCGTAAAAAGACAAATCGGCAACAACCGATTGTTTTAGTGGACGGTAGAGGGTTCCCCCTCGATGGTGGTGGTGGGGGCAAGAAGAATGGACTTCACACATTGTCCAAGCAGTCATTTTCAACTAGCAAGCGCAAACCTTCGTACCTTTCCCATATCGGAGAGGTTTAGTCATGAAAATTCTAAACTTAAATCTGATTTGACTTGAAACTTCAAATTTTATTAGATTATTGTAAAATATTTATCTGATTTATAAGAAATTAAATATATGTCAATATAAAAGTTTAATTTTATAGGTGACGGTATTATATTTTAATTTATTATTTGTCCGACGTGATATTAATTATTCAATACCTGCTCCCACATGATAGGGGTGTTCACATGTAGAAAAGTGAGGAATCGGTTAAAATATATTCCGGTTCCAGTTCCATTATATATAATACTCGAAATTGAAACCAGTAAATATATATTGATATTTATATTGAATATAAAACGTAAAAATACAATATCATATCTTAATATTCTATTATATCCATTTCTTCTCATTTTCAAACTATCAACCTCTCTTAATTCTTACACTTTCCTCAACTGTTATTATCTAATAATCTTCATTCTCTTGTGGCAGGAATCCTGCCGACCATAAAACATCCCTCCTATTACATTCAATTGGACATTTTCAATATTTTTTTGGTACGCCAAGTAAGAAAATTATTAGATAATTGCTTTACTATCGATTTTGAATTTTGAATTTTATTTATTAATAGAAGAACATGTTTCAACCGAGTACCTAAAACCTATAGTATAGTACAGGTTCAAGGTATGGTCCGGATCTTGAAACTAACAAGGTAGGATCTAGTTCTAAATTTTAAGAACCAACCTTAAATAGGGTAAGGTCCAGATATTATAAAAAATATAGGGTACCCGAAACTGATCACTCCTATCACATGATTGATGCAAATCAAGAGCATGGTATAAGGGATCCGATTAGAGTTTCAAACAGGCCAATTACGAGGGTACGGGCTAAGAAGTTTAGAGAAGGTCTTAGCGGGCTGGTTCGAGAAATTTAGACTCAAGCGAATTCAATGAAGCATGTTGAAGTAAGTCCGCATGTGTTAGCAACATATGTCAACATGATTGAAGTTTTCGAAGATTTCAGTCAAAGATGAATAATTTTGGTTAAAGATGAATATCACATTTCTTAGTAACATATTACCTTTCTTTAGTTATCAAGTTAGAATATTAGGTTAATATTTCATTGTTTCCTAGAGAGTAGTTAGAATATTTTTGTTGCCTATTACATATGAGGTAATCTGGCGATACAATATTTCACATATCTTGTAATCTTGGCCTATTTGTAGTTCAGGGCTGAGGTTGGACGAAATGGAAGACATCTTTGTTATTCAATACATAATTTCATGAGGAATTTGCTCTTCTTTGTTCTTGAAAAGACTCATAGAGCTTACTAAGGTTTATTGTGGTGTTTTACAACTAGACTTATCACTTGGATTCTCGGGATTTGGTGTCCTTTCCAAACTGTAGCTTTGGTTCCTATCTCACTAGGTAGTGGGTCAAAGCTCACCTTCGAAACTTCTCTTTGCAGATTTTGGGGTTCTCATCCATATATTGTTGTCAAGTTTTGCCACGTGTTGGTAAGGTTCGCATCAGTTGTTATCAGAGCCATGTGCACCATCTTTTCCAACTCTACACAATGATCCATTTCCACTCTAGCATGAATCTCTCGGTTCAAGCCAGCCATAGTGGCTTCTCAATATTCCTCTACGTTGGCTCGTATCATTGTAGTCTCCATCTCCTTAAAATAATCTTCAACACTTCGACTCCCTTGTGTAAGAACTTGCAACTTTTTATGCAACTTTCGGTAATAGTAGCTTGGAGCGAACCGCTTTCTCATCACCGCTTTCATGTCCTTCCATGTTTCAATCAGACGTTCTCTATTCCGTCTCCTGCTCAAAATAAGCTGGTCCCACCATGTAATAGCATAATTAGAAAATTCAATCACAGCAAGTTTTACCTTTTTTCCTTTGGAATAGTCATGACGATCAAATATGAACTCCATCTTCTTCTCCCACTCAAGATATGCTTCTGGATCGGACTGGCCTTGGAAAGATGGAATCTTCATCTTGATGCTTCCCAAATTATTATCTTCTCGATTCCTAGCTTCTCCATTCCGATGCCCGATCCTACCTCGTCGCATGTTCGGTTCTTCTAACTCCTCATCATCCTCATTATCTCCCTAGGGAACACATAGCCCATGCCGCCTATTGTTGTTGCTCTGTCGCAGCTCACTCGATATTCTTTCTTCCACCTGATCCAACCTATCTTGAATCGGCTCCAATTCAAGTCGCATTATCCACCTCATCTCCTCCAACAATACTTTCATTTGAAAATTTGGGATGGTATGTTGTTGAACATCTTCGGATGGATCTCTTTCTCGATGTTGAGCCATGTATAGATTCTGCAACCAGGTTAGTATGAATATAGAAAGAAAAAAGACCTCACCTCACTCCCTCACATGTTTCACTCGAAAGATGATTCAACTCAATTCACTCGTATTTCTTTCAGATATTCGACTTTTACCATCTAATATGCTCATCGCTCTGGCCTTTTTCCATTCTTATTGCCTTCTTTAGTTCTTAATCAAACTCAAGGAATCAACAAAGAAACTTGCAGCAATTCAAGTATGAATCCAACCAAAAAAAATCACAAGGATCCTTCCGGTGAAGAGTCAAGAAAATAGATGAGTAAGAATCTTAAACACAAGAATGATGGAAAACGGATGGTTTTGAGCAAGAAAACTAGGTGGATTTATGATTGATGAGTTGATACTAAGACAGTATGATATCTTTCTTCGCTTCTCTTGATTTCTATCTTTCTACTTTTTGGTTTCTTTCTTTCTTTTTTGATGTTGATACTTTTTTCTTCTTCTTTTTTTTGCACGAATTTTTTTTTTGTTTTGCCTTGTTTTTTTTTTTGCAAGCAAGCTCAAGAACGACTAAGAAAAGGAAAGACAGATATCAGCAAGAACGAAGAAAAGAATAATGAAAAGGATAGATGAAACCTGCCTTAGAACCAAAGTTATGATACCAACTAATACGAACTTTACTAACACGTGGCAAAACTCGACAACAATATATGGATGAGAACACCAAGATTTGCAAAGACAAGTTCCAAAGGCGAGCTTTGACCCCCTACCTAGCGAGATCAGAACTAAAGCTACGGTTTGGAAAGGATATCACACCCCGAGGATCGAAGTGATAAGTCCAATTGTAAAACGCCAAAAGAAACCTTGATAAATTCTACGAGTCTTCTCAAGAACCAATAAGAGCAAATTTCTCATGAAATTATATATTGAATAATAAAGAAGTCTTCTATTTCACCCAACCTCAGCCCTAACCTATAAATAGGCCAAGATAACAAGATATGCGAAATATTGTATCGCCAAATTGCCTCCTATGTAATAGACAACAAAATATTCTAACTACTCTCTAGAAAACAATGAAATATTACCCTAACATTCTAACTTGATAACTAAAGAAAGGTAATATATTACTGAGAAATATAATATTCATTTTTGACTGGAATCTTCGAAAACTTTAATCATGTTGACATATGTTGCTAGCACGTGCAGACTTGCTTCAACATGCTTCATTGAATTCACTTGAGTCCAAATTTCCTGAACTAGCCTATTAAAATCTTCTCTAAACTTCTTGGCCTGTATCCTCGTAATTGGCCTGTTTGGAACTCTAACCGGATCCTTTGCACCATGGTTTTAATTTGCAACAATGATAACGTGAATGACATTTATCGTATGCCTTTAAACATATGCTCTCGGCAATCAATCCAGACTTAGGACAATTTTTTTTTTTGTACTAGGCGAGGAGGACATATGACCATGAGGCGGGCTTTGCCCTCCATTATTGGATTAAAAATTGATACGAGTCGAATAACATTCGTACTTAATAAACTAGTCATGAGTCAAACATTTCTTTTGATCTAGAGCTTTCAAGATATCCACACTGCTTAACCCATAAGAGGCTAGGCTTATATTCACTTAAAAGTCTAAACTTATAAGTGATAATATTCAAATTTATTATAAATCAAATTTTAATATATTATTTATACAATGTAGAATTGATTTCTCAATGCTTTCATGTAAAAAAAAACAAGACAGATATTTAGAAGTCTATGTGTCCATGTCCATGTCCACTAACACCATTTCCAATGAAAGACAAGTTTTAAGTGGAGTAAGTCGGAGAAACAACTGGTCCCTAGAGTGCGACCCGCTTGATGGAAAATTAGGTGTCCGTCCCATATAGTTTTATACGGTTTTAAAAATTGAAAACAGAAAATCTTAAAAAATGCAGAGTCCGAAAAAATGGAGAAAACGGGGAGTGGTTGATTAGGGGGTGAGAGGCCAGCCCCCCCGTCTAGAGAAGGAAAAAATTTTAGAAGATACCATGAGGGAAAATTAATCAAATTTATTTGATTAATAATAATTATGATAATTACTTGTATAATTAATATTAATTTACTTACTTATCATATTTTGATTGATACTTTTTTACGTTATGTAATAGAGTAGGACCATTTAAAAATTCCTCTTATGAGAAGATTGTTGACACCCTTCACGGGAAAAGTCCATAATTGCTACAAAACGTTTAATAAACTTAATATTATCACTACGTATTGCAAAATATTTTTCAAATATAATATTTTGGAAAAAATTGTAAACATTTTACTATGCAACTAAATTTATTATTGTGATACAGTGACATGGCAGTAATTGGGACTCCACGTGACAATAGTGCTTATATAGAATCAAAAAATAAATTTAAATGATAAAAATAAATTTAAAATAGGATTGCTTGAAAAATTATGACACCGATAAAATTTTCTACTTTATCATGACCTTCAAAAAGAAAAGAAATTTTCATTTGTTTTGCATTTTTTCATGAAATGTCATGGAGTTAACTACGCTAAAATTTTAATTGCTAATGTAACATGTTAACTTGATATTTTTATTGTTGATTTGGTATTTTTATTTGGGTAATTTGCCTAAAAAAGTACAAACTATTGCAAGATTCCCTATTCTACCACGAACTTTCTTTTTTACCTAGAAAATCACGAATTATGCTCCATTTTTCCTAATCTACCATGTCGTTAATTTGACCGTTAAAGCTGACGTGTACCGTTAATTTTGCTAATTATGTAAACGGAGTCTGATGTGGCATCTTACGTGACATGTAACTTGTCTTAAAAAATACAAACTATTGTGGAGTTCCCTATTCTACCATGAACTATCATCGAATTCCCTATTCTACCATGAACTATTATCGAATTCCCTATTTTACCACGAACTATTATCGAATTCTCTATTCTATCACTAACTATTATTAATTTCCTATTCTACCACAAGTTATTTTTTGCCAAAAAATTCACAAATTATGCTCCATGTCCCTCATTTACCATGTTATCAATTGAATGAAAGAAAATTCTTATTATTTACATCTTAATCTCAATAATGTTTGTGGTACTTCAATTAATATTACACTATTGTATGTTCCATATTATTTTATGTTTTCTTTTAGAAATAAAATTAAAAGAATATAAATTGGACATAAAAATCAACTTAATATAGAGGGAGTACATATTGATTTTAATAATTATTTGGTGTTCTCATATTGTAAGGAATACAAATACACATGTCGACGTTATTTTTAAAGAGTGTAGCATGAGTAAGTCTTGTAATATGTGTCGTGTCGTGTCTAAAGTATCTCAACTCATATATGATCCGTTTAACAAACAGGTCAGAAACTTCAAACACGAACACGACCCGTTTAACCCGTATAAATAAATATGTACAGTTTAATTGTAATTATAAATTAATATAGTTAAATCGGTTAATGGGTTTGACGCATGGACATATAATTAAATGGGTTTAATTGTGTTGTGTCGGGTTACACGAGTTTAACTTGGTTTAACTTGTTTATGTAAACGAGTTACATGGGTCAACTCCTTTAGACATGAAACCCATTTAGGGTCAACCCGAACCTGCCTAACTCTGTGTCGTGTCTTGTCGGGTTATTGTGTCGTGTTAAAAATTGCTAGATTTAAGCATGAGGCAGTATAACATATAAGTTAATTTTTTCTATCTTATTTATGTTCTTTTAATTTTATTTCTAAAAGAAAATATAAAATAATATGGTAACATACAATAGTGTAATATTAATTGACATACCACAGACATTATTGAGAGTAAGATGCAAATAATAATAATTTTCTTTCATTCAATTGACAGCATAGTAAACGAGGGACATGAAGCGCACAATTTGTGAATTTTTTGGCAAAAAATAACTTATGGTAGAATAGTAAATTAACAATAGTTAGTGATAGAATAGAAAATTTAACAATAGTTTGTAGTAGAATAGGGAATTCGATAATAGTTCGTGGTAGAAAAGGGGAATTCGATGAAAGTTCGTGGTAGAATAGGGAATTCGATAATAGTTCGTGATTTTTTAAAACAAGTTAGACACCATATAAGATGCTACATCAGACTTCGTTCGCACAATTAGCAAAATTAATGGTACACGTCAGTAATTTACAGTCAAAATTAACGGCGTGGTAGATGAGGGAGAACGAAACATAATTCGTGATTTTTTTTGGTAAAAAAGAAAGTTCGTAGTAGAATAAGGAATTCTGCAATAGTTTGTACTTTTTTAGACAAATTACATTATACTATGATAGAGAAATTATTACAAATTAGACCACGTGGAGGACAAACACTAAAAATTTTAGAATATATGAGTATCAATCAACATTACTTTAGGCAATTATGCGAATATGAGTCCATTTTTTCACAGTCAACTAATAGATAATAGTAATATACCTTACCTTATCCGATTAAATTATCTTATTTCTATGTTTGTGTATAAATAAAAACGACACATCAGCAATATAAAATGACAGTTCAGCTACCGTGTCAGCGTTTAATAGAAAATTTAGTGGTGTCAGCTGCTTGATATTTAAAAAAAAGGGAAAATATGTGACAATTCCTGTATTTTTGAAACTCGTAAAAAAATATGAAATTTTGTTAAACGTTAATAAATAATTTACTCTTTAAAATGTAATTAAATAATAAAAATAAATCTCTCCGCCGCTCTCTCGACCTTTCTTCCCCCACGTCATCTATACATTGCCTTTTCAGTTTTGCGCTTATTCACCATCTCGCTCTCCATGTATACGCACACAGCACATTCCACTCCTTCTCGCCGTCTTGTCTGTTCTACCAATCCTACTCCTCTCACCGTTTTCCGTCGCTCCAATGAAAATTTCCCCCCATCTCACCAACCAATAAATTTTTTAATTCATAAATCAAAATAAAAATAACGAAATAAAATATCAAAAATGATAATTATAAAATAAAAATAAAAATAAGGATGAAAAAATGAAAATTTTACATCAATAAACCTGAAAATTTTCAAATAAAGATTATAAAAAGTTATAATTTTAAAATAAAATAAAGTTAAAAATAAGAGAATGAATTTGTAAAAGGAAAAGCAATCAATTTCAAAAATAATTAATTTCTAAAGTTTGAAAATTAAACAAAGGAAGAATGCCAGCAAAGAATTTGACATCTTTAAAATTTCGAGCACTTTCAAAAGTTTTTAGAAAAAGATTTTCAATTTAAAATTACTTTAAAGTTGTTTTAGCATTAGAAAGAAAGCAAAGAATTTATCCAAAACTTTAAAATCATAAAGTTTATCTGAGAATTTGTTACTTATTAGTTTAACTTTATGTTATTTCTAAATTGGAACTTTTTATCTTATTTTATTTTTAAGAATTTATCTTATTATTTTTAAATTTTGTGCTGCTATTTCAATTATTTTTAATATTTGTTTATGCTAGTAATGATAGTTTTTGTTTGTCACTTATTATATATAGATTCACAAAAATGTTATTGGTTTCGAGGGAAGTCATTCGCACACTACGATCAACTATATCTTATTTTTAAGAAGGATCCAGAGACGAGTGTTGTTGTGGAGTCTTTTGAAGATACGGTAGAGGAGATCGAAAAAGAAGTGACAGAATGAAGAGTTAGTTGAAAAAGAAACGGAAAGGATGTGGTTAATTTACTATTTCAATATTTATGTCGACATGTAACGATGGATGAAGTGGATAGCTTTTCTAATGTTCTGTCGGAGTGCTCTGCCTCAAGGTCTATCTTTTAAAGTGATGATCCACCTGTGAGTCAACGTGGCGAAAGAAGCAACTCCTCTTTTAAGAAGATAGTGAGAAGGAGGTTTGGAGAGAATAATAAAGTCTCTATGGATCTAATTGACCTAGCAATCAACAAGATTGAAATGGCTTTTCTCACCGCGAATGACACATTACGTAAGTTAATTAATTGTTTTCACCATTTGACTAATGATGTACTCATAAAACAAAATGAAATTGACAATATGATAAAAATCTCAATGACTAGACATTTGAGGAAAAAATGATGGCTGGATCTCTTGTTTCTGAGGATGTAAACAAGGCAAGGCAAGGCATGTTCACATTATAGAAAGCATAAGATTAGAATATTGTCGATGGATTCTGAGAGGATCTAGTTGGTACTCGAAGGTATTTTTGTGAAATTAAATTTATTATATATCAAACCAAATATTATAATATTATATTTTAACCACTTTTCAATATTCAAATACTAAGCATAATAATTCCATTTTATAATGTACATTCAATGAAATTTATATTTCTTGTATATAACAATCCTCCAACTAAATGCCACCAAAATGTAGGTTGTAATTTGAAATTGTGTTTGATAAGTATAAAGGGTTATTGAGGGTTGTATTTGGGTGTTGATAGTTAAATCTCACATTGATTGTATTAGAGAGTGAACTAGATTTATAAAAGAACCAGGCACTACCACAAGAAATTATGCCAAGGCTCATATTTTATATGCTATCATAATAGGCTTTTCTATGGGCTCACACTATGTCAGGCTTAACCGTGAAACTCATGGTCAGTTAAACCCAAGATTAAAACAAAAGTACCTAGCTCATAGCAAGTTTTTATCGAGTATGGAAAAAATCTGACTTGTTTTTTAGTCCAGGGGCGAAAGAAAAAAAAAAAGCTCTACTTGTGGTATTTTGTTCCCTTGTCCGAGACTAGAAGAAAATTGTCTGATTTGATGTCAGTTATTAAAAGGGAATGTTTAAGGGCACATGGCAAATATAGCCCACGTTTCAATGTGAGGGCAAGCAAAGCTCTTTCAGGCATTGGAAAATGAGGTCGTTAGCATTTCTCTTGGAGTTTGGAGAATTCAAGATAAGATGGAGATTTGTTGGGTGTGTTTGGAATTTTGAAGGTAGCTAAATCTGATTCTATTTTCTTATTTTTTAGATATTATACTCTATCTTTTAGAAAAACTATATCTTAATATATTGAGGATATTGTAGACATAGATAAAATAATGACATACAAATTGTGTTGAAAGAATTAACGTAAAGGCCTACTAAATATAACCAAAGCGAATTGGTTGAGGTGGTAGGGCGAATTTTCCACTTAAACAAGATCTTAGGTTTGAGTCTTGTTTATGAAGAGAATTTACCCTCTAGTAGGTCCCCTTAACCTGAGTTGAATTTGTTAGTATTCGTTGAGATTCTATATAACAGTGATTTAGACAGAAATAAGGTGCGTTGAATGCATTTAAAGAGTGTTGAAAGTCTTATGTTTAGGGGTTCTGGGATTCCGCCTTTGTGTTAAGTTATGTTCCTTTGAGGATTGGATTATGTGTGTATTGTACCCTGTCTTGTACTCGTTCCACTAATACTCAATAATGAAGATGCGGCCGAGCTTTCTTTTGGTGAGATAAATTTAAAACTTTACTTGTAAAATTACAAAAATCACATTACATTTTACATTGTTTTGTTTTAAAGTGGGAGAAAGTCTATTTGTGTATTGTCACAAATTAATAAAATTCAATCGTTGTAATATTTTTATAAAACCTATAAATAAAAAAACGACACAGTGGGACCCCCCACTTATTGTCATTTAAATTACAAAACATCCAATGTTCTTTCTCTCTTCTTAAAGAAAATGGGGCTAGGAATGACAATGGAATGGGACGAGTGAGTATCCGAAAACCCAGACCAGCTCTGCACCTTCATGAGGCAGGTCGGAGCGCAGGTCGACTCGAAGTATAAAATAAATTGTCATTTTTAAGTGAAATACAATTCAAAAATATAATATAAATTCACATACTTATAATTCATAGTTAAATAAATCTAATATGATTTAAAGTTATACAATTTTAATAAAGTAGAATGATTATTTTTCAATTTATTAGAATAAGAGTACATATAAATTAAAAAAATCAATTAAAAATATATAAGAATACAATATAATATTAGATCGCGGGCTGAGTCAAGGTGGGTTGGGCCAAAAGAGAGACCAGAAATGGCCCCGACCGGTGCATGGGACAGGTGGGACCCATCCCAAATCGGGTCAGGGTGTAGCAGGTCTTGCTGACTGAAATTAAATTGTCATCCATAAATAGGGAAAGAATGATACTTTTATAATGTTAAAAGATAATAATAATATTATTCTTATTATATAAAAAAAAAAAATTCACATTATCGATTAGAGAAAATTGCACAGTCGGTTGGCGGAGGATTGAGAAAACAGGATAGAAGTTTGGATGTTAAATTTTCTGCCACAGGGTTTTTGACGAGGAGAGGAAAAGCCAATTAGAGATGACGTGTTTTTTGTTTGAGGAGAGAGAGAGTTTTTTATTTTTTTATTTTTGCATTTTTTATTATTTTAAAATTTTGATTTTTATTAGTTAATATTATTTCTGATACACATTAACAAAATTGCTAGATTGCATCAGTCTATGCCATATCATGGTGCTACATCAGCAATTTTAATGACATTAGTGGAAAATTGATAGTTTGAATTAAAATGTCATATTTTAAAAATATTTATATTATCAAATAACAATTTATTTTTTACATGAAAATATTATATTACTCGAAAGTTTTGTATCAACTGTACAATTTTTTCATATTGATTAATTTTCATGTGAAATAATAATATGTAATCTAATTTTTCTGATACTAATACACTAAAAGTACTCGAATCAAATGTCCTAAGTGCAAAATATCAACTTTTCTTGTAAAATTTTGACTTTATAATGAAACAAGTATCACCTAAGAAGAGTGGGAACGCAGCCAGCAGTGACACCTTTATTTTAGAGCAAAAGGAAGGACATAATGCCATGTTCACTTGCATACTTTTGTCAAAAAAATGTAAAAATAGCTCGTATGCATATTTGATTCTATGTATATATAATTTTTCCAATGGAGAGGAAGTTTGAAATAGATGTAAAAATAAAGAACGGGGTTTGTTGCTATTTTACTACTCTTAACTTAGAATTAAGAGATCCTGATTTTAATTATCATCAATAATAATCCACGTACCCCTTTTATTCCCTCTTCTTTTTATTCTCCTCTAAGCCCAGGTACTTTCATTTTATGACAATGAAGAGTTTATTCTCTCCGAGTCTTAAATTCCCCATAAGCTTATGTGGTTTCTTGGTAAACTGAAAAAATACATGTAAAACTAAGCTCGATTCAAGCATGACACAACCTCAAATTCATTTTCTCCTTCATCAAAGAAACTCAACTGAAATTGGAAGCAGTAGGAAATATATGAATACAAGCGAAGTTAAGATGCAACGCCAGTTCTTCCATGAGCTTCCCCTTTAGTTTTCTCCATTAGAAGATGCCATTTCTAGGTAGGAGACTTGTAATCTCCAATCTTTTCTCCCAGTAAACTAGCAACGAGTAGGGTATTTTTCTTCTAGTCTTAGATTTCATGGGCCACGAGTTCTACACTTAAGTTTGTTGTAGTGTGAGCCCACACGCAATCTACACTATACCATATAAAATATCCACTTGAACCTACAAAAGATTGAGCTTATGTTCAATCCAAAAATTTAAAATATTAGGTGGTGCTACCTAATTTTTTCTATAAATAATGGTCATTTCTATTCAAACTCCAATATGAGATTTATTGTCAACATAAGTAATCAGCTTTCAAGCGTTGGCTTGCTCAAGCCACAAAATACTTTCAAGGTGTTTCAAATTTACTCCATTAGGCTCCAAATTTCGATGCGATGTTATAATCTTGAATAAAGATGATGTAAACACCTCATTTTCGCCTTAAAAGGTCTTGGATCTTGATCTCGAAAAGTTGAGTTAGCACATGTCAGGACGATCTAATATGACATCCAAGAGTATTTAATTTAAGTCAATGTGGAGCAATGATTCATTATGAAGAGTGTTGAATTAACTTTGATTCAACATATTACGGATTCAAGATTCGACCCGTAGAAGGATATATTACTTTTTAAGCGAAGGTGGCAAATATGTTAAATTCATTTAATTTCAACCAGTTTCTACTAAAAATTGTAACTAATTATTTTAAGGTCAAAATCAAGCAAGACTAAAACTATTTGATGCTAAACTCAATGAAAATCCAGGGAAAAATATAGCGCGATGCTGGAAGCTCAAATTCAGCCCAGTAAAATCAATCCTTGAACCTTATTGTGCAGCACATAGCAAGTCATGTTCGAAAAATCATATTATTGTAAGAACTATGAAATATATTGAAGATATTAAACAACGGAAATTGACCTCCGAACATAGCTTGATTGATGAAAGTATGGACACATGAGAGAATTACTGAAACGAGAGTGCCTTCTAATTCCTCACCTTTTCTCGATAGGGACATCTAGATAGAGATACAGGCCCATATATAGGTGGAATTAGGGACCCTCATAAATATTACTTCCTAATATACCCTTCCACCAAAAGGAAAGTAGTACACATGAAGCATGGCGGTGACACTTGGTTAGTGGGAACTTCTCATTCATGTGTCACGATGTATGACACATTCAGAAATAACTTCTTTAGGGAAATTTTATGACTTAAGGTAAGTTGCACAGGTAGAACTCAATGTCCCAATGGATTCATACATTATTTGCGTAGTTAATGGAAATAGAATTCAACTTTTTTTCTAAGAATAACAAAATCAATAACATGTTTATTCAAACTATATCAAGAGAAATTATATCTTGAGAATGCCCATAAATTATGAAACTACTTTACTGATAAACCTTTAAGAATGAGATGTGCTGTAACATATGTACTTGTCTATTCAATAACCACCATATTTCTCTAGATTATATCGTCAAAAGGAGGTAATTGATATCGATATGCTTACTTTTGCAACCATTCTTGTTATTCTTAGAGAAGAAGATAATAGCCACATTACTATAATGGTTCTTGATTGGTTTTCCTATAGAATCAACAACTTAAAAATTCTTTTTGATGAACATGGCATAAGAATCTGGGAAAAACTTGAAGCATAGAGCAGCAACAAAGACAAGTAATATAGGGCTCTAATCTCCTCGAAAATGATATCAAAAGTGGGAGACATCATCGAGCAAAGGGGTTGCTGCAACTATGAACTGTAAGCAGCCTCATCTTTATTAAAAATGCCATAGCAATCTTGGGGAAACTTGCAATAATGAGTAGAGCAGCCAATATGAACATAAAAGTTTCAGTCTATCAAAAACATAATAGCCCTCACCATTTCAGCCCTTAAAATATCTATCAACCATATATAGCTATCATTAACTCAAAAGTCAGGGGCTAAACAATTTCAACAGATTCTCAATCATCAAAAATACAACATCACGGCAAACTTGCAGCAACTAAGCATTCAAGGCAAACAAAGGCATTTGAGATCAAGCAATCATTCTAACTATGTATTCACCACAAGACCACGCGAACCAACATCTATGTTATAATGACAGTAAATGATCTATTTGGTCATCTTATATGGATGAGTTAGTTGATATGTACACGTAACATAACATAACATGTGTCCAAGAGAATGAGGCATGCATAGCATGCATATGCATATCCCGCAAGGGATGAATGATATTATGAATGTCCCTCAAAAGGAATATCCCAGAAGGGAAAATGACCATTGATCAATTGTTATATGTTATACGAATGATTATACAAAACATTTCCGTAAGGGACACAATGATATGATGTGATCCCCGGAAGGGATGAATGGACCAATGATTAGTTTCTAATATTTACGATTACCCGGAAGGGTCCACTGGTCAGTTGGTAATGTGCATGCATTTACGGCTTCACTAGATCATTTGGTAGTCATCTGATACTGCATGCATTCATGGTTCTGTTTAATAATTTATAATTATTTCATGTATTCGTAATAGTATATGCTATGAAGTTCAACACGCTTTGAAGAAATTCCCATAAATGAAAAGGTAAGTTAATATGTCCTTGTCTAATTGATGAATTATTTACTTTAAGTTAGGAAAAATAAAAAAAAATATGTATACAAGTTATAAAGTTATACAAATGTTATAATTAATGTCCATTTTACATTTCAATTTAGTACTCACTAAGATGCAGTTCACACCTTCCTACATAATATTTTTCATGTAAAGTTGAATTCCAGCTAATCGCACAGAGAGTAGACATAGTTTCTAATAGTGGGGATCAAATAAAGGATTTTGTAGATATAAATTACACTTGATAATAGTAAATTTGACTAGATATGTAGTTATGTAATGTCTATTGTGACTTGAATAGTATTTTGTATAGTTTTGCAATATTAATTGAGTTAATTTTAGAAAGTTTTTTTAATGTATTTATAATTCAAGTTTAATGGCCATATTTTCTAATATGAAATATAGCAATTTTAGGAAAAGTATGTCAAAATATTGGGTCATTACATCGTGAAGCAGCAAAATCAAATCCATAAGATAAAGTAGAAGATCGGCAGATAAAGAAAAATCATGAAAAATTTGGATGGTTGATGAAAGTAACAAATAAATTATCTTCTATGATTGTTAAAGGAAATCATGTTGATTGTTTTACTTTAGTTTCCAATAACTTCCTGTGTAAATCGTGTTGATTGTTTTACTTTAGTTTCCGGTGACTTCCTGTGTAATTCCTTGCTCTATTTAAACACTTGAAGCCTCTCCAAGATGAATTTTGGGGCCCAAGACCCAACGAGTCGAAGCTTGCTCAATGATGTTCGTCATGAATCCAAATTTTCTCAATTTCAACGCCCTCAAATCCAATTGCAAATCTTTGAATCGCACTTAGTTGTTAAGACTGACAGTTTTTACTGGGATTTTTAACTTTTTACTCCATGAAGAGTCTTTGTGTTTTGAATGACTTTGACCATCTTCTTGGGGACATGGTTCCAAGTATTTCTTCTCGAATTAAAATGAGATGTCTACAGTTATAATAGTCTCATACAAAACTGTTGTATCTCTGTGTTATTGTGGAGAAGTTCACTATGTACATTTGTAAACACCTTATTTTAGTTCAAAAAATGCTGAGACTTAAAATTTGAGAAAATGGATAGACTCATTTAAATTGGTAATATATGATGATTTTAGTTACTGAAATGCGGAGGTTGACCAAGAGTATAGAGACCTGATTTTATTCGAGTTGACCACATTTAGTTTTTATTGTTTGTTGTCAATCTTTATTCTTAATTTTCCTTAGTTTTTATTCTTATTTTTATGTTTTACTTTATTTAAAAAAGGACAAACAAAGGAAAGGTTAGAAAATAATAAAGAGATAAAAATTGGTTGAAAAATAAAAAAAGGGGAAATAGAACATCAAGGCAAAGACTCGTACGTCCATTTTTTTCTTCGACAGGCGGATCAAAAACACGCCGACCTGAAGCCCTGCACCGTCAATTTCTAGCCTGCTCCGCCGCCCCGCCACCGACCGCATGATAATCGTGTTCTCAGCTGGCCATTTCCTTCTCAATCCTCACTCCATCCCTCTCCTACTGTAAAGACCATCAGCGACGAGAGTAGCGGGTCACTGGACGGAACAGACTCTAACGACACTGAGCCCGAGCTCTCGATCGTCCCACGAATCATCTCCATTATTCCCAATCTTGACCCAGGACCACTCCTGCCACCTCCTCGAGCCACTCTTTCGACCACGACGAGCCCAAGCCACCACCCACTCCTGCCGTAAAACCTTCATTCACGTTCACTCCCAGCTCCAGTCTTCATTCACAGCCCATTCCCGAGCCTCCGTTATCCGAACTCAAGGCCGCCCACAGGGTGTTCGACAAAGCGGCTGAAAGGTCACTCGCTCCTCAACCGCCGAGCTCGCCGCTGACTCATTCCTCCGCAGAACCCCATTGGAGCCCTCTCGACCTGGATTATCTGAGTCAGGTCCCAAGCCAAAAACTCCCTGTTCACCTTGTCTCCGAGCTTAATCCCTAAGTAAAGCGGAACAACTGATCTCGGGACCATGTAAAGCTGACCCGAATTCGTCTGGACCTTTCCATGCCTCTAGTGGTAAGTAGGTGAGGTTCCTTTCCCTTGTGACCCATTTGTTTGTCCTGTGGGTTACTTGGGTCTGTGATGTTATAATGTTTTTGATTAATGGGGTTGTTTGCTCTAGTTTAGATGCTATCTTTGATGCCATTTGTCATGAATTTGCTGTACCCTATTTTAATGGTCTACATGATGTCATTTTAGCTTAACTTGTTGTTGTTAGATAGGTTGATGTGTTACAACGATGGTCTAAGTGGTTTTAAAGAAATTCTCTTATATTGAACTGCAATGTCATCCACTGCATGATGTTTGAATCAGTCCCGAATTTTTTCATTGCTCAATGAGCTTGTGAATGCAGGTCTTCAGGCCTTTGTCTTGATCTTTAAACTTGCTAAGCAGGGCTGGACTTTTGGTGGATGAATGTGGGCTGTAGCTGCAGCTCATTATTGTTTGACCATGAGTCTTATTCTCCTGAATTGCTGCTACTCCTTTTTGATTCTCCTGTGAATTTCAATGTCGTTTTTGATGGAGAATGGGCTGTTAATGTTTGGTACTATAGCTGGTTGTTGCTCAAATATTTCTCACAACTTTGATGTCATTTTTGGTGAAAATAGGGCCCTTATCTGATTTCATGGCTACTCTTTGCTGCATCTTTCTTCTTTGCTTCCATGGCATTTTTGGATAAAAAGGCAGCTGTTTAAAGTCCATAGTTGCAGCAACATTTTGCTCGATGATTTCTTCTGTTTTCGATATTGCTTTTGAGGAGATTCGAGCCTTAGTTTTCTGGCCATTTTGGCAGATCTTTGTTCTCTATTTTTCCTCCTTATGGTTCCCTTGGTTGCCCCAATGATTTCCCATGTTTCTGATGCAACTTCGAGTGGATTAGGGCAGTTTAGTATGTTTAATTGCAACAGCTCCTTATTCTCTATTTTTCCTCCTTTTAAACAACTCCTTTGGTGCAGAATTGGGCTCAATAGTTCCCTTGGTTGTTGCTGGTCATTGATTGATGATTTCTCATTATTTTGGTTCATTTCCAATGAAAATAGATCTCCTATTCATTTGATTTTGCAACAGTCTTTTACTCAGTGTTTGCTCTAGACTTCAATGATGGTTTTATGGAGAATTGGGTTGGTTGGTGTCTATAGTTTCTGCTGGATATCCGCTCGATGATTTCCCTTGTTTTGATGCAATTTCAAGGGGAATAAGGTTGTTTAATGCCAACAGCTACAGATGCTACTTGCTCGGTATTTGCTCTCAATTTCAATGATATTTCAATGGAAAAAGGGGCTGTTCAACATCTGGTATTACAGCTGATTTTTATTTTTGTTTAGTTTCGATGAATTTTCGAGGGACATAGGGCTGCTTATTATCAATCATTGCAGCAGCCCCTTGCTATGTGTTTTCCCCCTATTCAATGGCTTTCTTGGCATAGAATTGGGCTGATTAAGCATCATAGCTGCTACTCGTTCCTTGCTTCTTGCTTCTCCTTGTTTCAATGCATTATCAGAAGGAATGGAGCCCATGTTTACTAGATTTTGTAGCAACTCTTTGCTGGTCATTTTCCCTAGATTTTCATGGTTTTTTCAAGGAAAATTGGCTGCATGGTGTCCATGGTTGCGGCAACTCTTTGCTCAATGATTTCTGCCATTTTCCATACCATTTTCGGGGAGATCAAAGCCTAGGCTTGCTTTCTCATTTTCTACTGCATTTTTGTAGTTTTATAACTGCCCAAAGTTGTTGCAATTTGACCAGTGTTTAGTGCTTTTTTTTTTGCCACTTTTAGGCTTCTAATTTCAAGTTTTAGGATTGCCATTCACTGCTTCATTTTTTGTGCTTTTGCACTAGTTTTTGAGGTTTCTTTTAGCCTTTAAGTTTCATGTTTCATGGCTGCCCAAAGTTGTTGCAATCTGACCATTGTTTAATGCTTGTTTCCTACCGCTTTTAGGCTTCTAATTTCGAGTTTTAGGCTGGCCATTCACTGCTACATTTTTGGTGCTTTTGCACTAGTGTTTAAGGTTTCTTTTAGCCTTTAAGTTTTGTGTTTCATGGCTGTCCAAACTGCAATTTGATAATTGTTTAGTGCTTGTTCCCCGCCACTTTTAGGCTTCTAAATTCGAGTTTTAGGCATGCCATTCACTGCTGCATTGTTGGTGCTTTTGCACTAGGTTTACTGTGTTTTTAGCCTTTAAGCTTTGTGTTTCATGGCGGTCAAAAGTTGTTATATTTTTCTATTGCTTAGTGCTTGTCTATTGTCATGATTAGGTTCTTAGATTTGAGTTTTGAGCCCACAATCTGTTGTTGTGACTATTCTGTGCAGGCATTTAGGGTGTTTTAATGTCAAAGCTTTGGATTTAAGGCTATTAATTGTCGATGCATCCTAATGGTTATTTCACACTCATTTTTGTTTGTCCTTCTATCCCTGATTTCGGGTCTTAGGCCTATTAATTATTGACTTTGCTCGTGCACAAATTTTCTAGTACTTTCTTGATTGATTGATGATGTAATTTAATCACATTTTTTCTAAAAGAGATGGTGAATACTTGTAATTAACATATAGTGGAACCCTTTATTTTTGTACGTTTAGGCTAGGATGGGTGGTATCATGCTTGAGTACGCAATCTCGATTTTTTATCTTAAATAGTAGGGTACTGATTTAGGGCATGTCGGCTGGCTTACGAGCCTTTCGAACATAATAGAACTTTCAGATCCAACTTTTGGTTTGAGACCAACTAATAAAAACTTAGGAGTTAATGTCATGCTCCCTTTGGTGAATAATAGGTTTCCGATCAATCTTAGACTGATTCCTTAAATGATTAGTGGCTACTCCTTTTCACATATTCATTAATAACCATGATATCCTAAGACAACCTATAGAAACTCTCAATTTTGGTTGCGACAACATTGATTTTGTAAATCAGATTAATAATAATGCATGGAACAATGTTTCTTATAATATGTATAATTTAGCAAGGAGAGTTTACCAAGATGTTAGTGGAAACATCAATAGAATTGGCAGCCCATGTAGAACAATCACTCAAACTTCCATTGTGCAGTTTTTTCTTTGACTAAAACTTTCTTATTTAAACTCCGATTTATGATCTGTTGGATGTATTGTAATTATGACTCGATAAGCTTTCCATTGATTTATAAGAGACCTAACAAAATTTTCATTTAAATTGTTGCATCCATACACTCTTGATCAAGCCATTTCTTTCTCTTTTCACATATCTTCTTTCCATTTCGGGACTTTGCATGATCTTCTAGGGTTATTATACACATAAATTAACTCTCCATAGTATCCAATCCTCGAATAAAACTATGAAACTTGCATAAATCATAATTAAGTCCCAAAATGATATATATGCATGCGAACAATGAACTCCTAAATGCATGGAAAGTGAACTAAAATTAACAAATATAAGTTGGAAATGGACAAATAAATTATACAAATTATAGTACAATTTTTACATGCAATAATAGAAGTGAAATCTATATTCTTACATATGATTTTTACCTATGTCATTTGATCATCCACTAAAAATCTATATTTTTATAGTTGGTTTTTTTTTGTGTGCACACTGGTATCCAGAAACCTATTAGGCTACTGACTAATACAGTTCGAGCCGGGTCGGCCCATTTAAGGGGTAAAGCTCTCCCAGCATGAGTTTTCTCCATCCGCAAAGACTCGAACCCGAGGTCTTTGCTTAAGGAGAACAAGTGTCTTACCACTTGAACCAACTCATGTTGGTTACAATTACTTTTTATAATTGGTATAATTTAATCATGCATTGAATATTGGTGTCTTTTTGACCTTTTACCATATTACGATAGATTGCTAAGGAAAACGCTTGCTCAAACCAATTATTGCGAAATTTTCAGTTTCTTACTGCAATCAGTTTGTAGAACATAATTTATGAAATCTTTATATAGCATAACAATTAAGCCCTAAGACAGCAATATCAAAACCCTAAAATTACACACGGGTAAGCCTCTCAAAGATGTATAGGCATCCAAGTCTAATGGTTTCGAATTTCACTATGTTTGATTTATCTAACTGAGCCCGAACCTATTAATCGCAAATTGTTTGATCATATCTTTTATTCAAATTTCCATGAGTGCGATCAGTGGATGAATTCCTTAACGACTCCTATCACAGCATCGGTCCTCCGAGTGTCCACGTAGTCAATCTTGTGGAAGCCAAAATCATCGAACCTCGCCTCCACCTGAACTCCAGCCATCGCAAGCATTGTCACGAAATCCTGTTGGCGGTCAAGCAACGGGTCCATACCAAAACCAAGTACCAGGCACCGGGGGAGCAACCTTAACTTGTCCTTGTGGGTGCCGTTAACTAAGGGGTTACAGTACCTGTGATCTCTGTCCATCCCTTTAGGCAGTGCTAGCTCCCACACCAAATCTAACACCGGTAGAGGAAGTAAAGGGTCTGTTGCAAACCGAATTTCAGATTTGGTGCGTGCACTGCCTCCAAACAGAGGCTGGCTTAGGATCAGACCATCAATCTTCATGGGTGCCAAGTTTGATTCCAAGGCTCTCATGGAAGCGAAGAATGCAACATTGCCTCCAGCCCCCATTCCATACAAGTAGCACCTACGATAAATGCATCGGGTAAAAAATTTCTCCTTCATAAAAGGTGGTCAATGCTTCTACATTTTTACATTAGAATAATCTCACCGGGCATTGATTAAATAAAGCCTTTTTATGTGAAATCATGGGGCGTAGAATAATCTCTGTTTGGATGCCAGCTTAACATGGCCATATGAGGTGCTTCCGGAAAAGAATTTTAGCCAAGGTTCAAGCATATTATAGTAAGTCGAGCTGGGGAAGAGCTTGTTTCAGGATTATATCGTGTAAAGAATGCACAAGTAGTCAAATTACATACAAGAATAAGTTTTCAAGATTCAAAAACTACAAGTCAGACATGCTAATTGGTCCCAGAGAACGTGGTGAGTATTGATTTTTTTTTTCTTACTCGTGGTAGCATATGCGAATAATTTACCTAGAGAAGTCGGCATAGTTGTGAAGCCATGGCTCCGGATGTAGGTTATATGTCATCGCCTGGTTTCGGACCCAGAGAATAGCATCCACTGCATCGTCGTACTGAGCTGGGAGACGGTTCTCCGGTGCAAGCCGATAGTTGACGCTGACGACAATAGCAGTAAGCATGCTTGCGATAGATTTGCAGAAGGCATGTGCGATCGGGTCCTGAGCAGTGAATTGGACCCAGCTACCACCGTGTAAGTAAATCACGACCGGCAGCCTAGCAACGGCGCCATCATTCGATGGGATCTTGCTGGGCCTGTAAACTCGGACCCATACTTTCTTCTCCTCGCTGAGCATGACATCCTTGGACACGGCGGCCACGCCAGAGGCCTCATCAGGCTCTGCATCTGTGTCGTGGACGGCCATGTTACGGGTCAGGGTGCCATCGGGATTGCGAGTGATCTTCAGAAACTCATACGGATCAAACTTCGACATGGTTCTCTCTATCTGTATAAGATTTGGCCAGTAGAGATTATCCCAATTAGCTTTAACCCAAAAGTAATTTTTGAATCTTTTAAAGATTTGGATCCTTCTTTCTTGACATTAAGAGTGTTATTCAACGCACACTTGATGGGCTAAGCGCAATCTTCGGATGAATTTCTGGTCACCCAAGGACTAAGGGGATGCTTGGGACAAATGTCAAATGTGTTGGGAATCGATACGCAGCGGAAACATAAATTTTAAAATTTTATTCCCGATCCAAGATCACTTCGAGGTAATTCGGAATTACAAATAAAGAGAATGTTTAGAAATTATACCTACAAGAACTTTGAATTGGTTCTTGTGTTGATTCCTCGGGTTGACCGCACGAACTGAATAATTTGATCACGAACTTGTTGAAGTCGATCCTTTGATTAGACGCACAAGTGCATGCCCTCCACGGTATCCACACCAGAATTTTCTCGTAAGAATTGAGAAACAATTTCTCAATGATCGGTCACAATTCACTCTCACAAAGGTGGAATATATATATATATATATATTTTTTTTTTTCGGCAAAAAGATCATTCACCACCACCAGAAAAAACAATGCACCCCGAAGCCATCAACACCAAAAAAACTCACATCCACGTCCCTTTTATATATATATATATTGTTAATATAATATTGCCCTTTTTAAAGATCGCATATTCGGCTGAGATATTATATATAGCGGATGAATTGGTAAATAATATTACATTGCAATGATTGAGATATGGTTGTTTAATTCCGGTCAGATCTATATCTTTGATTACAAAGAAAATCAATATCACATGTAAATCTTTCCATATTTCACCAAATCTAATTTGGTAATTTACGTGCATATTTAACCGAGAAAAATAATCAGATTTCTATAAATCTAATCAAATATATAATTCCAAGATTGCCTTATCTGATAAGGGGATGTGACCATTATGGGCTCAATTCGTGCTAGCGAAAATTTAACAGCCCGTTCCAAAATTTAAATCTATTAAATTTTTGGTTACGAGAAAAACCTGTATTGTGTGTGACCCATTGGGCTCCACACTAAGCCAGCAGTGGGTCCATTAACTATATTCCACTTTAATTTCATTAAACTCTTTAACGAGTTAATTCGATTAACTTTTAACCGGATAGACCCACAAGTCAAGATTGACGTCTAGCAACGTGTCATGACTACCCGGATAGTGAGGATTTCAATCTAAGGATCGAACACCCTTCGATGATTAGTTTCTGTGTAATTAAATCCTTCGATTATACAATGTCCCGAATGAGCTAGGGTATGGATTATATGTCAAACCCCAATACTTATTCATATGTTTTCAATTCTTAAGTATTTGACTCAATTATGAAACATCGGAAACTCCTTTCCAACTTTCATACTACTCTGGCCAGAGATTTTCTGAGCCAATACTAAGCAGAATACATAGGACATACTCTCCTATAATCGGAGTAACCGATTCCTTATTGATTACTCACCACCTCCGTAAAAGTCTCATTAGATCCAGAATACCCTACGCATGTCTCAGAGAGTCATGCTAAGGAATAGACCAAAAATCACAATTTAACAATTACGAGACACCATGGTAATCTCAGGTCTAAGGATTACTTACACCTACTATCACCTGAGGATTAGCCAATTGACATTTATTTTGAAATCCATTAGGCCTTCCTCTAGTGAGTCAGTTCAGTGAACTCATTCCATAATGAGCACCCATACTCTTACATTAGTGACTCTTTACAAGTAACTGTGAAATCAGTTACCCTCTACTATAGAGCATGTAACGAGTATACTAGTCTTACTGGGTCGCAGATCCCCTATTCAGCTATCCTATGACTAGGAACTATTTTAAATTAAGGTTGATTAGATTTTAGGTCTCACTAGCATGATCTCATCATGGTCCAAAAATCAATACATTAATTTATGGGTTTCATCATAATCGGTAAAAATTCACAGCGAATGATGAATAATAAATGCCTTAATTTTATTTCATGAATAAAGATTACTCCAATTACATCGCATGTGATTGGATTTAGGGCACTAATCCTAACAAAATGTTGATGAATCCTACAAGTCCACAATGTCCTTGTTTACTGATTGCCCATCCATTTTTATTGGGAGAAAGCCTTGTACATAATTGGTACTGCTGGCTCACATAAAGTTGAGGCCTGATGAACCAATTAGTCTACAATGTCCTTATTACGGTGACATTACTTCAATAAGCAACTGTTGTAGCATATTATTCACTTGTTTAAGATCCACTCGCCTGTTTATTTTCAATCTATACTATGGTTTCTTTAATTGGCCTCTTAGTCTTGAATTTCCCCACCCTTAGCTTTTTTCATCAATATTTTCCATCTTTAAATTTTATATCTGAAATTTGAGGGACATACATTACGAGGAAGGAAAACATACATAATGTATTTTGAAAATTTTGTAGAACATAGGATCATAAATCTACATTCGGTCTCAAGATAAAAATACATATTGAGATTAACAAGGAAAGAAAGCCCCTGTACATAAGGAAAAAATATCTCTCCATATATGTGGCTACCTAATAAAAAGCAAACTAGCAAGAAAGAAAAAAAAATACGTTAGGTGCAATAGTATCTTTATCGATCTAAGATTAGATTAATAATTCATAGATTTTGATATGAACGCTACTACAAACCCACTAATTGGCATCAACCCAAAAGAGTTCCAGTCAACGATCTACTTGACCAACTCTTAAACGATATTACTGGCCCGATCTGTCTAAACTAAGGTCACCAAACAACTCTTTTCCAGTGGGCATCCAGGTGACTAGGGTGTATCAAGGCTGGGCCTCCTATGGTAGATGCACCTCTCTCGAGTCCATCAATAGAAACTGGCTATTCTATTAGGACAGAGGAGATTATTTTGACTCATATCTCATCCCGATCTGATGTATTGTGAGTATCATAAGAAAAATTTGGACTTTGCATCAAACCTTGAGCATCATAGTTATGTTAGTAGCCAATATAGTTCATCGGTGTGGTCATGTTAGTTTATATGCACAAGTCAGCCAAATGTGCGAGAGGCTGACTCTCTGTGTGTGGTTTGGGATGACTATTGTCAGTGTCTAGATCAGTTGCACTAACATCGCTAATTGCCGAATCTTCTTATCCTGGTCATAATAATTAAGACAGAAGGCTAGGGTGCAACTAGGAGATTCAAGTAATGCTTTCTTCCACAAGCTGTAAAAGGAAGAATTGCCACCAACTCAATTCGTTCCTTGATCAAACGAGAAGGAAACATAGTCACCAAGGTAGAGGATATTAAAATAGAGGTAGTAAGCTACTTTCAAGACTTTTAGGCAATGCGATTACCACCTCTACCTCACTGGATGAGCTAAAAAACCTCCTCAAATACCAACTGAAGCCATAATAGATAAGCCTTTTATTAGTTAACTTCAGCAATGATGACATCAAAGCAGCCATGTTTTCCCTTGTTGATATTGTGATTATATGATTTATTTGCCCATTCCCAACTTATGTTCTTGAGTTTTAGGCCACCTTCCATATATTTAGATATTAATTGCATGTCTTTTTATCGCTGAGATTTAATTATTACAAATCATGGTTTCTATAACTTTAAATATGGAATGGATACTACTGAGAGTGATTTAATGTGCAGGTAATGGAAAGAAGAAGTGCAAAAAGAGGAAGAAATTGCTTGCTTGATAATTGTGTAAAAGATTGATTATTTGCATGCTTTTCAGGCCTAGATTTGAATAAGATAATCGAGTTTGACTTGGTTTATATGCTTAATTATGCAATCTTTCCTTGTTGAACATAACGGAGTTGGCATTGTTAAAAGTTGGGGTATTTTAAGAATGTTGATACTCTTGAGGTATTTTGTGATGTAGATATATATTAGAAGATCAACCGGGCCTCAAAGATGAATCCCGACTAAAGACAGAAGTTGAATAGAAGAGCAGAACAGTAGGGACCGCGGCACAGGATCGCGGCACCAATGAAGCCAGTGAAGAAGGATCGCAGCACAGGACCGCGATCCAAGACAGCTCAGCAGCGAACTCTGGAGATTAATTGCCGAATCGAAATCAGTCAACCCAAATATTACACAGAATATTTCTAGACTAAATTAGAAATATTTGGGGGACAAAAAGATTGCAATTCAACTCAGCCGGGAAAGAGAGAATCTTGCAAGATATGAAGAAGGCTACAATATATTGTAAAGATATTTTCAAGATATGAAGAAGGCTATAAATAGACCAGCAAGCAAGATGACCTGGGAGGAGATCCATCCAACATTCAGTTCCAGATTTCTTTTGCTACGAGGAGATCAAGAAGCTCGTGATCAAGAGGAAGAAAGGGGAGCACTTCAAGACGGCTCGAGGCTCGAGAGATCGGCATCGGCTTACCTAGAGTTTTCTCTTTCCCTTTTCTTTTCTATTGATTCACGATGTATTCCAACTTCTTCTTCGTAGTTGTTTTCAATTCCATCATGAACTAATTCCCTATTTCCTAGGGCGAGCAATGAAACTCTTTTCTATTTTCTAAGTTCTTCCCTTTCTCTTATATGTGATTAATTACAACCGTATTACTTATACTATTCTCGAACTTAATGCTTTCTGATTGACTGGCTACCAATTAGATTGAATGGGAGAGATTGATGAACTCGAGAGAGAGAGTCGAAATCACGCCACAGATAGTATAACTTAGGATAATTCACGCCGAGAGGTCGGGATTATTTGTGAGAGGCATCGAGAGATTAGCCGATCACCCTAGGTATCCAAATTAGGGTTCGAACTCAATGGGTTTCTTAATATTAATTGCCTAGAGATAGAGTGATTAGTATCGTCCTAGAAACACGTTCTTGTTAAACCGAGAGGTAGGCAAGAAGACATAAAACTCTAGGATAGTAATACAGTAATTGATTGCATATAGAGATCGGGATTGGATTTAGAAGTAGAATTGAGGGAAGTTGTGAGCCCTAGGTTCATTAAACTGATTGAATTTCTTCTAATTGCTTTCGATTTACCTTTCTTGTTTTCATTAAATTCCAACCCAATTTCGAATTGCCTAGCTTGGCTTGATTGCTTGGTTTATTGCTTAGTTTGATTGACCTAGATCCTCGTGGGAACGATCTCTTACTCACTTATTATATTACTTGAGCGATACGTATACTTGCGTGCCTTTTTGGTTATCTATTTTTATCGCAACAAGTTTTTGGCGCCGTTGCCGGGGATCAAGTTTTCAATTATTTCTAACCTTAATACTGAGCAATTTTCCTCGACTAGGTACTCTTTTATTTTTATTTCTTTTTGCTAGGTACTCTCTCAAGTGTATGCTTCGTCGCCACAACTCGGTTCCACTATTGCACGATCCGGAACCCGAGCGGACCTTTCATAGGAGACAGAGAGAGCAAAGAGCAGCCCAAGGGAGACAAGCCATGGAGCCCGGCCAAGGAGGTGAATTAGTACCCCAGAACCAGCGTCGAAAGACCATCAAGGAGTATGCACAACCTCAATTTCTGAATCAATCAAGCATCGTCAAGCCACCGGTTCAAGCTCACACTTTTGAGATCAAACCATCGGTAATCCAAATGCTTCAAACTTCTTGTTCTTTTGGAGGAGCACCGAATGAAGACCCTCATGTGCATCTAGCAAAATTCCTTGAGATATGTGACACTTTCCGCTTCAATGGGGTGTCGACCGAGTATATCCGGATGTCCCTTTTCTCCTTTTCATTGAGGGACAAGGCTAAGGCATGGCTGCTATCACTTCCACCAAGCACACTCGACACATGGGATGCAATAACCGAGAAGTTCTTGGCTCAATACTTCCCACCGTCGAAAACAATGAAGCTAAAGAACGACATCATGACCTTCAAGCAACAGCCCATGGAGTCTTTCTATGAAGCTTGGGAGCGTTTCAAGGAGCTACAACGAGCATGCCCCCACCATGGCATCGAGATCTGGACATTGGTACAAATTTTTTATAATGGTTTGTTAGAAACTTCTCGTTCTTCTCTTGATGCCGCTGCAGGTGGTTCAATCATGAACAAATACCCCGAGGAAGCCTATGAATTACTAGAAGAGATGGCACGTAATGGATACCAATGGCCATCCGAGAGAGCAACGGGACGTGGAGCCGCCGGAATTCATTCAGTAGATGCCGTGACAGCCCTCTCAGCTAAGATGGATGCCCTCTTCAAAGAAGTGACAGCATGGAAGAACCAAGGAGCGGGGCCAACTTATGGAGCGACCGAAGGACTAGCTTACATGGAACCGGTGCAAGAGACTCAAGAATCGGCCAACTACATTGGAGGCAACCCGAGGAACAATCCCTACTCCAACACATGCAATCCGGGTTGGAGAAATCATCCAAACTTCTCCTATGCCAACAACAACAACCGGGCCAATCCACCACCGGGATTCCAATCAACTCAGAAACAAGAACCTTCAGCTTCGGATCGCCTCACGAGATTAGAAGACACTTTTATTAAATTCATGCAATCTTCTCAAGATACACATGCTGCTGTACAACTGAATTCTAATCAAATTGTTACCTTGCAATTGCAGGTGCGGAATATGGAGACACAAATTGGACAATTGGCTCAAGCAATCAATTCTCGACCTTTAGGAGCACTACCGAGCAATACAGAAATCAACCCTCGAAGTAAGTATCATGAACAAGTGAAAGTGATCACGTTGCACCATGAGCTAGAAGCAAAGGACGGAAAAACAGAGGAGGGATCGCGATCCTGGACCGCGACCCCAAATTCCAGAACAGAGGGATCGCGATCCCAGGTCGCGACCCCTGATGACAGAGTCGAAATTCGAGAATCAGAAGACTTCCAGAGTGACAAGGATAGCCCAGAACATACTGAGCAGACCCAAACAAAGCCAGAAAAGAAGGAAAGGACATATCCACCTCTTCCTTATCCACAAAGAGCACAAAGGGCAAACAATGAGCACCAATTCCGTAAGTTTTTAGATGTGTTTCGTAAATTGCATATTAATATACCTTTTGCCGAAGCTTTAGAACAGATGCCAAGCTATGTGAAGTTCATGAAGGAGATCCTATCTAAGAAGAGGAAGCTTGGAGACTATGAGACTGTGGCTCTTACCGAGGAGTGCAGTGCAATTTTGCAACGTAAGCTACCTCCAAAATTGAAGGACCCAGGTAGTTTTACAATACCTATCTCCATTGGTAATAAATTTGAAGGTAAGGCTCTATGTGATCTTGGTGCAAGTGTCAATCTCATGCCATATTCTGTTTATAGTGAATTAGGATTAGGAGAAGTGAAGCCAACAACGATTACACTTCAACTAGCTGATAGATCTTTAGCTTATCCCCGTGGTATAATTGAAGATGTTTTAGTTAAAGTGGATAAGTTTATATTTCCTGTTGATTTTGTGGTGCTTGATTTTGATGAGGACCAAGAGATCCCAATTATACTTGGTAGGCCTTTTCTTGCTACAGGTCGTGCATTAATTGATGTGGAAAAAGGCGAGCTTACAATGAGGGTTGACAAGAATAAGGTGACTTTAAAAGTATTCCGCTCTATGGAGTCTCAACCTCATGAATGCTTCTCTATTGATGTTGTTGATAGGTTCACCAATCATGAATTCCAAGAGATCCGAACCAAGGATACACATGAAGAAGTTCAAGATAGTGGACAACCACATGGTGCTAGGCACCATGAAGACATGAAGCGAAGGGATGCAATTTCAAAAGTGCCAAAGAAGTTCACTAAACTTTTGGAAAGAAAACCTCCTGATATACAACAAGTTACTAAGAGCTCCCTCAAAAGACGAACAAAGCATGATGCGAAGACCACGGTAAAAGGATTTCAACTCGGTCAACTAGTTCTTTATTATAACTCTTTGTTAAAGTTCTTGTCAGGAAGGAAACGTTGGTCGGGGCCATTCCAAGTGGTAAGAGTCTTCCCTTGTGGATCGGTCAGATTGATGAATCAAAAGACAAGAGAAGAGTTCAAGGTGAAGGGACAACATTTGAAGGCATATGAAGGGGACCCAACCAATCGGGATGGGTCCCTAACTCTAGGAAAAGGAGGATGATGTGACCAAGAGTCGGGCCGGGACTTAAAACACGGCGCTTCTTGGGAGGCAACCCAAGCCAAGAGTCCATTGCTTTAATTTTAGTTGATTTTTATTTTCTAGGTCACATGCATATTTTTTTTTAATTTTTTGTCTAATTTTAGGAAGCTCTGCTCAGCAATTCTGGGAGGATCGCGGCACAAGATCGCGGTCTCTCTTGGATAGAACACTTTGGATCGCGGCACAGGACCGCGGCACTAAGCGACAGTTCTACATCACAGAATGCTGCCCACTTAGGACTGCGGCACAGGACCGCGGTCCCACCTTAAAAAAAAAAAAACTGATATGTTTAAAGAGAAATTAGGGCTTCATGACTCAGTCCTCTTGTTTCCTCTGTAGAAGACGATGATGCCCATGGCGCACATGAGGAGGCAAGGAGAAGAGTAGCATTCAAGAAAAACCGGGCAAGTTCTCACCTTCATCTACTCTTTCTTGCCATTGGGACAATGTCCAGTTTAGGTTTAGGGGGGAGCTGATTACTTATGAGCATTGGGCTGAATTGCTTATTTCTGTTTGCTGAAATTGCTGAATTGCTGAATTGTTGATTGCTGACTTTTATTTACATAGTTTAATTTCCATGCATTTAAGTTGTTAGATAGCTACATAGGTTTCATGTTAGGTTTGCATTTGGTTGCATGGATGACACCATGGAATGAATCCACTCATAAAGAATTGGTTAGCCCTTGTTCTATGATGATAATTAGTGGCTTGGAAATTCGAAACTCGGTTGGATTAGAGATTGCAACCTGCTTTAAGATGGGTTTTAAGAAAATATATCATGTCTGAACCCCATTCTTTTCACGACACTCTTATCTTAGGGATAGCTTAAAATTTCCCTTGATGTTACTTGGTTGTAGGGCTCACATGAGAGTAGGCAAGGACAAGAACTTAGATACCCTACCAAAGGCAAATAAAAGAAAAAAATACGGAAAAGAAAAGAAGAAAAAGAAAAAAATATTATGCATGAGCTAGCAAAGAAAAATCTTATAGAATTGCATAGGTGAGCTTAAATGAAAGATGTGCCAAGGCTCTGAGCACCACTGTATAGGCTTGAGTGGTATTTAGTGTGAAAGCATATGCAATAAGGCTCGACATGTGCTTGTGGTGGATAGTCCATTAGTCGAAGCTCGAGGATAGATCCGTAGGGGTATCTTAAAACCCAATGCCTTGGACCAACTGGGACGGGAGCCATTGGTCGATTCCTCGTTACACGGGCCTAGATTATGGACATGACACCCAGAGTCGTGCACCACAAAAAGAAAAAAAAAAGAGTGAGAAAGAGAAGAGCGGAATTGTCAAAGGCAATGTCTTTGTGATTGTTTAAGTCTCTTGATTGTGTGCTTGACCAACCAAGTTTCAAATTGGGTGCTTGACCTTTAGTAAGAGTGTTTGCACTAACACAGCACGGGCCAAGGCTGATTCTTGTGAAAATTTTGACATCAAAAGTAGGAAGCAATTGAATTGAAGATCGAGTGGAAGATTAAGAGCCATTCCTGAGAACTCTAAGGGGCCAAAACCTTTACGATCGAGTGGAGAAATTCTTGTGTGTCTTGCTTGCGTATGTGCCTTGATTTGGAAGTGTCTTACTCGAGGACGAGTAAGAATCTAGGTTTGGGGGTGTGATAATTGTGTAAAAGATTGATTATTTGCATGCTTTTCAGGCCTAGATTTGAATAAGATAATCGAGTTTGACTTGGTTTATATGCTTAATTATGCAATCTTTCCTTGTTGAACATAACGGAGTTGGCATTGTTAAAAGTTGGGGTATTTTAAGAATGTTGATACTCTTGAGGTATTTTGTGATGTAGATATATATTAGAAGATCAACCGGGCCTCAAAGATGAATCCCGACTAAAGACAGAAGTTGAATAGAAGAGCAGAACAGTAGGGACCGCGGCACAGGATCGCGGCACCAATGAAGCCAGTGAAGAAGGATCGCAGCACAGGACCGCGATCCAAGACAGCTCAGCAGCGAACTCTGGAGATTAATTGCCGAATCGAAATCAGTCAACCCAAATATTACACAGAATATTTCTAGACTAAATTAGAAATATTTGGGGGACAAAAAGATTGCAATTCAACTCAGCCGGGAAAGAGAGAATCTTGCAAGATATGAAGAAGGCTACAATATATTGTAAAGATATTTTCAAGATATGAAGAAGGCTATAAATAGACCAGCAAGCAAGATGACCTGGGAGGAGATCCATCCAACATTCAGTTCCAGATTTCTTTTGCTACGAGGAGATCAAGAAGCTCGTGATCAAGAGGAAGAAAGGGGAGCACTTCAAGACGGCTCGAGGCTCGAGAGATCGGCATCGGCTTACCTAGAGTTTTCTCTTTCCCTTTTCTTTTCTATTGATTCACGATGTATTCCAACTTCTTCTTCGTAGTTGTTTTCAATTCCATCATGAACTAATTCCCTATTTCCTAGGGCGAGCAATGAAACTCTTTTCTATTTTCTAAGTTCTTCCCTTTCTCTTATATGTGATTAATTACAACCGTATTACTTATACTATTCTCGAACTTAATGCTTTCTGATTGACTGGCTACCAATTAGATTGAATGGGAGAGATTGATGAACTCGAGAGAGAGAGTCGAAATCACGCCACAGATAGTATAACTTAGGATAATTCACGCCGAGAGGTCGGGATTATTTGTGAGAGGCATCGAGAGATTAGCCGATCACCCTAGGTATCCAAATTAGGGTTCGAACTCAATGGGTTTCTTAATATTAATTGCCTAGAGATAGAGTGATTAGTATCATCCTAGAAACACGTTCTTGTTAAACCGAGAGGTAGGCAAGAAGACATAAAACTCTAGGATAGTAATACAGTAATTGATTGCATATAGAGATCGGGATTGGATTTAGAAGTAGAATTGAGGGAAGTTGTGAGCCCTAGGTTCATTAAACTGATTGAATTTCTTCTAATTGCTTTCGATTTACCTTTCTTGTTTTCATTAAATTCCAACCCAATTTCGAATTGCCTAGCTTGGCTTGATTGCTTGGTTTATTGCTTAGTTTGATTGACCTAGATCCTCGTGGGAACGATCTCTTACTCACTTATTATATTACTTGAGCGATACGTATACTTGCGCGCCTTTTTGGTTATCTATTTTTATCGCAACATTGCTCAGTGTAGCAACTTTAAGATGAAATTTCTCATATTCTCTGCATGAGAAATATGGAAAAATCAGAGAATGGAAAGCTTATCTAATCAAGATTCCAACACATTAAAAAGATCACAAATTGGAGCTAAAATAGGAAAGTTATGATCAGAGAAATTAAAGTGCATGTAGACTGAGAGCTATGCATTTTTCACATGGCTCCAATGAAGGAAACTAATCTTCCTTATTCCATTGAATTAGGCAAGTTTCCAAAACTGTTCTCACATCTATTTTTACAATTAATGGGCTAGAAATAGAGGAGTGGTCAAAGAATTGGAATATTGGGCAGCATTTTTGAGGGAAAGATTTAAAGAATTTAAGAAATCTATCTCAATAGATTCTACCTAGCTCATTATTTAAGGGCACCACTATAGCAGCTTGACATACAACTTATACACCATTCTTTAGCATATTTTGAGGATTTCAAGAGTAAGGAAGGGCAGCAACTTGAAGAAAGAAGAGAAGGACGTGCTTAATGCTTGTTGAAGCTGCAATTGAGAGATTCACCTTCTTCACAATCTTGAGTTTTCTCTATCCTTTCTCCTTCCTTGTTTTTATGATGTTGTTCTACCTTTTATCTCTTGTATTTTCTATTTCATGTTGAACTAAATCCCTAGATTCCTAAGGAGACCAATGGAATCTGTATAGATGTCTTAAATTTAAGTCATATTCTCTCATATATGATTCTATCGAGGTACACCTCCTTGGTATTATTTTTGTATTTCTTGTACTTTATGCTTTCTTTTGACTTGACCACCCATGAGAATGATCTTGAGATGGAGAGGAGCCTCGATAAAGGGAATCGAAATCGCAGTACAGAGTGCATAGTCTAGGTTAGCTTATGCAAAGATGTGAGGTTATTTGTGCGAGTACATCGGGAGATGGTGAACACCCTAGATAGCCAATTAGGGTTGGTTTAATTGGCCTTTCAATACTAATTGCCTAGAGATAGAGTGACCTGGTGTCTTCCACTTAGGTACATTCTTGTGATATCGATAGGTGCATAAGGAGGTAGTGGGAAAACCCTAGAACACTAGGTTAATAACATGGTAAAATTAGTTGCATGAAAGATTACCTTAATACTAGTACAAGGGAAGATGTGAAACCTAGGTTAATCTAATTGAGTAATTGCTTTCAAGTTTAATTGGTTGCTTTCCAGTTTACTTTCTACTTCCATTATTTGATTGATTTGGCTTGGATACAATCATGTCAATTTAGTGGTTCGTGGTCTATTGGAAAGAGTCCTCGTGGAAACGATACTCTACTCATCTGTTATTACTTGCTTGTGATACGTATACTTGTGTGCACCCTTATTTATGCAACAAGTTTTTGGCACCGTTGCCGGGGACTATTTTCAACTTTTCTACTAACCCTAATATCAAGCAATTGTTTCTCAACCAAGTTCTTTTCTATTTCTATTTTTTAAACTTTCAGTTTTAACTTACTTTTTTTCTTCTTTCTCTATGTTGTTTTCTTACACCTATCTTTTGTTTGTTTTTCTTTCTTTTATGACATTTATTTTAATTTTACCTTTTGATAGATGTTAAATCAATCTTTTTAGAAAATGTGGAAGACAATTTCAATTAGTTAAGTGAACCTTATAAATATTTGATTATTGCATGTTATAACTGATTTGTAGACGACTATTGCATCTTTTGTGGTTTTTATGGAAAAATCCATCTACTAGATTATGTTAATTTGATGAATCATGTTTATCACAATGCGTGGAATAATGCCTCATATGATATGTATGATTTAGGATTGGGAGCTTGCCACGATAATGAGTGGGAACATCAACAAAGTTGGCAACTGGAATGGAACAATGATTCATGCTTTCAATAACAATTGGGATGTTCCATAGAAGAAAATGTAACAAAGTCAGAGGAGGCATTAAACAAATTCAAGTAGATCAAGAAGGGTAAATAAGGTATACTTCTAACAAGGAACCCCTTCAATCAACCCTTGATAATAGAAGACATGATTTTATTGATTTACCCCCTACGAGTCCTTCAAGCAACAATAATGACCCTACACAAGCCAAAGGGGATGAAGAGCATAATGATGAAATCAAGATTCAAGTTGAAAAGCTCTCAAGGAAGGATGAGAATGACACCACTAGCACTTTAATGGATGAGGTGGACATGACTTCACCAACACCAAGTAATGCAATATGTGAAGAAGCAATAGAAGTTCAAAGTTACAATTCTGACACTTCTACCCATCGTATGGTCAATCCTACACAAGATGAGGCACATGTGACATGGATGTTTGATGAGCCAAATGGGTACATGAATTTTCTTGGCATATCCCATTGATTGGAGCATAATCAAATGCCTATGAAGCAATTAGTTCTCATGGAAGTATTGCAATCCTCCAAATCATCAAAGCCAACATATGAGCCACAACCAAGACACTAACAATTCCACAAACATATCAATTGCCGTAGAGGATTATTAAACATTCTTCATCAAGAGTTAAACGAGAGAGTCAATCAACTAAGGAAGGTGATCAAGTGGCAAACAAGAAAGTGGTAGGAGCTAGTTCATAGAGGAGGATGCCTACTTCATTCTAGGGGAGTATTCTATCATTCATTTAATTTCTCTTGTATTATTTTAATGATGATTCGTGGATTAAGTTCGGGGGAGTTTGCCTTGTTGCCTTGATTTGTTTTCCTTTCTCCAAATCAAATTTATTTTGTTTTCATTGCATTTAGGAAATATGGATAGAGTTTAGGAAGCGAGAATCTATAGATTTCATGAATGAAGTGTTAAACCATGGTCAATAGACTGAGGTCTAAGATAGAAGAACAATAATTGGGGCTCCAGCAACCAATTAACAAGGCAAGTTTCAATTCCCTTACTCTCATTTCCAATTAAGGACGATGCTAAATTTAGGTTTGGGGGTGGGAAGCTATACTTTCTTTGTTTGGATGCTTGCTAGAATTTTTTTTTTAATTTTCATTAATTTCTAGGTTAGGTCCATGTTCTAGGATTGATTTATTTATTTATTTGGTTGCATTGCATTTAGAGTGATAGTTCTTGCAAGTGCATGAGTGGATCAAGATTGCGTGGTATGGTAACCTTACTAAGAACATGCAAAAATTTTTAAAAATCGGTTGGATCTTGTTTCATACCAATAACTAATAGCTTGAAACTTGGAATGTGATCGGATTTGTGAATGCAACGTACCTTAGGATGTGTTTTAGAAAATATTTCATGATGTCTAAACCCCATCATTTTTTACGATACTCTTACTTTAGGTATAACTTAAAAATTGCCCTTGATGTTGCTTGGTTATATTGCTGACATGAAAGTAGGCAAGAACATGAACTTTGATATCCTACTAAAGGCAAAGAAAGAAAGAAGCAAAAGGCATGAAAGAAAATTTTTTGTTGTTATTTGCATGAGCTAGTCAAAGTAAAATCATATAGAATTGCATATGAGCTTAATTGAAAGATGTGTCAAGGGTCTGAGCAACATTGTATGGGCTTGAGCATCATTTACTGCAAAAGCATATATAATAAGGCCCAACATGTGCTCGTGGTGGAAAAAATAGTCCATTTGTTGAAGCTCAAGAATAGATCTGTAGGGGTGTCTCAATACCTAATGCCTTGGATCAACTGGAACGGGAGCCATTGTGATTCCTAGCTACATGGGCCTACCTTATGGACGTGACACACCACCAAATAACAGAATTATCAGAGGCAATGCCTACATGATTATTCAGGTTTCTTGATGGTGTGCTTGACCAACCTAGTTTTATATTAATAGTTGGAAGCATTTGAATTGAAGATCATGTGAAGGGTGACGAGTCATTCTTGAAACTTTATGGGACCAATTCAGTTTAACTTTTATTACATATTCTTAATTTCTACCCAGGACGAGCAAAAGTCTAGGTTTGGGGAGGTACTGATATTCCGATTGTATGATTTATCTACTCATTCCCAACTTATATTCTCGAGTATAAAGCCACTTTCTATATATTTAGAGGTTAATTTCGTATCTTTCTATCGCTGAGATTTAATTATTACAAATCATAGTTTCTATACAATTAAATATGGAATAGATCTGCTAGGAGTGATGTAATGTGCAAGGAATGGAAAGAAAATATGCGAAAAGAGGAAGAAATTACTTGCCCGATATAGCAAATTTAAGAGGAAATTTCTCATATTCTCCTCATGAGAAATAACGAAAATAAGAAATCAATGGAAGCTTGATCGAGTCAGGATTCCAATGCATTAAATGGATCACAAATGAGAGATGAAACAGGAAAGTTATGGCTCAAGAAAGGGAACTGCGCGTAGACTTGGAGCTATGCATTTTTCATGCAGTTCCAATGAAGGAAACTCAATCTTCCTTATTTCAATGACTTAGGCAAGTTTCCAAAGTATTCCTACATATATTTTGACAATTAATGGGCTAGAAATAGAGAGAAAAGTGATTCAAGATTTGTAATATATGGCTTTAAGGAAAAGATTTAAGGATTTGAAGATCGAGTCTATCTCGATACATTACAGCTCCCTCATTATTTAAGGGCACCACATCAACAGCTTGACATACGACTTCTACACCATTCTTCAGTATATTTTGAGCATTTCAAGAGTAAGGAAGGGCGGCAGCTTGAAGCAAGAAGAGAGGAGGTGCTTAACACTTGTTGGAGCTGCAATTGAGAGAATCGCCCTCTTCACGATCTTGAGTTTTCTCTATCCTTTCTCCTTCCTTGTTTTCATGATGTTATTCTATCTTTTAACTCTTTTATTTTCTATTTCATGTTGAATTAAATCCCTAGAATTATTGGGGGATCAATGGAACCTATTTCGATGTCTTAAATTTAAGTCCTATTCTCTCGTGTATGATTCTATCGAGGTATGCCTCCTTGATATTATTTATGTATTTCTCATACTTTATGCTTTCTTTTGGCTTTATCACCCATGAGAATGATCCTGAGATGGAGAGGAGCCTCGAGAGAGGAAATTGAAATCACGCTAGAGAGTGCATAGTCTAGGTTAACTTATACGGAGGGATGAGTTTGTGTGATCGCATTGAGAGATGGTGAACATCCGAGATAGCTAATTAGGTTGGTTTAATTGGCCTTTCAATACTAGTCACCTAGAGATAGAGTGGGTTGGTGTCTTCCACTTATGTACATTCTTACGACATCAACAGGTGCATAAGGAGGTAGTTGGGAAATCCTAGAGCCCTAGGTTAAGAGCATGGTGGAATTAATTGCATGAGAGATAGGCTTAGCTTAATACTAGAATAGAGGAAGTTGTGAACCCTTAGGTGCACTTAATTGAGTAATTACTTTCCAGTTTAATTGGTTGCTTTCCAGTTTTGTTTCTGCTTCCATTATTTGATCGACTTGGCTTGGATACAATCATGTCAATCTAGTGATTGGTGGTGCAGTAGAAAGAGTTCTCATAGGAACGATACCCTACTCATCCTTTACGACTTGCTTGCGATACGTGTACTTGTGTGTACTCTTTTTTATGCAACATCCCTGCAGGGGGATAAAGCTCAAGGACATGATGGCTACACCACCTATTTCTTCAAATATGCTTGAGATATCATCACAAATGATGGCTTCAAATGATGTCATACAAGCCATCTGATGGTGTTTAGCATAGGCAAACTATGTAGCCAGATCAGCTCCACCATCATTGCCTTCATTCTGAAAAAGAAGACATGTACCATAGTAAAAGATTATAGACCCTTTTCATGTTGCAATGTCCTCACAAGTGTATAGCCAAGTTATTATCCAATAGGCTCAAAGAGGTTTTACCATCTCTAATCAGCCCCCAACAAAAGTGCTTTCTTCAGGGAATGAAGAATTGCTTACAATATACTCCTAGCACATGAACTAGTGAGAAATTACAATCGAAAAATTATTTCACTAAGAAGCACTGTGAAGTTAGATTCAGTGAAGGCCTTTGATTCCCTCAGTTGGCAATATGTATCCAATTTGTTAAAGGCAATAGGCTTCCCTTCATAATTCACCAAATGGATTAGTTATTTAACTTGCCCATGGTTTTCTATAGCTACAATTGGTTTGCTTGCTGGCTTCTTCAAAGGATAACGAGGACTAAGGTAAGGGGATCTGCTGTCTCCTTATCTCTTTGTCCTATCCATGATTATTTCCTCTCAACTATTAAACAGAGCTATACAATCAAGTGAATCCAAATTTCGTTGAAGATGCAGATCTTTGGAAATAACTCATCTATGTTTTACTAACAATGTTATGGTTTTCACATTCGAGGGATTCATTCAAAGCCATCAAGTATGTTTTGTAGAAATTTAAACATTTTTCAAGGCTGCATATCAATCTAGAGAAATTAGAGGCTTTCTTTGGAGATATCCATCCAAAAAGAGCAACATAGATTACTTGAATATGGACTCTCGAGGTTCCTTACCCATCAAATATCTTGACATCCCTTTCGTCTCAGGGAGACTATCAACTGCAGCTTGCAAGAATCTGTTAAACAAGATCAAAACAAAGATAATCACATGGTATTTGAGAAGTCTTTCTTTTGCAGGTTAGGGGCAGCTTATTAGCTCTGTTTTACTAGGCATTGCTACTTATTGGAGTCTACCATACATTGCCTAGAAAGGTTATAAAGGTTATAAAACATGTTGAGAAAAGTCAAGAATTTCTATGGAAGGGCAAAGACAATAATGCAAGAGGCTCCAAGGTTAGGTGGGTATATGCTTGTCGACCTAAGAATGAAGGAGGCTTAGGACTTAAGGACATATCAGCATGGAACAAAAATTGTGTAGCGAAAAATATATGGATTCTCTTTATGAAAAATCTTATTTCCTTTTAGGCAGCATGGTGCTACAAACATCTACCAAGAAATAGGAACTTTTGGCCTATTATAGACCTTGCAGATTGTTCATGGAATTGGAGAAAACTCTTCCAGCTATAACCTAAAATAGGACCACATATTTCATACAAGATTGGCACAAGCAACACAATATCCTTTTGGCATGACCCCTGGCACCCTTTGGGACCATTGGAGGAGGCGTATCACCGAGGGAGAAGTTGCTTTCCCCACATAGGAGAACATGCCCTTCTATCAATAAGTGCACCATCAAGGCACATGTGTTGGGATTTCCTGAGTTTCTCAATCTCTAGGTCTAGAACTCCATCAGACTTTCACACCCCATAGTTGAGTGGCAAAAGCTAATTTGGGTTACAGACCATATTGTGAGCCCATTAATTTTTAACCTTTAAGCCAATCAAGTGAAGCCTAGGATCCATTTGAAACCCAGGATCCATTTGAAGCCCATAAGGCAAGGTTATTCGAAAAGCCCATTAAGCTCAAGTCTATAAATCAATAGCCAAAGTAATGATATGCCTTATCTTAATCTTTTCCACCAAAAAACTTTATAATCATCCTTCCACCTATCATTCAATGTCACTTCTTGGGCATATCTTTCTTACACCTAGAGAGCATGCGAGAGATGGGAAGAGAGAGAGAGAGAAAGCAAAAATTGTGAGTTCAGATGAGAGAGTTTGGCCAAAGAAAATGGGATGGGTGGAAGCATTGAAGTAGAGGGCTTTGGTGGCAGCTCGGAGGAGGGAATGGAGATGAAGTAAGTGTTTGATTCATTTTCAATTAGGCTTCGTGCTTGCACAGGTATATATAATTCAATAGATTTCTTTGAACTATTTGAGTTTTCTTTACATTTGATTTTACTTTCTAATGAACCAACTGGAGGAGTGAAAAGCTGATTCTATGTGGTTTTTAAAATGAAAAATGGGATGGTGTTTGTTTCACCTAGCTTAACGTTGGGGTGGCATTCTGGGGTGATTAGTTTCTACTAGTTTGTACAGTGCATGAATAGATTTATCAATTAGCGAAGAAGGTCACAAAGATCTAGATAATCTGCTTTATCAAATTATGGATTTAAACTAGTGACAATATCAAGGTAAGAATTTTCCTTTTTATGCCTTGAAGTATGATAAGTTTCATTGATTGTAGGAGTAAATGTGGCTGGTGGAATTTCTATAATGTTCCTATAGATGGATTGCTATACTAAGTGTGAGGAAAGACAAGGAAAAATTAAATATTTAAGGAGAAAAAGGATGATGTGCAGACATGGGAAGGCCAACAAAATAAAGTTTGATTTGTTTAAGTAGAAACAAATTTAGGGTTCATGAATGATTATTAATGTAAAATGATTTGGCTCATAATGTTTAGACTTTTATTATTGCTATAACTATGTAAAAAAAATAATGCTAGGAAATAAATTCATGTACGTTGAAATTCCACTAGTAACACATATTACCTTTGAAATCCATGTATTATTCTGGAATTAATTAAGTTCTATAGTTGTTGGAGTAACGGGTTAAAAAGGGGTTCAGGAGACCAACTCCAGTCATCTCAGGGTTTGACTTCATAATCTACCAATGAGAAAATATGTGAATATTCTTTTCTACGGTAAAATGATATGAAAATATATTGGTATGTTTTTGTATAAATATGTAAGGATATTTATGATTTGAGATAAATGGTTAGTGGTAAAATATATGATTCTGTAATGATGAGTGAATTCTAAATGATGATAGGTGATTGAATATGTGATATCATTGTAATAAATTGATTGTCTGTGCTGTGATTTGGATATGAATAATTGAGTTTGTAGTTTGTAGTTTGACTCTACCGTGTGATTCTAGATATGTGTATTGTATTGATTATATGTAATTAATGTGTATTGATTGAGTATTTTCATGGTGACTACTAAGCTGGTGGAGTAGAAATAGGCTAAAAAAGAAAAAATAAGATAAAGAAAAGTAGAAAGAGAGATATTTAATTCACCGCTGATGTCCAGCGAGATAACTTACCATTGGTTTTTAGCGTGGTATAAAAGTAAGACAATTAAAATTGCTCTTACCGCCAGAGGGTAATGGGCAGCCCCCGTGGAATATGGTGTGTAGATGAAGGGCACTAGAAGATTGGGAGGAAAATTGATATTGATTATGGCACGGGGTCACGGTATCATCGAAGAGAGGTAGTATCGATACTGTCAAAATCCTGTCACAGGCGAAATGTGACCCCATGGCTATACTAAATATTTGTCAAGTCTGGTGCATCAACTTGTTGAGTCCATGATTTAGGATAATACTTGCTATGAATGCTGTTGTCTGTGTTGGTATGATCAGTATGTGGTTGAGATTAGGTGGTTTGACTTTCTTGATATGGAAATGTGTCTATTAAAAATGTGAAGTGTTATTTGTATCTCCTGAGATTATGTGCTATATGAGTTATATTGATGTAAATTGAATTGTTAAGATTTAAGATGGGATCAGGTATGTACATTCATACTATGAATTCAATATATGTTGACAAGGAATTATAAATTAGTTGAGTTTTTTTTTATTGTAGGTGATTTATTTTGTTTAAAATTATACAATTCATTTTACTTTAGAATGGAATATTCACTGAGATACGGCTCATACAGTTCGCATATTATTTTTCACAGATATGGTTCAAATTCACCAATTGACACAGTAAGCAGAAGTAGCTTTTTGATAGCGGGGAATCGACAAGAGATTTTGATAGAAGTTATTTCTAATATTTATATGGCTCTGTGTTATTATGTGGCGACCCAGAAATTTGATGTAGTTTTATAATCGAAAACTTTGGTAATTTAATAAGATCTATAGCAGGTTTCCTTATACAAAATATTACATGGAGAAACTATGCCGAATTTTCGGGTCGTGACACTATATTTTGAAGGCATCTTTTATATTGTGGCTTGTTGTTTAGGATTGTTTGTCCATTAAAGCCGGCTAAAGAAGTTGGGATACCTTACCCACATGGAATGTGAATTTTGCAGATTTTCCGATGAAACAAGGGACCACTTATTTTTCACCTCTCCTATTACCAAGGTTATATGGGAGAGAGCATTAGCTTCCCTGCTAACCAATCACTATTCGATAAATTGTGATCGGAACTTAATTTTGCACTTGCTAATTGGAGGGGAAAAGGCCTAGAGTCACTCACCTACAAGCTTGTTTGGACATTTACATCTATATCATATGGAAAAAAAGGAACTCCCGAGTATTTCAAGAGATTTCGAATCCAAAGGGTGCTTCTCACCATGCCATTTTGCACATCGTGAGAATTACATTAGCATTCTTGAATGGAATTAGCCAGAAATTTTGTAAAGCTCATGCTTTCATGGATTTAATGTAGATGATCATAGGGCTTATTTTGTGCATTTTGTAAAGAGACTTCTCACAAGATGATCAATAGAACCCATTTAACTTCCAAAAAATTACACACATCTGTTTATGATAAAATAACTATATAAAATATTAATAATCATGAGTTTTTTAAATGAAATTATTTTATAACTATTCAATATATAAAAATCTTGAAGTAATCAATATTATAGAGGTAAAAAATAAATAATAAAAATGTTCCAATAGGTTACTTGGAACCTATGATATCTTACAAGTTTTGGCACATGTTCCTAGCAAGGTTGGGATCTAAATTTTAGAAAACAGATCTTATACAAGGTATGGTTTGAGTAACATAAAAAAATATAGGAACTCATAACCAATCACCCCTAAAGAGAATGACGTATATGAAAGAGCTAATCATACACGTGGGAGTAATGCAAAATGCTAAAGAGACTCTTTGTCACTTCCTCTTCACCCAATTACAAGACTCGAAGCCAAATGTTTCAAAGAAGCATATAATATGCTAATTCAAGAATACTGAGCTAATCTTGAAAACATAAAGACAAAGATTAGGCACACACGAAAATAAATGCTCAGTCCATATTATCGAAGCAATTGAAGATTAATCATGGATTTAGAGTCAACATAGAGAGAGAACAAGTGTTGGGTTAGCAAGTTTTCAAGGTCACTAAATGAGTAAGAGAAGATTAGGAATTGCTTATCTTGGTAATAGGTGTAGTTAGTAGGTGTAGTTTATAATTGCAACTCATTTATTACTCATACGGCTATTTTCATTATAAAAGGAGGAGAACTCTAAATTTTATATAAACTACACACTGAGTTTTAAACTTCTTGTTCTCGAGTTTTGGGAGTGTTTACAATAAGATAACTTCTTAGAATATTAGGGTTCAATTTCAATATTGGTTCTAGGTTTCATCATAATTGTTGGGGAGGTTTGTATAAGATATTTGGGGTAATCCTATATTCACTAAAGGAAAAATACACATCTTTTTAAGTCCTCATTGATAAGAAATAAGTAAGCTACAAGCTTGAAAATTAAAAATATTGTAATCGGCGCATGAGATATCTTAAATAAAATTGGTAGTGAATAGTATTTGAATTCACACTATCTCTCTCTTCTAAGTTCCAAACACAATAATTTATGTAGCACTAATAGAAGAGGTACTTTTATGAATAGGACCAAATTACAATGATTTTTAAAACTAGCACCACTATTTAAGGATATATAATAAATTTGTTATAATAATGAAATTACCCTCTCATTCTATATTCTCTACTCAGCCGCTTCTAAGATTTCTCTCATTGAAACCCTTCTCCCATTAAAATCTAATACATAACTTCTCCACCTTACCCTGCCATTCTTATCGCCACCATGCCTTGCCATTCTCATCGTCGCCTCCCTTCACTGCATTTGATCTCTCCCTCCTTTCTCCCATCGCCTAATCTCTCCCTCCCTTCTCCTTGTCAACCCGAAGGATGATCTGAGAAACATGAACATCACCCCACTTGCTTTGATGACTACGAAGCTTGGTTTTGCTCCAATTTGTAAATTGATTTGGTGGATTGATAACTAGGGTTTGATAATATGTATTAGGCTCTAATTAGATGTACCAGGATATGATTACATATGTTATTGCTTTAATTTCTAGTTGATTTTGCTTCAATTGGTGGTTGATTATGCTTGGAGTTTGTGGCTATTGATTTATTGTTGCTAGTTTCAATTTGTAACCTTACTAGGACCTATTTGATATTTCAGGACCTAATTTTACTTGATTGGAACCCATTTCAAATATAATTAGGCTCAATTTGAAGGTCTTGATTGGATGTGTTAGGCATGATTACATGTATTATTACTTTGATTGTTAGTTGATTTTACTTTACTTCAATTGGTGGTTGACTATGCATGAAGATTGTGGGTTGTTGGTTTACTGTAGCTTATTTCAATTTCTAATCTTACTAGAATACATTTCCAATTTTATCAAGACCTAATTTTATTTGACCTAGACCTACTTGGCATTCTAGGGACCTAATTATTGATTGGAACTGTTTGCAACACTACTAATACCTATGTTTACCTTGAGAATTGCTCATTTGGATGCAACATATTGTACTTGTATATTGTAGAAATTGTCCACATTTGATGGAAAAGTTTAGTCGATGAGAAGCCTAGGGCAAGAGGAAGGAAGAGAATGAGGGTGATCGGTCTTCCATATTCTCAGGCAGTATGAGTTACCTAAGTTATTGTGGATTACAAATAATGCAGAAGACATCACATACAATTTAGGAAGAAGATTCTTAGGGTGCCAAAGGAATTGAAAAAGGAGATAAAGTGAATAAATAAAAAGTTATATATTGTATTTTGCAAGTTTTATTTGAAAAGTATTGTGTATATTGGTTGGAATATGGTTGATTTCTAATTTATGTGAGTGAATGCAATCTGGTACCCTGTATTGATGTATGAATGTGCAAACTCTTGTTGAATGTAATCCTCATTATAGTTGAATAGACATGGTTATAAGTTGAACACAATATATCCACGCCTTTTAAATATGACCTTTCCATGAAAATCATACAAATAGGTCTCGATACAGTATAATTAGGTCCTCTTGCAACACAAATATGTCCCTGTGGGATTGGTCTCATAAGTCAAGGAATAAATATTCAGCCAACTAATACAATAGGACCTAGTATTGTAAAAATAGATCCCAATACATTAAAAATAGATCTCCTGTTCATTATGCCTCACAAGTTAAGGAACGAATATTCAACCTAGTAATATAATAAATCATGTTATTTTTCATTTCCATGAAAACAATGCATCTCGTAAGTTAGAAGTGATTTCTTCCACCAATTTTAAAAAAATGAGCACTCTTGAGGTATTATATAGATAGGTCACAAAACATTATTAACAGGTCCTGATATTGCACAAATAAGTCCCGATACCTTATAAGTCAAGGAATTAACATTCAATGAAACCCCACAATTTCTTAGCAATATTCAGACCATCATTACAAGGAAAACTCAAAGAAACCCTAATTCCAATGCTCGTTGGGAGGGGACGAGAAGTCTCCTTGGACGATGTTGGGATTGGGTGGCTTGCATTATGCTCACTCTGAGGGTTGATGGGAATGCCCATTGTTGCTCTCTGGATGGACTCGCTCTTGCTCGCAGAGATGGGAGTGCTCGCTCAAAGGGGGACATTTACAGTCTATTGGTCTTCTAGCTATAGTTCTTTGATGGTTTTCTTAATGTCATATTTTGGAAATACTATATATAGTTGATAAAATAGTCATGAGTACTCTGCTTTGGCTTGGCATCTATAAGCATATAACTCTCTACTTTTTTAATTAGATATAAGGTTATTTTCTTTCTTAACTATCTGATTCTTTATTTCGGCATGATGAAGATCCTGTTGGTGATATAAGGTTGCAGTTACCTAGAGGTCGCTTAAAGATTTTTTATTGTAGACCATATCATTATCCTCTAATGAGTCCTCTAATGGTGTGTGCCCATAATATTTCTTAAATTTATATATTTATGGTCTATAAATTCCACTGCAGAAATATAAAAATACTGCAAGCAATAACCTTCTAGTAGGAGAGCTTGCTTGGAGGAACAGGGAGACCAAAGCCAGCAACATCATGGCCATTGCCATGTAGGGTTCCTCAGCAAGGAATAGTGTTGAAGGCATTCACAATGAGAGTAATAGCAACGGGGCCTATTCAAACAAGAAGATAGTTTTATACAACTCTAAACAGTAGATCCTGCAGGGTAGCAACTCTATGAAAAGCTCATACTTGACAGCTAGATGGAGTTGGCCGATCTGGGCTATCCAGCGAAGGATTATCATAAGCACGGAGGCTCGAACTTCCCCAACCCTTCATCACTAGCCACGAGCCTAGGAAGCCCAAGGGAAGGAAGCCCAGAAAGGATAGCATTAGGTTGTGCTCCGAGGAGCCAGCTATGTTTATACTTTATGATTGCTTTTAACTATTATTTGTATGATTATATTGTAGATTGCTGGAAGTGCATCATCGCAACATAATAAGGGATGGAAGAGAAAGTGGGTTCCAACAATTTGTGTAGTTTATTGTGATTATCAAAATTTAAAATTATAGTAGCAAATACATACTAAATATTATCATATATGTGGGATTTGCAATAGTTAAATTCATCAATTCTCAGACTATTTAAATTATTTCATGAAATTGATGTATGTAAATTTTTAGTTTATTTTAAGTTATATCATAATGATATTCATTATTGACTAGCTTCTAGTTTATATATATTTGACTTGTTAAATCAATTATAAGTTTCAACACAACTTATTTACTCAATGATATTTAAGTAATTTAGATTATAATTACTTATGAATTCTTTATGTCATGCTTGAATACCAAATGATGGATTACAATGTCATATTCAATTTTGTCATAATACGAAACTAAGTGTTTTCTTCATTGATTATATTAGTTATCAATATCAATCCTTTTCCTTATGTATTACAATTCATGATTAATTCTACTCATCGGTACCAAACACACCATATAAGAATGGAAAAACTGAAATTAATAAAGAGATTATGATTAATTTGGAATTAAGAGACTTTTACTTATCTAAATAATCTTATATCTTCCTTTTTTTATTATCTCCAATTAGAAAAAAAGAAAAATTGAGTGCAGGTCATGAGTCGGGCTCAAAGCCCAAGCCTATTTAGAACTCCTAAGGAGAAATAGTTGAATAAGCAACCTAGGAAGACGTTGAGATTTCAAATTTCAAATGTAGCGGGAAAAGTTTAGAAGGGGATTATGCTAGTCGTAGTAGGGATATAAACTACCATATATTTTTAACTATCTCCTCGGTCTAGGATAGATTTTTTGAATCTAATACTTACCGCCATCTATGGGAATTTCTAAAAAATGTCTTGTGATGGTTCAAACAAGGAGTACTCGATAGCCATCGCCAAGTGGCGATCAGTCTACAACTCATGAAGAACAACCTCAGTAAGCTTATCACGTAGAAGATGCAATTATTGAAGGACCCAATGTAGGGGGTCAATGCAGCCTTATATTCGTCAAGGGTAAAGAATGACCAATCGTAGGATGACTCCTAGCATGTGGTCATCTTCCCCATGCTTTTGGTAGACACTCAAAAAACACTGGAGAATTTGATCAATGAACGAGCCTGTCAGATGTACGAGAAGATGAGGAGAGGGGTGGAGGAAGGAAGACTAGGCACAGTTAAGAAATGTGATGAAACGATGTTGTCCGAGGTTAACAAGGCTTGAAAGACTTAAAGGGGCACGGATGAGATCCTACCTTGGATGGTTTTCCAACTTGCTTCTTCACCAATGATTTGACAACAATCAATCCAGCTTCCTTCTCCCAAGAAACTATTCAAAAGATGATTGCAATGCAAATCTCCAAAACGATAGAGGCCACAAAGCGCAAAGCCCATGAATTACCTTTCAAAGATGATAATAAGACCAAAACATTGGCTAAGAATATATTTTCAACCACTCTACCACCAAAATTTGTAGTCTCCAAATTACTTACTACCTATGAAAAAAAGATGGATCCCATCGATCATTTTAGAAAATATACTTTGTCTCTTGTGGATGCAAAGTCTATGAAAAGGCCTAATGCTTATTATTTTTAGGAATTTTAACTTAGAATGTGATAGACTAGTTTTATTTGTTCCAGTTCGATTACACTCTTTGATCATGTTAATTTTGAGAATGAAGGCTGAAAAATCTTATTGATAATCACAATAGTACAGCCATATATATACATATCAGCTACCCAACGAATAAATGTTGTTACTTATTTTTTTTTATAATAAAAGGAAACTAAAAGATAACAATCCTACTATCTTAAGAAAAAATCAAACCATGCCTAACTTTGAGTAGATATTCAACACTCCCCCTCAAGCTGGATTGTGTATGTCATACAAGCCAAGCTTGCAAGTTAACACTTCAAAGTTAGTTCTGGGTAGAGCTTTAGTAAGGATGTCTGCAGCCTGTTTCTGAGTGGAAACATAATTCAGCTGAATGATTTCAGTAGCTATCTTCTCTGAAATGAAATGTCGATCAATCTCGATATGCTTAGTGCGATCATGATGCACTGGATTCTTAGCTATACTGATAGCAGCTTGATTGTCACACATCATTTAAATGGGTGAGTTGCAATTAACTCCAAGATCATTAAGTAACCTTTGTAACCAAATTCCCTCACAAATCCCTAGTGCCAGGGCTCGAAATTCTGCTTCAGCACTACTTCTAGATACCACAAGCTGCTTCTTGCTTCTCCATGTTACTAAATTTCCCCAGACAAATGAACAGTAGCCTGAGGTAGACCTTCTGTCAGTGATGTCTCCTGCCCAATCCGCATCTGAGAAAACTTCAACTTCTCTGTTTTCAGACTTCTTGAAAAATAAACCCTTTCCTGGAGTCATCTTGAGGTATCTTAAGATTCTGTTTACTGCCTCCATGTGTTCCTCCATAGGGTTGTTCATAAACTGGCTGATGACACTAACTGAGAAACCAATATCTGGCCAAGTATGGGAGAGGTATATACGGCGTCCCACAAGACATTGATATCTCCCCCTATCAACAGGTACACTATCCTTCTCAGATCCAATCTTTTTGTAGGGATCCATTGGTGTATCTGCTGGTTTAGAACCACGCATGCATGTCTCCTTTAACAGGTCCAGAATGTATTTTCTCTGACAGATGAATATCCCTTTCTTCGATCTCGCCACTTCCATGCCTAGAAAATATCTGAGATTGCCAAGATCTTTAATCTCAAACTCTTGGGCTAGAAAGTTCTTCAATCGTAATAACTCATCTTCATTGTCACCTGTGAGAATAATATCATCTACATATACAATTAGAACAGCAACTTTCTTTGTGGATGAGGTCTTAACGAATAGTGTAAGATCAGCTTGATATTGAGTATATCCAAACCTGATCACTGACTTTGCAAACCTATCGAACCATGCACGTGGAGACTGTTTAAGACCATACAAGGATTTTCTTAGTTTGCAAACCTTGCTACTTGTCAGTGATTTGTCTAGGCCAGGTGGAATTTCCATGTACACCTCTTCTTCAAGGTCTCCATTCAAGAAAGCATTTTTTACATCAAGCTGAAGAAGTGGCCAATCTTGATTAGCTGCTAGTGAGAGAAGAACTCTGATGGTGTTGAGTTTAGCCACTGGAGTAAAAGTCTCCTAATAATCAATGCCATATGACTGAGTGAACCCTTTGGCAACGAGACGAGCTTTCAATCTCTCAATGCTTCGATCAGCCTTGTATTTAACTGTAAAAATCCACTTGCAGCCAACTGGTTTCTTCTCAGGTGGTAAATCTATGATGGTCCATGTCCCATTCTTTTCAAGAGCTTCAATTTCTTCAAACACAGCTTTTCTCCAACCAGGAAGTCTCAGTGCTTCATTGATAGAATTAGGAACCTGTACACTGTCTAGAGAAGACACAAAGGCTCGATAAGATGATGAGAGGCCCTCATAGGATATAAAGTTCCCAATCGGGTGACTAGTGCAACTTCTCACTCCCTTTCTCAAGGCAATTGGTAGGTCCGAATCATCAACCATAGGCAGGTTACTCTCATGTCTAGAATTACCCATACCTATGGAGCTTTTTGTTGGAGTTGGACTCGTTTCAGATTCTTGGTTGAGTGGAAGTTGTGTCATGTGCTCTATCTCCTCGCCAGGGTTTTTCCTTCTAGAAAAGACATGAAGATCCTTGACTGCTAGTTGTGGGAACACAGACTTTGGTGAAGGAGATGGAAAGAAGGACTGTGTCAGAGATTGGGACATGGACTGTAAGGACTGAGATCGACTCTCATTTTCAACCGGGGCATCAAGGGGAAGTTGAGGAAGTAGAGTTTTCATGGATTCTTGAGTCTGCAACTCTCTGGAGTGTTCGGGTGTAATGGTTTGTAACAGATCCCAATACTGATGTTCATTCTCATTCTCCCCCTGAAAATCAGGTTTTGGAAATTGGTGTTCAAAGAATGTAACATCCATGGTGGTGTAGACCCTTTTTGTCAGTGGAGAATAGCATTTGTAACCCCTTTGATTGGGAGAATATCCCAAGAAGATACCTCTAATTGCTTTCGGGTCTAATTTGCTTCTTTGGTGTGGATAGATATGAACAAAGGAGGTACACCCAAACACCTTTAGAGGCAAATCAGGGGAGATGACTCCTGTATGAGGAAAGGACTGAAGAAGGACTTGACACGGGCTCTGGAAATTGAGGACTCTTGATGGCGTCCTGTTTATGAGATATGTGGCAGTTAGGACAGCTTCTCCCTAGTAGATTTTTGGGACATTAGAAGAGAACATGAGGCATCGTGCAACCTCTAAAAGATGTCGATTTTTTCGCTCGGCAACACCATTCTGTTGAGGGGTGTTGACAGAAGAGCTAACATGCACGATACCTTGACTCAAAAGGTATGCACCAAGAGTGGATTTGAAGTACTCTTTTGCATTGTCTGTTTTGAGAAATTGGATATTTGTATGGAATTGTGTTTGAATCATCAAGTGAAATGTTTGAAAGATTTGACCAACATCAGATTTTTCTTTCATGAGAAATAGCCAAGTAAGACGAGTATGATCATCAACAAATGACACAAACCAGCGAGCTCTAGAGAAGTTTCTGGTTCTAGAGGGGCCCCATACATCACTATGGATTAGGGAAAAAGGTTGTGAGGATTTATATGTGATGCGAGAATATGAATTGCAAGTGTGCTTGGCTAATTGACAAATCTCACAATGAAAAGAACTCTTATTTTTATTGATGAACAGATCTGGAAACATTTTTGAGAGATACATGAAGTTAGGATGACCAAGATGATAGTGAAGCAACATGATTTCACTATCTTTATTGACACTGAAGCTAGGAATAGGCTGACCGAAATTTTGTTGACTCTTAGACAGGACACAACTTGCTCTTGGATCTTGTTTTATTGAAGGAGCACCACCTTTGAGTTGATAGAGCCCATAAACTGCTTCAGCACTGCCAATCATCTTCCCCGATTCCAAATCCTGAAATTCACACAGGTTATGATAGAACTTAGCCACACATTTGAGCTCACAAGTTAATTTACTGATTGAGAGTAAATTACAGTCAAGATCTGGAACATGAAGAACCGATGTTGGATATAAATCACAGGGGAGCCTAACGGAACCTGTTCCTGCAACTTTAGCGTGAGAACCATCAGCAATGCAAACAGTGGAGTTGTCCGAGTAGGGAATATAGTTACTGAATAGTGAGCTATCTCCAGTCATGTGGTCTGATGCACCACTATCAATTATCCAAGGTTTGGATTGAGGTCGTGCAACTGTAAGTGCAGTAGAGGAGTTTCTTTGAGCAACCATGCATGTTCCATATGCATTTGTAGGGAGCGAGGTCTGTGAGAGTAACTTTTGGAGGACTTCAAGTTGCTCCCTGCTAAAAGGACTTTTCTCCGAGGCTGTATATTCATCAGTAACAGCAACATGAGCCCGTCCTTCTTTTTCTAATGACCTGCGAGATGATGGTTTCCAATCGGCAGGTTTACCGTGCAACTTCCAACAGGTCTCTTTGAAGTGGCCCGGCCTTTTACAATGATCACACCATGGCCTTCCCTTCTTTTGATGCTGATCATAGTTTCCAAATGTGTTGGTGGATCGAACAGCAAGAGCAGACCCTTCAAGAAAGGAGACTATGGGCTCAGATGACCCTATCATGACTTTCTTTCGACTTTCGCCTTACTTCAGAGAAGGCTTCACGAAGACTTGGAAGAGGCTTTGTTCTCGTGACACAACCTCTAACTTCATCCAAGTTTTTATTGAGACCTAGAAGAAACGTAAAGATCCGTTTCTGCTCCACAATCTTCTTATACATCAAGGCATCATCTGAACACTTCCAAGAGTAGGATTCAAATAGATCTAGTTGTTGCCAGTGACGTGTCAATGTGTTAAAGTATTGTGTAACAGAGAGTTCACCTTGTCGGAGATCATGGAGAATAGCTTCAATCTGAAACAGTTCTGATGTATTCTCAGACTTGGAATAAGTCTCCTGGGCTGCATCCCAAATTTCTTTGGTTGTCCCATAGAGTAAAAAATTCTCTCCAATCTCAATGTTCATTGAGTTGATCAGCCAAGACATCACCATGTGATTCTTAGCCTCCCATCTTTTGAAGCTCGGATCTGCTTTGTCTGGAACCACCACTTCACCCATCAGATAATCATCCTTCCCTTTACCACAAATAAACATCATCACAGATTGTGACCACTGAAGATAGTTATGGCCATTGAGTTTGTGACTGGTAATCAGGATTGGCGAGGAATCAGTTCCTCCATTTGATTGGATTGTAGGAATGCCATCAGATTTCAAGATTGAATCATCCGGAAAAGATTGAGACGCTTGAGATGTCATTCTGTACTTGGTCATATTGAATTATGGCTTATGAGGGATCGATGAAGATGACGTAGGGAATTCGATTGAATCAACAATCAAGGACAGGTTAGGGTTTAGAGGACCGGCTCTGATACCATGTGAATTTTGAGAATGAAGGCTGAAAAATCTTATTGATAATCACAATAGTACAGCCATATATATACATATCAGCTACCCAAAGAATAAATGTTGTTACTTATTTTGTTTTGATAATAAAAGGAAACTAAAAGATAACAATCCTACTATCTTAAGAAAAAAATCAAATCATGCCTAACTTTGAGCAGATATTCAACAGATCAGTTGAATGAAAAATTCATCAACCGCTTTATTGGGTCAAGCAGGTGAAGAAGGCCACATGGAAATATTCGTCATGCAATAAAAAGAAGATGAATAATTGAGGCAATAGTATGAGTATTTCCTCATCACGGTGGCTGAAGTCAAAGAACTAAGATTGAAAATATGGCAGTGTTTCAAAGAGGATTACGGAATGATGAATTGGATAATAGTATAATAATTGATCTTCCACAATCATTTTTGAATCTAGCAGCAAGGGTGCAACTTTTTATTATTATAGAAGAATCAAAGTGGGTAAAGGCACAGGCTAACGGATAGTTGCCCTTCAAGTTGGACAGGAAATCTATTAAGAAAAGTTCCAAGAGTAGCATCGACCTAAAAAAAAGTTCTAAAATTAGCAAGGAAAAGCGCAAAGGGTATACAACCCTAGTAGTTCCCTAATTTGTGATTCTCACATAGCTACAATAGAAACATATAATTCACCCCATTACCCACAAAAACCTATTACGGGCCAAAACATCTATTGTTTTTGTAGTTATAATGCTTGGTTGGCCATGACATTGAGGAACGGGTAACACTAAAAAGCAAAAATGAGAAATTGATTCGAGCAAGTCATCTCAACCACTATGTAAGGGGGCAATGACAAACCTGGTCCACTAGATTATCTAGAAGGTCTCGCAGCCCACAACACAGATCTCATAGCTCGTTATCGACATAATATGAGTAGCCCACATGAAGAAGAGATTGAGAAAGGAGCAGAGTTGGCAAATTGTTTTCAGAAGGAGAGCAGTCCAAAGTGCCAAGGTCCAACCTTGCATGCGCACAAGCAAAACAGGTATAAACAGCATGTCTTGAACATCATAGTTGGTGGATTGTTGAGGAAGTAGATGGTCACTGTGAAGCTTTATCTATAGCACTAACTAAGAGAAGCAAGTTCCAAGACATAAACATTTACAGAGGCCAAAACAAGACACATATTGACTGGGCCACACGATGATGCCTCGGTCATCACGACAAACATACAGGGATATTGGGTATGTTGAATCGGTATTGATAATGGTAGTTCTGCTGATATTTTGTTTTAGGATGCATCTAGAAAGATGAATATTGCTGATATTTTGTTTTAGGATGCATCTAGAAAAATGAATATTGAGATGGAGGATTTGAAGACTATCAGTGCACTGGTGATCTGCTTTGTTGGTGGCACTATATGTTCCCTTAGAATTATCTAGTTGCAACTAAAGTTGGGAATTGAACCTACGCAAACTACCTCCTCCATCAAATCTTTTGGTATAGATCTAACATCAGCATAACGTTATCCTAGGGAGGCCCACCTTGAATGTGTTACGGGCCATACCATTTGCATATTACCAAAATAATGAAGTTTGAAATCCCCAAAGGAATTGCCAAAGTGCTAGGAGACCAATAGATGGGTAGGAAGAGTTAAAGTATACAATTAAAAGAACAAAAGCATGTGAAGCAAGTCCTAAATATAGAGTAAGATCCTCAGGAAGTGGTAGCTAGACCAACCCCTAGAGGACAATCTACAGAATATTGTCCATGCCCCAACCAAAGTTGTGAAGGTGGGCACTTTGGTCAAAGGAGAGCAGCGACATCGGCTAATTGACTTATTGGACATATTTGCATAGAAACCATTAGATATGACAATTATTAGCCCCAATGTGATATGCTATCCTCTTAATATTTCCAAAAAAATTAAGCTTGTAGTACAGCGAAGATGCCTATGGGCGTCAAAAGAAAGGCAACGGTTCACGAAGAAGTGGCAAAGCTGCAAGAAGCCAGCATCATCCCAAAGGTTCATTTTCAAACTTGGGTTGCGAATGTTGTACTCGTGAAAAAATCCAACAGTAAATGGCATTTGTGTATGGGATATACTAATTTAAACAAAGGCTGCCCAAAGATTTCTATCCTTTGTCATGAATAGATCGACTCCTAGATTCAACTGCAGGCAATGCCTACTTAGTTTTATGATGCCTATTCTAACTATAATCAAATCTTGATGCATCCAACTGATTAGGATAAAACCGCCTTTTATGCAAATCATGAGATATATTGTTACCGTGTCATGCCATTGAGATTGAATAATGTGGAGCAACCTACCACAATTGGTGAACTGAATTCAAAGAGTAGCTCTCAAGGAACGTTGAGGCCTATGTTGATGATATAATAGTGAAATCTACAGAATTGAAAGATTGCCTAAAGAACCTGTAGGAATCCTTTGAGGCACATAGATAGTATAACATGAAGTTGAATCCACAAAAATGTGCATTCCGTGTTAAATTTGACAAATTTTTGGGTTTCATGCTGACACAAAGGGGAATCAATGCAAACCCTAAAAAGATACAATATATAATCGAAATATCATCTCCACAAACAGTCAAGGAGTTCCAAATGCTCATTGGGAGATGTACCTTTCCCTCAATCGTTTCCTATCTTACAGAGGTGACAAATGTCTGCCATTCCTTAAGGCACTCAAGATGGGTAACGAGTTTCAATGGACAAAACAGTGTGACAAAGCCTTCCAAGATCTCACATATTATATCCAACTAATCTCGTGCCTTGCCTCACCAAAGCATGTGGAACCACTCTTTTATCTAGGACTGAGAGGAGTAGTAAGCTCAGTTTTGGTCCAAGAAGATGTGATGTTCAAAGGCCAATTTACTATGTAAGTCATGTCTTATTGCCTACCGAACAAAAATATTTGGGAATTGAAAAATTGGTTCTGGCACGAAGGCTTAGGACACACTTTCATGCCCATAGAGTGTCGTATTGAAAAAGAAAATCGCCCCTTGAAGCAGGTGCTGCAATGCTAAAAAACTTTAGTGCAACTAGTTAAATGGGGGATTGAGCTCAGTGAAATTGACAAAGACTACTAGGCAAGGAAGGCCAAGCCCTCACATATTTTATAGTGGATAATACCTCCCAATCACGGATGTCCTAGGTGGAACGGTGCAAACTACACAAGCAGAGCGCTGGCAGTTTTGGAAATACAAATCTTCAGTATCAAGAACTGCAAGTGCTAGTTGGGTAATCATAACACCAAATGGAGAACCAATTACCTACAGCATGATACTTTGTTTTCCAGCAACAAAAAATCGAATAGAATGTGAGGCACTAATTGCAGTCCTGTTGATAGCTAAATGAGCTAGAGCAAGAGTAATCGACAATTACTATGACTTGTGTCTCGTGGTTAAGCAAATCCTTAGGATATACAAAGTTTTCAAGGAAAAGGTGAAGGTCTATGCTGACAAGGCCATATAGCTGATATATAGAAAAAAACTCACAATCAAGACCAAATAAAATTATATCAACTTTTCACCTTAATTAGTCTAAACTCAATAGAATAACATGCATTTTAATTTAGAATGGATACCACTGTCATAATAAAGCTCATGTCTAACACATTCCAAACCTAATCATTTGCTCATCTTCAACTAGAGGTAATTAAAGATGAGGTAAAAGTCAAGAAGCATTACTCTTATCATCAACTAACTATCGAAAATTATAACCCCTTTAAGTTCTCAGAAGCAGCCTATTCCTCCCTACTCTACCATTAATTCAATCACATTTCACCTTCCATGCAAATACACACCTCAAACATTGTCAGTTCTGTCATGTATGAAATCATCACCACTCAAGTTCAAGTAATCATTATCGTGCAAGCAAGTTCGACAACCAGGCAAACATCGATACTTATTTCAGCATTTCTTTCTTTCTATTTTCATCATGGTGCATGACTCTTAATGGCTTGTCCCTAAACTAGCCCATATAGTGAATATTCAACCAATGACCCTCGTCTCAATTAGTCCAAGGTATTATATAATAGGTCAACAAAAGTTACAAGAACATGCCAGTTCGTACTGTATGTACATTATTTTTTTTTTTCCTTTTCTCAAGCAATACTTGATGCTCAGTGCTATTTTTTCATATGCATGTAAGTTCTCAGTATGTCCTTATGATTTTCGACAATCAACATCAGGTGAAACTTTTAACTGGGTCATAGGTATCGTGCTTAAAAAGTAGGGCTAAAATATAAAAATAAATCAATGAAGTAAAGCATTTCACGTAAACCTAGCCTCCTAGCAAGTAGAATTAGAGTTCAAGACTTCCAGTTGTCAGCATTAAACAAATGCCATAAGTAAATCAAGCTAGTTGAAATAAAGTGTTGTCATACTTTCAGGAAAAATATATATCGACTCTAAGCAGGCAAACTAATTGAAACCTAATATTAACTAAATAAATCAATATGTAATGAAAAAATTCTACCTCTCCTAACCTAACCTAAGCAAGTGTAACAGATCCTAAACTAAGCAAGCAATCAAACACAATCAAACACATCTAAACCTGAATCTAACATTGTCCTAAAAAAAGATTGAATTAATACTCCCCCAGAACAAAGTAGGCATTCTCCCCCTATAACAAGCTTTTGTTGCTTTCTTAACTATCATTTGGCCTTCATTAATTGATGAACCTTCTATTTTAGTTCTTATAATCTTCTAAGGTAATTAACTTATCTATAGAATTATTGGCATCTTGGTGATGGCTCTTATGTTCCCTTTATTGGTTGGAGAATTGAAACGCTTCCCTAAGAACTAACTATTTCATCAGTAGTTGTCTAGCCAGTTGGAGACGCCAAGGAAATCTATGTGCTTATTTGTCCCATCAAATATCCATGTCATATATTAACATGTTAAAACTACCATTAGATAAATAATTTTGAATCAATAAATTCTTGTCACCTTGTATAGGATTTGACATAGGATGGATGGAAGCCTCGATGTTGCAGCTTTGGATATCTAGGTCATCACATATTACGCTATTTGTGGCAATTGACGTCATGTCCTTCTTAGCCGTTCACGAGCAAGCAGCAATGTCCTCATCCTCTTTTAAGAGCTCTTCACATCTCATTGTTGTCTCATCGGCCTGTTTTTTACCTTGACCCCATAAATTGATCTCCATATCAGATAGTAAGGTTTCTTGGTTGAAAATGGATTACTTGTGCAATTTCTCCCAATTGAGATTCCAAATTATGCATTTTTTTGTTGAAGACTTCGTGAGATATTCATGAAATTGCTGAGTATCTCATTGAGCCTAGAAAGCTATCTTCTTCATCAGGTGACACTACTTGTTTGGTTTTGCCATTCATTTTTGGGGTAAGCTCTCCATCCTTCATACATATTAGAAGAGATAAGTCCATGCATTATCAATGAAATAAGTCTTCAATTCAATATAATGACAACAATGATAAGGAATATGGATTTTTCACAACAACTACAAGAGATGCAATACTTTTGCACAAATTGATTATAACTTCAATTATAGCACAACTAAAAGGTCCATCTAACCAAGTAAAATTATCTTACATCCTGTCTAAACAAATTTAAAAAAATATCTAAAAAAAGATACAAAAAATACCACAAAAGAAAAACAAATAAAGAAAACAAGGAAGAATAAGATAAGAAAAATAGATTGGTCGAAAAATGACTAAGTAGTAAAGGGCAAGTGAAAGATTAACTAAGAGTTCCTGACAATAGTGTCTAAAATTTGTTGCGATAAAACTAAAATTAAAGTATACAAGTATACGTAATGCAAACAAGTAATATAATGATGAGTATCAAGTTCCTCCCCACAAAGACTCACACATGTCAACTCACTAAGTTCTAAACACAGAATAGTCATTCCAAAAGCCAATTCAAAATTAAACATGTAATTAAAGAGAGCAAAGAATGTGAAATAAGTTAATCTAAGCTATATTTATTCTAGTGTGATTCAAAATTTCTCTTTCAAGATCATCAGTCTCTCCTAATCATCCTAATTGGTGGTTAGTCGAATATAAAGCATTAAGTAGGATTAGTTTAAACAACATTGAATTAAAAATTCAACAATAAATTGAAAAATATAAGGAATAGATACGGAAACGGGAAATCAATCTAGAATCAATTGATCTCCTTGAAAAAAGAGGGAATTAGTTTGCAAACAAATTAATCATCTCAACTTGAGTCTACGAAGAAGACATTGAAATTAGAACAAAAGAAGAAGAAGAAGATAGAAAAGAAGAGTGTTGACTCAATCTCTTGATGTCACCCGTGATCGCTCTTTCTTCTTCCTTCACTTGACTCTTAAATCTTATGTGAATTCTTGAAAACCTAATTAAAGTCACGTATGTCGTGCAAGTGCTGTTGAATGCCTCCTTAAATAGGAAAGATGGTGATGTCCTTCAGGAATTTCTGATATATTCTCAATATTCTTGGAATATATTCTTCTACTTTCCATTTTCCCCGAATCTTCTCTTTAATTTAATGCGGGAAATCTTCTGTTTTCGGGCCTCAAATATGGGGAAAACTACTTGAAATGCATAAAAGGAACTTTAAAGAACAAAGTTAGATCGAAATTGGAGTCCTGAGATTTCATGAACCAAACAGTCGTGATGAAGGCGTAGCTGCTCCTTTTGTGTTGTCTTAAGCCGCAATCTGAAGTTGAGGCACCTCCTCCATTACACTTCTTTATGTTTTCCTTTCATCTTGTCATTTCGTGATTCAGTCCTTAAACTTCTCCTTATACAGGAAGCACAAACTAAAAATATCAGGGTATCCCAATATGCAAATAAACTCACAGTCAAGACTCGTATAAAGTATGTCGACTTTGCACCTTAATTAAAACAAACACAACAAAATAACAAGCATTTTCGGTTAGGATGAATATTAAAACTATAATAAATCTTATATCTAGCAAACATTGCCAAGAATTCAGGCGAAACTGCATCTAGCAAACAATGAAGCATATACCCACTCATACAATCACAACAAGCAGCTGAATCAAATAGCATTCTAGTGCTTTGGTCAAGATTGACGTGAGCTCTAAGTATTAGTGGAAGGATGGAGATGGTGTGGTGCTCTGGGTGATCTTTGCCATTGAATGCTGAGGTCAGATCGAAGAAGACTATCCCTTTGGTTTTTTTCTCTTGGAGAAAATGGTTTTTTAGCTGAAGATTCTCATTTTTGAGTTGAGGGAAATTTACTCCTTCCCAAATCCCGTTTCCTCCAAAAGGAAAGGGTTGCATCTACCTCTTTCAAAAAAATTAACTTTTTAGTCCCATTTTTATCTCTTTTTTAATTTTATTGTTTTCACAAAATATATTTAATTTTGAGTCAATAGAAAATATTGGGAAAATGACATGTGATTGAAAAATTGGGTCCCATAAAATGAAGGGGAATTATTTGAGCTTAAATAAGTTATATAGGACTAAAATTCAATGAATCCAAATTGGAGCTTGTATGCAAATCTATAAAGTCCATGTGGAGAAAGGAAAAGTTCTATTCACATGGAAGAGAAGGGAAGTTTGAAGTATCTATAAGAGAAAAGCACTCTTGTATGAAGCAACTTCTTGGCCATGTTATACGACTCGTGCTCGCCTTGCATAGCTCTGCATAGGGTGTTGTTGTAGGTCGATTTAGTTGAACTTGTCTGCACATAGATGGCGGGGCGCACCGAATGTTTGTTCCAATTATGGGGCCTCGTGCTAGGTCAAATTTTACCATTTCCTATGAATTTTCTCCTTCATTTTTACACTGAGTGACGCTTAGGATTCTTTTTTGCTACCACAATCAGCATTTAAACCAGCTTTGTGACTATTGAATCAGCATTTAAGCTGGGCATTCAATAATTTTACAATTCCATAGTTTGATTTTCATAGGTTGTAGCGTGACTGTGAGTCGTGAAGTTTCTAGATTCAATTTATAACTATGACCATTGAGAGCCGAGTTCATTATTTAGTATATTTTTGCCAATTAAGAAAAACCCTCAAAAAGGTAACCCGATTTGTGATATATGAATTTTTATCCTAAATGGCCATTCTAGACTGGTTAAGCACACTAAGGCTCAGTCATACTTCAATTAGCGGACTGTTCACTTGTTTATCTATGTGGCATTATTGAATATGTTCTTGTGAAGGTTGATAAGTATATTTGTCCAATTGATTTTGTTATACTTGATTATGATAGCGACTGGTCAAGGTTTAATTGATGTACAAAACGGAGAGCTTACTAGGAAAGCGAATAATCAAGAGATTAATTTAATGTTTATCGATATATGAAATATCTTAATGCTTCTAACTAATGTTTTTTATTGATTTTTTTATATGAGTTTTATTGATATTCTTACATAAGGTAATAGGGAAAACATTTTGTAAAAAACTCCGACTAACCAATAAGAGGTTGAGCTCATATCCAACACTTTTAATGTTTACGATCAATGAAATGTATGAATGGTTCTAATTAATATTTTTCTATTGATATTTTATAGAAGGTAATAGGGAATATATTTTATAAATATTCCACCTAAATCAAAAGCGGTTGAGCTCTGGTCTAACCAAAAAATTTAAATTGATAGATTAATAGTACTCATTCTCTTATAAACCAAACTTATGTTCAACATTTATCTGATGTGGGATTTCATTTCTCAATACATGCCCTCACATGGCGCATTCCCTTAAATACCCACCCTCAATAATTGACATCGATTTCATTTGTCAACACTTGCCCTCAAGTGAAACGTGCCCATAAATACCTGCTCTAATAATTGATCTCGAGCCGAGTATATTTCTTCTGTACACGGGTAAGGAAGAAGATTGACTACAAGCGGGGCATTTTCTTGCAATCTTGGGCTTACGGCCAGGGATGTTCAAGTCCGAGTACCTATAATTTTTATGATACCCAGATCCTACCTTATATAAGACCTTCCTAACTTTTGGATCCAGACCCTACCATGTTAAATTTTGAAACCATACCTTACCCAGAACTTATAAGATATCAAAAGTTTCAAGTACCCTATTGGAATTCATTTATTATTATTTTACCTCTAAAATATGGATTACTTCAATATTTTTTATGATTATTATTGTTTCATATAATTTTTTTATCATAATAAAATATTTGTGATTTTAAGTATATTGACATTATATTTATTGCTAATTTTAAGTTATAATGATACTTTACACATGAAAAATTCATCAAATATGCATAATTATCATGGCAAATGAAAATTCATCGGGTTAGGAATATAAAGATTTAAACAGTTGTAAATTGGAGTTCAAACAAGAAAGTTATAATAATTAAAAGTAAATATGCGAATAAATTAATAGGTTCCGGATACACTGTGCGCTGGAACTAGAATCGAAATTGACAGGTTCCTTCGTTTGCTGCTCAAAACCTACTCTATTTTTATTTAGATCTACCTAAAACCTACCCAATAGGATAGATTCCTACCTATTCCAAGTCTACCCTATATCCGTGCACACCCCCACTTACTAGTCACGAGTTCTACATTCAAGCCTGGCAAGATGTGAGCACGAACAACTAGGTCTGATGCCATGTAAAATATTCCACCTTGTCCATATGAAATTGAGCCCATATCTAATTCAAAATTCTAAACTAATATGTTGGTAATAATCATTCTCTAATGAACCAAACTTCTTTTTAGTATTTATCTGATGTGATATTTCATTTCTCAACACATTTGAAGAGAGTAATCTTGGAGATACATTAGAAGCAAATCTACGAGGAGGAGCACCATGTAAGGATAAAGAGTACGTTGAAACTATCCAAGCGCTAGAATCATGTCCCATTATTCCTAAAGAGCTTAATGATTTTGAGCATCTGGAGCCTCTCCCCTACAGTTATTATTTCCTTAGGCTTTACTAACTTGTAGGCAAAGAAACTCCTTCATATTCTTCTTGAGCATGAAAGAGCCATTAGATAGACTATAACTGACATTCAAGGAATAAGTCCTTCCATATGTATGCACAAGATAATCTTAAAAAATAACCATAAAGACTTCCTTGAAGGTAAAAGAAGGCTAAATCCCATGATGAAGTTGGGAAAAAGTAAATCATCAAGTGGCCTGATACTGGAATTATCTTTCCTATTCCTGATAATCGATGGATGAGTCTCATTCAATGTGTGCCAAAGAAAGGAGCCATGTCTATTGTGCCTAATGAGAAGAATAAGCTCATTCCTATAGGGACATTATCTGATGGAAAATTGGCATAGACTATAGGAAACTCAACGAGGCATCTTATAAAAATCACTTTCTACTTCTTTTCATTGATCAAATGCTTGATTACTTAGCCAATAAGAAATACTTTTGCTTTCTTGATGGTTATCTTTGTCAAAATCAAATTATCGTTGTTCCTAGTGATTAAGAGAGGACTACTTTTGCATACCCATATGGTGCTTTTGAGTTTAAATGCAAAGTTTCAATGTTAATCGCCTAGAGATAAGAGTGTGGTATTATCATCCACTTTGGCATGGTTTTATGACATCAAGAGAAGTGTAAGGAGATTTTGAGGAAACTCTAGAACTATAGGTTAATAATATGGTAGAATTAATTGCATGAGAATGAAACTTTGGTTAACACTAAAATTAGGGGAAGTTATGGACCCTAAGTACACTTATTGATTGATATTTGCTTATTTGCATTCCAATTGACTTGTTTAGTTTGCTTGCTTGCTTACTTCTTGCATCTGGTTGACTTGAGTTGGAATTGATCATGGTGATTTTAGAGCTCAATAGGGGTAAGAATTCTCATGAGAATGATACTCTACCCACTCTATATTGCTTGTTTACGATACGTATACTTGTATACATTTAATATCCTATTTATACAACGAATTTTCTGGGTTGCTATTGGGGATTCTTGTTCAGTTCTAAACAACCTAGGAACCGCGCCAGTTATTACTGAAATTACAGTTAGATAATTCCCCCAACGCAGGCTAGTTCAAGCTCAATAATAATGGTTCAGCGCTAAGTAACCCCAGAAAGGACGGGATGAGATTTAATTCGGGATGCGAGTAGAAAGTGGTGTGCAAGCTTTGTGTGATGGATTGAGAGAGCATCGAGTGTCATAGCATAATTATTGGCCATCGGGGATGGCCCATTAGCTTTTGACCTTGGCATTACTCACATTTAGCTGGAGTTTTGATGCCATGATATTTTATGATGTAATTTGAAGTCATATGAATGATAACACCTTGATACACCCTCTTGTCATTAATTATAAGATACCGAGTAAATGATTCCAAGCTGTTCATGTTAGGCATATTTATCGCAAAGCCAACTTTTGTGCAGAAGCCCCTGCTAAGAAGGGACTAGCCTGCAAGAACATTTTGTTATGTATTTGAATCCTCCATAAGAGTTGTATTTTCTTTTGTTGGCGTACCGTACGAGCATCTCTCGATGCAGATGAGTAGCTTTAGCACTGGCAAAGACCAACTTTGCACCTGCCTTTTACCAAAAAAGAAAGGCAGCTGGTCCAATAAGCAAAAATGAACCGTCAGACCGATTATGCTTTATGTCCACGCAATACCAAATCGTCAAATTCGTGATATCTTTATTCCCACATCACCAACCTGACATGAAAGCAGGAGGCAGGGCCGAGAAACGAAGAGCCTAGGCCTGAGAAAAAGTCAGCCCAAAAATTTAAGTGGTCTTGGACCAAAAAAACGGTTATGCTAGGAATCTACTGACATCTATCGCCATCGGGTTCAAAGACTATACATGCGAAAGGGCCAATCTAAGGAAGCAGTTAAAGGAAGAACATTGTACTCCCCAAGTGTCCATTTGTCTTCTCTCTTCCTTCCGACTAGAGCATATTCTTCTTCCCAATCAAGCCAGTTTTGACTACCTATAAGTAATCAACCAAGATAGAAACAAAATGCTGTCCAAGGTACAGATGACGCCAAAAGGTTGATCTAACGCATGAAACAACGGCTAAGCACTCGAAACCAAAGCACTCAAGGCCTTCTCTGCAATCTGCTGACTTAATCTAATTAAGCCTTTTGCCAGAAAATTAAGTCCACACTTGCCAAATAGAAAAGAGAATTAACTCCACAAGCATTACAACAACAGTAGGGAGCAAAACTACAGCGCCCAAAAAAATGGAATACTAGTAATTTCAATGTAGTCTCTACAATTACATCAGACACGTTATTGGCCCACCAAAACTATCAGATAAAGTTTGGGGGCATTGTTTAGCTATTCTTCCTTATACAATTCCATTTGGATTTGCAAAAACTTACATAGCATCAGAGCAATGGAGGCAGGCATTGTTAATAAGCCTGTCCGCTAGACTTCCTGGCTCAGGAATGAGAGCAGAAGTCAAGCTATTCCAAAAATGAAATGTCAGAGACTGGTCAAGTATCTTCTTGAAAAGGCCATCCTGCAGGACCTTCTCAGTTTCCGTCAGTGGTGAGGAAAAGTATCTGTTTTTAGCTCCATCAGGACAAGAGAAGAGCCATATAAAGATTACGTACACTTAAAATTTGGAGCATAAAAATACTGGTTAAGCAATAAGATTAACTACACCAAAGAATATCAGTTGATCATTCTGCAAAAGTCCATAAAGCTGAAACGGTTTAATGCCAATCTGTAATTTCTAAAAAGTTAGTTTTACTGGCTGATATAAGCGTGACTTCCCTTACTCAAATATATAATAGTCAAATTATCAAAAAAAAAAAAAAATCAAATGGAAAATATGTGGTCCTAAAAACCATCTAGAGTAAAATATTCACCCTCAAAGCACAGGCTAGCAATTCCCATCACTTATATTACAGCACACAACATGATTATGTAAAACACAGAAGTAGATGAACAGGTAGCACAAATATACATATGATCTTTTAATTTTGAAGATAATTGATATGTGGAAGGGAGTACAAATGCAAGCAACTAAGCTACTTCAGCTGTCATTGCAAACAGAGCATGCCACTTTCCAGTAAAATATTGCCATAAATATCCCAGGAAAACAAAACTCCACTTCTCCGACCCTAATCTAGAGTTTCAGTCATGGCTCTCAATTTCCTTCTGTTTCTTACTCTAGGTTTTATCGGGAGAATTGCAGCGGCAGTCCTAAAAGTTCGTCATTTTTCCTAAGTCTGTCTTATAAGTTTTAAAGTGGCCTTTTCAGTTCTAAATGTTTTTTCCATTACACATGTTAAGTCCATTCTGTCATATGCTGCTAATGTGTCACTGAAGGCGTTAAATCATCATTTTTTCCGTTAATTTGGCTGACATGGCGGTAATATATTTAATTTTACATTTTTCAAACTGATTTATTTTAACAAGCTCTTCTTACCTGATTCAATAGGTAGTGAATAAAGATTTTTCGAGTTGGGACTTCGATATTTATTTTATTTTAAAATCAATTACATTGATTTTGATCTAACCGGGTAGTCGGGTCGGGACACGAATTTGTCATATTAATTTTTCTAAATCTTAAAAATCACTTAAAATTTATTTAGGGTCCCATAAAATATCTTTTGACATGTACCACGTCAGCAAACTAAAATGCCAACTCATGTGTCATGTCAACAAACTAACGGTAAAATTAGAAGAATTAACGACGTTAGTAACACGTCAGTGACATTCTAACGATAAGTAATGGAATGAACTTCACATGTCTAACGGCGCAACATTTAAGACTGACAATGCCACTTTAAAACTCAGAGGACTGACTTAGGAGAAATAACTTTTAGGACTGCCAATATAATTCTCCCAGGTTTTATCTGATGTCAGCTTCCCCAGGTCGAAGAACTAAAGCTCCTTTTCTTTTCAGGGTGAATTGAAGACCTTTAGGTTGTACATGTAATTTATCTCTCCGTCGGCCAGGATTTCCTTTCAAAATTCTGAAACTTCCACAAATTTCAAGCTGGCCCCTATTCCTGTAAGAAAATGTTCCTTTTTTCCTGAATTTTTGGAATGTCATTTTGTCATGTAAATGTTGGTCATGGGAATTTTCTGGCCGTAAGGACTCCTTGCATCAAATAAGAACCAACTTATTTTTTGACTGACCCACTCAACCAGGAGCAATAATTTTAGTTATCTAAATTACAGCCCCTCCCCATTGGGAAATTGCAAATCGGTCCACCGTTAGACGAGAACCGAGGAAGAAATGAGCGATAGAGACAGGCAGGAACTGAAGTGCATGAAATCAACATCAATATACTTAATAACTTCTCCATGCCTTAGAATTAGAGGTCTAAAATCAATGGGTGAGCAAAACCATGGGTATGGATTATGCATACAAATGTTTTAAGTATAGAGAAAGGTATGCAATAGGACAAATTTTTAGGTAATCCTGGCGTGTGGAAGGGCCTTTCAAATTAGAGCGAATGAGTACATGAATATTAGTCATGTGCGTAATAGACTAATAGCCATAATTTTTGCAAATTGTAACAAAACTATTGGTTTTTAACTCACCACAAATTGTGAACTGGGATAAATTAAGATCTCATATAATAGAGGATGCAAGAGGGCTGAAAAGATGTTAATAAGTTACTAATGATTCTTCGTATCAACAATATTGATATGCTTACTAACTAGTTCAAGCCTTAGAATATGGTGTTTCCAGTGCAGGGGACGACAATGACCTTAGGTATGGATCATACATACCTTTCAGATGTTCAATTGTGCAGTTCGTAGCATACCGGTTGTGACAAATTTGTAAAATTTATGATCAACATAACTAATATGAAGTTGAGCCAATTCACATGTGGACCTTTGACAGGTGCTTTGGTGTTTAACTGGATGTACAGCTAGACACAGAATGAAAGGAAGATAAAGAAGACAGGTTCTTCCAAGTCTTTTCTCAATCAAAATCTCTCCTTGCACTTCTTCAGTTATTTTTCCTGGTTGTGAAAACTAAAGAGAAACAGGAAGTGAGGGGACATAAGGAGACGGATTTTATGGTTTTAATCTTTTTCATGTGTTTCTCATTTTTCCTCAAGAATTTTGGCTAACAAATTCACCAATGGACAAGGGAAAAAATTAGAAAAGAAGCATTTGCATAACTATGAAGCTATTGAGGTTGTATATATTCATCCTAATCAAAATTTAATTGATCTGGATATTCATCAAGAACTCTTCTTATTGTCATCCTCTTGAAGACATTAAATTGGCTAATGATTCTTCTTGCAGTCAAAATTTCTCCACATTTTTAAGGCATTGTAGGATTTTGAGGGGGTTGAGAATCAGATGCTTTGTTTTGGTAGATAAATCAGACTTGTAAAAAGGGGTATGGGGGAACTGAATCATTTAAAACAAATAATCCTAATGCAAAAGGCCATTTTAACTAATCTGAGCCTAAAGTGGGCTAACCCCACCAATGGTGGGCTACAGGTCCACCATCGGCAAAGCATGGCAAACTTCCTCGAGGTCTACCATGCCAGGAGCAGGAACACCTCAGGGGCTCCGCCATTGTAGGATACCTCAAGTTGATGAGGCCACTCTCCACCAAGATAGGAGATTTGGCCTGAGTGGTTTTAAACATTCATGAAACAACTCTATATGACAGACAGATATTATTACCCAGAAAATCATTCAATGTGCACCAGAGGTACAAAGTGAAGACAAGTTTTTCTAACTTGAATTTCCAAAGGAACAAGTACTTAGGAACTTTTTTTTTTTTAATAATTAAGTACTTAGGACATTACTCCAACCAAAGCATTATAGGCATTCTTGGAGATGATTCTAGCAAACAATGTCAGTAAAGGGAGTGTAATTTTTGTAAGTACAATCATCAACACCAGCAATCACACAAGAGAACAAAGCCTATGCATTGCATAATAATTACTGAAAAATTTTATCCATTATCTAAAATATTAATTGGCAAAATCTCCAAACCTTACCATGAGTAATATGCAAGTGGCAGTAACATTGAAAATAAAAAACACATATAACTAAGAGATAGGCAATGATATACCGTACCTTGTAATGTTATGAGAACTAATAGGGAAGAATATGAAAGAGGGCTGAAGTTTCAACTCTGACTGATCATTGTTTCTTGCCCCATTATTTAAAAACTTTTCAGCCACTCTTCTCAGGAGATCAGCTCCATTCCACCGCAAACGAGTATCATCATATGTGGAATAATACTCTTTCAAACAATCAATCAGAAAGAGACTGCATAAAAAAGAGCTAATAAGTGAAATCTAAAGAAAAGGATAAAAGTAAGAAGATACTTCCTGAAAGAAAGCGCACCAAATAAATAGACAATTACAAAACATTACAAAGATTAAGAAAAAAGGGAAATGGCAAAACAGCTGGACATGGATAGGGACAACTTACCCCCTAAACCATATTTGAGAAATATAACCTTCTAAACATCAAATAGAAAATGTTTACTGACCATCAGATTTTGCCATAACTGTTGGACCAAAATATAATGCCAGCACCTGGCACAGAGACTGGTCTCAGTGAAGCTCCTTGAAGCTGGGGTTGAGGCCATTCTCCAGCACAAATGATCTAAACTAGTCTAGGTTTTGCCCTTTTCAAAAAATATATAGCAACATAATAAAGGTCTAACAGGCTAAATCAGGCCTGGCAAGGACAAACACTGCCTCAACACGTATGCTCCCAGCCTAAAGAAGCAATCATAATCAAATCTTGTTGTGTTGAGGCCCAATTTGGACTGCAGATTAAGGATGATATATGATTTATACATAAAAGTCCTGGCATATTCACTGGATTTGCTCTTTTTGATCAGCAGCGTCATAATAAGAATTGCAGTGCCAATAAATGTCCTTCGAGGAAGTGCCGGTGATAAAGTGTACAAAGTAATCTTTAGGACGTCAACCACCCAATCCTCCATATTCTATGGCAACAGTTCCACTGTCTATAAATAAATAGATGAAATCAAAGTACAGAGAGCCAAAACATTAGTCTAAAAATGCATAGATTACTAGAATTTCTCATTTTTAAAACTATTTTTTTATTTTTCAAAAAATAGTTCAACACTAAATCAAGCACTATATTTGTCCACGGATATATCGGAAAAATACTAGTATCTTCAATTCAATTTCATACCTTATCCCTTGTAAAGTATACATGCAGTATGAGGAATCAAATATCATAACATTATTACAATTATCAATATATATATATATATATATCATAACATTTCTTGGTCTTTGATGAGCAAATTGGTAATGTCAGATATCATTAAATGTGCAGAGATATTTTTTAATATTTTGCATTAGCTTTTGTTAATTTGATTAGGCCTCATTGACTAGCAGCCCTGCAATGTATTCTAGTGTGTTATCAACCATTGTCTTTCCTTTTATTATTCTTTTATTGGGGAGTAATTCATGATATACCCTCAATAAGATTGATAACAAGTATCAAATGAATGCTTAGCTAAACACCAGCAATCTTACATGTTATTAGAAACTCATACTTAACAGCTCTGCAACTTCTGTCCAACTAAAAGTTTCCCCACAGCAGCACCCTCATATATGGAAGACAGTTGCATGTGCATGCGCATTTCTAGAGTGGCATTAAAAGAATACAAGGAAAATTGTTTTGGTCAAACAAGTTTTCCATTTTTCTCCTTTGATGAAGTATTTAGAAAATTTATATTTGACATATATTCTGACATAAAAAAAGGCTCAATATTTGAAATGGCAATCATACCCAAATGTAACAGGTAAGTATTTACAAAAAGTGTACAGCAATAGGTGGTAATTAAGTACCTATGCTTCCTGAATGCCATTACAGCACCATTAAGAGAAAGTTGATCAACGTGATCCTCCCGTCCAAGAGTGTTATTAAGCAAAGATAATGATTTTAGCACAATAATGTCAGAGTCAAGATAAATTCCACCATATCTGGAAAGCAAAGAAAAAGAATTATCCGTCTGAAGACTACTCATGATCAGACAATTGCAATTAGATGATATCAGCAAACAAATGAGCAAAAGATAATTCATCATGTTATGTAGATTAAGCAAAATTGAGATGCAATTGCAAGATACACAACATCTTGATCTAATAAAATAAAATATACAAAAGAAGATATTGGAAAAGATTGAGGATTCAAATAAGGGAAGTGAAATAACAATAACTTTACATTCACTCATAGCCAAAAATCAAAAGCATTCCCTTGAGCTGAACTTAGAACAACCACAATGAAAAGTTGAATAACAAATATCAGCTGTAGCTGCACAAATCATGAGCATTATCTTATAAACTGCCTGCATTTAAAAAAAAAAAAAACAGGATTTGTCATTGAAAATGGATCTTAAATGGAAGAAAGGCCTAGAGGAGTTTCTTGATAATCAATGGAGAGATTAGGCAGGTAGCTGAATCACTTTTTTCCCCTCCCAAGTCTGGATTGCAGAAAAGAAGATGCTCCACAGAAAATAATTTAAGGTTTAAAAAGAAAAAACGAAAAGACAGCAGAGACCTGAAATTTAACAGTAACCATCCAGAGATGGTCAAAAGTCCTTATTGAATTACTGGTTGAAGTTCAAAAATCTTCAATAAAGTGGTGGAGATCCAAGTTACATGAGATAGATTCTCGAAAATATTTTCTGGATTCTAAAGCAGTGTTCTTTGCCCCACCAGACATGTGAGTTGTCTGTCAGAGTCTAGTGGCGCAGTCAGACACCTGTTAAGAGACAGCTGTATCTTCATGGATAAGATTGCTCTAACCTTACAACAGCAGCATCTAATTTAATCTAAATCAGTCCACAAAAAGACCTCTCAACTCCACAGTATGATCTCTGTACAGAATTCACTGGATGGAGAAAAAATTTCAATTTTCCAAGGAATTTCATGGGATGGATTCATTCAAATGAAAATATACTTTATTCTGACAAATAGAGGAGAATTAAAATAAAGAAATTCATCTGTCAAACAAGATGGGAGCTTTATATAGGAAAATTATAAAAAGTTTTAAACTGCATAAGTCATGTCCTAATCTAGATATGACTCCAAATTACAGATGAGAGGAGAAGCAGGAAATTATGACTTATATAAACCGGGCAACATTTAAGCATGCCAAACAATCAATTCTACAATATTACATTGTGCAACTAATTCTTCTTAAATTGCTGTAGAATTAATCCTAATAACATAGCAGAAGGTGGTTGCTTATGCTTAAATACAGTTTTCCAACTGTAATGAAGTTGAATGTGAAGTATCAATTAAAATCTTGAGTAAGGCATTGCATATTTATTCATCTGAATCATGATTTCTGAAACCAATCGTCCAGATGATTCCAAAACTATACCTTTCTAACCACTGCAACTTTAGGTGTGCAACCTCCACATAGTAACCATAAAAACTACTGTCCTTACGATGAGTCAATAATTTTCAGCATGAAATAAGCTCTTGATCACAAAAAAGTCCATGATGGACAGCTAAAGATCATATTTTAAGCATTCAGACTCCCAAAACTACAAAAATAAAATGAATCAAGATTGAAGAATACCACGTACTTGTATAAGGCAGCAAGGCGGACTAGCTCGCTGAAATGAGTTGGATAGAACTTGGTCTTTCTCCATTCAAACCATATAGATGCAAAAATTTGGGTTGGGGTGTCCAACAACAGTTCCTCAAGATTTGGCATAGCTACAGCAACTTTGTACCTTCAAATCCATTATTAAATCAGACAGGGACTGATAAAATATAGCCAACTTCTAAGATAATAAAGTTATCTTGGCAACTGTTACTGGGCAACTACTACATGCAGATATCTTTTAAGTTTTTGTAATGAAACTTGTTAACACAGGTATCACAACAATTGTTCACTAATTATGAGCACAGTCCAATTCAACATTGTTCAACTAAGGTGGAAAGGTGGGTTTTCTTATTTTATATATCAGTTCCTGAAAAGAGTCTGGAGAGCAGGAGGCTCATACAATTTGTCCAGATATGCCTTCCCTCTGAATCAGTAAGTCCAATTGAATCTAATAAGCATGTGCATGTATGCAAGAGAAAACAATAACGATAAATGTGGAAGCATAGAAATTACCCGTCTTTTACAAAGCTATCTCTGAAAAAATCGAGCTCAATGGTCTCGGAGAACACAACAACACAGGCATCTGGGTGTTGTGTCAGCAGACTCTCCAGCCCTCTTTGATGTCTAACACTAAACATCCAAGGTGGTGAGTTCCACACCATGAAGACTCTGATATCACATTTGTTCTTCTTAAGAAACGCATCCATGAAATCTGAGAAAGGCAGGTGAGGATGCAGGCCGGGATAATAACCCCATCTCCTGCCATCTGCATACAAATGACCTTCAAATGCAACGTTCCTTCGATACTCAGAACCCCATCTTGCCTTACCCACATCCCCTCCACCATTTACCTTCTCCTCTTTTGAAACATTATCAATATTGTCATCCAAAGTCCTCCGATCCACCCTCCTGGCCTCACTCCTAGTTCCTAGTTCACCATCCACAACCTTAACAATATTATCATTCCTAATCCTCATCCGTCCACCATTTTCTCGAGAATTGCCATTGCTGTTAGATACTGAAACCTCTAAAAGCTGCTTCTTGAGTGAAAAGGGGGCTTTTTTAAACTCATTCAACCACCATTTCTGCACTAACCTGTCCCCTCTAGTGTACCCAGTGGAACTGGCTCCATCAGGGTCCTGCAAAAGTGGATTATTCATTGGATTCAAAGCCTCTAAACTAGACCTAAACAACCTATCCTTCCTTAGGAACTCGCTCTTCTTTTCAAACCAATCTCCCCACCCATCCCTAAGCACAGAAACCCTCCGATTCACCTTCAACAATAGCGCGTCCTCGACGCTAGTTACCTCACTAACCTTCCTCCTCAGGCCATCATCCACAGGGAGGTCGTCCGTTGCGAAGGCTCCCTTACTCCGGTCCTCTGGGAAGGATCCGATGCCGAGAGCTACGCTCAAAATGTCATCATCCCACTCTGCAATGGATCGCTTGTTGAATGCCATTCGGATCACCCCCGCAATGTGATCGTAGAAATATGTGGACGTGGACGCTGCGCGATCCAAGTCCTGCTCGGCATCTTCACTATCTTCCTGATAATCGTTTCTAGCATCAACTGCAGCATTCTCTTCAACTATGTCGAGCTCGTCGATCCTGTCATCGTCCGTCTCTGATGTGGCGGTGGTGGAATCGGTGGAGGAATCGGACAAGAGGATGGCATCGTTGGGCGAGGAGGAAGTTGAAGAGGAGAGCCGCGAGTAAAGGAGGGAGACGGATAACAAAAGGAGGAGGGCTGAGAACAGGGCGCAACAGAGATGGGCGCCGTAACGGGGCCGACGCCTGTGTCTCTGCATCTCGGTCAGGCGGAAGCTGAGAAAAGGGTGCTAGACTCGGTAGAGCGAGGCATAGAGACATCATCGGAGCAGGATGTTATTCCAATGAACTAAATAAAGTCGAATTATTCCAGTCAGGAATAAAAGAGAAATAAAAAGTTCTTACTATTACTTATAAAAATATAAAAACTGTGAAAAATATATATTCATCGGAATAGGAGTGAAAATGTTAAGAATGCCCTTCAATTTTTAAATTATTTACAGTCATGCCATGCCATGCCGTTACCTTCACCAGCATATCCCGGCGGTGAACTGCCCAACACAGAGCACAACTTGGCGGCGAGCACACTTGGTGACGAGCACAGTCTCCCCATCGAGCCTCCCCGAGGAGCACAATCGCACCTCTCGTACGACGATGGAGGCTCGACTCGTCCGCACCTCTCTTGCTCTCTCTCTCTTTACTGGTTTGACTCTTTCTCTCTCTCTACTGGTTCGACTCTCTCTCGATGGCGGAGGCTTCACAGCTTCATACTGTTCACATTGGTGTTGCGGGGCGAGGGGCGCAAACCAATTTTTTATTTTTTTCCTTACGAATTTTAAAATTTTTAGTTTTTCATAAAAATAAAAATAAAATATATTAATATAATATTAATAAAAATATATACTTGAGGGTTAATTTGTTATTTTATCTGTAAATATCTTATTACTTATTACTTTATTCCCTCTAACTATACAATATATATTTACTCCTCATTCTATATTATTCTCTGTACTATTCCTTATCTTTATATATTCTATTCCTATTTATTCTGCTCCTACGAATCAAACACAACGTTAGTGTCTAGTACACGAAACATCTCTTTCTATCTCACAATGATGCGGTAAGAAAAAAAATCAATCAAATTGATTTAATTAATATTAACTATAGTAATTATTCAAGTGATTAATACTAATTTATTCAATATCATATTTTAATTAATATTTTCTCTCATAATGTGATAATATAGAATCACATAAGAATTTCTCCTCCATACTAACAAGTTTATAATTTTCGAGTGTTAACTTTATGTTAGCATCATTAGCATAAAAAAAATTATGTTAACATCTTAGCAAATGAAATTTTTGTGTATTACATGCCGAATATTTATTACTTAAAAGCGGCCTTTTACTTCGGGCATGCCCCGGTGTGTCAAAAGAAAGTGTACCAATATTTTCTTTTTTATCGAGTCAAAGAAAGTGTACTAGTGGTACACTTTAGTGTCGCAATCTAGTATTACAATTCATAAGTTGATCCAATGTATACTCTTTTTTTCAATCAAAAAATGTTAAAAGAACTAAATTCCTAAATAAAAATTAAAATATATAAGAAATTTTAGAAAATCATAATAAATCTTGAGCATGAATTTTTTTTAGAGAATTTAGCATTTTTTTCCACCTAAAAATGGTTGAATAAATACTTTGCAATCTAAATTCCTTAATATAAAACTGCTAATGTGATTATGACATCATGTAACAATATTAATGTGATATCATCTTTATATGAAAACCTTCTTAGTGTGCAGGGTATCCTATGCCTAGCCACATTATGGTTCCATGATAGATAGAATTGGCCCGAACTACTCGGGGATGGTTCGGAACCAACTGATGTCAGTTTTTGTTCATGGTTCCATGAATTTTTTTAAAAAATGTTTGTACAACTTGAAGAATTTAAGACCGATATCAAATTACCACCTCTCACATTTGCTATATTGGGTTCCTAATTAAATATAGTACTATTATTTTGGATAAATTAAACACTAAACTTGACATATTAGCTGCACGTATAATTGAAGAAGAGTAAACTGTCATTTTCATCCCTAATATTTCTTACAACTATCATTTTTCTCCCTTGTTGATTGAGAGAATCACAATACTTTTATAAGAACTAATTGTTTCATTAGTATTTATACAGGTTCTAAACAATGGGAGATGCCAAGAAAATTCATGTGCTCATTTGGATCATCAAACATCCTTAGCACATGTTCCTCATTGGTCAACATATTAAAACTATCATTAGACAAATGATTTTCAATGACGAAGTCTGATTACCTTGTGTAGAATTGGTCATAGGATGGATAGAAATGTTGGATTAACTTTGGACTTATATCGCCTCATCTTATATTCCACTACTTGGTGTGGTGACATTGTATCCACCTCATCTATTAAAGTGCTAGTGGTGCCATTCTTCTCCTCCTTTAAGAATTCCTTACCTTGTGTCTCAATTCCATTGGTATGCTCTTTATCATTTTTGGCTTGTGTAGGGTCGCTAGTGTTGCTCGGAGGATTAGTGGAAGGTAAATCAACAAACTCTTATCTTCTATCATGAAGGGGCGATTCAAAGGATTCACTATCCCAAGCATACATTCTTTGTCCCTATTGAATTCTCACGGTGTTTTAGTGTGAACTCCATGGTTGGTTTGAATTTATTTAATGTCTCCTCTAAGTTTGTCACATTGTCTTCCACAAAGCAAAACCCTAGGTTCGACTACAGAAGGATTAGGGGTAAATTCAACTATGGAAGACCTAGAGTTAACCTAAGCATAGCTATGACAGGGAAAACCTGACCTTGTCCATGGGAGATATGTGGAATGTCAAGACTTAACTAAGGTCAGCTAGTGAAGATCAAGGAGAGGGCTTAAGTGTGGTTGGGGAAGACCTAGGAAAGGCCTAAGATTAGTTATGGAAGATAAAAGGAAACATAGGCATGTTAAAGACCTAGAGAAGACCCACATTCATCTAGTGCAAACATGGGAATACCCAAAGTGGTCATTGGATCATGTATGGAGCACAATAGCAAATCTAGGTTCAGCTATGAATCCACTATGGAAACCCAAGCTAAGCATAAGGGAGATCTAAGTCTAGTAAGAGTTACGGAAAATCGATGGGACTAATGTTTATGATATACTCAGGGAAGACTTGTCAACATAGGGTAGATAGACAAGACAAAGTGGAAGATTGATATTCAGCTATGAAAGGCCAAGAGGAAGATCTATCTATGAATGTGGGAAACCTAAGGATGACATAGACCCGAGATACTTATAGAAGATCTAGACTTGATAATAGGAGATTAATTAAAAATATGTACTTAGGGAGAGGTCAAGGGAAACCTATGCCATAGAAGATCCAATGAAGGCCTAGGCCATAGAAAATTGAAGAAATACCTAATCTTGGTTATGGATTATTGAAGAAAGATCTAAACCCTGCTACAAAGACCTTGAGAAGAACTCAAGCTGGCCGTGAAATGCCTAAGGCAATCCAAGAAGACCTAGGCTTGACAGTGGAATATCCAATTTGGAAATGGTTGATCTAGACTCCAAAAGATCATGGAATCCTATTCGTGAAAATCGACTAGAAATTTAAACCTTACGGAATGATGCGGGAGCAAAAGATCAGCATGACAAAGCTGAATGTGCTAGCATGGAGTTAATAGGAAAGTTAGATATTATGGGAAATTAATATTTAGGAAATATTTTCATATTCATTTTAAGAAGTTAAAGTAACATCTTTCTATTTCTTTAGAATATTTAGGAAGTCAAAATAATATCTTTCCTGATTCTTTAGAATATCTCTAATATATATTTACTTTCCTTTTGTTGTTACTTTTTTTCTAGCATTATGAGTCTTATAACTACCAAGAGAGAACACATGGTAAGACAGTTCAGTTTATTCAATATAATTTCATATTGTTTTGTGTTTTCTTTTAAAGTTTTGTATCTCTCGAATTTTTAAGAGTGGTGAACATCCTATATCCTGGATGTAGCCTTCCAAGGTGGTGATCTTGGTTATACAGTCTTAGAGTGGTGATATTTATGTCTCTAAGAGTGTATTTTATCTCCCACTTTCATTCTCTAAAGTGGTGATTTTTATATCCTTTGAGTTTGAAGTTCTATCTTTTTCTATTTCATACCATCCCTGTATCAAGTGGTATCAAAGCATGGTTCGCAACGCTGTTTGTGATTGTATGGTGAATGAAGATGCTGCAAAAGACGCTCGTGATCTGGAGATGAAAGAGCTTTGATGAGAAATCAATGAATTAAGAAGAGGAAATCAAAGGCTATAGTAAAATTGAAATCGGTATGAAGCTCGTGAGTATGATAATAATCCTTTACATGGCTATAATTCTGATTCAAATGATTTTGGCTCTTCTACCTCTCATCAATATTGACAAAATAAAAAACATGATTTTGTGTTCAAGATCGATGTACCGCAGTTCAAGGGAAGGTCCCAATCAGATGAGTTCCTTGATTGGCTTTATAGTGCCGAGCAAATATTACACTGGGCTTCCGAATGAGCGTAAAGTAAAACTTGTTGCCCTCAAATTGAAGGATTATGCTTCCTTATCAAGAAGCAAAGATGTTGGAAAAATGGCATTGAATTGAATGAGAATTGTTCTCATGAATTGAAGGAAATTATGTTTGGGCTTAAGTTCAATTGAATGAGAAATTGAAGGAATTTGGATAGTGGTTAAGCCCATGGATTTAATAATTGTAATATGGGTTGGGTTTAGAAAAGTCCATGAAGAGGCCCAAGCCCACAAGGGCCCATGAAGAGGTCCAAGCTCACAAGGGCCCATAGAGCCCATAGTGGGAATGATGGAAACTCAATCTCACATCGATAAGAGATGACAACTTAAAAGGATTTATAAGTTAAGAGTGGTTTTATGACAAGCAACCACTTCAACTACAATAGACGACTTCCGCACAGCTCCCATGCTTGCGCTAGAGGAGCAAATCACTGCATTTTGCCATTTATGGTAATTTTTTCCCCTCTCTCAATAAACCGACCTAAGATTTCTAACACTTTGGATTTCGGGAAATTTAGGGCAATTAACATCGGATTAAAGGGTGTATTAAGGCACGACATTAAGAGCTGGCCTTGGTTCAATCGGAGCCATTTTCGGTAACTTTTTTCCCCTCCTTCAGTAAATCGACCTAGGATTCCTAACTTTTCGGATTCCAGGCAGTTTAGGGCAACTAACACCAGATTAAAAGGTGTATTAAGGCATGGCCTTAAGAGCCGGCCTTAATAAAGGCATTGAATGTCCTGTTCAATAAGATTAATGGCCAGTTCCATGCAGTCAAGGGCTCTTAATATCAGGTTTAACCCTTTTAATGGCCAGTTCGATCCATTTACAGCAGATTTGGGCATTCAATTGTCTGGTTCTCCACCATTAACCAACCAGCCCCCTCCTACACTATAAATAGGACATTCGTCCTTAGGATCAGACACACCACACTCTCCAGCTCTCACCTCTCTCTGCATAGCATCATTGATAATACCATAGAAATTATATTTGAAGTACACTTTCAGACCTTAAACTTGAGTTAAGAACATGCATCTCACTTATTATTTGTGTTATTTTTTTTATGAAATATGTTTATCTGCGCTCCTTATCCATCCTCTAAGTTTATCTGGGTGTTTTCAGGACTTTCTCAGTATAAAACATGCCAAATAATATATCAATGGAAAGCTTGTCGAGTAAAAAATCCAACGCATCAAACTGTGCATGATTCGGAGCTAAAATGAGGAAGTTATGGCCAAATAAAGAAAACTGCGCAGAATAGACTCAGTGTACCGCGTTGTGAATAGTGCTGCACCGCGGTTCACTAAGGCAAAATGGTGGGACCCGGAATTTTTATCCCACACTAACCATGTCAACTTTGGAAGAGGTAGAAATACCTTATAAATAGAGGTGCACACCCACAAAAGGAAGAAGAGAGGAAGATAGGGATAGCATAACTTTTCATAACACGGTAATCTCGGACAAGATTCTTAGCAAATTAAGTTATGAACCCTGGGCATTAGAACACGGGTCGGAGTAGAAGAAGCTAAGGAATAAAGCTCCTCATTAGTGTTTGAGACTTCTTCTACTCTTAGCTCCTTTCTCTTCCTTTTCGAGTCATAACTTTCAATTCCGATGAACATGTATTGTGACATAATCATGTTCGGCTACTTTCTTATTTTTTAGGGTAGTAAGTGGATCTTAGTGTTTATTTCATCCATATATTGAACTTTTATTCCATGGATCCATGAAGGTGTTCTATTTTCCTTATGTTTACTGCATGCATTTGTTGATGTCTAGCCAACTCGATAAATCGATCTAAGGGACAGTGAGGAAACACGACAGTGAGAATTCCATAGTCTAAGTAAACATAGCTTAGGAATAATAGTACCGGGAGGTAGATTAGTCATTCTAAGAGTTAGAAGAGACGTGTGAGAAGGCCCGAGAGGTAACCATCACCCTAGGCATCCCGATACGGTTATGAACATGACATTTCATCCGTTAATTCTAACTACCTAGAGATAGAATGGGTTAGGATCATCCTAGGGATACATCCTAGTTACGACGAGAGTCGGATTAGGTGACTTGAGAACCGTGGATAGGAGAAGAGGACACTTGACTTGATCCAGTTAATTAAGTTCAAAAGGATTGAAATAGACCTAAGTTAAGCTGAATCCCTAGAATCGTTTCCTTGTCAAAATCGTATAAAGTTATTTATGTTTTCTGTAGGTTGTCTAATTTTACTTCTGTTTCTAGTCGTTTCTGCATTCTCTCAACTATTGTGTGGTTTGGCTTGGTATTTGGTGTTCTAAATTCATGCTCGAAGGGCTTTGATCCTCGTGGGAACGATACTCGCTCGTCGGGTTTACTACTTGCGATCCGTCCTCTTGCGGGCTGATAAGCACAAGTTTTTGGCGCCATTACCAAGGATCGAAGTGTATCTATTGACCCGAATCGAAGCACGTGACTTCGACCAAACCAATTTACTTTTCTGTACTTTTCTGTTATTTTGTAGTTCTCTTTTCCCTTGTCTTGTAGTTTTCTTGGTGTATGAGTAGGAGATCTCAACAAGCCTTACTACCGCTTGATCCGGAAATAGAGCGAACTCTCATTCAGAGGAGGTGAGAACAATCACTTGAGGAGATTTCATCTTCTCATACCATAGAGGACCCGCAAGACAACCCCGCATTAAAGATGAGACACTACATGAACCACGAACGGACAACTGATCGAGTATCGCCAAACCGACTGTACAAGCTCACACTTTCGAGATCATACCGACAATGCTACAAATGATTCAAACAGCATGCTCGTTTAGCGGCGGGTCAAATGAGGACCCTCATGCTCATCTTGCTATTTTTAATGATTTGTGTGATACTTTTAGACAAAATGGGGTTCCTCAAGATTATATCAAAATGACTTTTTTCCCTTTCTCTCTTAGGGACAAGGCTTAGCTCATTCCCACCAGGATCCCTTAACAGTTACATCATTGTGGAGAAATTTCTCACGAAGTATTTCCACCCTCCAAAATGGCTAAGTTGAGGAGCGATATCACATCATTTAGGCAACTTCCGATGGAAACCTTGCCGGAAGCATGGGAGCTACAAGGGCTTGTTGCATAATTGTCCACATCATGACCTTCTAGAATTATCTTAATGCCGATGTGGCAAGTGGTAAGCACTTTTTATAATGGAATTTCTGATGCCTTACAGACTTATCTTAATGCTGTGCAAGAGGCATAATGCTTGAGAAGACACCGGAGGAAGCATACGACCTCATCGAGGCATTAGCAACAAATGTGGTGTCGGAGTGAAACATGGCTACAAATGGGACAGTCGGAATCCATTTGGTGGACGCTCTAACAGCCCTCTCAGGCAAGATGGATGCCTTAATGGCAACCATGAAGCCAACAAGGAACTGGAGCGACATCGGCAACCTTTGAAGACTATCTGATGGAAACTGGGCATGAGGAGTCAAATTTCGTGGGAAGCAACCCAAGGAACAACCCATATTCAAACACTTACAATCCAGGTTGGCAAAATCATCCCAACTTTTCATATGCTAACAACCGACCTACTCAACCACCGGGAATCCAACCAATGCAGAAGATGACATCGAATGAATCTGAATGACTTACAAAACTTGAAAATGCTTTTCGTGAGCTTATGGTGGCTAACAAGAACACTAATGCTAGTGTACAATCCAACACTAATAGCATTATTACCTTACAGGCACAAATGAATAACGTGGAGATGCAACTAGGACAAATTGCCCAAGCCATTGGAGTCCGGGCACAAGGATCACTTCCAAGCAACACCAAGATAAATCTAAGAGGAGGTGGATTCGAGCACGTGAATGCCATCACATTAAGGAGTGGGAAGGAGCTAGTAGACATAGGAGATGAGGTTAGACGGCAATCCACAACCGCGGTCCAAGAAGGAGTCAGCAATGACCCCCCCAGCTGAAGCACCTCAAGACAGCCACATCGACCGGCCTAAGACCAGTGGAGCTAAGGGTGACACATCAAAGCCAAATCGGACCTATCCACCTCTTCCCTTCCCACAAAGAGCACAAAAGGAGAAAACTGAGCATCAATTCTGTAAGTTCTTAGAAGTTTTTAAGAAATTACACATTAATATTCCTTTTGTTGAAGCTTTGGAGCAGATGCTAAGTTACGTCAAATTCATGAAAGAAATTATCTTGAAGAAGGGTAGGCTCGGTGACTATGACACGGTTCCTTTAACTGAAGAGCGCAGTGCGATCTTGAAATGTAAGTTACCTCAAAAGCTAAAAGATCCAGGTAGTTTCACTATCCCTTACTTAATTGGAAAGGATTTTGAGGGTAAGGCATTATGTGATCTTGGTGCTAGTATACATTTGATGCCTTATTCAGTTTTTAGAGATCTAGGACTAGGAGAAGTGAAACCTAAATCTATTACTCTTCAATTTGCAAATCGATCACTTGCATACACTCATGGAGTAATTGAAGATGTTCTTGTAAAAATTGATAAGTTTATTTTTCCGGTTGATTTTGTTGTTCTTGATTATGAGGAAGATCAAAACATCCCGATTATTCTTGGAAGACCTTTCTTGGCTACAGGCCGTGCATTGATAGATGTGGAGAAAAGAGAGCTCACAATGAGGGTTGATGAGGAAATGGTGACTTTTAAAGTATTCCGTTCCATGGATCAAATATCTAATGAATGCTTCTCCATTGATGTCGTTGATAGGCACATTGATCACAACTTTCAAGAGAGTCAAAGTGGGGATGTACATGAAGTGGAGCAAGATGTTGATCAATATTGTGTTGGTGAGTAACATGAAAACATGTAGCAAGTGGAGGTAATTTCAAGAGAGGCAAAGAAGTTGGCTAAACCTCTAGGGAAACCGCCCGATCCAACCCTAGCATGTGTGATAAGGGGACGACGTGGAAAAAGGACTACGAGAAGAGAATTTCAACCTAGTCAATTAGTTCTTTACCATGATCCTTTATTTAAATTCTTTCCAGAAAAGCCCAAGTTACGATGGTCGGAACCATTCCGAGTGATTCAAGCCTTGTTGTATGATTCTGTCGAACTGATGAATGAAAAGACAAAGGTGAAATTCAAGGTGAATCAACATTGATTGAAGCATCTAAAGGGGACCCCATCAATCAGGAGGAAACTTCAACCCAAGGACAAGGAGGATGACAAGACCGAAAGTTGGGCCACGGACTCTCTCGATGGCGTTTCTTAGAAGGTAACCCAAGCCCAATTTTTAACTCTGCACTTAAGAATAGTCTTCATTTTAAACCAGCATGCATTATCTACTTGCTCACACAAGCAAACACCGGCAAGAGGATGGTGAAGACAAGGAAGCGGAGGCTTCAACGACTAGAAGGCCACTACATCGACTTTGACACATGGGGAGTATCTGTTTACCCTTTCTCTTTCCTTTTCTTCAGATGGAGGACAAGCTTAGCTTAGGTTTGGGGGGGAGAAGTATGTTAATTCCGTGTCAAAGCCGGTTAGATTATTTGCTTGCTTGTTTGCTCTTTGCTTGCATTTGCATGACATATAGCTCATAGAGTGTTAGATAGTTGCATGTTTACTTCATCTTGCATTCATTTTCTATTTCCTTTTAAAAAAACTTGAAAAATGATGATGTTTTTTATGGATAGGAATGCTTGTAAGGCGTTAGTAGGGAACTTGAGTTTATCCTTGTTCGGTGATGATAATTAATGGCTAGTGTGATTGCTTGGCTCTAAGTGAAATTGTGATGAATCTTGTGATGATTTTCAGCCCCAATTAATTATACACGAACCTTACATCTAGATCTTAAGTTAAGGACAGCAAGTGTCACCTTTGGAAATGCTTTTGCAAAAATGTGTTAGGCTAAAAATTGAGTATACAAAGAAAGATGTGCCAAGGTTTTGAGTACTTCTGTTCGGGTTTGAGTGCAAATTGATGCACTAAGTGTGCTGGCAATACAGCCCGACATGTGCTTGTGGGGGACTATTTGTTCATCCGAATGGCTCATCAAAAGTGTGAGAGTAAATTACAAAGCCAGCGGAGATGCGGGCCCCTGAAAGTCATGCACCACTCGAGTAAAGGTTGTTTGCTAAGTGCAAATATCAAAAAAAGTAAGAGCAAAATGTGAGTTCATGCATTGAACTAATAGTTGGACGCATGTTTGCATGAATATTTCCTTATGATGCACGATAGTGAGGTCAAGACCTAAGGCTAAGTGTAAGGGATTGCACGACATTGCACGTGTTGAAATGAAATCATGAGGTTCAGATCATTGAACTCAAGGTTAAGTAAAAAAACATGGCCATATCTGAGAATTTTAAGGGAAAGTCTTGAAAGTACTGAAAACAAATTATGAGCATTACTACCAATTGAAGAAGTGAAGATGCATGTTTGACTTTTGATGAATCATTGTGCTTAAAGCTTTGCTCGAGGACAAGCAAAAGTTTAGGTTTGGGGGTGGATAATACCATAGAAGTTATATTTGAAGTACACTTTCAGACCTTAAACTTGAGCTAAGAGCATGCATCTCACTTGTTATTTGTGTTGTTATTGATGAAATATGATTATCTGCGCTCCTTATCCATCCTCTAAGTTTATCTAGGTGTTTGCTTGCAGGACTTCCTCAACAGAAAACATGCCAAACAATATATCAACAGAAACCTCGTTGAGTCAAGAATCCAACGCATCAAACTATGCATGATTCGAGCAAAAATGAGGAAGTTATGGCCAACCGAAGAAAACTGCGCAGAATAGACTCAGTGCACCGTGGTGTGAACAGTGTTGCGCCGCGGTTCACTAAGAGCATTTAGGGCTAAATTTCACCTTAGCGCACCGCAGTGTGAATATTGCTACACCGCAGTTCACGAACGCAAAATGGTGGGATCGGAAATTTTTATCCCACACTGACCATGCCAACTTTGGAAGAGGTAGAAATACCTTATAAATAGAGGTGCACACCCACAAAAGGAAGAAGAGAGGAAAATAGGGAGATAGGGAGAGCATGGCTTTTCATAACAAAGCAATCTCGGACAAGATTCTTGGCGGATTAAGTTACGAACCCCGGGCGTCAGAACACGGGTCGGAGGAGAAGAAGCTAAGGAATAAAGCTCCTCTTAGTGTTTGAGACTTCTTCTACTCTTAGCTCCTTTCTCTTCATTTTGGTTTCGTAACTTCCAATTCCAATAAACATGTATTGTGACATAATCATGTCCAGCTAGTTTCTTATTTTCTAGGGTAGTAAGTGGATCTTAGTGTTTATTTGATCAATGTATTGAACTTCTATTTCCCGGATCTACGAAGGTGTTCTATTTCCCTTATGTTCAATATACTTCATGCGTTTGTTGATGTTTGGCCAACTCGATAAATCGATCTAAGGGACGGTGAGGCAACTCGGGAGTGAGAATCCTGTAGTCTAAGTAAACATAGCTTAGGAATAATCATATTGAAAGGTAGATTAGTCATTGTAAGAGTTAGAAGAGACGTGTGAGAAGGCCCGAGAGGTATCCATCACCCTAGGCATCCCGATACGGTTACGAACATGACATTTGGTCCGTTAATTCTAACTACCTAGAGATAGAGTGGGTTAGGATTATCCTAGGGATACATCCTAGTTACGACGAGAGTCGGATTAGGTGACTTGAGATCCCGTGGATAGGAGAAGAGGACACTTGACTTGATCCAGTTAATTAAGTTCGAAAGGATTGAAACAGACCTAAGTTAAGCTGAATCGCTAGAATCGTTTCCTCGCGAAATCGTATAAAACTATTTCTATTTTCTGTAGGTTGTCTAATTTACCTTCTTTTCTAGCTGTTTCTACACTCTCAACTATTGTGCGGTTTGGCTTGGTATTTGATGTTCTAAATTCGTGTTCAATAGGCTTTGATCCTCGTGGGAACAATACCCGCTCGCCAAGTTTACTACTTGCTATCCATTTTCTTACGGGCTAATAAGCACAACAATCGTTTTCTTGGTGGTTTTCCAGCTTCTATTCGGTTCGCCTCCAGCTTCGAGTTCCATGCAGCTTCGATTTCCGCCAGTTGTTGTATTCTAGGATACTGAAGTCCATGTTTCCTCAGTACGACCGGAGGGACAAATCAATTTTAAGGAAACTATGACCACCACAGACCTCGACAATCAATAACATATTTTATTTCATAAGTTGATTATTTTTGAATTTTTTTATTCTTCTTCTTCTTCAAAGGTATAATCTTTCTAGTACAATATAGTGCCTAAAGAAAGAAAATAAAAATTCATTTTACGTATATTCATTCTATATTGTGGTCATCAAGATTATTTTATTATATTTTGCTTTGCAAACTTAAGACTGATTTGGTTTGCTTTTTATCCAAGATGGCTACTGATAGCAATCAGCTGTTGTTCCTACTAATGATGCTACCATTGTGGCTAGGGGCTCTAGCACCCCAGCCATACCGGGCTCGGGATCTGTCCCAACCATGCCTCTAGGAGGCATAGGTTCCATGCCTACAGGCTTTGTGCCTACTGGCTCGGTGCCTACTATGGTCCCTGTGAACAACAATGAAAAACCTGAGAAATTCAATGGGTTCAACTTCAAAAGGTAGCAGAAGAAGATGCTCTTCTAATTGACTAACTTGAACCTTGCAAGATTCTTGACTGAGGAGACTCCCAAGTTTCTTGAAGGACAATAAGATGTCCAAGCTGCTCAAGCTATTGATGCATGGAATCACTTTGATTTTCTATGCAGAAATTACATTTTGAATGGTCTGCACGATTCATTGTACAATTTGTATTGTATACTAAAGATAGCGAAGACACTGTGGAATTCCCTGGACTGCAAATATAGGATAGAGGATGCTGGCACAAAGAAGCTTGTCGTCGGACGGTTCCTCGACTATAAAATGGTGGATTCCAAAACGGTGATAAGTCAAGTGCAAGAGATTCAAGTAAGCTTATATGAGATTCATGTTGAATGGATGGTTCTGAGTGAAAGCTTTCAGGTGGATGCAATAATCGAGAAGTTGCCACCGGCATGGAAGGACTTCAAGAACTATCTGAAGCACAAGGGAAAAGAAATGTCACTGGAGGACCTGATCATTAGACTTTCGAATTGAAGAAGAAAACAGGGGTTCCGAGAAGAACATTCCTATTGCAGTTGCTGTGAAGGCCAATGTGATTGAGTTTGGGCAAAAGCCCAAGAAGAACAAGACCAAGACTGGGCCTAAAGTGGCTGGGTCCAAAGGTGGAGTTTCCAAGTCGAAATTCCAAGGAAAATGCTTCAACTGTGGCAAGAAGGGATACAGGCTACTGATTACTGGCTTCCAAAGAAGAAGAAGCCCAAGGCCAACGTGGTTAATGCCATAGCCCAGGATGTCTCCAACATCAATCTTTCTACTGTGATCTCAGAAGTAAACCTGGTGGGGTCAAATCCGAAGGAATGGTGGATTGACACTGGAGTCACCTCACACATATGCTCTAACAAAGATCTGTTCACAACCTTTGAGCCGGTCAGTGAAGAGAAACTATACATGGGGAACTTGGCCCCATCTGAGGTTGAAGGCAAAGGCAAAGGCAAAGGCAAAGTGGTGCTAAAAATGACCTCTAGGAAGATGTTGACTCTCAACAATGTGTTGTACATTTTAGAGATCCAGAAGAATCTGGTTTTTAGTTCCTTACTGAGCAAACATGAGTTTCGTAAGGTTTTTGAGTCAGATAAAGTTATTATCTCGAAGTCCAATATGTATGTAGGAAAGGGGTACGAGTGTAATGGGCTTTTCAAGCTCAATGTACTGACCATGATCAATAAAGATAATGTCTCTTTCTCTTATTTGATTGAGTCTTCCAATTTATGATATGGTAGATTACGACATGTTAATTTTGATTCAATTCGTAAACTAATTAACATGAAACACACACCAACATTTCAGATTGATTCTAAACACAAATGCAAAATTTGTGTAGAAGCAAAATTAACGAGGTCATCCTTTCAATCCGTTGAAAGAAATACCGAACCACTTGACTTAATTCAGAGTGATGTTTGTGACATAAAGTCTGTACAAACAAGAGGCGATAATAAGCATTTTATTACTTTCATGGACGATAGCGCAAAGTACTGCTATGTATATTTGCTTAAAAGTAAAGACAAAGACATAGGAAAATTTGTTCTCTATAAGAATGAAATTGAGAATCAACTCAATAAGAGAATAAAAAGACTAAGAAGTGATAAAGGTGTTGAGCATGAAGCACCCTTTGATGACTTTTGTGCACAACATGGAATAGTCCATGAAGTAACTACGTCTCACTCACCTCAGTCAAATGGTATTACTAAACGAAAAAATTGTACACTAAAAGAAATGAAAAATGCGATGCTTCTGAGTTCAGGGTTACCCCATAACATGCGAGGGAAGCTCTTTTGACAAGCAATTACCTTTTAAATAAGGTACCTCGAAAGAAAGAGGAAAAAATGGCATATGAACTATGGCATGGTAGGAGATCATCCTACAAACACCTGCGAGTATGGGGGTGTCTTGTAAAAGTAGCAATACCAACACCAAAAAGGTAAAGATAAGTCCTAAAACAATAGACTGTGTTTTCATAGGCTATGCAAATAACAGTAATACATATCGATTCCTTGTGTATGAATAAAATATTCATGATATACACAAGAATACAATAATGGAATTGAGAAATGCATTGTTTTTTGAAGATGTATTTCCATATGATCCAACAAAGGATCTGGTTCATCGAAACGAACCGTCGAAGCTACGAATGTTAAAAGTCATGGATCGGATCATGATTCTGATCATGAATTTGAGCCTAGACGTAACACAAGGGCGAGAACGGAAAAATCATTTGGAGGATTTTATAACATATCTATTGGAAAAAGAACCACAGACATATGAAGAAGCCGTGACTTCTTTAGAGGGACCTCTTTAGAAGGAGGAGATCAACAGTGAAATTGATTCCATTCTACAAAATCAGCCATGGGAGTTAGTCGATCTTTCTCCCGGTTGTAACTTTTAGGATCTAAATGGATCTTTAAAAGGAAAATGAGAGCAGATGGTTCCATAAACAAATATAAGGCTAGGCTTGTTGTCAAAGGATACAAGTAAAAGGAAGGTCGATTATTTTGATACTTATTCTCCTGTGATGAGAATAAATTCCATTAGGATGATACTTGTGATTGGGGCATTGCGTAATTTAGAGGTACATCAAATGGATGTGGAAACGACATTTCTAAATGGATATTTAGATGAAGAAATCTACATGGAATAATCTGAGGGGTTTGTGTCTCCAGGAAAGGAAAAGAAAATCTGTAAATTGGCAAAATCATTGTACGGTTTAAAGCAAGCACCAAAACAATTGCATGAAAATTTTGAGAATATAATGATTACCAATGGTTACAAGATCAATGAGTGTGATAAACGTATATACATAAAAGAGATGGAAAGTAGTTACGTCATTTTATATTTATACGTAGACGACATACTCATCGTCAGTAGTGATGAGAAAATCGTCAAATCTACCAAGAGCATGTTGAATGCAAGATTCAACATGAAAGATATGGGCCTTGTTGATGTGATTTTAGGAATTAAGATCATCAGAAGATCAGAGGGACTTATTAAGCATGTCACACTATGTTAACAAAATTCTTAAGAAATTTAACAAGAATGATTCTGGTGTCGCTAAAACACCTTCAGATATAAGCCTCCATCTGTCGAAGAATAGAGGAGAGAGCATTTCACAGGTGGAATACTCAAGAGTTATTGGTAGCTTGATGTATCTAGTGAGTTGTACTAGACCAGATATTACCTACATGGTCAGTAGGTTGAGTTGATATACGAGCAACCTGAATGCTGATCATTGGAAGGTAATTGTGAGAGTATTACGATACCTTAGATATACTCGGGATTATGGGCTGTATTATACCAGATATCCAGCTGTACAAGAAGGGTACGGTGATGCAAACTGGATATCTGATATAAAAAACTCGAAGTCTACAAGTGGATATACATTCACATTAGCGGAAGCAGCCGTGCCATGGAAGTCCTCAAAGCAAACAGTAATAACCCGATCCACAATGGAATTTGAGTTTCTAACCTTAGATAAATGTGGAGAAGAGGCTGAATGGCTACGCCATTTTCTTAAGGATATCTCGAAATGGAAAAAATCGGAGCCACTAATTTGTATTCATTGTGACAGTCAGTCTGCTATTGGAATGACATAAAGTCAAATGTATAATGGTAAGTCTAGACATATACGTCATAGACACAATAACATTAAACAATTACTCTCAACCAGAATTATCACAATGACTATGTGAAGTCAAAGGATAATTTAGTGGATTCGCTAAACAAAGGGAGAACTGGTTGAGAAAATGTCGAAAGTAATGGGACTGAAGCCCATGAAAGGAAAGGTTTTATGAAGGAAAACCCTACCTTGTTGACTAGAGATCCCAGGATCTAGGTTCAAAGGGACAACCTACTCATAAGACTTGATGAAGTCACTATAAGGGGATTATTCCCTAACCTGTTCCTTGGCAAGAAGCATTGGCATTATAAGGATGAGGTTAGCATTCTAAATGCTTTAATGGTTTATAAAAGAGACTTTTGAGATTATAAATCACCTATGTCAGAGAGAAGGAGACAGCTTCAAAGGAGAATAGATGGCTCAATTATTTAGAAACTCTCATAGAACCAAGACAGTATTCATGGCCAAACGAACACAACCATGAGAACTGAACAGAAGTGTTGTGGACTCTGCGTGAGGTATATGATACAAGAAAGCAGGACAATTCAAATACATCGTATCTACTGGACAGCTAGTAAAGTAAGTGTACCTTTATAAGGGAAGGTTCAAACGGTTACCCCTACCTATCCTATGCATGATTCACTTGTTGGAAACTACCATAGAGTCAAATCAAAACAATCTTCATTCATGTGGGGGATTGTTGGAAAAATGGCATTGAATTGTATGGAAATTATTCTCATGAATTTAAGGAAACTATGTTTGGGCTTAAATCCAATTCAATGAGAAATTGAAGGAATTTGGATTGGGGGTAAGTCCACTGACTTAATGTTTGTAATAAGGATTGGGTTTAGAAAAGCCCATGAAAAGGTCCAAGCCCACAAGGGCCCATAGAGCCCATAGTGAGAATGGTGGAAACTCAACCCACATCGATAAGGGATGGTAACTTTAAAGAGTTTATAAGTTAAGTAGTTTTATGATTAGTAACCACTTCAGCTATAATAGACGACTTCCCCGCGGCTCTCGTGCTTGCCTAGGAGCAAATCACTACGTTTTGCCATTTTCGGCAATTTTTTCCCTCCTTCAATAATTCGGCCTAGGATTCCTGACTCTTCGAATTCTGGGTGGTTTAGGGCAATTAACACCGGATTAAAGGGTGCATTAAGACACGACATTAAGAGGCGGTCTTGATTAGAGCAATGAATGCTCGATTCAATCGGATTAATGGCTTCCTCAGTTAATTAAGGGCTCTTAATATCCGATTTAACCATTTTATTTGCCGATTCGATGCATTTACGATCGGTTCGAGCATTCAATTATCTGGTTCTCTACCATTAACCCACAATCGCCTCTCCTACACTATAAATAGGACATTCGTCTTTCGGATTAGACACACCACAACTCTCGAGCTCTCACCTCTCTCTGCATAGCATCATTTTCTTGGTGGTTTTCCAGCTTCCATTTGGTTCGCCTCCAGCTTCGGGTTTCATGCAGCCCCAAGCTCCACTAGTTGTTGTATCCTGGAAGATTGAAATCCACACTTCCCCAGCACAACCAGAGGGGACAAATCAGTCTTAAGGAAACTGTGACCACCACAGACCTCAATAATTAGTAACCGATTTTATTTCATAAGTTGATTATTTTTTAATTTTTGTATTCTTCCTCTTCTTCAAAGTTATAGTCTTTCTAGCAAGATATAGTGCCTAAAGAAAGCAAATAAAAATTCATTTTTGCGTATATTCATTCTATACCGTGGCTATTAAGATTATTTAATTATATTTTGTTTTACAAAGTATTCATCAAGGAAGACAAAAGATCAAAACTTTGGATAAGATGAAGAGGGGCCAATTTGTGTTGTTGAAATTCCATTATCTAAGGTAATTAGCTATGTCCATGGAAGAGCACACAATGGAGTTTGAGCACTTGATGTTGAAGTGCGATATTTAAGAGCCGGAGGAGCAAACTATTGCTCGTTATTTGGGTGGATTGAAAGAGGAGATTTCTAGTGTGGTATCCTTGCAACCTTATTAGAGTTTTAGTGATGTAAGAAAATTTGAGTCGAAGTTAGAGAAACAACGAAAAGAATATAGAAAGGGAGGTTTTAGAAAAGTGGTTCAAGATGGGAGCTTCAACAAGGGGAGTGCCTCATCTTCGAAGTTTCCAATGGCAGCAAAATCACCTATGTCTAAGGTCGATGACAAAGATAACTGCAATAGTACCCCCAAGCAGATGGTCCCTATGAGAAGGCATTCTAGAAAGTGTTTTAAATCTCATGATTTCAGGCACATTGTACTGGATTGTCCTGATTGCAAAGTGATTACCTTGATGGAAGATGGTGTTGAAGATGATCAAGATATATGTAAAGGTGGACATGAGGATGATGAAGATGTTACCTGTGTTGATGAAGGGAAAATTCTTGTTGCTCGAATAAGCTTGAGTGCTATGCACGAAAAGGATGAAGATTGGCATCGGAACAACATCTTCTACACTAGGTGCAACTCCAATGGTAAGGTATGCAATGTTATTATTGATAGTGTAGCTTATGCTAAGGTTGTTTCACATGAGATGGTAGAGAAGCTGAAATCGGAAACAGAGCCTCATTCACATCCATAGAAGTTTAAGTGGCTAAAAAAAGGACATGAACTAAAGGTGAATAGAAGATGTCTTATCTCATTCTCAATTGGCAAGAAGTACAATGATAAAGTTTATGTGATGTTATTCACATGGATGCTTGTCATTTATTGTTGGGTAGATCATAGCAATTTAAACGAAGAATTTAGCATGATGGATATCGAAATACTTACACCTTTGACAATGATGGTCAGAAGATAGTTCTGGGTCCTTTATTGGAAGTCACACCCAAAGCTCATGTGGACAGAAGCATGAACTTCATTGGTAAGGCTTAGTTCGAGAAGCTTCTTGGAAGCTTATATTCAGCATATGCTTTAACTATGCTTGAGGAGAGTGCTCAGGAGAATTTTGTGGTTCCCCAGATGAGTCACTTGCTTGATGAATTTTATGATTTTTTTTGGAGGAAATTCTGAACACTGTTCCTCCCATGAGGGACGTTCAACATTGTATTTTCATTCCCAGATCTATTACTCCCAACAATGCAGCTAATCAAATGAGCCCAAAGGAGCATGAAGAATTGCAAAGACAACTAAATAAGCCACATGAGCGGGTTCATAAGAAGATAGTGAAGCAAAACGAGAAGTATCAAGATCAAGCAAATACTCGTCGAAAGTATAAGAAATTCAAAGAAGGTGATTTGGTCTAAGTGCATCATCATAAGGAAAGAATTCCATATGAAGGCCATGGCAACTTGAGGATGAGTGTTCTTCAATGAAGGGAGTTTGATGCGAGAGCAAAAGATCATCATGACAAAGGTAGATGTGCTGGCATGGAGTTAATAAGAAAGTTAGATATTATGGCAAGTTGATATTTAGGAGATATTTTCATATTCATTTTAAGAAGTCAAATTAATGTCTTCCTGATTCTTTAGAATATCTTTAGGATGTATTTACTTTCCTTTTGTTGTTACTTTTTTTCTAGCATTAGGAGTCTTGCAAATACCAAGTGAGAACACATAGTAAGACACTTCAATTTATTCAATGCAATTTCATATTGTTTTATGCTTTCTCTTAAAGTTCTATATCTCTCAAATTTTCAAGAGCGGTGAATATCATGTATCCTTGGTGTAACTTTCCAAGCTGGTTATCTTGGCTATACATTCTTAGAGTTGTGATATTTATATCTATAAGAATATATTTCATCTCACACTTTTATTCTCTAAGGTGGTATTTTGTATCTTTCAATTTAAAATGCTATCCTTTTCTATTATCATACCATCTCGGTATCACGGAAGGTTAGGATGACCTAAAATTGAAAAGGAGAAAATCAAGCTACATACAAAAAGAAATTCTTGAAATGATGTCAAAGGCATGTTGAAAAAGCATTTCACCTTTAAAGCAGGATTAGTAGCAATCGAGCTATGTGATCTATTCTTAAGGCCTAATCGACCAGCGTCGCACCAATTGATCTAATGTAGTGTGAATTTTGAAAACACCTAGTCAAACATTCAACATCTCTGCCTACTAGTTTGTTTGTTGTCACTAGGGTTATACATGTGGGCATTAGACCACACAATCTCCTAGTTTTAGCAGGCTCCACTAATTATGGTCAATGGGTGGCATTGGAGCAACCCACCTGCTCTTGCATCTGTTAGCACATCATTGAACAGTAGACCATTCTAAATTGATACCGAATTAGATACCTAACATGGTGCTAAAGCTAGCTAGTCAAAGGGATTAATCAAACAGGTGACAAACAATCCCAATGAAGCATAAAAGAAGATCATATAGTCCGCGCTAGCAAATCGTGATTTATGAGTTTAGAAGTTGAATGCTCTCCTAGTAAGGTAGTCAGTTCAGCGAATGGTTCTAGAATGGTATGGTGCACTGTGCAAATAGTGTCTAAGTAGATTTCCTATAATACTCATAATAAATTAATTCGGGACAAGATGAGAGCATAATGATTTTTTTACCCCAATGAAGTCGTTAGTCTACAGACACATGAAGCTTGGTCAACTTAAAAATCCTTTTTCATGTGGATATTTCAATAAAAATGACACAAGAAGAAATAGGCCATTGGAAGCTAAATTTCTTCTCGGAATCAATTGTTTTTATGTGAAAACACAAGACTACTTTTAAAAATACTAGGTGTATCATGAAATTTTTAATTTGAGAAAAATCATTTTACATACCTAACTACTAGAGAATACCTGGGAGCCATGTAATGGACTAAGGTGAAGGAATATTAGAGTCACCACCTCAATAGCTGCTTGAAGATGGTTATTCGGTCCCTTGAGAGGTTTTCCTAGTGTCTTGACTCTCATTTGTTCAATGGGGTAGAGATTCAGGGTAAGAAAAATGGGTACTTGGAGAAACTATGTGAATAATATATTTATTAAGCTCAACTTTCATTGGCCTCACTATTCCTGTCATGTATGAGTCTCAATTTATCTATTATAGGAGTCATGGACCTTATTATGGTATGCATAGTGGAAATAATTATGTACAACCAAACGAAATACATGGACATACTCAAATAGGATTCGTGCCATGCAAAACACATAATCTATCCATCTTACAACAAATATATCCATAGCGGTGATCTAGTTGTTTAAAACTCACTTTCACGCGATTTGGTGAGGTCAAGGTCACAAGTTCGGATTTTGCTTCGAGTAATATTATGAGAAGAGACACTTGAACTTGCATCTTGAATGACATAGGCTTCCTAAAGTATACCAAGTCTTTGGTGATGGTGCATTGACAAGCTTAGTATTGGTGTAGGTTGTTTAGTTCATCCGGTATATTCGCAGTTGAACATGAAAGGCTAAACATTGTATAAAGAGGTGATTGGACCGCTACTACTACTGTCATCCTTTTGATTATAAAAAAAAAATACAACAAATATCTATATTTATTTCCCCACAACCTTATAAGATACTTGTTTTGGCTTAAACAAATTATTATACAATCCAAGTTGTTCTAATGATGTGAAGGAATTGAAATTCTGTTATATAGAAAAACAGTAAATCAAATCTTTTACCGCCATCGATCCCATTGAAATATTGTATGGCAATTTGTTGCGTGATTTCAAGAGTAGTGCCCGCAAGTATATGTACCGCCAATAAGTAATACAAAGTGAGTAGAGTATGGTTCCCACGAGGATCAAAACCTATCAAGCACGAACTTAGAACACAAAGTACCAAACCAAACTTCACAATACTTGAGAGGATACAGAAATATCAAGAAAAGAAGTAAAAGCAGACAATCTGAAGAAAATAGAAATAGCTTTATACGAACTTGATAAGAAAATAATTCTAGGGGGTTCAGTTTCACTTAGGTCTATTTCAATCTTCTTGGACTTAATTAATCGGATCAAGTCAAGCGTCTTCTTCTCCTATCCACTGTTTCTAAAGTCACTTAGTCTGACTCTCGCCGCAACTAGAATGTATCCCTAGGATGATCCTAACCCACTCTATCTCTAGGTAGTTAGAATTAAGGGACCAAAGGTCATGTTCGTATCCGTATTTTAATTCCTAGGGTGATGGCTACCTCCTGGGCCTTCTCACACGCCTCTTCTAATTCTTAGAACGACTAACCTACCTCTCGGTATGATTATTTCTAGGCTATGTTTACTTAGGCTACGGGATTCTCACTCTCGTGTCTCCTCTCCGTCTCTTAAATCAATTTATTGAATTGGCCAAACATCAATAAACGCATGAGGTATAATAAACATCAGGGAAATAAAACACCTTCATAGATCCGGTCAATAAAAGTTCAATACATGGATGAAGTAAATACTAAGATCCACTTACTACCCTGGACAGTAAAACTAGCCGGAAATAGTTACGTTACAGTACATGTTCATCAGAATTGAAAGTTACGAAACCACAATGAAGAGAAAGGAAGGTCTCAAACACTGATGATGAGCTTGATTCCTTAGCTCTTCTATCCATGACTCGTGTTCTGATGCCCCGGCTTCGTAACCTTAGTCCGCAAAGAGCCTTGTCCGAGAACTTGCCTTTTTGTGAAAAGCTCTCTTCTTTCTTGTTCTTGTGGGGGTATACCACTATATATAAAGCATTTACACTTCCTCTAATCTTGGTTTGATTAGTGTGGGATAGAGAGCTGTGGGCCCCAGTAAACTTGCTTAGTAGACCGCAATCTATTTCTTTTTGCCAAAATTTCTCTGTAGACCGCGGTCTATGGACTGCGGTTTACTGAGCTCTACAAGCAGTTTCCTTTCTTCGGCCATAAATTCCTCGTTTATGCTCCAATTTGTGATCCGTTTAATATGTTGGAATCCTAACTCAATCAACTTTCCGTTGATATCTTATTTGGCATGTTTTCTATTGAGGAAGTCTTGCAAACACCCAGATAAAGTTAGAGGATGGATATTAGCCTCCTAAACAACATAAATACTCACATTCGGCCTAATTCAACAAAAATAACAAATGAAATGCATGTTCTTGGTTCAAATTCAAGGTTTAGAGGTATGTTTAAAGTATAACTTCTACGGCATTAACACAATTCAACCATGGAAAATATGCCGACTACATACCCTATGAATTAGAATTCGAAACAAAGAGGAGAAACCCCAATGCCTCAGGTTTGTTTACTCACATGTCAAGTTCAGCTGAAGTCACATAATATGAAAATACAATGAATAAGTAATCACATAAAGAACAGTTTAAGGAATGGATCATCATCCACGAATTCTAGATGTCATGCAGGGTTAGGGGATTGATTTGGTTTTCCCAGTATTTTCCTAACTATTTTTGGAAGTTTTCTTTTGTTTCTCGTGTTCATCTACCTAAATTTTGGTATCTTCCGCCTACCTCTGAAAGTTTCTAATCAAGTCTCACTATTTTATAAGACATATCGCCATTTTTCTTTCTTATTTTAGGATTTTTTTTAACACCTCCTATTTTTTCAAATTTTCATGATCTTTTCTAAATCAAGAAACATTCATATTTCCCCACACACGGACTCTTTCTGCCTGCTTTTAGGTTAGCCCTCTCTAATCTCCCCTTCTTTTTCGCTAGTTTGTCCAGCCCCTTCAAGAGATTTGGACATTTCACAAGTCTGAAAGATCAATGGTTGATCATTTTTTATTTTTCCATGGTAATTGGTTATCTACCGATGAATCGTTTATCGAAAGGGTGAATCATTCAACAGATCAGCGAATTGTTCACAGAATTCTTTTTTAACTTTTTCACGAGAAATGGTTCACCAATTAATGAATTGTTCACCGAATTAGTTAATCGCTCACTGAACCAGTGAATAGTTCACGGGACTAGTGCGTGGTTCACCAAATTGTTGAATCATTCACCAACTAGTGAATTGTTCACCAAACCGATGAGTCCTTCACCGACTCCTTTTGAAATATTTATTATTTATTACTATTTCTTCTAAAGAAATTTTATTTGAAGGACTTTCAAATTATGCTTGTTTTAACTCATAAATTGAGATATTTTCCTTAACTTCGTAAATTTTACTTCCAATCCATTCCCAATATTTCTAGGACTTTAATCTAAGGACCTATTCCCAAATGTCGTTTTTAAAAACTAATTGTTGATTAACTGATACTCGTGTTTCGAAGATACAATAATCGAATAAAACAAGTTGCACCTAACTAACCTATATTTTGAGGACAAAGTGAAATTCAGGCATCTATACTATACCGGTGCATAGAATAGATGATAAATCTTTTATACTCCGATGGTAGTGACAACATGATCTAGCTGACAAGCTCCTTATAATTGTCTAAACTATCTTTTCATGTTCAATAGTATCTCCATAATCTCCAATTTGATTAACAGCTACAAAAACTCCATAGGAAAATTCTCACCCCTCTTAATTTTCTTCAGCAGTAAGTTATCAAAATCTCTTTATAAAATTTTGTAATTTGATGGAGAATACCACCTGATAACCCCCAAAATGCTTTACGAAATCTTCCATTTAATTTTTTAGATGTATTTGCACTTACGAAAGATTGATTTACTTATCTCTTGATGAGTGAAAGATATTTATCTGCATCTTTCACTCTATTTTTTTTATATTTTTATAACGTCGAGTTTATTCTCCATGAACCATGAGTATTCCATAAGTCCATGAATTCAGAGCCCATATGCAAGGTACATGTGGGGATAGCACCATCAAGTGTTACACGTTTAAAGGAGAATTGAACCTTCGAACTAGTGAATTTTCTCATAAATTAAACACGCGCCTTATTAACTTAAGTTAAAACCTTGGGGTTTATATTTTTCTATGTTGTTTCTGCTATTGTGCAATTCATGCTGCTATTTTCTGTAAACTCATAATTGCATCTTGTATCCATTCTCTATGATATCCAAAAGACCATAGGATATGAATAATGTCTTCATGGAATATTTTACATTTCATATTTTCCCCCAACAAAGATTGGAGTAGCATGCCGAGTGTAATTGAAGACCATAACATTGCTTGTCTAGGTCATGTTTGTTGAAGTTGGAGGTTAATTGATGGAGGAACGTGACTAAGATACTAGGATGTTGAGTATTTGGAAGCTCATAGGAAATGGTGATATGTGATTTAGAAAGTACTCTTGATCCTTCAATAATTGATCTTAGCCAAAAGGGCAAGAAGGCTAAATAAGGACACAAGAATTGTAAAATTAGAGAATGAAAAAGAGATTCTATTTGAATAGCTATAGGAGATAATACATATACTCGAACACATACATGCTCGTACACAACACACCTCAGTTTATAGTCTCAAAATATGGTGCTAACAATCTCAATTGTAGGCATGTGTGGCAGTAAATGTCTTTTTTTTTTAATCGATAAAGGTAGAGAGAATTTAAATCAAAAGATGTTCAAACCATCATACAAAATTGTGCTAGAAATATTACGAATCCTTCCAAGAGTACACAAGTTGTGTGCTAAGAAGCTATCATTTCTTTTAATCCATTTAACTTTCCATCGATTAAAATTTTTAAGTTTTAGGAGTAAGTCAGGGATCATATTCCTGCATTCCCATGGGGTTGTTTTTGGATGATTTATGGCATTGACTATCACCTGGGCATCAAAGAATACTAATATATTAGACCATCTTTCCTTATAAGCTATATTTATAGCTAAAAAAATAGTTGATATCTCAGCATGTGCAGGAGTTAAGACAGACGTCTTCTGCAGCCATGATTTCACACAAAAGTCACCCACAAAGGCTACACCTGCCAACCAACCATCACCATTGCAAGACAAAAAAGCAACATCTGTATAAATTTTGCACACACCCTTAGCTGAGTAAAAGTTTGATTGAGTCGGCAGTGGGACAGTATCAATAACATGCTACTGCTTCCTCATGGATGGGGACTCCTTTACACTTCGGGAATGGGCATATTCCCTATAAGAAGTGTGGCAGTAAATGTTACCACCTTGCTTTTTTGTTTTCTTTCCTTTTTAGGTTATTTGATGATCAAAAGATAAGTTCAAGTAAAATATTTGCGGGTGAAGTAAATTCCATCAAGAAATAAATATTATTAATTTCAAATTTCTTTTCAGCAAGAATTTTGTAGTCTATATTGCAGTGCTTGTCATTAAATTCATATATATATATATAATTTAAGTGATATTTATGATAACTTGCCCATTCACTCAACTTTTTCCCTTTGCCAAATAAATATTATTAATCAATCAATGGTAATCAATATTCCACCTACTAAAATACAAGAAATTCTTCTTCATGAAACCATAGTTTATACTTCCAAAATACATTCAAATTATTAAACAAGTACATGCCTTTCATCACCAAAAAAGGAAAAGTGCATGCCATGGACACACTATATCTTGATCACACCAAACCAAATCTATACGTCAATTGTCACAGATTATGCAAGAAAATAATTTCTGAGCAAAACTCTTATGCGTCCTTCTAGTGGGTGCCTCTTGGGAAGCCTCGTAATCAGTGACTTCAAATTTTGCCTCTTCGACAACACTCCCGATAATCTTCTCTAACTCATCCTGGAACATCTTGAATGCACCATTGACGTAATTTACAGCCTCGGAAACAGTCATATTCTCTACCAGTTTGTGGGGATAAATGTCCTTTTCATGATCTCCATTCAGTGTTGCAGCCATTTGTACCAGTTGTACTTGGAAATCATTGAGTTGCGCATCTTCTTTTGGTCCTGATTCCCTCATCTTCACTGGCTCATCTAATGTAACTGCACGATTTTTGCACCACATGTACACATAAAATTATGGAGTGATATATATCATCAAGGATCATATGTGGTTATGATAGCAATATAAATAATCATGCCTATATATATGTTGTACTGAAGAAATGACATACAACTCGACGCATTTAAATGAACTTGGACTACCTCTAATGTATAAGGATTCTGACGAAATGTAAATATTCATTGTAACTTTGTTAAGCAAATTACATAGGTTGTGAATGGTCTTGTGGAGTCTTTAGTCTAACAACTGTTTGGAACTAGAATAATATGTAATGAGCTATGCCAGGTCAACAAAACTACTCTTTGATGATATGATATAAGTTTTGAAGATCCTCAAACTTTACCTGGACAATCCGTTCTCGGAGTGGTGCGATTCAGGACTCCTTCAAATGTGCCTGCCCACTCATCGCGCTTTGTTAGGAACTCTTTGAGGTTGAATATCTTTTTGACAGTTGCTGCTATTGAAGAATGCTCAAATTGAGAGGTCGGATATGGGCCCGTAGGCTCGTGCAGCACTGCAAAAATTTTAAACGAGATGACCTGTTAATCAAAATTATACTTCTTCAATTTTATTAACAATCAGATTCACAATTACTCAGTCAAAATATGAATTAAAATGCCTAGACGTCTCATCTTAAGAACCGATGATGCTCTGTTCTTTTCTAGCTTTTACTCATGAAGGATCGCGGAGGACAGTTAGCTACCACAAAACGTACCGTCAAAATGGGGAAAGAAAGAAAAGGACTTCCCACTTAGTCAAAGACAAAGATTAATGGTTGTGTTTGGTTGGATACTATATATCGAGAGTGGAATGGACAACAGGAAACAAATAATCCAGTTTCCAAATGTGATAACTACAAAATGCTCAATTTCTTGGTACCGGAAAAGGTGAAATACCTGTTCCTGGCTCTATCCAGGGAGAGATTAGAAGGGCTGGAACCCTAACCCCAAGTCGGTCGAATTTGAAGTTGTAAGGCTCGGGGCCAGTCAAGCCATCAGGGTTCGGGACACCTTGCCATGGTGTTTGGACATGATCGTAGAACCCACCATGCTCATCATAAACTATAACAAGTAAAATCTCATTCCACAGAGGGCTCGTCCTCAGTGCCTCGTAAACTTCCTTCACAAATTTTTGTCCTTCAGATATGTCATGAGAAGGGTGGTCATCATTTGCCGGCAGCTTATCGGTTTTCTCAAAGTATCGCTGCTCGATCACAACATAGTTCGGTAACTTCCCCTCCTTGCAATCTTTCTTGAAATGAATATCAAACTGGTGGAAGTGCCTTAGGTACTTTGGTTTCCTAAGGTTTCTGCATGAAACAAAAGAAGTTTCATGATTTGATCATTCCCAAGACTTTATCTTGTTACTGGGTTAATAAAACATGAGGGCTGCATCAATTTAATTCCACTGGCAGTGCAGAATGAATTGTGAACTTCGTTGTGTAATTCATTTCATGTTAATTAAAATCTCATAGAAATTTATGGTTGACATTATGATTCCTTGCGAGTAGAAGCTATTTTTGCACTATTTTACTGAAAGGGTATCTTGTTGATTATAAACACTTGTTACTTCAAAAAGGCAACAGTTTTACAAAGACAACATCATTCCTATCAAAGGTAAAGACATGTTTATACAGTAATCATAAATTCTCTATAGAAGGCAGGCAAAATGGCTTTCTATGGGCATGGTAGAGTATAAACTGCATCAGTAAATTGATCTCTGGCTTCCCTTTATCTCTCTGTACTTTTTTCTTGAATTTTTTTTCTGGACACTTATTTTCTTGAAATTAAACTAACAAGTAAGCTGCGTAACTACTAGGTATATATTTTTTCCAGGTAATAAGCAAGGTGTGTGGACCTAATACAATGATAGAAAATAAAGAGAAATAAAGCAGTACGTAGCTCCTGTAATGAAAATTGAATTCAAATCTCTTGGTTGTGAGTTGGAACCTTATTCCACTGCACCAACACTGCTTCCTCAACTACTAGGTACACCCTACTTATTGCAAACAAGGTATGTTTTGGTTTTATTTGGTAAGTACAAAATGTATCAAGTAGAATGAAATAAGTATTTAGTCTTTTTACACCCCAAAAAAGCATTTAGCCTTTTATTATGTATTTTTCGGTGTCTATCATCTAATATCTATAAATGTAATAGGTCTTAGCTAATATAGGTTTAAACTGAATCGATCCATTAAGATGATAAAACTCTCCTATAATAAATTTTCTCTATATTTGTTTTCATAACATTGTTAACAGGTAAGATATATGTTCCACTTGAATAAAATTTATGTTGAAAATTGATGAAATTGATATTCTAATGCTCATTCAACCATCGACTTCAAATTCGATTTGTCGACATTTTAAATATTAACAAAAAAAAACCAATTCCTTTTAATGTTATTCTATTTTATTATCAAAAGTGTCTTTAAGAAGAGGGATGAAATTGATGGTGCAATGGATTTGCGGTACTCTTGGCAGTTCGTGATTTCAAATTTTAAAATGGAATCCCGTTATAGGTTTGAGATAATTACAAAGTTTGATGTTTTACTTATATTTGTTGTCATATTAAATTGTAAGGTCATGCTCCCTCCATTAGATTGAAATAATGTAATGGAATAAATATGTTTAATAGAATAAAACGTAATAACATTGAGAATGGGATTTACGCAATAAATCGCTCTCAATCTATGATTATGAAATAACAAATTCGTTTTTCTTCGTAAGAAAGGAAACACATAAGTTTAATATAAGAATAGTGGACAGAGAAATAAAAAAGCACACAACTCATACAATGAAGATTGAACCTCAACTTCTAAGTTGTGATTCAGAGCCTTTTACCAGTGTACCAAAATCTATTGCTCAATAAATTCAATTTTATGATTGACTGATCTTTTTATACTTCATTTATTCCCTTTTTACTTATTAGGATCATGGTGCGACAAACTCCTGAATTTATAGATTAAAAGAGGTGCTCACATATTTATTCCCCTTATCATTGTTAGATTCCTCACATACTTCATACACAGATAAAATACCTCTTTTGTAATTCAACTAACAAATAACATAAATGTTATCAGGCAATATGCCTTAAATAGCCATCTATAAAAATATTTTAAGTCCTCACCTTCACAATTCAACAAGATGAGGCTTTTACCAATTAAAAAAAAAGGAAAACAATATTGATGATACAAAAAGTTTGACTAATATTATAATATGATAGAAAATCTTTAGAACGTTATAAAATAGTAGAAAATCTTTTTAAAAAAAGTTGACACCAATAGTGCAAACCGATAATTATCGTTAGCATCGTTAATAATTGATGATGTAGCACCTATGTGGCTTTGACATGGATGCCGTCTCGAAAAATTGAATGACATAGTGATTAAAATCCTGGAAAAAAAGCACCAATGGTGTAAAAGGTTTGGTTAATCTTATAATATGGTACAAGTTATTTGAAATGTTACATAACAGTAGAAAATTTTCATATTTTTATTATTCTAATATTTTTTGCACATAAAATATTGAGCCCATCATCTCCTTTTTCTCCCTCCCACACTCTTTCCTATCGTGATCATCACTAGTTGACTTTACAGTAATCTTCTTTATCCCAACACCCCTTGAAGAGTAGGAGACTAAGACCATCATGGTGACCACTCGTAGAGACCACGTGATCACAGATGAGGGATAGATTATCTGCCCTAACGTCCTCCCAATAATTAAGTTAAAAATTGTTGCATACAATCCATCAGTGACATGAATTATCTTTTGGGTGTTGTCTTAATCATTGGACTTGAAATTTCCAATATTAATTTTTAGATATTTTTTTTGGATTAGAATTTTTAGTTTACTAACTTATGCATTTTGCTGAACATAAAAAACAACGAGTCACTAATGATGATTACTCAAATGATGATTCTTATAATTATGATCCTAAATATTAGTTCGATGATAGTGATAATAATATTAGTGACAATATATCATTGTAAAATTTGGAATTGCCAATAAAATAAAATTATAATACAACTTTGAATGTTTTGTATAATTCTTAACATTTATCATATTGTAATATTAACAGAAATTTTTGTACCATTGGTGTTTTTCCCAAAGTTTTTATTATAATGCCGTTCAATTTTCTGAGTTAGCAACTATGTAGGTGTCACGTCAGTAAATGCTAAAGTGGTTAACAGTTAATTAACGATTTGTACTATCGGTATTAACTTTTTAAAAATTTTATATCGTTTTATAATATTTTAAAGATTTTATATTATGTTTTAAGGTTGGTCAAGGTTTTTACACCACTACTGATTTTTTTACACCATTAAAAAAAGGAAACAAGATGACGCTTTTCTTTTCTTTGTTTTGTTTGACGGGCCCGTTGCGCAAATAGTACTCTTCGCTGACGCCGGCTCAGTCTGCCGACATCGCTTCAGAGACACACATAATATGTTTCTTTTTTCTTGAGGTAGACGGGAAGAATAGGAAAAGTCTCTCTGTCACAGTACCATGAAATGTAAATATTTAGATGATATCAGTTAATTAAATTTAATTACTTTTAAATTTATTTTTTATTATTAGAATTTCATTAAAAAATCTTTAAAATAACTTAATTTTATTTGATAGTATCATATTGTAAACAATATCACGAGATGATACCATAAAAAAAAAAAGACTTGTTCGTCTGAAAGGAAGTTTCCTTTAGTCAACGAAATGAATCCAGCAAGGAATCATATATTTAAAAGAAAAAAAAAAACATTGTGTTGATATTGTCTATTCTTTGGTTAGGTATACCTAAGGTCGGCTGCCTCGGCAAACCACTTTTCACGATCTATTCTGTCAAAGTGGGATTGAAGGGCTAGTCCCTCGTAAATTAAATATTATCACTAGACTGTCTAGATTAACAGATCCTTCTTTAGTTTGTCTTCATTCAGCATGAATGAGCACCTTAAACTCTGTACACAGTTAAAAAAATACATAAGATGAACGATTCTTAGTGCAGTGGTACAAGACTTTATCTCATAACCTAAAGGTTGAGATTCGATCCACGTCGTGAGAGTTATTTGTCTCTTTTATTTGTTATTGACTTCTATCCTTATATTAAACATATAAGTCACCTTTATCATAAAAAAATCCATAAATTCACTAATTTTATATATATATATATATATTTATTAAAGTATTTTAATTAATAATAATTATGATATTAATTAGATAATTAATTTTAATTTATCCGTATATTATATTTTAATTTGTATTTTCTCATGGTACATAATGAGATAGATTAACCTAAAAATTTATCATAAAACAATCATTTTATTCTCCCTCGACTTCTCTTTAAATTCAGACCCTTAAATAATTTTTCCACTTCCATTCCACCACCCACTACCAATTGTAATGCTTTACAACACATCATATTGAAAAAACAAAAAAGAGGGTTTTCCGGTCAGAGGGACATTGTGTCATTTTTGGGATAAAAAATTAGTATTGGGTTGGGGAGGTGAAAATTGTCTATTACCAATAAATACGCAGAGGCGGCCACTGGAGTTTGAAATTACACCATTTAGTAAGATTAAAATCTTTTACCGATAAAAAAAAAAAAAGGAAAAAATTCCTCCGCAGAAAAAGTTCAATCTAGTTGTCGATTATTGGCCAGGAAAAGATGATCATAAGTGGAGTATGCTTGAGTTGAGCTCCTATAATTAAAAATAAAAACAAAATTTATTTATAATAAATGGAAAACAACAACTTTTACAATAATTGATGAGAACTCTCCCCAATATAAATATACGATGACTATCATTTTTTCTGAATAAAAATTTTTAGCTAATGTGACGATTTTGGACACTTCAACATCAACAATAATGGAGGTCCCGTAGATAATTTTTAAAGGCAAAAAGTCATTGTTGATGCCAATTTTTCCTTTTTTAAGACAAATATTCACTCTTATTTTCTTAATTTAACTGTAAAAATTAACAATTCCAAAAAAAAAAAAAAAACACAACGAGAGAGGTGTTTGTGTGAAGAACTGAACTGACCTATAGAAAAATGTCGAGGGAGGATACTGATAGTAAATCCCAAAACTGAAGCCCGCCTCGTGCATCGACTCCATAATGGTTTTCTGCGGGAAACCTTTTATCAGCTGCTTTGTGTCATTACCTGTGGCTCCATGCGACGTTGCTGAGTGGACATAGAGGCGGTTTGGCTGTGTCGCGTCCGGGAGTGACGCGAACCACCGGTCGCACACGGCAAACTCAGTCACCAGCTGCTTGAACACCGGAACCGCCTCGGGTTTGAATCCGCTCATCACGATCTCCGCCAATCCCTCCTTCCTCGCCTCTGCATTCCGGGCGAACCCATCCATGGTGGGCTGCTGCTGCTCCTCTGCAGCCTCAGCCGTCCATGGCTTGCCAAAGACCTGCTTGTAAATTTATAAAGAAATTCAGTGAAATAATCAGCACGAGGCTGCGCGACTCCTAGCTGGTACCGATCTGATTTACAGATTTGCGATCGTCAGTACATGGGGACAGAGGATTTGCTTCCACCGAAACACCGACAGGAAGATCGCAGAATGAAACTGGAATTTCGTGATGTGTTTGACCATTTTAAAATGAAGTCGTGATTTTGCATATTGATTGCGAGTTTAGGATCAATATAGCGTTGCTTACATTATGACGAAAAACGGACCTGCTCGTAAATCGCTTGGAAGGAGTGGTCAGGGTCGGGATCGATGAACGCAGCGTTGTCCCGGAAATGGAGAAGCCGAGGGATCGAGTTCTGACCGTCAGAGGAGGCAGAGGCCGCAGGTAATGGGTTAGATTCAGCTCCAGTGACACCGTCAATCTCCGGGTTGATAGATTTCATCCACCCGAGAATGTGATCGAAGGATCTGTTCTCTTGTACTAAGATAACCACGTGCTTGATGGGGCAGCTGAAAGACGACTGAGTCGACTCGGCCGCCATTGCTGTTGCGTTGTTGAGCTGATGGTTTGGGTTATGGTTTGGCCGACGGTGTTAAGGTTTATATGGGAGAGATATTTATAAGATATATTAAATTAAGGAGTTATCTTAGTTGGTGATGATGACTGTCATGGGCTGTATCCTTTGGACCGTAATGATTCTTTTCGTCTCCCCTTTTTTTTCATCCATGTGACTCCTACAGCAGAGACGAGTTTCAATTATTACCCGTGGGTCCACGCGGAATTTGGACGCGCCCACTGATTTTGAAATGTCAAGAATTTATATAATCAGTGCTATGAGAAACTGTCATCTGTTTTCTTATGCTTTGGAGGAAACATTGATGAATTTAAAGCACATTTACAATATGTCATGATAATATCATAGCTCAACATTATAGTTCACGTGCTCCCCCGGAATGATGATGATGATGATCCAAGCAAGCACTTTTGTGGGTACTCAAAATTTATAAGGAGCATCCTCAATATTTCTTTCTTTTTATTATTTTTATTCTAAATCTTCTTTGAGATTGATTTGGTCATCAATCTTTTCATAATAAGAGTACCCATTCCATTTTTTTATTATTTTAATATTAAAAATATTAAATAAAATATAACTATATAATGAAATAATGAAATAAAAGAAAAACAAATGGGAAAAAACAAGAGAGAGAAGATGACGACTTTTATGTCATTTCTTTCATTCGAAATTGGCGGTTATTTGTTATGTAAGCCTTGGAGAGGACCGTCAGCCTTATAGGCGATGGATGGTCACAAGAAATGTTGGTTTCATGATCGCCAGCGACTTCGTAGGGAAGTAAATTCAAGTGAGATCCCCTACCCTCCAATTAAAGATTTCCAATGCCTCGGTAACTCCTCCCTTAAAGGTGACCGGTGACTCCAAGGGGAATCGTGTAATTATCGACAAGGTCCCTCCAACAAGTTCTCATTATTTCCTTTTAAAATCATATTTATTTTTGTTTTTATCATTTAATAAGTAACTTTAATATTACATAATAAAAAAATCAAAGCTGTATTATAGTGAAAACGTTAAGGTCAAAATCCATCGAAAAAAAGATGACAAGAGAAGAAAATGTCAAGGATCAAAAGCGAAGTTGTCCCTATTCACAACAATCGTTAACTTGTCCTTAATTTAGATTTACCAATAAAATAGTTTCTAAAGTTTGAAGAAACCCTTCAATCTTACTTCAAATCATTAACCCAGTTTATGAGTTTTAACTTAACTAATTAAATATGAAATATAATAAATATATTAATTATTTATTCATGAATTAAAAATTATACGAAATTATATCAATCACATCTACGTGTTATTGGTTTTAGGGCGCTTAAGAGTAGAGGAATAGAAAGGAGTCCCTAAACGTGCCCCTGTCAAAGACGGTTTAGTCTCCCCGTGAAATGTAAAATTTCTTTTCCTCCCTTGCCCCTCTTCAAAGGCCTTTCTTGTTTGTAATGAGTAGTGGTGTAAACGGACAATTGGTTCCGGTTTTTTCGAAAATTATCAGACCTCAATTTATTTCAGTCTGATTTTTTTAAGTTGAAAAATCATACCGAAAACTATTTAGGGGTTATGAAAACCACCCACTTTGGGTTCAATTTTTTCTGGCAATTTTTTCGGATCCCAATTTTTAATATAATAATACATTAAATACAAAAATAATAAAATAAAACTCATTATAACAAATGAGAAATACTAGTTATGAATATTTTAGTCTATTAAGAAGATAAAAAATATAAATATGAATCAAGATTCAAGTTTAAAAATATCAAATATTTTTTTTATTATCAAAATTTAATAATAAAATAATTTATTACATATAATATAAAATTAACGTAACTTTCGATTTGATTTCAAGTCAAGCAGGATTTTTCGGTTTAGGACCCGAATTTTCCAGTCCGATTTTTTCCAACCTTAAAAACCGCTTAGAATTTTATCCTAGAACCCATATATCTGGTTTTTTTGGTTCGGGTTCAATCAATATTTTTTATTTTTCGGGTTTCCGATTTTTAACTTACACCGCTAGTAATGGGCCGGCCCAAATGGCTACATCAAGAGTAGGTAACTTCGCAATCTTCAAGAGACCAACTTAAACACCATAATAAGCAAATTCACGTTAGTACATGAAGAGAGAACATGGTGAAAATCATCTTTATGTACACCATCACCAACCAGTACAAAGTTCATCAATCGCCACAAGGTCTTTCAAGGAGGGGAAAAACAAAGAGAAAAGATAACACAGTGAGCTGCTGAAGAATGACTCTGTAAATCAATCAAAAGGAGTGCCAGGACCCTCTCCTGATCCTCCTGCGGAAGAGCTTGCAGGCCTCAATGCTGAGATCAACTGCAGCGGCAAGGGCCATGAAAATGGCTGCATCCTCAACGCAAGTCACATGTCTCATTGCCAGCTGGACCAGGGGCTTGCTATTCTTTCCCTCGCCCAGGATCCGGCAGCTCATCACGAACCCCCCAACTGATGGACCCAGGCTCGTGAAATCTCCGCTGCTATGGGGACTTGGTACAGGGCTTGGGATTGCTTGTTGGGCGCCAACAGCCTTCATCTGCCTGTCAGTGTCAATGAAGAACTCCCCGCCTTTCTCAGCGTTGATACATATTTCAGGCAGGAGGACTTCCCCCCCGCCCCAGTGCCCTTCCGAGAGGAGCCGAAATCGGCAGCAGACAGAGTCTCTCATCCCACGCTCTCGCCATGCCTCAAGCTTCCCCCATGGCTGCCAGCCATCAGGTCCACCACAAGGGTCTGGCCGCACAATGAGCCAGGCCCCTGGGTTGGACCGGGCAACCCAATCACAGCCTGACGATGGCACAAACGGAGTTGTTACGAAGGCTGCTGCAACAGCCGAGCCGGAGAGGTCGTGTATTTTCACCTTCCATCCCTTTCTTTCCCGTCTCTCGCTCTCTTGACTGGAACCATCAGGAGCACCAGACCATGGATCCACCTGTGACACTCTGTAAAATCTCACAAACATCAAGAATGTCAACTAATCACACAATCTCACAAACATCAAGTGTCAATTAATCAGACAAAACAATAATTCCCATTCAAGCGACTCCACAATGAAAATGAAGCAAACTATAAAGTTCATCAACAGAGCAGTATTAAGGAAAATGTTTATTTCACACAAGTCTCTCGGATCTCCAATTGCATGACTCCTTTGATGTCTTCCCCGAGTAGACTTCTAGCCATATCTTAATTTTATCCCCTAAATTTTGAAACACTCACTCATTCACTCAAGCAGGACTTCATCCTCATTTTCCCTGAATCCTAGGAGTATCTTGGAACCAGTTCCTAGTGCCAACATGTATAGGGCAAGTAACTTTTTGCCAACACCTAAACCCGACAAGCTATCAAGTATGTTGGTGTCTTTCAACTGTCACAGCCACTAAGGCATCAACCATCAAACAAATATATCTGAAAGCCAACCTAATGATTATTGTGTCTACATATGTATCAAACAGTTAAGATTGAAAAATGAGCATGTCCACATTACCTGTCTTGGCTGAACTTGCAGCTGAAGATGGGTTGTTTGATGGAGCCCTGAAGCTGAACAATCTGAGGGCTCAATTTAGTCACATCCTCGAACTGGAAAACATATCTGGGGTCAGGATCAAGCTTCACCCTCAAATGAAGTTCTGCCACTGGTTTACCTGATTCGACCTTACTCTTCCCTATCCCAATCCAACCACTGAATAGAGTCAGTGGTTTCCGTTCACTCCACTCAGGCCCCACCTCAAGCCTAAATGTCCCAATCTGCTGCCGCTTGATCCCAACCCCACAGTGTGACCCCTTCCTCCCAGTGAAGACTGCAATCTCAAGGTAAGCCTGGGAGTTGTAGAAACAGGACGGAGCCAAAAGGGCCTTCAGGTCAGACTCCTCAAGATAGAAGCTCGAGGCAATGCTTTGAGAATCCGGAGTGGCTTCAGAAGAGGAGAACAAGGGGATCGTAGTGGTCTGCACAGGGAAACCTCGGAGGCGAATCTCGCACACGCACAGGGAGGAAGACAAGGGTTGGATCCCAGACTTCACGGAGCTTATGTTTTTCCCAGGAATTCGCAGCCCTAGTGAGCCGACTGAGAGCCTGATGAAAGCCTGTGGGTCCATTCTTGTCACAAATCTTCTCTCACCATTGTCTCAGATGCTCTATCGTTTACCAGATTATCGTAACCAAACATCTGCATGCGAGGAATGGTGATTGTGTAGGGCAGCCTGATGAGCCAAATATCACCATGTTAACATTGCCATTTAACTGCTGATGTGCCTCATTTGGTACCAGAAATAGAAAATAACAGGAAAAAACCACCATTAACAATGCAGCCATCATACACTTTTTCAAATCTATTTCTGTTTCACTAATTCATACAGAATATTCTCTTACTGAATACTGTCAAATGATGATTTCCTCTCCCAAGTCTCCAATCACACTAGTTATTGGGTGAAAAGCTGAGTCAAAACAATATCATCGTTATTCATACCCATTCTATGAACATTTTTGAAGTTAAGAATCCGTTACATCCAAACATACAACTCATTGAAATATATCTTCCTCAAGAAGCAAGCTAAAAGTTTTCTTGTGATTTGGAGCATTCTCCACAAAGAAGGTAGACAAGATAGTGATATTATGAGTAAAACAGGCATCTAAGATACCATGCAGCATTCAGTTAAAGGGCACCACTTAGTGCATAAGAGGCACGACATACCACTGAGAATTCTGACAAACTTGAGCCCAAAACTATTTTGCTTGCACATAAGAAAGGCTTGAAAAGCAAGGGCCTAGCCTAATGAACCTTGGAAAGGCTTCAAACAGCTTGCCACTAAACATAGTCTATCCCATGAGTGGGACATCAGACATATCAATCTAAGGTTCATGAGTTCAAACACATTAAGAAAAAAAGCACCTAAATCAAAGGACAAAAGGCAAGCAAATGATTAATTTGTGGAAAAAACTGTCAGAAAACTTTATCAAACTTCTCCCCTGGTCGGAGTGAATCTCAAACTCAGAAGACATGCAAAGGGCTTGAGGACTGTGTTCTCTGCTGGAACTCACAGCAAGAATAGAAAGAGAAGAAAACAAGGTAATTCCTTTCCACATTCTATATAAGGCAAGTCTATATGAGAAGGTGCTTATGAAGCGTGGAGGGAAGAACGCTGGATAAAGTAACAATCAGCTCATTAACAGCATAACCTAACCACACCAGAATGACATTCCACAAAACACGTATATCATGAGTAATTACTGTTCTCCCAAGATTCTCCCGCTGAAGATTTGCCCTCATCTTGGAAAAGAGCCAATTCCAGCAGACTCAACTGTACACGTGCAGGCTACCACGATCTGTGACCATAAATATCCTTCTACCCATTGTGGCTTGGGGACAACGGTATACCACTACACTATCTCAGGATAGTGAGCCTTGGATTTTTTTACTTTTTTTGAGTTAATTCTTAGGAGAACCGAATACTTTGCACCCCTTCTGGCTTAAGGAAGCAGGGGAAACTGGTTCACATCACATAAGCAGCAGCAGGCATTAGCTCTCTGGGAATTTATATTTCAAATACACGATATTTTGTTCATAAACCATGCGGATAAGCCCGATAAAGTACATCACTTTGAGCACAGGATCGATTCTAATCACAGAACTAAAACGACAATTCTCTGAAGCTTTCTCAGAATTCTTGATGATCTATTTCTACATACTACCCACCAACCAAACAAAAGTAACGCACAAATGTAATCACCAACAATTAGCACAAGACCCAACAAGTTACTAGCAAAGAGTGAACCATTGCAAGTGAAACAGAAAGAAAAACCACCAAATTTAGCGAGACAAACTACCAACTGATTAAAGTGACGTAATTAGCACAAACATAAAACAGAAGCAAGCAGATGAGCAAAGTCAAAATCACCAAAAAATGAGGAAACAGGCATCGATTGTTTGTGGGCACAGCCAATAGATCTATACAAGATTAAAAATAGTGAAAAAGGAAACTATATGCATAGATACTAAAGACGCCCACAGAACAAACTTACCTTTTCCTTGGTCAAGAACTGCTGAGCCTCTCCTTCCTCAAGTCCTCACAATTGCCTGAACAGAAAACATAATTAAGAAGCATGCAAGTACACTTAACTCATAGAAAACACCTCTCTCTCTCTCTCTCTCTCTCTCTCTCTCTACTGTGAGAGGCTAAAAATGGTGAATAGTCATCGGTCTGTGTAAGCCGAAGAAACAAAGATCCAATAATAAGCCAATCTGTCGGCTTAAGAAATCACGTACACTGCACACTGGCCACGAGGAACAAACCCTTCTTCCCTCAGTCTCTCTCTTCCTTCCCTCTAAACTGAACATAACCAAAGACTATTGACAATCATATGCTGCACCCCTCATATCGCATGTTTAACGGCAAATAAAGTCAAAATTTTCATGTCGGGTACCTTGGAATTATGCTCCTTTTTTTGTGCATTTATTTCCTCGACTCTAGCCGAAAGAAATGAGAAGCGATCGGGTTTTCTATTTGTGGAGACTCCCATTCATCGAATCTCAGTTATCGAGAACAAGAAGAATGGGTGATGGGTTTTCCCAGAAAAGAAATGGAAGGGAGGGTGAAGACAGCTATACTCCCTGGGGCAATTGAATTAATGAGGTCGGTTGACAATTCAATGGCGAACGAATATTATTTTGCGTTTTATTATTTGAGCACAGACATTATTCTGGGCAGCGCCGCTGCTTGTAATATTTGTTCTATATATTAAAAAATTTTAATATAGAAAATAAACAAATTGAGAATATCTAATGTGAATGATTCGAATAAAGAGCGAATAAAAAGAAAGGAAATGATCGGTGTATTTAATTGAAGTGATTTGATATATACTTTAAAATAAATTCTTCAATTTAAATTTTATAAATAAAAATATAAACTAGATGGTGTTGTTTACATTTAGTCGCTTAAAATTAAAATTAGCTAAGGTTTATTTCACTTTTAAAATTAGACCACAGAAAAAAAATTTTTAAATTAGACCACAGAAAAAAAAATTTGATGGAAAGACGGAGGCAGACAGAGGTCGTGAAGACAGCTGTAAGCAACACTCTCCCTTTGGCGTTTTCATCGCTAAAAATATAAATATATACATCATTAATTAATACAAATCGCTTTCATCTACGTATTTTTTATTTTTATTATGTAAACACCTGTTTTTCCTTCCATCCCTTTTCAATTATAAATATATATTTTTTTAGTGTTAACACCAAAAGTAGCACTACTCCTCTCCTCTTTTGTGTAAATAGTACCAATTTACATGAAATTTGAGAAACAACATTAATTTGTGTCAATTATCTTCTTTACCCTCCTACTTGTCATCTTCCTCAATTAAAATCAAATATTCTTTTCCTCTACATTTTCCTATTTCTCCCCACCTCTCTTCCGACAGCTCCTCAGCCCACTCGTACTGCATGCCCACCCGTGCTCAGCCCCCCATGCTTGCCTGTCCGCCGCCCTTCCTCGTGCCCAATGCCGTCCCTAGCTTAGCCCACCCATGCTTGCCCGTCCGTCGCCCTTCCTTGTGTCTGGTGTCATCCCCCTCCCGATGCTGTCTCCCTCTCCCCCTCCCCCCATCCTCGAGATGCCATCCCCCACCCTCTCCCGATGCAGTCCCCATGCCCGGTGTCGTCCCCCTCCCTTTCCCAGTGTCGTCCTTATCCATCCCTCCTAGTAGCCCCCTCTCCTAGTGTTTTACCCGACACTGCCCCCCTCCCACATGTAGTCCTCCATCCCTTTTCAGTAAAAGTTGACTAAGACATTGTTTTTTGGGACCTATTTAACTCTAATCGGGACCTATTTCAAGCCGATCACGTTTTGTTTCTCTTCTATTTTTAAAATTTTTAATTTTAATTTTAATTTTAATTTTTTTACTTTTAGAAAAGCAAAAGAAGGGAGCCACGAGAAGTCCTTCTCGGCCAGCCACGGCCATGATGCTCGCATCTCTCGTCTCTGATCCCGTCTCCGTTCCGTTCCTGGTCACCCTCTCTCTCTCTCTCTCTCCCTAATCACTTTCACTCTCTCTCATCAAGCTCCCTATCTCGGCCATTGCCTCGAGGTCGCCGGACGGACGCTGTGCATGCCAACATTGCAACTCTATCCGTGTCAGCCACTAAGAGCAGCCCTTCTTAACTTTCTCGAGCCTCTCTCCAGGTCACTCTCATTCTCTCTATCCAAGCCACTATCCCAAGGTGGTCGAACTAGATGCCTTGCATGCAACCACTCTCCCAGCTGGCTACACGTTGCCAGCTCGTGTCAGTCGGCAAGGAGGGAACAACAGCCAAGGAGAGAGCTGAGAGGCGTGAATGGAAGTGGCTGCAGCTGAGAGAAAAGGGAGAGGGGGAGGAAATTGATGAATGAAATTTTTAGGGTTAGGGAGAATGAGAGGGGTAAAGAGGGAAAATTGAAAAATTTTTAAAATTTCTTATATATACAAGTGTTATTTCTAAAAACTGTTGTAAAGTGGTGTTATTTTGAAGTCACTTCCTCAAATGGTGCTATATAAATTTTTAGCTTTTTTTTTTTTTTATCAATATCTTATCTTATAAACAGTTTGTCAACATTATTTGATTTTTGGACGCTGTTTCTTTCCCTTATACATCTTCTGCATATGAATGAGGCGTTTCACGTACGTTTCCGGGAACGACCAAGACTATCTTGATTAGTGTTTACACCAAAAATTTTCTGCTCGAAAAAACAGTGTTTAGAACAAAACATTCCTGTACTATTACTAATTTATGGGAATTTAATTAACTACTGCTGCTTCACATACTTTTCTTTGTTGATTTGTGATTATATACCACAAGTTACTGATTACATTCGTTGAGCAAAACTAATTGCTGATTACATTAGTCGAGTAAAAGTGATATAAAGTTCATATGAGAAAAAGACAGGTGTTTAAGATAGTAAAATTTCTCTTCCTCTTAAATAAAGTACCAAGTTCGAGTCTCATAAATGAGAAAAATTTATGTTAGAGAGTTTTATTCATTAGTGAGCTGATCCAGCTCAAATCCGAATTATTTAGTATTCATTGAACTTTTAAATATTATGTGGTATAGTTTCTAAAAAAAAGACTAATGACGTTTACAATAATGAAATTCTCGGTGTAGCTGTCATATAGTTGGTTCTCATGCTTTGGAGACTACAAGTGTAATAGGAGCATCCGTCGACAAAAAGTCACCCTAAGATGATCATCTCATGACTATTGAGCACGAATCAAATCATATGGTTCTATCTCTCAATCTTTTTACCGAAGAAAATGTACATGTAGCAACAGTGAGTTAGGGATTTTTTTTAACAAATGACCATGATTTTGATAAGAAAAAGAAAGTAAAGGTCACAGGGTTCAATGAATAAGATTGAATTTAAAACGTCAAGATTTCATAACAAGAACTGTATCACGGTAGAAAATTACGTTCTCGACCAGTAGGCTTTCAATTAAACTTCATTTGACAACCCTTATCTTCGTGAATTTTTTTTATTGATATCATATTTTTTAGAGTAAATTAATAATTTCATCCCTCAGAGATGAGTTTTGCATCACTTGGGTTCCTAGATAATTTTTTGCATCACTTAAGTTACCTAGAGGTAGATTTTGTATCATGTGAGTCCTTGGTAGGGTTTTTGCATAAGCATTTAGTGTATCAATTAGATCATTTATAGTATCAATTAGGTCCATTCATTAAAATAAAAATTGATGGCGTTATCATACTATCAAATAGGTCCCATCATCATCTCTTTTTTCCTTAGTTCTCTCTAGAGTTTACTGCCATTATGGCACTTAATGTAAATGTCACACTTGTATAAATGCTAACATGACATATCCAAATAATATTTTTAAATAAAAAATTTTAAAAAAGAATATTTTTAAAAATTTCTTGTGAATTATAAAATTTTCATAAATACAGAAAGTTTTGAAAAATTGTAAAGAATTAAAAAGATTTGTAAAAACTTCAAAAAATTATAAAATAGAGGAAACAATATAAAAATTTTAAAGTATTTGAAATATATAAAAACATAAAGAGTTTGAAAATTTTTAAAAATTTGTAAACAAACATAAAAAATTGGAAATATTTATATATTTTATAAAAAAAGAAAATAGAGAAGATCGGGAAATTTTGTAATAATATTTTGCTACAATGCGTGACACCAAGGGATACTTACAGGTAAGATAAAAAGTTTTTAAAAAGTTTTGAATTTATCCAAACAATAAATGAAATTTGTTATCACGCTAGCAAGAAATGAAATCGAATAATTGTATGCCATTTCTTTCAATTGAGCTTAGAACGAGATTTGAACTTGCAACTTTAACCTCCCAAACCACATGGGAGTGAGTTTTAGATTACTAGGCGAGGCCCTTGGTGACCAATTAAGATTGGAAATACATAAGAATTATTTGTTCGGCCTAGTCAGTGTCCTTTCTTATAATGGCATACTCAGTCGGAATGGAATGGAATCGGAATAATCATTCCGACCACCATTCCAACACTTTTTCAAAAATCCATACCATGTTCCACCACCAAAATTTTTGTATGAAAATTTTAATTTATGAATTTATCGAACAATTTCAATCAAAATTATAAAATTAACTAAGAAATGCAAATTTATGTTGCACCGAAAAAAGGGTACTTTCAAGACTCGCACTAGTTTATAGCAATTTTAAAAACTAGAACCACTATTTAAATGCTCCAATCTATTCCACCGCCTCTCTCCCTACTCATGGGAGTTCCTGTTGTCACCTCCCCTTTCCTTTGTTGGAGACCATCGTCTCCCTTCCTGCTTGCCAGAGGTCATCGTCCTCCCTCCGTCTCTTGCTAGTTGTCACCCTTCCCTGCTCGCCATCGCTGGCCTCCTTCTCTTCCATGCTCTGTCGACATGTGTGTTTGTGATTTGTTGCTTCTACACCCATTGTTGATTTAGGATTTGAAGCGTAATGTTCACATTTTTTTGTTCAACCACAAGAGTGTATCAGTTGGACTGAACAGTCAATTTAACACAAACCCTATCAACGTCACTTGACTAAAAGTCTAGTATAGTTGAATAAGTCAATGTTTGCCAATGCAAAAGTTTAGGAGTCCCTTCTAGCAATATTGCTTAGAGTGAAACTTAAACCTGTGATATCAACGTCGCCAAACTGCGCGAGAATAAGTTTTAGACCACTAGACTACCGCCCTTAGTGATACATCAAATTTATGTTCAAAAGTTGTATTAGAGGGTAGATTTCCCAGGGAACTTCAACTCATGTTACCTTTGGCATTGATTACAATAATAACCGAGAGAGCATAAGAGCAAATGTAGATTTTATTCCATCCTTTTTGTCTTGCCATGGATGTTACTAGCAAAATAGTTTTGATCCCTCCTAGAAGTCTTGCCATGCTATTTAGCCGTACTAAAGATTGAATCAACTTTTTTAGCAGTTATTGCACTCTATTTTGGCTCCAAAATAAGTTGCTAAAAGAGAGTTTCTTGGATCTAGTTTCCCTTTTTGAGTATACTTTAGCTCATGTTTGGATGAGGGTGCATTGGAGGTGAATGGAGGGGAAGGGAAATGGAGGGAAAAATTTTCCCTTATTTGGTTACATAATTTTAATGGAAGGGAAATAGAATTAGGGGAATTTTTCACTTTAATTCCCCTCCAAAACTCAATTTCCTTTCGTCCCCGATTTGGGCTTGAACGTGGGTGAAATAATTTACAAAAATTGGTTTAAAATAAAATTATTTAGTTATCCATGTGTGAAATAAATAAAAAATTTTATTATCACTTTTTAATATATACTTTTGAGAGCATAAGTGTTATTGGTCATCACTTAAGAATGAGTCAAATTACTAGAGTTTTTTATGATATTAATTGATTTACAAAGAATCATAAGTTTTTCCATTAAAACTACATTCTTGCTTTGATTGAGATTATAATGATATTATATTTGGATTATTAGTTTCCTTGGTATAATGCATGTTTTATTTGTGTGATTATGTGTTGTTTGATATGTAGAATTTAACTTTTTTTTTAAATACGTATAATATAAAGATAAGAGTACTTGTCTAATAATAATAATTTATATGCATGCAAAGTAAAATTTTCACCTTCATTCTCCTTATTATGATACATCCAAACAATGTCAATATTCCCCCCCCCCCCCCCCCCCCCCCCCCCCCCCAAACAAACCCTTAAGAGTGTCCTTCACAAGCTTTCCTTGGAGTGTTGAGAATTGAGAAAATCATCTAAATCCAGAACCCTCCCTACCTATCCAACATTCATCCTTATTTCTAAAAGCAATGACCATATATCGCAAAGAGATACTTGCCTATCACTCTTCCCCTAAAGAAATCAAGAGGGCAGTATAAAATGGACCACATCTATCTTAGATGAATAAGTAATCAAATTGTTATACAATATCCACGGGAATTCTCTCTATAAAGTTATTATTGCAAAAAGACAATCATTTAAACAAATATGAATTACCTATCAAGTTCAATATGGTAGAGAGGTAAATATTTATCTTTGTTGCAAAATGAAGGAAGACTCTCCCTAGCTCTTCCCTATAATAGGATTTTTAGTCTCCCGCAATATTTTAATTTCTATATTCCCCAAATTTGATTATGATTAGTAGAGAAAAAATGTTTTCTTCTAAAGCATGCAAAAGGGTTTAACTCTATGCTTTCATGACTTTTCTAGAACCCAAATCTTGTCATCTTGAAGGTCGTCACCATTTGGCCATATTTTCAAGATCTCCACTTTGTTTTTACTATTAAAACTTCGATATATGATATGCTTATTCTATCCACATGGTTGATCTAACATTACACATACTCAAAGATCTCGTTGTATTATTATACTTGGATCTAGCGAAGGAAGGAAATTGTTCATATCTAGAAACCAAGGACCTACCCATATCTTAATTGACTGACCATTCCCCATCATTCACAAATTACAAGCTCTATTTTTTAGTGTCTCTTTGCATTGAATTAATCCTTTTCACATGTGCGGAAAAGAAGTTACAAATCCGATATGGTTTATAATTCTTCTAAATTTCTAACATGTATCTTTCTAATTCTAAATACATAACTGCTATTATTGAAAATTACTAATAACATATTTCAATGGTAAATTGTCCTAATAGTCAAAATCTTTTGTTGTAGTAACATTTTAATATAAAATAGATATTATTATGATTTTTTCCAAAAAAATTCTAATAATGCTATGCTACACTACAAACGATTAATTTTGGATTGAAAACAATAAATTTCATTGATATTGAATCTGATTTGAATACATGTTTTGGCCATATTGAAATAATTTACTAATATAATGTTCTTTTAATATATTAAAGAATTAAAAAACTTGAAAATTAGGGGAAGACATATTGCTAATGGGGACCATCAGTTCGCCTCAATGCACGGCGACCGTCACAAGGAGCCTATTGGTGGATGGAAGATTTGGCAATTACTCTTTCTTTCTTGTTTGAAAGACAAAGAATCCGTCTAGAGTAGGAGGGCATGACAACATATTGCAAGCAGACAACTCTCCCTTCAATTTTCCCACGACGAAGAAATGTTAATTTATAAGTGTTTGGGATATATTTGATTCAAATATTGCTAGACTATGATATTATAATGTTTGGAAAAATAAAAAGTTGGTAAAAATATTTATTAATAAGTAAAATAATAATAAGGTTATTTATAATTGAAGAAATGGACATGTGAATTCCAAATGTTATAGATGTGAAGACTTTAGTTACAATATTATAAAGTTTTAATTCATGCAATCTAATATTATAATGAATTTTGTAATCAAATATTTTAATATATGACTTAAAAGTTCATTTTATATGAAATTATAATAAAATTTGGAAATAATTACACTGGTAGTACAAAACCTTTTTTAAATGTTTCATGTTGATACAAAATTCTTTTTGTCGTATTTCGATCCAAAACCTTTCAAAAGTGTATCACTTTGTACAATCCGTCAACTTCCAACCAACGACATTCACTTTTACTGACATGGCTTTCTTATATGGATGCCACGTATGCATATTTACTAATTGGACATATCCATGCAACATTTTAAATGAAATAAAACTTAAAATTCTAAAAAATATACAAAAATATTTAAAAATTCAAAAAAAAGTTAAAAAGTTTTAGAAAACTTAAAAACTATTATAAAAATTTACAAAATACATATAAACTTCTAAAAAAATCACATAAAAATATTAAAATATCTAAAAAATAAAAAAAGAGACCCTTTAAAAATAAAAAATGCATATAAAAATATTGAAATAGTTAAAAAAAGTAAAAATCTAACACTAATAACTCATTTATCTCTATACCAATTTCCCTAAATACTCAATCCCCTTTTCTTCCAAACCCTAATTTTCAATTCATCCTACATCAGATAGAGAGATGAAGATTTTGAATCTGTAGGAACTCTGGAACACTTCAAGCAAGCTCATGGAAGTCCGACGATGGAATAAGAATTCTAACTTGCATCAGCTCTCTACAGATCTTCCCAAATTTTCGTCTTCTGCCACCCGTTTCTCCACCTATCTCTACATTAGCTCTCCACTACCTTGATTAGCCTGCTAATGATCTCTCTAAGGCTTCTCGAACCTTCCTTGACCTCCCCCAACTTTCCCCATGCCGCCCTCAGCCTTCCTGTGTCCGGTTCATCTTCCCTCTCATGCCGCCCCGTGCCTCCTTGAGCTTTCCAGTGCCACCCGTGTCTCCATCCAGCCTTCCATGAGCCTCTCGATCCCTCTCGAATTGCCCGTGTCTTAATTTGTCTATTGAGAAGAGAGAATTTTCTCTCTCTCATGGTTCGGATGGTCTCTATGAGATGAAGAAGGGAAAGGTCAGGTGGCTCTGGGGTTTGTGACGAGACACAGGAGGGAGGCTCGGTTCAGTGGGGTTAGGTAGGCGGGCCTGCTCGGTGAGCAATCTGCTCCCGGGGGTGGGGGGCTGCTTCGATAATGTGGGGGTTAGGGGTTGATTAGAGAAGATAACTAGGGAATAGAGGGGGTTTGCTTCGGTAATGTGGGTTTGGGTAATTTATATATATTTTCCTGCATATTTTAAAATTTTTAAGTTTTATTTCATTTAAAATATTATGGCGATATATCTAATCAGCAACAATGCATACGTGACGTCCACGTAAGAAAGCCATGTCATTTAAAGTTAACGCCGTTAGTTAGAAGTTGACGGATTGTACTAAAGTGATACACTTTTGAAAGGTTTTGTATCGAAATGCGACAAAAAAAAAAGATTGTGTACCAATATGAAACATTTCGAAAAAGTTTTGAACCACCAGTGTAATTACCCCTAAAATTTGCATGAAAATAAACATTACGTTCAATAGAATGTTGCCTTATTTTGCATTTTACTCTCCCACTTTATGAAAATTTTTTTTGATAGGCAACTTTATGACTAATTTTATCATTCTCACAAATGAGCGTGCATATATCTAAATTATATATGCAAAGGTGTTTTGGTGTCTCTTTTAGTTTTTCGAACAACCAATTGGCATATCAAATTCAAATTTTAATATCCATTATATCAAGAAAAAATATGTGACGATAAATTTATTTATATGTAACTATCAAATCTTTCATATTTATCAATTTAATCTATCTTATTTCCCATATATTTTTCTCCAACCATTTATCTACCAATTACTTTATATGAAATTACTCTATTTTCTCAAATCACACATTTTCAACATTAATAATAATTAAAATTTTATTTAAGTATTTACATCACCATTTTCATATCAATTTTATTAAATAATAAATCCGTGCATAGCATGGGTAGGGTTTATTATATATTTATAATAGACATGGAGTCGTGCTATGCAGGGAAACAAAAAATAAATAGATGTAGAATATTGAAATGAGTTTATATCATTAGATAATTTATTTATAATGTATTACAATTTAATTCCATTGAAATTCGTTAACTTACAAAAGCAAGTAGAGCATTATCAATTGTCAACAATATACAATATCAAATTTTACTTTTTAAAATTTATAATTTCAAGTCATTCATTCAAAAAATGTAACATATTTTTACTGTTAAAATTGTAGGTGTTGAGTGATATGGGGAATCTGAGCATTTAATGAAAGATTTTTACTACTAAGATCGTAGATATGAAGTGAGGGGAAAATAAGTAAAATTATTGTTTCAACCTTAACTTGAATGATTTTATAAAGTATACGTATGCCATAAATTTTAAAATGCAAATTAGATTAAGCGCAAATAAGGAAGATAAAAAAGACATCAAACATCCCAAATGTTTGCATATAATAATATATATAGATATATAGATAACAATTTATTGAATTGGTTAAGAGGTGGTACGAGGATATGCTTTGATTTGTATTTATAAACTCTCAATGTATCCGTGCAACTTTTGTGATATCAAAAATCTCTTTGATTTACAAACTGTTGGAATAATATGTGTGCTTATAGGAAATTGGAGGGTATGATTTCAAAGAATATAGAGACAATTGGAGGCATAAAGGGAACTTTGTAATATGGAACATATAACAATACACACAGCAGTCTTATGATATGTGTTTGGTAACGCATCAAATTGATGACTAATTGACGATGAATGGAGTAGACAGGGAAAAAAATAGAAGGGGAATCAAATTGATTAATATCTTTTGTTTGGTAATAAGCAATGGACCATAGGGATTTCATTAGGAATATAAATATATGAAATGAAATAACGAAAATAATCTTAATATATATATTATAGTCATATATAATGATACATTTGTAATTAAAATAAAAGAAATTAAATTAATTTTAAGAATTCATTTTAAGTGAAACCCTCTTCATCTGCTTATACTGAAGGTAGTGTATGGAAAATGGTTTGGTCAATTGGTTTTGTTCCAAAGCTATGGAGTTTTTTTGTGGAGAGCCATCTCTAATATTTTACCAACACATCTATCCTTAACTAAGAGAGATATCTGTGGGGGTTCCTATCCTTTTCACAAAGAAGATGAAACTGTGGAACATTCTTTATTAATATGTGAGTGGACTAGAGGAGTTTCGTTTGTTTGTGACAATATAAGGAGAAAAATGATATTAATAGATTGGATTCTTGGTTGCAACTAGTAGCTAATTTTGGTAGTCTCAAAGGTCAAGATATGGTTGGCTGGGGTCATTGGGTAACTTATATACTTTGGTATATCTTAAAGGAGCGATATTCTGTTCTACATAAGAGAACATGTCCTGATATTGATAGGGTTACTGCAAAAGTAAAAAGAGGTGTGAAGAGTATATTTTCTTCAAGAAGAAGTAGGGGTAGCATTTGGTGACAGCTTATCCTAACATTAAGCCTTTTTGTTGTGGATGAAACCTGCAGATAGTATGATGAAAAATAATTGTGATGCAGTTTTGAGTGCTGACCCTCCTTGTATTGGTCTGGGTGTGATTATGTGAAATTCAATTGGGTATTTGCTGGATGGATTGAGTAAGAAGATGTACTAGAAGTCTATCATTGTTGTTGACGTTTGACAATATGAGAAGGCATTTTCTTAGCCAAGAGTAGAAGGTGGAGGAAGGTTATACTCGAATCTTATGCTGAAATTGTTTTTAAAGGGTGCTAAATACAAATCTTGCTCCTTTGCAACTGAGCCCAGTTGTGGGTTACTTCTATGCTACCATAAAGTTTTTTGATGAGATGACTATGAGTTTAGTAATGCGTGGAGCAAATTGTTGTGCTAATTGGGTAGCATGCCAGTCAAAGAAGGGAATGGCTCCTTTGGATTTGGTAGAGATACCCCATTCTCTTTAACTCAACACTTGTGAAGGATTTATCGTTTGATTGTAATGATGTTCATGACAGTGTGTACTTATTTGATTTTAATTCATATAGGAATAAAATTTGTTTTCTTTGACCAAAAAATTTTAATTTTACATAATTTGAAAATTATGAAAAAATCGTATTCTAGGGAGAAAAATTTAAACATTTTATTAAACTTGATAAAAAGTTTTATATAATTTTTATAATATTGTTTCTAGATTTTATAAAAAAGGAAATTGAATTTTATATATCACAAAGGGAGTAAAGAAATGATCATTTTTTAAGTAAGAAATTGATATTAAGAAATTATTGGACAAACTTGGAATCTTAGGCAATCAATATGGATTATTTTGTAAGTTAACCCCTTATTTCCATTAGGAATTGCAATTGAGTATAGGATCAAATATTATCCGTATTACTTATGATTATGTAAATAGAGATTGCATGGAGAACTTTTATTAGGGATCCAAATAACAACCAAATTATGTAATAAAGATTCAGCCCAAAATTAATCTAAAATTGCAATTCCAGTACTTACTACCAAACACATCATTAGAGAATTCAAATTCAATTTGAATTCTAATACATCAAGATAAGATAGATTAAGATTATGATTAAAAAAAAAGAAGGAAATGGACAACATAGTTTTGGCATTTTAAGCTTCACCGACATATAGATGTGTATAAATAGGTTATTGCAAGTCCATGTGTTTGATGCATGGATGTATAGCAATTGAGAGATGAGAGATTACGAGTGGTGTGTTTGCATTATTATATATTCCATAATACAAAGTTCCATTTGTGCCTCAATCATCTCCTTATTATTCTAAATAATGCCACCAATTTTCTATTGGCACCCATAAAATTCCAACATCCTGGTGTTAGAGTCAAGTTATCCCATTAATTAAGCTTCAAGAATCATGTCCTTGACAAACAGCGGTATGGTCTTCACCTACATCCAATAAGGTGTCCCAATCTTCGTCGGAGAGAAGTAAGAGATGTGGAGCATTCTTATGAAGATATTATTCATCTTCCAATACCTCTGGAATATTGTGGATAATAGATACGAAACTGCAAATGCAAGTTCGGAGGAAATAGCAACATGACCCGCACAACAACAGAAGCAACACAAAGAAAATAGTCGAAGAGATTCAAAAGCATTGTCTTTTATTCATTAGAGGTAAGTAAATCTAGCCTTACTCGAACAATGGGTGCATTTATGTGAAAAAAATGCACAAGGAATGTTGAAAAAGTAATTTGGGGGCTATGAAGCAGTAACGTCCATCAAGTTATAGATTTTGTAGAGAGATTTTGACAACTTAGTAATGAAAAATGACGATATTCAAGAATTTTCCTCTAGAGTTTCTATAATAGTAAATTAGATTCAAAGTTATGGAGATACCATAGAGGATAAAAAGATAGTTCAAAAACTTCTAAGGAACTTGCCTGCCATATTCAAGCATATTGTTGCTGCCATCGAAGTTTCAAAATATATGTCAACTTTCTTGATGGATGAGCTCATGAGTTCTCTCGAGGCGAGTGAGAAGAGGATAAACAAATTTTAAACCCAAGGTTTGGAGCAAACCTTATATTCAAAGGCGCATATAAACAAACAAAAACATAAGGATGATTATGGCCAAACTAACAAAGAAAATAGCTCCTTGCTAAGCTTCACCTCACAATGTAGAGGAAATCCAAGCAGAATACAAGGAAGAAGAGCCAATTCTCTATGAGAAATTCCAACAATGATCAAGATTCAACATGTAGAATTTGTAGAAAGTAAGGACATCATACAAATGATTGTTAGTTCAAGTGCAAGAGATGTAGAAATCCCACACACTCAGAAAGAGATTTACGGTACAAAGATGAGTAAGGGAATCAGGAAGAAAATTATACAAAAGGAAACGATTATAGTAAAATCTATTATAGCACTCTAAATTCTCAACAGGATCTAGAAAATATTGGGTGTGTAGGCAATTGTCATGGTAATCATATGATGGGAAACAAAGATATATTCATGAAGTTAGATGAGAATTTCATATTTGAAGTCAAGTTTAGAGGTAGAAAGCTACATAAGATAGTTGGAAAAAGAGTAATAGCCATCAAAGCCATGGCAGATAACTCCTAAGTCATTGAGGATGTTTTCTTTGTGCCTAGTTTAGCTATAAATTTATTAAGTTTTCATAAATTAGTACATAAAGAATACAAGCTTGATTTTGATGATGGTTATTGCATCATTATTGGTAAGGAAAAAGAATATGAAGATCACCACAATCAACATGAGCCTAAGCATAGTTTTTTTAGTTAGTATAATGCTGAATGAAAAATTAGCATTTAAGAGCATAAAGGATGATGAGTCATATTTGTGGCACTCAAGGTATGAGCACTTGAATTACAAAGGTCCACAATTTTTTAATAGTAAAAATATGATAGTTTTTCTAAAATTTGATCTCAATATCGTTTGTGAAGAATGCATATATGAAAAAAGCATAGAATTTCATTTCCTAAGACATGAAACATTTGCTCCAATTGCTCATATGGGAACAATCAGACTTATTCTTGCAATATCTACTCAGTTAGAGCTAGAAGTCTATCAACTTGAAGAAGAGGTTTAGGTTGAATAGCCTGAAGACTATGTTATGAAGGATAAAGAAAATAAAATTGACAGACTTCATAAAGCATTAGGTGGATTAAAACAAGCACATCGAGAATGGAATAGCAAGATTGATGCATATTTCCAAAGAAGTGGTTTCAATAGAAGTTAGAGTGAATGTTCACTTTACATAAAGACAAAAGATAATGGAGAATTTCTTATTGTTTGTCTTTATATTGATGACTTGATATATACAAGAACCATTTATGTAATGGTGCAAGAATTCAAGAAAGAAGTGATGAACAAGTATGATATGACAAATTTAGGTATGATGAGATACCTCTTTGGGATTTAAGTACAATGAAAAGGGGAGATATTTAGCTCATAAGAAAGGTATGTGCAAGACTTATTGAAAAGATTCCAGATGAGCAATTGCAACTCCACTTTATGCCAATGATAAAACTGCACTCAATTATAGCACATAAAAAGTAGATATATAAAATTATTGAAGTTTAGTTGGATCCTTGATATATTTAAAAAATACAAGACTTGATACTATGTACCCAGTCAACTTGATTTTGGGATTTATGTAAGAACCAAGTAAATTGCATTATTTAGCAGCAAAGGGGATTCTACGCTATTTCCAAGGAACGAAAAAGCTTCGTATTTGATACATAAAAGGAAGAGGAGAATAATAGGGGTGTGCATAAAAATTGGCTCGGGATGAGCCAAACCAGAATTAAACTTGAACTAAACAAAAAACTAATCAACTCGAACCGGTTCTCTTTCAATTCTATTTTTAGGACGCAAATCAATTCGGCTGATTTATAAGTTTAGTGAGTTCAGTGAACCAATTCAAATAGAACCAAACCGCTTTTAATAATGATAAATATATAATTTGTAAATACATATTTTTGGGGTTTTTTTCTTCTCAAACCCTTCCTTTTTCCTGCTCCACGCATCCTCCCCTTCCCTATAAGCTTCTCAATCCTTGCTACTTCTTCTTGGGTGCCCAACATAATCAGTGTTTTGCGGGAGACCATGAGCAGATATCAATGGTTTCGAGGGTCGACTCTGTCAGAGGTGGCAGTAGTTTCGAGGGCAAACAATGGTAGTTCGGTGGTTTCAAGGTAGTGATTGTAGTGGTTCCTCCTCCTTCTCGTCTACCTATAATTTTGAGGGCCAACATTGCTGAAGATTGTAACGATAGTGGATTCGAGAGTAGAGGTGGCAGTTCCTTCTTGTCTGCCCACTATTTCGAAGAGTCTGTTGGGGATGACGGTGGATTTCAGGATAGAAGGGATGGTGAGGTGGCCACCGGTGGCTTATTCTTCTTCATCTTCTCCACTGGGTGGTTGCTATAGCTGCTGCAACTTTTGTTGCTTCTGCAGAAGGTTGAGCAATTGGGCCGAGGGACTAGGGAAAATGGCTTGGGGGCTAGGCAGAAGCCTTACGGGCATAAAATGGCCAATGGGCCAGACGGTGTTTTGAAAATTAAATTAATCTGGTCTAGTTCAAGATCGAACTAAACCAAACTGAACTGAACAAATTACTTTTAAAATAGTTCGTTTCGAACCAATTAACTAAATTGGTTTAAAACAATATGATTTTTTCTTATAAATCAGTTACAATTTAGACTTACTATGCTAAACCAAACTAAATTGATTCTTATGGTTCGGTTCGGTTTGATTCAGAACTGGTTTGGCCCTCGAACGTTTCTTGCACACCCCTAGAGAACAAGCTTTTGGATATACAAATGGTGATTAGGTAGGTACAAATGATGATCATAAAAGTGCATCGAGATATATTTTCTATATAGGATCAAAATTTATATCATGGTCAGTGAAGAAGCAAAAGAATGTATCACTCTGATCTGCCGACGTAGAATATATCGCAACCACATATGCTGCATGTGAAGCAATATAGCTACAAAGAATCTTATCATATTTGCAGTAAATACAATAAAATCCAACAACTATTTATTGCAATAACATGCCCATAATCGCAATGACCAAGAATGCTATATTTCATAGTAAGGCCAAGCGTATCCAAATGCGCCATCATTTCATCATGAATTAAGTTGAGCAATGAGAAATTCAACTTGAGTTTATCAATACAAAGGAGTAACTTGCAGATATATTCACAAAAATAACCATTGTAGGATAAGCTTGGGAAATTTAAGGAGATTGCAAAAATTGAAGATTAAGAGGGGAGGTGTTAAAAAGTAATTTATAATTTACTAAATGGTCACGTATTCATCCCACTTATGAAGAGAAGTTCAATTTGGATTCTAAAAGACAAGTTCAATTTGAATGTAATTTAGATAATTACTTCACATGAAAGTAATTCTAGAAGCTCCTAGAGAAGTGAAATTCAATTTGAATTTTAATACATCAAGATAAAACAAGTTGAGGCAATGATAAAAAAAAAAAAAGAGGGAAATGTACAACATAGTTTTGGTAGTTTTGGACTTCACCGCCATGTTGATGTCTATAAATAGGTTATTGTAAGTCCATGTATTTGATTTACGAATGTGTAGCAATTGATAGATGAGAGACTATCAAGGTTGCAACATTAAATAGATTGTAATCTTATTTATCACCCAGATATTGTTGAACATCTGTGAGCATAGGTGTGACAGTAGATGAAGAAGGGAGAGAGGAGAGACTTCCAACTGAGCGAACTTGGCCATTTCCCTTTCTCCCATCTCTGGAGTTTAGTGCACTGTATTAAGTAAAATAATAGGCTATAATGCTATAATGTTAGCTAGCAAAATTAACCTTATGGAGCAAGTGGTCATAAAAACTTTCAATTCTATTAAATAATAAATAATAAAGAGAATGAAACCTAACCTATATAATGGCCATTCGTTCTGTCACTGGGATATAAAACAATGATTGACGGATGTTGACCGTTTTATCAGCGGCACAAAAAAAATGAATTGATTGCTTTGTCGACGATATATAAAACTGATGTTGACTATTTTGCCAATGAAATAGAAAATGGATATTATCACTTCTCCAGATAAATATATAATGGGCGTTGGCTGCACTGAGTTAGAATTATCCTTCGAGGATCAAGCGATAGATTAGTCATCAACTAAAGATTAAAATTCAAGATCTGTATTTGGCGGTACTACATGCTCACCTTGAGGGGATTGTAGAGATTTGATTTTATAATTTTAGGAAAGAATATTTTGGATATCAAATAAATATGATTATTTAGATATTTGAATATATATTACAATATCTATCAAATTTTATATTTTCTTATTTTTCTCCTCACATAACTACTATACTATAAATAGATAGGTTGATTATTATAATCCTTGAGTCGATCAATTGATTGTTTACTCCTGTGAGTTGCCTTCGAGCTACCACGTTTTCTACCTTCTCATCTCAGTATGAATCTATTGGAGCGTTGCCTTTTTGGTGATTAGGGCCCAAGTAATTAAATCTCAGAGCTCCATAACAGTTGTAGTGTTGGGTTATACCGACATAGATTGGTTCAGTTCAACTAGTTTAGCTCTTAATTCCCTTAAGTAAATTTCTTAAATTCGATATTTTATAAATGAAAAAAATTCACACCCATAAGACTTCTGAATACTAGGAATGCATGCTCAAGCTTTCCTCTTCATCTTACCGAATGAGAGAACTTTTCTCAAAATAGGCATGAGGAGAAACTTGACGAGGATCATCTGGGCCTTGTTTCATGTAATTGGGCTTGAGTGTTAAATAGGCGTTAGGGCACACGGTACAGCTTCGATAACATAAGGAGCTACTCCTGCCGCCACACCCCCTGTTCACCGAGGCTTTCAATTAATTGTCATGGCACTACCTAAACAGAAGCACGCTACAACGATCGGATTTGGAAGAGTTGATTAAAATGAAACAGGAAACGTTACTAGACCCTCTATTTCTAAGGAAAAAAAGGAGCAATTAAGGCAGTGTCTAACGTATTAAGATGCAAAATAGACTCCCTTCTACCGAAGGGGGCCAAGATGTCCTGCCATATGGTTTTTGGTGGCAAGCTCCTACAAAATGTCAAAACAAGGTGCTCCACAGTGAGTGTCTCTCTCCGTGGGAGTATTTCTCCTCAGGAATTGAATCCTACCATCACCAAAGAAGCACAAAGATGATCGGTTAATCCCATCTCTTGAGCTCCTTGGGATATGAATATCTGACATTGGATGGGCATTAACCACCCATTTTGCGAGCTTGCTTTAGTACCTACCTCAATCAGCCGAAAATTTCCTCAAGGTGACAAATTGGGTTCACAACTTCAGCAAGATTAAGTTCCTACAAGTATTCATGCTAGCCCCTTTCTAAACATTCCCAGAGGTTGCCAACATAAACGCCAAATCCACTACTACCCAAAAGCAAAGGCAAATGTCTTAGCACAACACAGCCTAAGTGATTAAACATGAAATCTAGCACTTCCCTGTCTCCCACAGGAACAGTGTCTTCCCTACCGGTTGTTAGGCAGTCTTAGTAAAATGGCGGGACAGCAGCTTCCCTATCTCCAGGAATCCAACTTTGTCTTTCCCATCAAATATGCTCTTAAGCTTCTCATCACAGAATATTTCCCTCTTATTTGTCGGATTCTGCACCAAAACCATGCTCATTTTCAAAAAAAGATTCAAGAGAAATCTCAATCAACTAGCATATCAGAAGCGACATATGCAATTAATTATTGCACATTTTCCTTTTCCCTTTTCAACCAACATTGCAGGTATTCAGCAAAACTTGGTGCTAAAACCAATAGAAATTGATATATCCCCTGTTCAAGGCTGCGGGGAAAGGGGGTTGGTGAAGTGTTGTGGGATTGAGTTTCCATATTCCGATAATTGAAAAAGATTTAACTCCTACATAATTGATGAAAATGGGATATTAATTATAGAACCAGTTCGTTTGTCCACAAAAACAATTATAGACCATTTCTTATCAATCAAATGATAAATATTCCATTGGTTCATAAGAGGGAGCCAGGTGGAATGTTCCTCTTTGACCTTAGCTAAATAGTAACTGTTGCTGGAATCAGTATTATTAACTGGCAGCTGAATATATCAAAGAAAGTGTGCAATTGCAGCCAAATATGTCCTTGAGTGGGAGTGTAAATGGAAAAGCAGTGGTAAACTTGTTAAACTGAAATACCTAACCCAAGAAGAATGTCAATAACACATTATATCATCTTATCATAATCCTTATGTGAAACAAAGAGAAACGAAAGAATGTGTAAAGCATTTCTACGAGAGGTACCAAAAGGCACAAAAAAGGGGGTAAAGACGATAAGAATACAGAATTTGCTGGCGAGAAGAATGAATTCATTCAATTAAGCTGACTGTTTTCCAACAGCATGCTGTCTAAAATCAGACAAAATTATGCTCCAGCAGTTTATTTGATGCTGCAAAGTGATTCGTGTCCATGGGATTTGGGATGATGCTAATGAGATAGATGGTATTGATCAGGTTGACTTTAAATATTTCTTTGTTATTGGAAAGGTTATGAAGAGAGTAAGATGACTTGCTTATTCGAAGTAAAAGGCTGCTATCACAGACATGACTCTATAGAGAATGAACATCCTTTTCATGAGAATGGCCAGGAAAAACTTGAGTCACCAGAAAACATTGATAAATTGCTGGGAGCTGCAATGGACACAGTCCACAAAAAGAAATCTAGCAAAGAGGAGAAAAACATTTAATAATTATCCAAGTAAATCTTTAACTGTTGATCCCCTATATATCCAGAATATTCATTGACGAGTCAAGGATTATCTAGCCTTAAAACTGCTGCCAAAGTAATGAAAAACAAATAGCCTTCACTGATAGCACTCAAACTGAACAAACGGCCTCACCATGCTCCCAAAGATTCGTATCTAATGGCACATTTTGACAGAAAGAATGTGACCGTTCAGGCATGTAGGAAGAAAATAAGGAAAGAAATAAAATAGAACTATAATACAAATGCTCATCAACAAATCCAATGGAAAGTTTTCCTTAGTATCCACTTCAACTTAGCTACTCCATCAAAAAACACAAAAATGGTGTGGGTTTTATCCATTTTTTCACATCAATAAAGAAATATAATGACAAACTCCTCTATGACAATATGTCAAATACATCCGAAGTATTATTGCCTATAAGTTGCTGTTTAAGAACTCCAATAATTATTGAAATAGTGTATTTTAACCAGAAATTTCAAAATAGAATATAAAAGAGAGCTCGATCACTCTTACGTCATTGAGCAGAGTGATGACTGGATGTGCTCAAAAAATGTCTCCGAAATGAGTAAGAGGAACCAACCAACTCAGTAGGTGATTCATAATGCCAAGATAAGGTACCGACATACATCTATTGCATTTTTCAGACAACATGTGTACACAACGAATGTACCCTACATCAAAAGGAAAAGGAGAACAACTATCTACATTACTCCTTCAGACATTGGGTTTGCTCAAATCCTTCTAATGGTAATCTCATTTCCCCACTAATAGGAAAGAAACCATCAAATTCCGCTAAAAGGCAAAAAGCGATGGCAGTAATCAGCTCAAACAGCGAGTAGATTGATCAAGAGAGAGTACCTGGAGGTCGTGGAGCTTGATGTATGACCAGATTTGCTTGACAGCATCAGATCGAGAGGCCTCAGGAGACTTGAGGAACTCGGCTAAGGCTGGAGACACTGGAGTCACCTTCTGTATGCCCGATGGCCTGCTAGGAGTGCTCCTCGGCGATGACGAGGCAGACGATTTTGTCCTTGCCTTAGGCTTCTCCTTGGCGGTAGAGACCTTGGTTTCAGTGGTGGAGGCCTTCGAGGGCTTGGCGGCTGAGGCGGATGACCGCGCCGGAGCAAGAAGTGCCCTGCAGCCCCGAAAAACCCTAATCGCGGTTGACGAATTCGACATTGATAGAGCTTTCGTTCTCCTTCTCTAAAGACAGGAGACAGAAAAATGAGGGAAAGAGCCGCGTGGAGGGTTCCGACTATGGTGGCCCTTACCTCTCCTTAACATACAGCAGGAGAGCGAGGGTTTTTCTCCGCTACAGGTATCACGTGCACGCTCACGCGCCCCTCCTTCCCTTTTTTGCGCCCCTCCTTCCCGGACGTGCGGCCTCACCCCATCAATGTCACGGCCGGGCAATCCGGCCTTACCCCATCAATCTCACGGCCGTCCCTTCCATCTTTTTTTTTTTTTTTTTGTGTTATTCTTATGAGTTGAACCATATTTTTTTAGGGATGTGCAGAAAAACCGGTTGGGGGAGAACCGAACTGGAACCAAATTGGTTTGAAATGGTTCTCCCTGAACCGGTTATATTTTAGTATAATTCTTTTATATGAAAAGCGGTTCGATTAATTTTTAAATGTGATTTGTGTAGTTAACCTATTCGAACCGAACCTAATTAATTTTAATATAAAAATAATTTAAAAATGTAAAAATAATATCAATTCTGTTCGGTTCAGTTTGAACCAGTTTTGAACCGAATTGAGCTGTTTCAAAACCAGTTCAATTTAGTTCAAGAGTGAAAGAGATACCCATATGCTTAGTGGGGCGTCTCCCATCTGTCGGAGGTGTAGGGGGATCTATTTCCTATAAATCAAAATCTCTATCAGGCTCATCAACTCGGGGTCCTGCTCCCATCATTTTAATAGGAGAATACGACTCGCGGGAGCCCGAGAGAGATGATCCAGTGTCGTCTGCTTCGGAATTAGCCTCGCTAAATTCATCTATTGAAGCATTAGAACTAGGCTCTGAAGTATCCATGCTTGGAGTTGTGCCATGTCGTGGCTTCAAGTGGCTTTGCAAAAAGGAGCTAATAGGATTAGGCTCTTTAGAGACCATCAAAGCTCCTGGGGGTTGGTCTGATGTTGTCGAGCCCTTGTAAAGATCCTCACGAGGTGTTCGTAGAGTAAATGGAATCCTTGAGGAAGCAGGTGGTTCAAGTGCTTCATCCACCTTTTTATTTTTTCGCTTTATTGCTCACTCTACTTCCCGAATCTTATTTCTGAGTTCTACCACATTGGCTCCCCTTTTCTTTTCTAGAAGAGAGGAAAGAGGCAATCGTTGACAAAGGGAGGACACAGTGCTCTCAAATAAGGATGGGAAGATTGGATTAGGATGCTGGACAAAAGAGGGGAACTGTCCCGTGGCCAATGTAGCAATCTGATTTTGCAACTTCCTGATTTGGGTCTCCTTTTTGTTCCAAGTGGTGTTGAAAGTAGGTTGGGGGTGGTTCATCCTGAATTTCTTTAAGCTTCTGATGGAGAACTTTTAGAAGAGCTTGACTTTCTTAGTGGTGTTTTTCCACCTTCGAATCCACTTGGTCCACCCTGTTGGCTAGCATTTCCACTTGGGAGCCCACTTTCTCAAGATAGCGATTTTGGGTCAGAGAGTTTTCTGACTGCCAGTTCAATATCGCTTCAGCAGGGCTAACAGATTTGGGATTGCCAGCTTCATCTTTTCCTAAAGGGTTTGAGACCTTTGGTAGATGCCTGTACTTGTTCTGCTCGTCGGAGTACTCATGTAGTGGAGAAAAATCATCATCATAGGTCGGCAAAGTGGGCTGGAACATACAAGCAGGGGCTGCCTGAGGCAAATCTGCCTCCTTTCTAAGAGAAAGTCCTTGCAAGAAATCGATAGCTTCACAGGAGTTCTTCTTTACCCATTTCAGGATGGGTTTGTAGTAAGGAAGAACTCTAGTTGTACCCATGAGTATGGTACCTACATTACTTGGCTCCTTAGGATCCTCATCCCATTAGGGCCTTTTCTTGAAGCAAGACTTCTTCTTAGGTGTATCTTCTTCTTCTTTGGCTCCGAGAAATAGAAAGCACAATCGCATTCCTCGTCATCTTCTAGTGTGTTGTGGGAAATACAGAACCAATAGTCACACTCATCCCAATAACAATGCCCAGACCCATCAGGATCTTTGAAATAGTATACGGACATTCATTATCCTTGAAGGAATGGATAGGTGGCACGTGAGCAAGGTCTTCACCATTAGAATACCACGATTTCACCATGAACATCATTGGGAAGACCGGGGGAGCTGAAGGCTCAGCAACATGGCGGTGGTCAAATTTGATCCCGACCCATTAGGCTTCTTGATGAACTTAGGTTCTGCAGCCTGAACTGGTGCTGCACTTTGGTGGAGGCGTACATAGTTGGTGACCCACTGTTTTGGGAGAAGCTGGATAAGTTCTTGGCAGGAGATCTGTTTGGCGACATGGGCACACGTGGGTGTCTGGGTGGAGTCCATAGAGATCATGAGGGCCTCATCAGTACCAGGAATGGCTAGATTGGGAACATAGTTCTGGACTCGCTACACCATCTGATAGTGTAGAGTAGCAACTATAGATCCTTGAGTTTGTGGGGTGCCTGTGATTTGAAGTTGGACCTTGAGGGCCGTAAGCAAGCTAGGGTTAGAAAGTGCCATGTTGAAAGTCGGGAATAGAGTGACAAAGACCGTCCCGACATTCAGGGTAGTCTCAATAGTGTAGACACAAGCATGTTGGTATTCCAGGAACCTGGTGTCCAGTAGGGCCATTCGGGCCACTACTAGGAGACGTTTCCGCCCATGAAAGCTTAGCGCTGGTCTAATAGCACCAAAATGGAGGTGGGTGTAACCTTGGGAGGTCCATTGGTGAGGGAACTCCGGAGGAATTTGTAAGGTGATGAATTGCTCAGCCTTCGATGCACTGATGGAATGTTGGTCAAATTGGGTCGACTGGACATACTCCTTTATGGCTTTAGGAGAATGGCTGATAAGGGAACGAATATTCTGGATGGGAGAAAAAGATGATGGTTTAGCAAAGGCAGTATGACATTCTTGGTCACTGCCATGGTTGCTTAGCCTCACCATGAGTCATGGTAATAGAGCCCGGTTTGGTTAAGTGAATTGACCCTTTGAGCCTATGAAGCCAACCCCGAATCTCTCAAAATATGGAAACCTCCTTAGATCAACCGACTCCTCAATCTTCCTCAATCACTCTCTCAGTCAATTCACCTCTTTGAAAGTCATTTAGCAAGAAAATGGATTACCTCTATGAGGTCTCTTATCTGAGTGAGGAAGAAAAAAAAATCTCCAATACCACTCTCCCTGTAGTTAATCCCTATGCTGCCTTTGCTAAACCATGCTCTTTTTCTCCCATTCGAAGTATTCGGTCCCTTATCAGCCATTCTCCTAAAGCCGTAAAGGAGTATGTCGAGCCAACCCGATTTGACCAACATCCCATCAGTGCATCGGAGGCTAAGCAATTCATCACCTTACAAATTCCTCCGAGAGTTCCCTTGCCAATGGACCTCCCAAGGTTACACCCACCTCCACTTTGGTGCTATTCGACTAGCGCTAAGCTTCCATGGGCGGAAAGGTCTCCCAGTAGTGGCTCGAATGGCCCCACTGGACACCAGGCTCCTGGAATACCAACATGCTTGTGTCAGCACTATCGAGACTACCTTGAATGCCGAGACAATTTTTGTCACTCTGTTCCCGAATTTCAACATGGCACTTTCTGACCCCAGCTTGCTTGCGACCCTCAAGGTCTAACTTCAAATCACAGGCGCCCCACAAACTCAGGGATCGGTAGTTGCTACGTTGCACTACTAGATGGTGTACCGAGTCCAGAACCATGCTCTTGATCTAGCCATTTCTAGTATTGATGAGGCCCTCATGATCTCTGTGAACTCCACCCAGACACCCACGTGTGTCCATGTCCCCAATCAAATCTCCCACCAGGAACTTATCCAGCTTCTCCCAAAATAGTGGGTCACCAACTATGAAAGCCTCCACCAAGGTGTGGCACCAGTTCAGGCTACAGAACCTAAGTTCATCAAGAAGCCTGATGGAAAGCTCGAGATCAAATTCGACCAACGCCATGTTGTTGAGCCTTCAGCTCCCCCAGTCTTCCCAACGATGTTCATGATATAACCATGGTATTTTAATGGCGAAGACCTTGCTGACATGCCACCTGTCCATTGCTTCAAGGATAATGGTTGTTCGGTATACTATTTCAAAGATTCCAATGGATCTGGGCATTGTTATTGGGATAAGAGTGACTGTTGGTTTTTTTTTTTTTTAATTTCCCACAGCATACTAGAAGATGATGAGGAATGCGATTGCGATTGCGATTGCGATTTCTGTTTCTCAGAGCCCAAGAAGAAGAAGAAGACACCCAAGAAGAAGTCCTACTTCAAGAAAAGGCCCCAATGGGATGAGGATCCCAAGGAGCCAAGTAATGAAGGTACCATACTCATGGGTACAACCAGAGTTCTTCCTTGCTACAAACCCATCCTGAAGTGGGTAAAGAAGAACCCCTATGAAGCTGACGATTTCTTGCAAGGACTTTCTCTTCCAAAGGAGGTAGATTTGCCTCAGGCAGCCCCTGCTTGTATGTTCCAGTCTACTTCGTCGGCCTATGATGATGATTTTCCTCCACTACATGAGTACTTCAATGGGCAGAACAAGTACAGACATTTGCAAAAGGTCTCAAACTGATGCAAATCAAGAGAATGGTACAAGAGATCCTATTAGAGTTCCTAACGGGCCAAGAAGCTTAGAGAAGATTTGAGCGGGCTAGTTCGGAGAATTTGGACTCAGGTGAACTCAATGAAGCATGCTGAAGCAAGTCCACGTGTGCCAGCAATATATGTCAACATTATTGAAGTTCTCGAAGATTCCAGTCAAAGTTGAATAATTCTGGTAAAAGAAAAATATTACATGGCTAAGTAATATATTACCTTTCTAAGTCAGAATATTAGGGGTAATATTTCATTGTTTCCTAAAGAATAGCTAGAATATTTGTGTTGCCTATTACATAGGAGGCAATCTGGAGATACAATATTTTACATATCTTGTAATTGTGGCCTATTTATAGGTCAAGGCTGAGGATGGACGAATTTTCAGACTTCTTTTGTTTCAATACATAATTTTGTGAGGAATTTGCTCTTCTTGGTTCTTGAGAAGACTCGTAGAACTTATCAAGATTTCTTGTGGCGTTCTACAACCGGACTTATCACTTCGATCCTCGGGGTGTGGCGTCCTTTCCAAACCGTAGCTTTGGTTCCTATCTCGCTAGGTAGTGGGTCAAAGCTCGCCTTCGGAACTTGTTCTTTGCAGATCTTGGGGTTCTCTTCCATATATTGTTGTCGGGTTTTGCCACATGTTGGTAAGGTTCACATCAGTTGGTATCAGAGCTTTGGTTCTAAGACAAGTTTCATCTATCCTTTTTCATTATTTTCTTTTTCGTTCTTATTGAAATCTATCCTTTCTTTTCTTAGTTCGTTCTTGAGTTTGCTTGCATAAAAAAAAGAAAAAAAATTCGTGCAAAAAAAAAGAAAAAAAAAGTATCAACAGCAAAACAAAAAAAAGAGAGGGAAAGACAGAAACCAAAAGTAGAAAGAAAGAAATCAAGGGAAGTGAAGAAGATATCATACTGTCTTAGCATCAACTCATCAATCATAAATCCACCTAGTTTTCTTGCTCAGAATCATACCTTTTCCATCATTCTTATGTTTAAGATTCATACTCATCTATTTCCTTGACTCTTCACCCTAAGGATCCTTGTGATTTGTTTTGGTTGGATTCATACTTGAATTGCTGCAAGTTTCTTGGTTGTTTCTTGAGTCCGATTAAGAACTAAAGAAGGCAACAAGAGTGGAAAAAGGCCAGAGTGGTGAGCATATTAGAGGGTAAAAGCCGAATGCTTGAGAGAAACATGAGTGAATTGAGTGAATCATCTTTTGAGTGAAACACGTGAGGGAGTGAGGTGAGGTCCTTTCTCTTTCTATATTCATACTAACCTAGTTGCAGAATCTATACATGGCTCAACATCGAGACAAAGATCCATCCGAAGAGATTCAACAGCATATCATCCCAAATCTTCAAATGGAGGCATTGTTGGGGGAGATGAGACGGATAATGCGACTTGAATTGGAGCCAATTCAAAATAGGTTGGATCAGGTGGAAGACAGAGTATCGAGTGAGCCGCATTACAGCCACAACAACAGGAGGCATGGGCAACATGTTCCATGGGGAGATAACGAGGATGATGAGGAGTTAGAAGAACCGAACAAGCGACGAGGCAGGTTTGGGCATCGGAATGGAGAAGTTAGGAATCGAGAAGATAATAATTTGGGTAGCATCAAGATGAAGACTCCATCTTTCCAAGGCAAATCTGATCCAGAAGCATATCTTGAGTGGGAGAAGAAGATGGAGTTCATATTTGATTGCCACAACTATTCCGCAGCAAAGAAGGTAAAACTTGCTGTCATTGAGTTTTCTGATTATGCTATTACATGGTGGGACCAGCTTGTTTTGAGCAGGAGATGGAATAGAGAACATCCGATTGAAACATGGGATGACATGAAATCGGTGATGAGAAAGCGGTTCATTCCAAGCTACTATTACCGGGAGTTGCATAAAAAGTTGCAATCTCTTAGACAAGGGAGTCGAAGTGTAGAAGATTATTTTAAGGAGATGGAGATTACAATGATACGAGCCAACGTGGAGGAAGATCGAGAAGCCACTATGGCCAGATTTTTGTTTGGCTTGAACCGAGAAATTCATGATAGAGTAGAAATGCGTCATTATGTAGAGTTGGAAGAGATGGTGCACATGGCGATCAAAGTGGAACAACAACTCAAGAGAGGAGGCACACGATCAGGTCCCAACTTGGGGTCTAATCTTTGGAAGCTGAGCTCCTCAAAGAAGGAAGAAAAGCCACAGACATCTTCAACTCTTAAGGCTAAAACTGAGCCTAAGTGGGGAAACACCAGCCGTGATTCCCAAGGTACAACCGATATCTCTACTACTCGGAATCGTGATATTAAGTGTTTTAAATGCCAAGGTAGGGGACACATGGCTAACCAATGCCCAAACAAGAGGGTGATGGTTATAAATGCCCAAGGAGAGCGAGAGTTGGAAGATGAAGAAGACGATTCTGACATGCCACCCTTAGAAGATGCTTATGATGGGCAGTATGCTGTTGAAGGCGAGATATTGGTGGCAAGACGAGCTCTCAACATGCAGGTTAAGGAGGAAGAAAATAATCAAAGAGAGAACTTGTTCCATACTTGATGCTTTGTGAACAACAAAGTGTGCAGCGTCATAATTGATGGAGGGAGTTGCACCAATGTGGCTAGCACAGAATTGGTGGAGAAATTGGCATTACCCACCTTGAAGCATCCACGACCTTATCGACTCCAATGGTTAAATGATAGTGGCGACATCAAGGTGACAAAGCAAGTTCTGGTTGCTTTTTCTATTGGAAAATATGTGGATGAGGTGCTTTGTGATGTAGTTCCCATGCATGCATGCCATATACTATTGGGAAGGCCATGGCAATATGGTCGGAGGGCTACACATGATGGTTTTACCAATAGGTACTCCTTTGTAATGAATAAGCAGCCCATAGCTCTTATGCCATTAATTTCAAAACAAGTTCTTGATGATCAAATGAAGCCAAAAAGAGCAAGTGAAAAGAAAACAATGACAAAATCTGAAATTGAGGGAAAAGAAAGTATGGGAGAAGAAAAAGAAAGAGGAAAGAATAAGAAAAAGAGTGAAAGAGAAGAAGAGAGGGTTTCAGCCATAGGGAGAGCAAGAGAGGAAAAATTAAGTTTCATGGCAAAGAAAAGAGAGATCAAGAGAGTATATTTTCTGATCAACCCCTTATAGTACTTATGTACAAGGAGGTCCTTTTAAACACTAATGATCTTGTCGGTTCTTTGCCGAGCAATGTTATTTCCCTTTTGCAGGAGTTCGATGATGTGTTTCCTGAGGAGTTGCCTTCAGGCTTACCCCCAATTCGAGGAATTGAACATCAAATTGACTTCATACCCGGTGCGTCAATCCCAAACCGACCAGCCTACCGGAGTAATCCCGAGGAAACAAAGGAACTTCAAAGGCAAGTAGGTGAGTTATTGGAAAAGGGGTATGTACGAGAAAGCATGAGTCCTTGTGCGGTTCCGGTGCTGCTAGTACCTAAGAAGGACGGGACATGGAGGATGTGTGTTGATTGTCGTGCAATCAACAATATCACGGTAAAGTATCGACATCCCATCCCTAGATTAGATGATCTGTTTGATGAATTGCATGGTTCTTGTGTTTTTACTAAGATTGACCTTAAGAGTGGATATCATCAAATTAGGATGAAAGAAGGTGATGAGTGGAAAACTGCATTCAAAACAAAACATGGATTATATGAATGGTCAGTTATGCCTTTTGGATTAACTAATGCACCGAGCACTTTCATGAGACTTATGAATCATGTTTTGCGTGCTTACATTGGACAATTTGTGGTTGTCTACTTTGATGATATTCTGATTTATAGCAAAAATTTGAATGACCATGTGGAACATTTAAAACTTGTTTTAGATATTTTAAGGAAAGAAAAGTTGTACGCAAATCTGAAGAAGTGTATGTTTTGCACGGATAAGCTTGTGTTTCTTGGATTTGTTGTGAGTGCCCAAGGTATTCAAGTTGACCATGAAAAGGTGAAAGCAATTCAAGATTGGCCAACTCCTACAACTATTGGTCAGGTAAGAAGTTTCCATGGGTTAGCTAGTTTTTATCGATGTTTTGTTCAGAATTTTAGTAGTCTTGCTACTCCTTTAACTGAAGTGATCAAGAAGAATGCTCCATTTAGGTGGGGAGAGGAACAAGAAAGGGCATTCAAAGTGATTAAGGAGAAGTTAACAAATCCACCGTTACTTGCTTTACCTAACTTACTAAAACTTTTGAAATTGAGTGTGATGCTTCAGGTATTGGAGTTGGTGGAGTTTTGATGCAGGAAGGAAGACCAATAGCATATTTCAGCGAAAAGCTAAGTGGAGCAGCCCTAAACTATCCAACATATGATAAGGAGATGTATGCATTAGTTCGGACATTAAGGACCTGGCAACATTAACTTTGGCTAAAAGAATTTGTGATCCACACCAATCACGAATCGTTGAAGCACTTGAAGGGGCAGCACAAGCTGAATAAACGCCATGCTAAGTGGGTGGAGTTCATCGAGACATTTCCATACGTGATCAAATACAAGCAAGGTAAGGAAAATATTGTTGCGGATGCACTATCTCGAAGGTATGCTCTACTTTCCACACTTGATGCTAAGTTGCTTGGATTTGAGTACATTAAGGATTTGTATGCATTAGATTCTGATTTTGGTGATGTGTTTAAAGAATGCGCAAAAAGATCTCATGACAAGTATTACTTGCTTGATGGGTTTCTATTTCGAGAAAATAAGCTTTGCATCCCCCATTCTTCTTTGCGTGAGTTACTAGTTAGGGAAGCACATGGTGGTGGTTTGATGGGTCATTTTGGGGTAGCTAAAACATTGGCTATGTTGCATGATCATTTTTTTTTGGCCTCATATGAAACGGGATGCTGAGAGGATTTGTGAAAAGTGCATTACATGTAGACAATCTAAATCTAAGTTACAGCCACATGGATTATATACACCATTGCCTATTCCTAGAGAGCCTTGGGTTGACATTTCCATGGACTTTGTTTTAGGGTTACCTAGGTCTAAGAGGGGAAGAGACTCAATCTTTGTGGTTGTTGATAGATTCTCTAAAATGGCACATTTCATTGCATGTCATAAAACTGATGATGCATCTCATATAGCTGATCTATTTTTCAAGGAGATTGTTAGATTGTATGGCATGCCTAGAAGCATTGTTTCCGATAGAGATACAAAGTTCTTGAGTTACTTTTGGAAGACATTGTGGGGAAGGTTAGGCACCAAATTATTATCCTCTACAACTTGTCACCCACAAACTGATGGTCAAACCGAAGTAGTAAATAGGACTTTATCTACTTTATTACGTGCTATTATTAAGAAGAATTTGAAATCATGGGAAGATTGTTTGCCACATGTCGAATTTGCTTACAATAGGAGCATTCATTCTGCAACCAAGTTTTCACCATTTGAGATTGTTTATGGTTTTAATCCACTAACACCATTGGATTTATCTCCTTTACCTTTGAGTGAACGTGCTAACTTAGATGGAAAGAAGAAAGCTGAATTTGTAAAGCAAATCCATGAGAAGGCACGTTTGAACATAGAAAGGAGGACTGAGCAATATATCAAACAAGCAAACAAGGGACGTAAGCAAGTGGTGTTTGAACCTGGAGATTGGGTGTGGTTGCACATGAGGAAGGAACCGTTTCCCGAAAGGCGACGTTCGAAACTCCTTCCAAGGGGTGACGGACCTTTCCAAGTGCTAGAGCGAATAAATTATAATGCCTACAAGTTGGATTTACCAGGTGAGTATGGTGTCAATGCAAGTTTTAATGTCTCTGATCTATCTCCGTTTAATGCAGATGAAGATTTGAGGACAAATCCTTTAAAAGAGGGGGAGAATGATGCAAATCAAGAGAATGGTACAAGAGATCCTATTAGAGTTCCTAACGGGCCAATTACGAGGGCACGGGCCAAGAAGCTTAGAGAAGATCTGAGCGGGCTAGTTCGGAGAATTTGGACTCAGGCGAACTCAATGAAGCATACTGAAGCAAGTCCACGTGTGCCAGCAACATATGTCAACATTATTGAAGTTCTTGAAGATTCCAGTCAAAGTTGAATAATTCTGGTCAAAGAAGAATATTACATGGCTAAGTAATATATTACCTTTCTAAGTCAAAATATTAGGGGTAATATTTCATTGTTTCCTAAAGAATAGTTAGAATATTTTTGTTGCATATTACATAGGAGGCAATCTGGAGATACAATATTTTACATATCTTGTAATTGTGGCCTATTTATAGGTCAAGGCTAAGGATGGACGAATTTTCGGACTTCTTTTGTTTCAATACATAATTTTGTGAGGAATTTGCTCTTCTTGGTTCTTGAGAAGACTCGTAGAACTTATCAAGATTTCTTGTGGCGTTCTACAACCGGACTTATCACTTCGATCCTCGGGGCGTGGCGTCCTTTCCAAACCGTAGCTTTGGTTCCTATCTCGCTAGGTAGTGGGTCAAAGCTCGCCTTCGGAACTTGTTCTTTGCAGATCTTGGGGTTCTCTTCCATATATTGTTGTCGGGTTTTGCCACATGTTGGTAAGGTTCACATCACAAACCCTTTAGGAAAAGATGAAGCTAGTAATCCCAAGTTTGTTAGCCTGCTGAAGCGGTATTGAACTAACTGGCAATTCGAAAACTCTCTGGCCCAAAATCATTATCTTAAGAAAGTGGGCTCCCAAGTGGAAATGCTGACCAACAGGGTGGACCAAGTGGATTCCAAGGTGGAAAAACACCACCAAGAAAGTCAAGCTCTTCTAAAAGTTCTCCATCGGAGGCTTAAAGAAATTCAAGATGAACCACCCCCATCCTATTTTCAACACCACTTGGAACAAAAGGAGACCCAAATTAGGAAGTTGCAAAATCAGATTGCTGCATTGACCATGCTGATCCAATCTTCCCATCCTTATTCGAGTGCACTATGACCTCTTCTCGTCAAGGATCATCTCTTTTCTCCCTTCCAGAAGAGAAAAGGGGAGCCAATGTGGTAGAACTTAGAAACAAGATCCAGGGAGCAGAGCGAGCAATGAAGTAAAAAACAAAAAGGTGGTTGAAGCACCCGAACCACCTGCTTCCTCAAGGATTCCATTTACTCTACGAACACCTCCTGACGGTCTTTGCAAGGACTAAACAACATCAGTCCAACCCCCAAGCGCTTTTATGGTCTCTGAAGAGCCTAATCCTATTAGCTCCTTTTTGCGAAGCCACAACATGGCACTACTCCAAGCATGGATACTTCGGAGCCTAGTTCTGATGCTTCAATAGAAGAATTTAGCGAGGTTGATTTTGAAGCAGACAACACTGGATCATCTCCCTCTGGTTCTCGCGAGTTATACCCTCCTATTAAAATGATGGGAGCAGGACCCCGAGTTAATGAGCCTGACAGAGATTTTGATTTATTGGAAACAGATCCTCCTGCAACTCCTACAGATGGGAGATGTCCCACTAAGCATACGGGTATCTCTTTCACTCTTGATGATATCTCCTATTCTAAGTGGGTAGATAGGCTTCAAGAATTCTTAGCATGGCTCACAAATCAGTCCCTCCATAGCTAGAATAATTATGACATTCTTGCTGACTTTACCTCTCATTTCACTGGAGTTTTACATGACTGGTGGATTTCTTTGTCTGAAATGGATCAAGTTAGTTTTCTTACAAGATCTCTCACAGATGCTATCAGGATCTTGCACTAGTTCTTTATTGGTGATCCTCAAGATCTTAAAGAGCTCAAAAGGAGAGTTTTTTCAGAGGAGATGCTATTCTTTCCGAGCAAAGGACCTTGACCAACATTTCCAGTGCATGGTTAAACTCTTCTATGAGCTCGGCGTTGATATCTCTCTAAAACAAGTTTTCCTCTCTTCAGTACCACCTTTATTAGAAAATGCTGCTAAGTGATCCTTCCAAACTAAGAGAAAATGCATCATAGACTGTATTGTTGACGAAATCCAACAGGAGCTCCATATTACCCTTGAAGATATCTGCAACAGAAAGAAAGTTGTTAGAGACTATCTTAAAAGTGACAAGGGGATCGATAAGGTCTGTCGAAGGCCTGAACTTTCTATCAAGTGCTCTGGGAAGGAGAAGGACTGTGAATGCTGCACTAAAAGGAAGAAGCACTTTAGAAAGTTCCGACAATCTTCAAAGGATAAATATCTAAAAAGAAAGAAATGGATCTTCCTCAAGAAAAATTACTGTTATATCTGTAATAAGCCTGGACATTTTGCCAAAGCCTACCCAAATGCCCCCAAAAAGGGGATACACCTTGTCTAGCAAATTTAGAAGACCACAGGTCTCTCTCTCGACCATGATGAAGTTGAATCTCTCTTTTCACTGGATGATGAACCATCACCCGCCTCTGTGGTGGCTATAGAAGTCCTGACGTACCAATCTGATTCGGACACAGACACTGCATATATGTTGTCTCGTCCAGGATCTGCGCCTCTCAAGATGGCATGGACAAGTTCCTCATGTGCTGGCCACTATCTATACATCCAAGTTTGCCAAACCTATCAAGGTAATTGCTTTCTTGGATATAGGAGCAACCCAAACCATAATGGATCCTCGCATCCTCCCAAAGAATTGTTGGCAGCCCCATGTCAAGCACTTCACCACTGCCTCCAATGAAATATTTTCCACCCATTTGATCAGCCGCCCACTCAAGGTCCAATTTTTCCCTGGATGCTTTCTCATCACAAGAGTCCTTGGTTCTTCTCTTCCCCATAATGACATCTTGATTGGTTGGGACACCCTTGCCAAAGTCCACAAGTTGCGATTACTTCCAGACGGTGTGAGATTCAAGCACTATTTTCAAACGTACATGCAAGTCCCCAGATTGTTAATTGGCCCTACCAGTCAAGTACATCTATGCCTAGCTTCGTGACCGGGCATGTGCAGACTCTCTCCAGGAATTCCTCTCCAAATGTGCAAAGCCCCTATGACAGATGAGGAATTCTATGTCCATCTCCCATTCAAGAAGAATGAGGACATCAATCCAACAAGGGCAAACCTCTCTGGTATGAGCCTTGAGTATCTACAACTTGCAAAGGACGAATGTGAAGAGTTAGTGCAACAAAAGCTCATAGAACCTTGTAATTCTACATGGGCTTGCAAAGCCTTCTATGTTAACAAGAGAACTGAGCAGTCAAGAGGAAAAATAAGGCCAGTAATCAATTACTAGCCTCTCAACTATTTCCTCTAGGATGACAGATTCCCATTGCCAAATAGGCAAAGCCTTTTGCCAGCCTTGCAGGAGCACGAATATTCTCCAAGTTCGATCTCAAGGTAGGATTCTGGCAGCTGGGTGTTCATCCTGATGACAGACCCAAAACTGGGTTCTGTATTTTGAATGCTCATTTTCAATGGACTGTTATCCCCTTCGGGCTTAAGACAGCTCCGTCTCTATTCCAGAAGACTATGTACAAGATATTCAGGCCCATCATGGATAGGGCCTTGGTCTACATTGATGACATTGTTCAACTCCACTGAAGAATCCCACATCCAGTTGCTTGAACAATTTGCAGAACTGGTTTGTTCATATGGGATCATGCTCTTTGAAAAGAAGATGCTTATTGGCCAAACTGAAATCCAGTTCCTTGACATGACTATAAAAGATGGCCAATATCAACCGGAGGCACATGTGGCATAGGAACTACTCAAGTTTTCGGATGAATTCATGACCAAGAAACAAATCCAGTCCTTCCTTGGTATCATCAATTATTTTCAGGATTTTGTCCCAAAAATTTCCAAACAAACTTGTCCCTTAGAAAAGATGCTCAAAAAGGATGCCCCACGGTGGGGATCTTCTCAGACGATGACAGTTAAGAGTTTGAAAGAAGTCCTCTAGAAACTATCATCACTCACGGTGCCTTCCACTGGCAAACGAATTCTCCAAACTGATACTAGTGACAAATATTGGGGAGCAGTTCTCCTTGACAAAGCAAATGGCAAATGCCATCTTTGTGGGTACAAGAGCGACTGGTTCAAAACCTCTTAATAGTACTACCACTCTACTTTCAAGGAAATTCTTGCAGTCAAATATGGGATACAGGGGTTTGAGTTCCATCTCATTGGCTATCAGATCCTGGTGGTGACAGACATGTCTTCTTTCTCGAACATGCTTAAGTTCAAGCAAAAGCAAGCGCCACATCCTCACTCCTTCGATGGGCCGATTGGTTTGCTAAGTATACATTTGAGGTAAAGCACATAAAAAACAAACACAATGTGTTTGCTGATTTTTTATCCATGACCAAGCTAGTCGATGAACCCGCTCTCCCAGTACTATCGATGGCCTGCCTGTTCACCTCTCTGGCTGCCCAACATCAAGCAGCTGGTCTTGATTGGTGTCTAAGGGCACCTAGTAACTTGCAAGGTGACATTCCTCTAGAGGTTGGAGAGCTTCTTCGCTCCAACACTTTCTTCAGACAATCCAAAGAAATGATGTGGGAATATCAACTCATTGTTTTCCATAATCACGGAGGACTGTGTCTCAACAAGAGTGGATTGCACCCATAATTCCCATTCATCCACACTCTCTACCATAACCTTGACACGCTATTTCTTGAAGATCTTAAGTGGTCTTACTGGTACCTATATCATGATTATTTCATAGGAATCTAGTTTGATACACTTCCCATGGTAAGGTTCCACAACCGCCAATCCGAGCATGAAAGGATTACTTATCCTTCATAGGCAAGGGAGCCCCAGACCCATTTCATGCAATTCCTTGAATGGTTCTGTTCCCTCCAAGATTCGAAAGTTATGTTCTGATAGGAGAATGCAAGGTTCTTAGATACCCCTGAGTTTTTCAAAAGCACTGTGGTTATCTTCCACCAGTACTGGTGTATTGAATGACCAACTACGAGAAGACATCGGAATTGCCCTGTTGCTGAATGCTTCCAGCAATATGCTTTCTCCACCATCCACAAGATATTGGCCTGCGATATCCAAGATGATGAAGAATCCTACCGGGAGGTTCAAAGGGTATTTGCGAGCATAACAGAGCAATCCCTCGATTCATATGGCCACCAGCTAGTGAAGAGCTTCCTTGGGATTATCCAGATGACTTTGCAGCTAACCAACTAGCCATTCGACAAGCCCTCCCAGAAACGGAGCATCATCATATTCCACCATTGGACTCCCAACCAAATGAAGATTGAAGAGGTCACCTAATACATTTAGGTGATATTCATCCATGAGGTGATATTGGTGCATTATTTAGGTGGTATTCATGCATCATTAGCACTAATCCTTCCTCATATTGATGCATCACCCGGTCACACAATCTTTGGCACCCTTCCCTACTATACATACCTCCTCCTGTGACTACGTTCATATCTCCTACCACGAGCAGCTACAGGCTTCTGGTGAGTCATGACCTCTATGATGCCTTTCTTCTCAGTTTTGGGGAGTACTTATCCACTCAGTGACAGGTGTTAGCATATAAAAGGTCCCAGCATACAACAAATTCCCCCAATTTGTATTATTGTCCCCGGCCTGTAACTTATTATCCTTGTGTGTCAAGTAGTTATTACTCCTTAGACCAGAAGGTTTAAATTATTGTACGGATGCCAGCTGTATGTTGTATTATTGTCTGCTAGACTAAGTCATCTTGTACTGTATAATGAATTATTGTCCTCTAGACCGTGTCCTGGTTGTACTGTAGTCACATGGGTCGTTTAGAAAAGTTGATGTGACTAGTGATGGAAGCAATGATGTATATCAATGGAAATTGCTCTATAAATAGCTAGCTTTTTATTGAAGCTAGACAATGGAGCTTACCAAAAAACCACTCCCGCCTCTCTGCTTACACAATGTTCTAAGCTTTCTCTCTTTCGGGGAAGGGCCAAAGTAGATCAAGGGTCCAGTTCTCCAACCAGTAGGGACATACGGAAAGTATGCTCTGTGGTTGTCTCCCTGCGAGGATCCTGTACACCAGAAATGGTCCCTCTGTATCATTCTGATATGAGGTATTCTAAGTAACCACGACGGTGATCAAGAAAAAGACTGCCAAAGGATTTGAAGTATTGAAGGAGGTGTCTCAGTTTAGATGAACTCAAAATGCCCGACTTGAGCAAATGCCTATGGATAAAATGCTTAAGCTCATCTATGGTTGAGAGGTTGTCTAAGGTGGGATCTTACCTTCTCTAGCCAGATCTATCGGCTATTTTCCTAGTCACTGCTATGATTGCTTAGCCTCACCAAAACCATTTCAATTCAGTTCAAACATAACTGAACTATTTTAAAACTAATTCGGTTCGTGCCGGTTAACCAAGTTAGTTTAAACCAATCTGATTTTTTCCACACAAACCAATTACAGTTCACACTTGCCATGTGGTACCGAATCGATTTTACAAATCCCTAATATTTTTTAAAACTAGATCGTAGATCGATCTATTCAAATTATGGGTTGATCCAACCACATTGCTAGAAATAACAATAAAAACATGGGAATTATAATAAGAAGTTGAAATGCCAGACAATAGATATTAGTTTATGATTTATTAGTCTTCTACATGAGGATTGCAATATCTAAATTCAACTTAAGTATTATAATATCTAAGTTCAATTATATTTAAGCATTACAATTATTGGAAAATGACATGACTGACACAAATAAAATATGTGAATGAGATTATTTCTTATGAAATTAGAGAAAATTACATGAGCAAAAATGTGCTCATGGTGTCGATGAAGTTCATTGAATTACATTTGTATGTAATGGCGCGATACATATATATGAATGAACCTTTTTGTTTAACCTCAAGTTACTTCTAGGAGCATTGCCATTAAATCATCTCAATTATATGACATTATTCATGGCTTATAATGGAGTTTAATGAAGGTGACAATCACTGGCCACATAAACTCCGCAAATGTGTCGGCATGCCTCTTATATAAATAAGGGCAATGCATGGATGAACAAAGGGAGTGACAGGAGAAAGAAAGGAAAAGATGAAAGCAAAAAGAAGATATTTCTTCTTCATTCATAAGCCTATTTGTGTCATTTAACTAATAATATTCATTCTTCTCTTTAAGTAGAATCACTTGGCATAGGTTGCTGCACATAAATTTTTTCAAAATTTTCCTCTCTCTATTTTGTTGTGTATTCTTTTTCGTTGTGTTCTTCTTCTATTTAGTTTGCCCTAAAGGTAGAAGTTTGATGTTGACTTCTGCTTTTCGTTGTTATATCTTGGGAGATAGACGTACACGTATTCTCAGTATAACTGAGAGGGGACAAATTTATCTTAAGGAAATTATAATTGTCACAGTCTCGACTTTTATTGTTTGTATTTCTATAATTTTCTTTATTGATATAGTATTTTAATTATATATTATTATACTATTGTAATAAGACTTTGTGTCTTAAATTTTAGTTTGCAATCACTTCATTGCTATCCGAGATTAGATATCATTACTCTCGAACTACAATCTTAAAACAAAATTTTTCTTTATTATGATCTCAACTGGCTTTGGAAAATTCTCTTGTTTTCGCCACGACCAACGACAATGTCACCGATCTGGTTGAAGGCTTAGCCTATGCCCCAGTTGTACCTCTAGGAGGTTCAGCTACCATGCCTGTTGCTGTTCCAGTGTACCATAGTGAAAAACTAAAGAAGTTCAATGAGTTTTAGTTCAAGAGGTTGCAACAAAAGATATTTTCTATTTGGCCACTTTGAATCTTGCAAGATTCTTGATTGAGGAAGCTTCAAGCTTCCAGAGGGGGAATAGGATGTGCAGGCTCTGCATGCAATGGAACTTAGAATCATTTGGATTTCCTATGCAGAAAATATGTTTGAACTGTCTACATGATTTGCTGCATAATATATATATACTGTATGTTTAAGACAATGAAAATATTGTGGGAATCCTTGGATCGGAAATATAAGACAGAGAACGTAGCACAAAAAAGTTTGTAGTTGGATAGTTCCTCAACTATAAAATGGTAGATTCTAAATAGTAATCAGCCAGGTGCAACAAATTAAAGTGATCTTGCTTGATATTCATGTGGAAGGCATTGTACTAAGTGAAACCTTTCAACTAGCTACATCATTGAGAAAACTGCCACTCGGATGGAAGGATCTTAAGAACTAGTCTAAGCACAAACAAAAGGAGATGACCTTTGATGACCTGATTGTTAGAATCTGTATCGAAGAAGACAATAAAAGGTCTAAACGACTCATTCCAACAAGTGCTAAGATAAATGAGATAGAGCGTTAGCAAGGCTCGAAGCCCAAAAAGAACAAGACTAAGTTTGGATAGAAAGGTGGCATTTCCAAGAATAAATTTCAAGGAAAATGCTTCAATTGTGGCATTAAAGGTAACAGGTTTGCAGAATGCTGATTTCTCAAAAAGAAGAATCATGAGGCAAAGTGGTTGATGCTATTGCATGGGACATGTCGGATATCAACGTCTCACCAATGATTTCTAAGGTGAATGAGTAGTTGATTGACATTGGAGCTACTTGACATGTTTGCTATTGTCAGGACTTCTTGAAAATTTTTGAGCTGACCAATGGAGAGAAGGTCTTCATGGGAAACTCGAGCTCTTTTGTTGTTGAAAGTCAAGGTAGGGTGGTGTTGAAAATGACCTCTGCGAAGTTGCTGACTCGGAATAACGTGTTGCAAGTACTAGAAATTCAGAAGAATCTATTATCGAGTTCATTATTGAACAAATTAGGATTTAAAATGGTGTTCAAGTTAGACAAAGTTATTTTTGCTTGTCTTAAATGTATTGGGCAAAGGCTATATGTGTGATGGTTTTAAGCTCAATAAAATTACGCTTATCAATAAAGTTGATAATTTTTCTGCTTGTTTGAGTCTTGCAATTTGTGGCATGGCAGACTAGGACATGCTAATTATGATTCAATGCGAAAATAATTAACATGGAACACAAACCGAAATTCCAAATTGGTTCAAATCACACAAGTTAAATTTGTGTTGAGGTAAAATTAATTAGGGCATTGCTTCAATCAACAGAAGAAAATACCGAACCACTGGAGCTAATTCATAGTGATGTCTATGACATGAAGTTTGAGCGAAAAAGATGTGGAAATAAATATTTTATTACATTTATTGATGGTAGCATGAAATATTGCTATATGTATTTGCTTAAGAGCAAAGATGAAATCTTGAGGAAATCTATTCTCTACAAAAATGAAGTTGAAAATCAACTTAATAAGAGAATAAAGAGATTGAGACGTGATAAAGGTGGTTAGTATGAAATACCTTTTGGTGATTTTTGTGCATAGCATGGAATTGTCCATGAAGTAATTTTTCCTTGCTCACCTCAATCAAATGGTGTTGTCGAACAGAAGAATCACAAATTGAAAGAAATGATGAATGCATACTTTTAAGTTCAAGGTTGACCCATAACATGTGGAGGGAAATTATATTAACCACCTTGTGAATAAGGTACCTTGAAAGAAAGAGGAAAAGACCCATATGAATTATGACATGATATGAAACCATCCTACAAACACTTGCCAGTGTGGGGCTATCTAGCGAAAGTGGCTATCCTAGCACCAAAAAAAGCTAAAGATAGGCCTTAAAACGATGGACTACGTCATTATAGGTTATGAACACAACAATACTACATATCAATTCCTTGTGTGTGAATCAAATATTCAGGATGTACGCAAGAATGCGATAATGGAACCAAGAAATGCGCCATTCTTTAAAGATGTATTCACATATAGAACCAATGAGGGATCAAGCTTGTTATAGCAAACTTTTGAAACATAAAATAGTTATGCTATTATTGGTAGTGATGAGAGAATCATTAAATTTACCAAGAACATGTTGAATTCAAGATTTGACATGAAAGACACGAGTCTTGCTAATATAATTTTTGGGATTGAAATCACAAGAACATTAATGGTAGTCTTAAACCAGTCATACTATGTGGATAAAATCCTTAATAAATTTAATAAAAATGATTCCGGTGTGACTGAAACCTTTAGAAATAGGTCTCCATCTATTGAAGAATAGAGGAGAAGGTATTTCATGGATGGAATACTCAAGGGTTATTGGTAGCCTTATGTATCTCATAAGTTGTACTAGACTAGATAGGAATAGATGTACGAATAATTCGAGTGTCGAACATTGGAAGACAATAGTGAGAGTACTGAGATACCTACGATATACTTGGGATTATGACTTGCATTATGACTTGCATTATACTAGATATCTAGCAGTCCTTGAAGGGTATAGTGATGAGAACAGGATATCTGATGTAAAGAACTCAAATTCTACGAGTGGATATGTGTTCAAATTAGCGGGAGCTGTTGTATTGTGGAAATCCTCGAAACAAATTGTGATAGTCTGATCCACAATGAAATATGAATTTATTCAGTTGGATAAATGCAAAGAAGATGCTAAATAGCTAGGACATTTCCTTGAAGATATTTTGAAATGGGAAAACCTAGTGCTACAAATTTGTATTTATTCCGATAGTCAGCCGGCTAATGGAAGGACACAAAGTAATATGTATATAATAGACAGAATCATGATTGGATACGACAATACCATATTAGACAAGACTATTGTTGTATTAGGAAAGTACATAATATTATTTTCCATAACCATCGTATTCACAATATTATAAACAGTGAATAAAAACACTCTACAATGTGTGGAATTTTACCCAAATCTCTATCTTTTCATGGCATCAGAGTTTGGATAGTAATTTCTAGACTGCTAAGTATCCTCTGCAGACAAGTTATTCACTAATCCAATCTAGTTTGTTCATCTTCCTGTCACAGCCTACCATCAGCCATCAGCCATGTCTTCCTCTTCCTCTTCTTATGCATGTATTAATCTACCCTCAACTATTCCCACTGTCCTAATGAAACTAAACAGGAGCTATTACTATCTTTGGAAAAACATGATGATTGCACTGCTGTAATCCTACAGGCTTCTTGATTATGCAGAAGGATCCATTCTTGCTTCACCAAAAATAATAACTATAACAAAAGCAGGAAAAGAATTAGAGATGCCCAATCTAGACTATCAAAATTGGCTATGTCTGACCAATTCTATCTCACTAATATATTGTTTATAGTGACTATAGAGGTTGAAATGTACCTTGTAGGAATTCGGTTTGCCGTGGAAGCATGGTAGAAATAGCAGAGGCTCCATGACTCACAAAGCTTTGCTTAGAGGGATTTTCTCGACCAATAGTGGTGAGAACTAAAGAAAGGCACTTCCTTCATGGCGAATTACTTGACAGAGGTCACAACCTAGCCATAAGGTTCAAACAGATTGCTCTTCCACAGTCTCGGATATTAACAATCAAATCTTCTCTAACCTCGAGATTGAGTGGGAGCCCTTAATTCTCTCCTTGGCTAGAGAAGTCATCACATTGACAATGAAGGACCTCTCGACTCTCCTGAGGACATAGGATGCTCGTTGCAATTTCATACAGGCGAAGAATCCAACCCCACCATTCTCGAGGCTTCTCTCAACACCATCGACAACAGTAAACGTTACCTGTGGAGGACAACATGCTCATGCCGGTCGAGGAAGAGAGATGATGTTAGGTTAGTTGTATGAATGAGAGGAAACCAATACATTGGAGGAAACCCTAATATTTCTGTGCCCATATCTCAATGGAGAAGAGGAGCATCACACAAGTCGGGGTATCCGAGTTGCTAGTGCCAATAATATGGGCAAGGCTATAATAGTGCATTCCAAAGACTAGCCCAGCTTTCCGGCCCGACTTTGTTTAGTGGGCCTCCATAGCTCAAATCCTCTGCTGCAAACAATTTCAAGCCACTTGCTTATGCAGTGCTAGCCCGTTTCAAGCTAGTTGAGGCAACTAGCAAACTTCTTATCTACTACGCCATCAACTAGATTATCTTGCTCCTTTTTGCCTTGTGACCTAGTTTTCATGTGCATTTTACTTAAGGATCGGACTCTAATATTAGTGACTTTTATTGATACGTCAACTTCGGAGCTACGCATCATATTACAGCTAATTTTTCCAATTTGAGTGTACGGGAAGATCCCACTAGACTAGAACAAATTCTTATTGGTGACAGTTGAGGTTTGCCTATTTTAACATCTGGTTATTCTATTCTTCATACCTTGGGCCATAATTTTATACTGAAAAATATTATGTGTCTCTAAATTTTGAAAGAATCTCTTGTCAATTCCATAGTTCATAAAAGACAACTCTTGTTCCTTTGAACTTCACCCTAACTTCTTTGTTGTGAAGGATTAGCATAGTCATCTGGAGCTCCTCCAGGAATCGCTCAAAGAGGATTTATATTGCTTGCCATTACAGAATACTACTTCTTGGGTCATCCTCACCACATCTCACTCCAGCTCACTTTGGCATCAGCATTTTTGTCATCCAGCTTTTCCAATTGTTTAGTGTATTATGTCTAGATTTTCTACTTTTGTTGATAGAGACCATCTACTAGCCATGTCAACTTGGAAAAATAATCCAATCTCCATTTCCTTTAACATTAAATAAAAGTCGTGTTCTTCCAGAATTAGTGCATACTGATGTTTAGGGTCCTGAACCTATTTAGTCCCATACAAGTCATTAGCATTATATTCATTTTCTTGATGGTTACAATAAATTCTCCGAGTTCTTTGTCATGACGTCTTGCTCGGATATTCATAAAACATTTTGAGCTTTTCATATTCAAGTTGAAAATCTTCTAGATAGAAAGATCAAAACATTGCAGTTTCATGGAGAAAAAGAAATTTTCTCACCTGGTTTTCAAAATGAACTACAAGAAAATGACATCTTTCACTGCATTTTGTGTCCTCACATACCTCAGCAGAACAGATCTGCTAAAAGGAAATATTGACACATAATAGATATGGGTTTCACACTTCTTGCTCATTCTCATGTGCCATCTAATTCTTGGGACTTTGCCTTTGAAACTGCATTTATTTAACCAATAAACTTCCCATCCGGTCCCTCTATTTCTCCTTTCCCTATCAAATTTTGCATAAGACCTTACCCCAGTTGTTAGTTTCTTAAGAGTTTTTGGTTGCTTGTGTTTCCCATACTTAAGGCCATATATCTTTCATAAGCTGGATTTACGATCTTGTCCATGTGTTTTGCTAGGTTTCCATCTAATTATTTTGGCTATCAATGTCTTGACCCTCCTACTAGTCGTATCTTTGTTACTCGTACAATTATTTTATTAGTCATCCTACCCTTTTCCACCCACATTGACAAGCAGGAATGTCTTTATGGCCTCCTTGGAGCCTCAAGCCAATTCCTCTACAGTCGTTCTACCTATTCCTCTTCCACCATTTCCTATCCCACTTGTTGCTACTCTTGTTAATACTCAGCCTTCCTCAATAAGCTCAGTTGCCGATATGCCTATCTCAAGTTACTATCGATCTTCTTCAAGATAGAGTTCAGCACCTCGATTGCATCAGATGATTACTCGATCCTAGGATGGTTCTCTTCCACCACCATGATTATAATCTCTCAGTATCCCACCACCTTGGCTTTATCTTTTACTGTCATGGGGCCCAAAACTTTTGTTGTAGCCCGTAAGGATTCGCATTGGGTAGCTGCTATGCAAGAAGCGTTTCGAGCTCTTACCGACAAACATATCTAGGATCTCGTTCCTCCCCTAGCTCACCACAATCTTACCAGTTGCAAGTGGGTATATAAGGTTAAGCAAAAGTAGGACTGTTCAATTGATCGTTTCAAAGTGCGAATGGTAGCTTAAGGATTCAATCTGCTAGAAGGTATTGATTATGAGGAGACATTTAGTCTTATTGTGAACCTGTTGCTATTTGGACTATACTCTCTATTGATACTTCACTGCAATGGTCAATTGTCAGTTGGACATAAAAAATGCCTTCCTGCATTATACAATTGTAATACGGCTTTGTGTCATAAATTTTAATTTACAATCTTGATTTTAATTTCATTATTATTCGAGATTACATATCGTTGCTCTCAAACTAACAATAATATCTAAATCCAATCATGTTGTGTTTGTGTTGATTATGATTCATGTGCTAGAAATTTAACCGAATAACAAACTCAAGATCATATTTAATGAAATCATTCAAAGATTACTCTATTAGAAGCGTACTTGAATCAATTCCAATAGGTGTGAAATCAGATAACGTAATTGGAGTCTCCTTTATATCTTGGTTGATCAACCACGAACATGAATATCGACCTAAAACCTGAAATGGAGAAATAACATGAGAAACAACATGAGAAACTAAGTTGATCTTTTAGCTCCTTACCTCACTGGATGAGATATAAAGGCAATACCGCAGACCATCTATATAGGCGGAGTTGTAACATTTCCTTGTGTCTTTACATTAAAAGGAAATTATTTGACCACAATATGTGGATTATCTCACTAAGTACTAAATTGGATATTGTGGTATAAGAGTCACCTAATAGGGATATTTGTTTCTTTATTCAAGTATTGAAAGTATATCCAGGATCAAGCTCTAAATAATTTTTGGGATTCGAAGAAACCACATAAAGGTGCCTTAATATAGTTGCTACTACTTTGTTAGCAAATTATATATATGATCTTCAAATAGCAACTTAAATTATAACAAGAATTGAAAATGGAAAAGTTTGATTTCACGATACAAAGTCTTGTTACAACATTTTCCAACAATCATTCATTATGATATGTGGTCTAATGAGTAAGTTATAGAGTTTTAGAAGATACAGGACCAGACTGAGACATTGAATCATAAGAGCAACCATGACTAAACCGTAAGCTTCAATCTCACTTTCTTCATGTTCACACACTTTGTCTAGCAGTTCTTGCAACTCCCCTCTTTTATATAAACTACAAATCAACACAATTCCTATTAGAACTTTAAAGGAAAACGGGTGTGTAGAAGGGCATGTGCCATTGTACAGGTAGTGAATTCCCATGTCCTATGACCGAGATCTTGTCTACTAACTGTGAATTATGAAAAGAGATGTATAACTATGATGATTTTGGATGAATAATAAAAAAAATAATTTTGGCCAGAAAAAAGGTATACTAACTAAAAAATGTTAAACAATTAGATGGAGATGAAAATTAACAAAATCGAACAAAGAATGAGTAGAATTTTCTCACATGCTAGTAGGTTTCATTTCACATTCTCACAGCAGAAGACAATGAATCTATTTTCCAAAGTAGAAAGAAATCCTCTTTTTTTTTTGTATAAAGGGAGCATGAACTCCTCTTTTTTAGTGTCAAGGTTATTTTTCAAGTGCCATGGGATTGTGCGATGTCAAATTTTTACTTTTTCTTTTACTTATTTTTCCTTCATTAAATCGGTGATTCCTATAATTTTCTTACAACGGTTAAATGTGATTTAAGGTCACATTAAACCTTATTAGGGGCATCCGACCACACTTATTGGATGGTTCTAGCAGCTGGCCATAGTTATTGGGCAGATAAATGCCCAATGTAGTGTTTTAGTGGCCACTTCAAGCCTTCATTTGGCCAATTCGGGGTTTAACTCCCGATTTAGTGCCACTAAGTCTGCGGCTCTCCCCCTCCTATAAATAGGACAATGCCTAGGATGAAAAATACTCAGAAAACTCCTCTCTTCCTTTTGCTCTTGCATTGTTTACTTGGTGGCTACTGCATTTGTTTGGTTTGCTTTAGGCCTAGTAAATTGTGTTATGTCATGTTTAAACATGTCGTGTCTAAACGTGTTCGAGTTAGAAATTTCAATGATCTGGACATGACACATTTATTTTTCGTGTCTAAACGGTATCTAAACCGGGTCGACCCATTTAATATGAAATGTCGAAAAGATATAATTATACTCTAATAATTTATGATATGATTACTAAAATAATAATATATATTGATAATTAGTGTAATAAAAAAGTAAGATTAATCAATTATTGATCATGCATCATCATTTAATAATAATAATACATGCAATGCATGTAATATTTTTTATGTCATAAAATTTTCATATATAAATGTATTAAAGGAGTCGATATATATATAAAAATAATGAATATATTTAATAAACGTGTTTAAACGTGTCGTGTCATATTATATAGGTTCAAATTTAGTTAAACACGTTTATTTATCATGTCTGCAGAAGTTCGTGTCTAAAAGAGTACTTGTCTCAATAGGCTTGACCTAAACACGCCAAACTCTGTGTCCTATCGTGTCGAATTATCATGTCGTTTCAAAAATTGTCAGAATTAGTTTGCTAGAGGAGTTTTAAGTTCGATGCTGCTTCAAGTTCTATCTTCATTGTATCATGGGAGATCGATGCCCATACTTCCTCAGCACGAGCGAGATGAGACGAGTTAATATTCAGATTTTGTGATTGTCACAGGTCTCGACGATTATTATACTTCTAATTATTGTATTCTTTCGACTCAGTAATTATTCATTTAATATTATTATATTTTGTAGTAGGACTTCGTATCATAAAATTTTATACTTCTAATTTTTTTATCTTATAATTGTGACTATATGAGATTATTATATATATTATATTGTCTAAAGAGACAGCATGCCCGCCCTCTTGATCTACCATAGCTCAGCTCATGTACGGCAAAATTAACTCATGCGCTCTCCATCAGAGACGAGATTACCTAGAGCAGATAATCCACAAATCCAAAATTCGCCCTTTACCCACCTCACCCTGTATCTGCCTCCCGGGCTAGCTCGTCAAAACCCCACTGCCAAGGAAACTGTCAAGAGTCAAGATGAGTCAATTCTTGAGAGGAGAAGCAAAAAGATGTAACATGAGCTACTTTTTCGAGTGAAATCGTAGGAGAAGATATGGTCGGATTTGGGCAGGAGGTTTGTTTGAGAATTCACTGAATTTGAAGGTAGGCTCTGCTATGCTTCTCTCATAGCCGTGGTTGAAAAACAAGAACGAATTGTTCAAATGATAGAAGAGAGGAAGTGGAAAAGATAGATAAGCGAGTGACGAGAAAGAAGGGTTTCGTTTCCTGCATTTGATTTTCATTTTGACTTCTCTACACTTGTCGACATATGAGTAGATTTTACGTATGACATTCTAGCCGTGTATTAGTCAATTAATATTTATATTTATTCACCACATCTGACATTTGAAGTCGCGTGGAAAAAATTTTGAAATCTAAAACTGAAACATGGGAGTTTTTTTTAGTTTTAACGAAGAAATGACTTGAAACGTTAAAATTTAGCAGATCTTTTACACTATAAAACCCTTCGTAGATTTTCTCTGCCAACAAATGCTTCTCAGTTGCATACTCCCTCTCTAGATTTTCACCCACCACTCACCTACCATTCTCAGATATCTAGTCGTCAAGATCTGTGCGTTCTCACATCCGATTGTTCATTAGTGTTCAACTCCATTTTTCTTTTTATCGTGGTCATGTATGAATGAATGTTAAGTTGTGCAATTATTTTGGGTAGTAATGGAAGTTGTATGTACTTGGTCACAATTTCACTAATCCACCTCCCAAGATGAGTCAGAGACTGGCCATCCACAATACCGGGATTCATGAGAATAAAGCCCAACGATACCCCACTTTAACCACCCCAAGTCTTCCCATCTCAGGTTTCATGCCACACGTCAGTGAAAACTCCCGTCAGTCTTCCGACATCACAAAGAATAGAACATAAAATTGAAAACAAGCCAAGTTGAGCCACTAGGTTAATATTTAATATTAACATTTAATATTTGCATATATATATATATATATATAGTTGAGTGGCTTAAGGAAACACATTCTTATTTTACAGTGAACTTGGACCGACTTATGAACTTAGACATTAATGAAGCAGAGTGCCCTCATGCACAATACGGACAATTTGTACATACTAACCTATATATGAAAGAAGAGTGACCGCTCCCTCCATGGTTCTTCATAGACATAATTATTTATCCAGGGGGGAAGGTTATTCATTAGGCATCAACGGTCACGCTTATAGCGCTGAGTTGAACCTGCTGCTTACCCTCATTCTGTGGATGCACCATCAGCCTGGCGTGGGCCCCTGCCTTGGAAGACTGATCCAAGAGGGAAATGTTGCTCATGCAAGGCTTTCTATCGGTATCATTTTCATCAGAGGAAATGATCTCCCACTCGTCCATGAGCGAGGTCACAGTGATGCCCTTCTCCTCGTGGCTCTCCATCTCGAATTTCATGGGAAGGATCACATAGTCGTTAAGCGGGTTGTAGTAGGGGTCAGAATCTGCATTAAGCCAGTGCTTGAGGATGCGGAAAACGTGGTGATCACAGAGGATCCCTCGGTGCTCCCCTGGAACCCCCACTCTTGCCTCTGCATTCAGGCCGTCCGCCTGTAAATGAGCCAGAAGAGGGATGTCAGAGCAGCAACACAATTATTAACAGGATATCTACGCGAGTAACTAGTAAAAAATCAGTTAGTCGAGTCAGGTGCAATGCTAGATGAAGCTGAAAATATTACAGAATTTCAGAATAGTTTATTCTTGTTGCATATAAGTGACCCTGGGAAACTTCATGTCTTCTGTACGTAGAAAATGTAAGAGTGTCCTCACACCTTAGCAGATTCTGCAGGAACTGTTCCATCTCCATCAACACAGACATATGTAGGCTACAAGAAAAATATGATGATTTAGTCTTCAAACAGGTGGAAAATAACCATGTATTACTAAAAAACAAACTTCCATCAGACAGTGGGACTGCGAAACGACGACGGAGGAGACAAAGCAGGATCCATATTATGCATGAAAATCATATATGAAAGGGACAGTATAAATTACATGGACATTTTTGTGCAAGTTATCATTTACATGAGACAGAAATGGGGAAAAGAACAAACGCAAATATGTTTGTGGATATGCAGAATTCATGGTATTAGCTTTCCATGGTTTCCCATTTTAATAATGAACAATGTAAAAAGTAATGTGTGTTCACGATATCTCTTGAGTTATACAAATAATAATTAATATCAAAATAATTGAATCGACAAAAACAATGTCAAAGGAAAGCAAACTTGAAGAGAAGGGTATTGGGACAATTCCTTTGGTTAGTGAGGGAGAATAGAGAGAGGGAGTTATAATTGGATGAGATGAGCCCCATCTAGTGGACAATTTCTTGGCAAGAGGCCGTTCAGCAATTTCATCTTTACCTTGTCTGGAGGCTTCAATATCAATATCAATTACTCATGCCCACTAAATCAACAAAGGAAAGCAAGAAGCATTTTAAATCTACCCACGCAACTTACCAGGCAAAATTGCAATTCTTGTAGTTCTGCGACTGGCATTTCCTCACTTCCATAGCTGTGAAGAAGCAAACTCAAGATAATGAGGACGAAATTGACCTTTCAAGTCACTTGTGTGACTGGCTGGAAGCTTTGAACTGCTTCTGCCAAAACAGCCAGAGTTGGCATATCTAAATCTTTCTTACAAATTTGAACACAACGGACCCATGAACCCATATCCTTAAATATTCAGGCTCAAGTCTGCTAACTATTCATAGAAGACCCAGAATAAAAAAGAGTCTAATAATATAGTAGCCTGATAACATGGAATTCTACCACTGGCTCTTAAGAGTAACATTGAAATAATACAGAGAAATATAGAGCATTTAAAAGCAAGAAATTACCAGACAGTATGTGGTGTTTCAAGATTGGTCCCATAAATGTTGTAAAACTTGACTCCAGCAGGAACTTTGGCTGAAGTTATTATTTTGTGCGTTTCATTAGCCCATTTCAGGATATCAACATTAAATGGTAGCGGAATACTCTCTCCATCATAATCAACCTAGCATTTGAAAGAAAACCAAATAAATAAAGCAGTATCAAGTCTCCACAAACAACTAACAATTGGACCAGGAAAAGAAGAAAGAAAAAGACACATGAATGAATTGAATCTAATAACAAGTCTCTGTAACTTCATAAACTGAAGATGCCCAAAATGAAATTCTGCCAGACCCTCAAAGAGGGAAAGAAATAAAGCACAAAAAGAGAACCGACAATACAGTAGAGCATATCCCCAAAAACCATTTCAGATAGATATTACCAAAATATTACAAGTATAAAGCCAGTTGCTAATTGATTGCAGAAAACTAAGGTTCGTGGCTGAGGGAAATGAAAATAGAGAGAACATTTGAGAAATTAATATTGCAATGTAACAAATTATGATGCAACAGAAGATTGCATAAAAAGCTGTGGAAGCGGTACAAATGAATAAATCTCGTTTCATAATGCCATTAACTAAAGGTGTTTTGCCCCAGTTCAATCAAGCCAATATCCACAAAAGTCAACCAAGTTGCTAACCTAACCATGCATTAATTACAAGGAAAAAAGAAACCATGTGTTCATGGAACAAAGGTGTTAAACTCTGGTACAAGATGGAGTTAAATTATGTCTTACTGAGTTATCTGAAAGTGCTTCATTGAATATATCAATACATTCTGATGGTGTGTAAGACTCCAAGACAATATGAGAATCACTGTCTTCATCTTGCTTCTTCCTCCAGATTTCTAGAGCTGGCACATGTCGCCAGTGAAAGTTTGGACAAGCCATCAGCTCATATATTGAGGGGCACTCAATCAGCTGAGATAAAGAACATGAAAACATTCATATGAATAAGCAATTTCCAGAGAGAGCAGCAAGCGAAAGATATGATCACTAAAGGATATAAAGTATGGAATCAAATCATGCAAATGTTAGAGCAAACAACACTGAAATGCACGTGCTTTAAATATCAGCAGCAGGACGAAATAGTATTAAGGGCAAGGTTAAACCTATAATAGCATTGAGAGTTATCTACACACAACATTTTGGGCTAGGCCTCCAAAAAGTGTTGCATTGGGATGACTGTTTTGAATCTTTTTATTTTCTTTTTCCCTTTTAGCAAGCATAAATGGTCTGGCACTGAATTCTAATGACACTCACAAGGAAGTTCCAGTATAGAGGCTGACAAAAAATAAATCAGACAGTTGAATTTTCTTCGGCTTTATTATTGAGACATTTTTCTGAGTCTAAGCTTTAGCCAATTACTTCATCCACAAACCAAATATAAGGCCAGCCCTTGCACCTCAGGTATTACAGTGAAAGCCCCACTGCACTGCCCATAAAATAGAGACATATCCAAAAGCGGCAGTGTAACACATCAAGCAGGGAAACGTACCAACTGATGCATGCTCCACTTTGAAATGAAAAAATTCTGTTCCCATCCATCTACAAATGACATCCCATTCAAAAAGGTAGACGTCACATATCCAGGGGCGCCTGTTAGAACATTTAAAGCAATTCAATAAGAACAGAATAGACTGTTCTCTTTCTGGACAATTCCTAAAATGAAAATAATAAATATATCTCTGAATGTTCTATTCACTATGGTTTTCTTATACTACATTTTGTCAACACCATGGACCCAATATGTAGAACTACTTATCATTTCCATAAAATAGTGCACTGGCAAGATGACAAGGTATTGCAAGTAAACATCTAAGGCTGCTAATTATTACCATCAAAGGAACTCTCATTAGCAAAAACATAACAGACAGAGAATACTAAGAAGTGATGTTTGACATGGAGGAACAAAGAGAATGAATTTGAACAAGAATGTGAATGGGCTCTATTTTGCATGGGGATTCACAACTACTTCATACCAAAATGGCCTTATTAATACAAAAGAAAGTTGCACAGCACTTGTCTACAAAAATTAGATGAACAGCAGAACTGCTGCCTACATGAATCATTTCTACTGGATGTTTTCCTTCTAATTTATGGACTTCCAGTATAATTAATTTAAAAGACAAGACAATATATGCCATGTATTACATGAAATAATGAAGTTTCAAAGTACTTGAGTCTACAAAATGCAGGAAGCATCCATACAACTCAAAGGCATGTAGCAAGAAAATGTTGCCAATTACCATCTTTTAGGAAAGCCCATAACATTTTTATGAATAGATAAAGCATGTTTTATACTTACAAGATATTGACAAACGCACTTCAAAACATCATAAACAGATATGCAACCAGTAGGGTACAGTCCTTAATGATTGCTCACCTTGAAATGGTGCAGCTATAGCGACCCAACTCTTTACATATTTCTCAAAAATCTGTGACAACAGATAAATTAGTTTCCTTTTATGGACTTGTCCAAATAGAATCCCCAGAAAAAGAATAGCTAGCGGCTATAAAGTAGACCAACTTTAGAGCAGATGAGAGGTCAAAGAACGATGACATGAGAGGAAAGGAAAAATGGATTCTTACATCACCGTGAAGGCACATAAAGCACTTCATTAATAGACCCCCCATGGAGTGAGTAATTACATTTATCTTCCTTCCTCCAGAAGCATTGTGTATAGATTCCAGCTTTTCTGCTAACCGCTCCAAAGTTTCATGAAATCTAAAACAAAAGAAATGTGACGTAAGCATGTGGAATGGTTTTGAGGGAGGGTACAAGCATATGCATGTGCTTATAGGTGCAGGTGACTGTGAGAGACAGGGCAGGCTTTCAACAAAATTTGCTTATTTCCTTGCTTGTGTACACTCACATGTTTGAATGCATCAATGTATGGATAAAACTAATATTGTCACCTGAAACATTTATCTCTTTGCATTGTAGGACAATAGCAAACTCAAGCAACATTATGAATGCTTTCTTTGAAAGATTAAAATAATACACAGCCAAGCAGCAGGAAGATCTCAGAAGACAACTACAACCCCTTGCAAGCACGTTCAACCAGAAGACAAAATTACATACCTTATTCTTTATAGCTTATTGCTCAAGGACAAAAAGAGAATAGAATAGAATGTGATTATTGTGCTCCTGGCCAGTTAAAGACAGTAAAAATATCAAATTATGACATGATATCATGTGTTCATTCCATTGATAGCCAAACAAGCCAAACAACTTTTTAATGAAGATACGCTTGCCAAAAGACCAGGGTAACATGCAAGATCAACCATCATTCAAAGTGACTTCATTATGCTCAACCATTCGAGGAACTATAAACAACTTTACCACTGATATTTTTACAGCATATGAGTCCTTGCTGCACATACCTGTTACTTTGCCTGAAATCGTATCCAAACCCAAACAATGTCTTTCCTTCTTGAAAACCCCACTTGATCATTTCGACTATCATGTCATGGTAATAGCATACACAGTCTCTTCCAATGACCTTGACATTAGTAAAATGGATCAGAGTTGTCCCAGTGGCATGTTTTGCATTAACATTAAAGTCACCTCAAAGCTTCAAACACTATACATACCATATCAGGGTCCAATACATCAATAGCATGAAGTCCATATCTGTCATCGGGGACCTTGATACTTGTCTTCGGATCCAGAGACACAGTTTTCCCTGTTGTTTTAACAAATCAAGTTTAGCAGATGCTTATTTATCATAATTTTGTTGTATATCATATATCTCGTTGACTAAAGACTGGCAAATGGACGTTTTTATTCTTTGGCTATTTTATACTGCACAAGGAAAAGAATTGACAATGCCCATACTGTTGTAAAGACAACGTACTGCCTCCTTTCTACAGGGAAATTCACCACATGTTAAATTTTGGGTGGATTACTGAGCAGCATTGCAACAAACTACATCATACAATTAAGTTGCATCTTATCGAAATGTCTCCGCTGCATCTCTAAAGCCAGAGATAGCGCTTCAAATCGAAACAGCATGCGAGATAATCCTATTATCAAAAGAATGAGAAATTTAATCTTCGCAGAGGAGAAAATTTTGGGTAAGAGTCTATAGTCCATCACCGCAAAGCAGCCATCAGGCTATTTAATTTATTATAAATCACAGTAAAGCAGGCATTGCCCGTAAATCAAACTAGATAAACTAAAAAGAAATCAAGTTACCAGTAGAAGGATCAAATCGAGACCAGAGTTTAGTCCGGAACTTGTAATCCGCCCCAAAAATCCGGACCCAGACCCTCTCTGCATGGCCGTTGCTGCCGTCGACCGCCTGCAATATCGAGCCTGCGATTCCCGGAACCAGAAGGACGGGATCGAGGTTCGGGTCAACGTAGGGCTGGGGCTTCCTGATTAGTTTCAGCCACAGCTCGACTGATTCTATGATATCTTCCAATAGCACGGCCATCCCAAAAAGGGTAGAAGCCCTAACCCCGATCAGCTGCAGGAACAGAATCTAAATCTAAACCAGGGCGGAGTATGAGATGATGGAGGATAGGAGAGTGCTAAATCGTAGCTCAATTTTTAGGGTTCGAAGAAAATCAGGCATGTGATGGAGCCGTGCAGGCAAGGGAAGACGGAGTTTGATGACTGGACCTGGTCGATGGGTGCCAAAGGACGACGGGTGTGGCCCACACTATTTTGTACCGTGAAAAAACTCAAGCTTTCTGAAAAGTGGTGGTTTTATCTCAAATTTTATTTTGTAAATATAATAGTACATGAATTTTCATTTTGTCTCAGTTATATATCACATTCTAACATCGTTAATATTTTTTGTTAGTTTGCTAATGTGAATATAATGGTTGTTAAGTACGATTTACAAATGCACATGTGACACCACTTATTTCCTGCCACATCAGGAAAAATTTTAGAAGCTTTAAAAAAAACCAAAGAAAATTTGTAAAATTACAAAACATTAGAAATATTTACATTAAAAACTTAAAATGTTTAAAAAATTTAGAATTATGCACACATTATTACACATCACGTATAACATTAGAAAAAATGCAAATAATTTAAAAATGGAAAGGAAAATTAAAATTATAAATACTACTAAAGTAATTATAAATAATTAAATATTTAAATAAAATATGGCATTTTACCTTAATTAGGCTAAACTCCATAAAGTAACGTGCATCTTAGGAGAGATTTGAAATCTTAGCCCTTTTCAGCGTGAAATCATTCATCTAGGGGAGAGTTTGACTTCGACATTGATGTATGCTGATTGTAGAAGGACATGAAGTAGATTCCGAACTTTGAAAATCCAACGAACATGTATGCACAATTAAAAAAGATGTACTGTAAAAGCTGAAAAAGTATGTCAAGACTTTGAGTACTTCTGTACAGATTTAAGTATCATTTGGAGCTTTTAAAAAAAAAATAAAAGTAAGGCTCAACATATACGCGTGGTGGTTGTTCATTTGTCTAGCTCTAAAATAGACCTAGGTTTGGTTCATCATCTAATGCCCTCGACTAATTGGGACAAGGGTTATTGTTCAAATACTTGAACATGAACTAGCCTAGGGACAAATAGCTAAGAGTCGTATACCGTTATTGTGAAAAAAATGTTTGGAATGAATATTCATTTTCTACTTAATTGTGGACTCATTCATATGCGGATTTAATAATGATTACTTGAACTTAGATGATGGTGTGACTTCACACATTACATGGGCTTAAATTGATAATGTTTAAAGTGTGCATTTACATGGAAGAAGAGGCATGGTTGAATTGATGGTATAGAAGGAAGGAATCGATCACTCCTGAAAATTTTAAATGGTTATCAGTTTTGATAGTTAATTGATGATAAAGAGTGTTGTTTTTGCTGTAAATAAATCTTACTTCAACATTGTTTTAGTTTAGTTTCTCGAGGACAAGCAAATGACTACGTTTGTGTGTGTTATATATGTACTTTACTATGATTTTAGTATCCAATTTTATCGAGTTTAGGCCAATTGAGATAAAATATCATTTTTTTTTCTTAAATACTTAATATTTAGGATTATTTTAGCATTATTTATATTTTTTAAATATTTCTTTCCATCGTTTGAATTATTTTTGTTCTTTCGCTAATGTTATAGAGATGATATATGTATAATTCTTATTTTTTTGACCGTTATAAGTTTTAAATGTATAATGATTAAATTTTTAATGTTTCTAAAGTTTTGTAATTATTTACTTTAATACTTTTTCATTTTTTTTAATTTTTAGAATTTTTTATATTTTAATGAAATCTTTAAAGCTCTTCTAGATGTGGCATGGGATAAGTGTGGTCACATGTGTATCTATACGTCCCACTTAACTATTGTTAAATTCACGTCAGCAAACTAATAGAAAATATTAGCAGTATTAGAAGGTGGGAGATGTTTGACCCAAAATAAAAACTCATGCATTGCTATGTTTTTTGATGTTACCAAACAAAACTTGGGATAAAATGTGATTTGTTTAGAAAATTTGCATTTTTAGATCATTTACCCTTTGCTTATCTTTTAACTTGGCACCTAGGCGCACAATCACTCAGGCCACGACGACAGTGTAACAGGAATGGATTCTTTTAAATGAACAATTACACTTTTTATATTAAGGTTATAACTAATCATAAAATGAATGTAACACCAGTTTAAAATGTTGTAAATCGTCAATTACAAGTGATTCAACTAAAGTTATAACCAAATACAAAAGAGTTATAATTTTAGTGTAAAGAATTGTAACTTGTCATTTATAAATCCTTGAAACGAGGTTACAACTAATCACAAAATAGTTGTAACATCAATTCAAAGAGTTCTAACTTGTTAACTACAACTTTTCAAACTAAGGTTAAAGTTAATTGCAAAAGAGTTATAACTTCAATTCAAAGACTTGTAACACATCATTTACAACTCTTTGAACTGAGGCAATAACTAATCATGAAATAATTGTAACTTCAATTTAATGATTTTTAACTTGTCATGTACACTTATTTGAATTGAGATTGCAACCAATCACGAAAGTGTCATAGCTCAAATTCAAAGAATTGTGACTCGCCACTTACAAGTCTTTCAACCGAGGTTACAACGAATCGTGAAAGAGTTTGTAACTTGCTCAAAGACTTGTATTTCACCTCTTACAAATCTTTAAGCTGAGGTTGCAACTAATTATAAAAGAGTTGTAATTCTAGTTCAAAAAGTTGTAAATCATCATGTCATAACTCTTTGTAAGGAGGTTAGTTGCGAAAGAGATGTAACTCTAGTTCAAAAACTAGTAACTTGCCAATTACAACTCTTTGTATTGAGGTTACAACAAATTGAAAAATTATAATAACTCACATTTCAAAGACTTGTAACTCATCATTTATATGCTTTTGACGGGTTACAACTAATCGCAGAAAGAGTTGTAACTCCAGTTTGAAAACTTGTAGTCTCTATTTACAATTCTTTGTACTTAAAACCCTAATTCAAAGACTTGTAGCTCGTCACTTACAAGTTTTTGTATGAAGGTTGCAATTTATAGCAAAAGAGTTGTAACTTCAATTCAAAAATTTGTAACACATCACTCATAAGTCTTTGTACCGAGGTTACAACGAATCGTGAAAGAGTTGTAACTCGTCTCTTACAAGTTTTTGAACTAAGATTACAACTAATCATAAAAGCAATTGTAACTCATCATTTACAACTCTTTGATATGAGGTTATAACTTGTAGGCATCTCATTTTAGTTAGAAAAGTTTCGGACTTTAATCTGGAATCGAGTGAGCATGCGTCAATGTATAATCTAATACGACATAGGGAAGTAAAATCAAGGACTAAATTTGAATTTACATAGGAAAATTCAGATCCATCGCGAAAAACAACGAGACAGCTTCAATTTAGTGTATCTCATGCCTCGAGATTTTGAATCGCAATAAATTTCAAATGATTTAACCAAAAAGAGTGTAGTAAACTTCGATGAGTTCCTAATCACTTGATAAATTCGCAAATGTGAAAATTCTTACTTGAAAAGATTGCCACTAAAATTCATCATTAACGACTCAAACTAAGCATCATCAATCTAATCTAATTCTACTTAAACTTAGTGAAAAGAATGAGCAAGAGAAAAGACTCAAATTACTTATATGAGGAATAAGATTATTCTACATGAATGGACGATGATAAGCCTCTGTTCGGACTCCTTCACTTTCGATATATTTTCTTTCCTCGTTATTTCAATCTAAGACTACAAAGCATTGAGCATGCCGCTGTTCCTCAACTGGGTCACTCACTGCTTCTCAGGGATTAAATCGAAGAGAAGAGAGGACTTTGAGCTGTTGTTCCCCGAGGATCACTCTGCTAGACAATCAGTCTTCTTATCTTGTGGTAGGTTAGGTGAGGTTCCACAACCCATTTATTGCCGCTATCAACTTTTGTTTCTGATTATTATGAGCTTGATGGGGTCTATGGCTCCTATGGTTAGGGTCGACCATCATTGTTTATCGAGTAGTGGAACTATTTTGGTGAGAGAGCCTTTGATATTGTCTGCAGCTCTAATTAAGATGATGTATTTTGTTTGAAATCTCTGATTGTTGTTTTGATGATGGAGTGCTATCATGGTACTTGGTGCGCTTGTTGATATTATTTTTTCATAGTTGCTCCTTTATTGCATGGTATTCCTGTTTCTCAATCACTTTTTGATGCCGGATTGTTGCCTTTTCATTGAGTTTTGCATATTGATGCTCTCATCTGATGTCATTTCGTCAAGCTGTCAATTCTCTGTTTCGTGTCACAATCCCTTGATATTCTTTGGTCCTTAGTTGATGATCTCTAGCATTAAATTGAATAGTTGATTTTCGGTCCATGGATGCTTGTTTTGCTTTGTTCTTGTTGATTTGGTTAAGTCTTAGGCTTGCCATTACTCAATGCGCAGGCGGACGGATTAGACAAAGATGCAAGGAAATCTTACACGTGTGACGTTGTTAGTGTGAGGGTTATTCATAAGGAAATTTTCAAAGCAATTGGGTAGTGGGGCTAGTAATACATATACATTCAACTAAGTAGAGTAAATCAAGCCATAGAAGAAAGAGGAGAAAATGATCCAGAGAAATAGAATTGAGTTGAGCTGAAAATTTTTTTAGCACAAATAAAAGAGTGAGTTTTATAACTAGCCTCACTTTATAATATTTTTAAAAACTAGCACTATTATATATATATATATATTCTTTTTACTATATTTTTTATAATACTGTAAATACTTCTCTCATTCTAAACCTTAACCTCACTCTCTTCTTTCTTCTTTCTTCTTTCTCTTCCTTCTACAGCTCCCCGCCCCTACCCGACCTCCTCTTCCTCTTCCTTCTACAGCCTGCGGCCCCGCCTTTTCTTCCTCTTCTTTCGACAGCTCCTTGTCCCACCGCCCAATGCCTCAACCACAGCCGCGACGCCCCTACCCGACACCGATGCCGAGCCCCGCCACCCAACACCCGATGCCTATTGCTGATTTTCGGTGCTGCTGCTCAAGCTTGATGCCTTGATATGCTCACACCCGATGCCCCGATCTGCTCACGCCCCGACGCCCCATACACCTGATGCCCCCAACGCCTAACGTTCCCGCTCGATGCTCAATGCCCCAACCCGATGCCCGCCACCAGAAGCTCTACGCTACTGCCCGACACCCCATCGCCCCAACACCCGTTGCTGATTCTTGGTGCTACTACTCGAGGGGGAGAATGTGAGTGAAGATGAGTGGGAGAGGATTTGAAAAATTTTGAGCTGGGATGGGAGGGAAGATAAGCGCAAAAGTGACTTTTAACATAAAATGATGCTATTTTTTCAATTGGCTACAAATTGATGCCAGCTTTGTAAGGTGGTTGAGGAGCAATGCTATATTCTTCCATTAAAACAATTGAGTAAAGGGAGTTCAAAGTCAGGTTGAGGGGACATAGGTTGAAGTATATATGGAAATGGAGAGAGCTTTGGGTTGAGCTAGTGGACTTATTGGACTAGATGGTATTCGGGAGAGAAAGGCAATGAGAGTCTTGTATTCCTCGTGTTTATTTTAGTCTTGTTTTGCGTGCACTTGTTGCGTTTGACTTGGTTAAATTTTCTTGTTGGCCTGAGTTATGGATGAACCGTGTTTTCATCATGTCATGCTTGCTGTTAAGTTGCAATTATAATTTCTCTCTTTGTTGATAAATAGGGAATGAGTGGATGATGAATTGTAAGAAAAATCATGATGGTGAGTTGGGTCATCAAATGTTGATTTTACTACCCATTTTGACGTAGTTCATTCTGGCTATTTTCATGAATTTTGGAAGACAATCCCTCACTTTTTGGATTTTGTAAACCAATCCCCTACTATATGGGATTTTCAAATAAGCCTACAACTTTCGTTGAATTCTTCACATTGGTTTCTTGTTTTTTTACTTGCTTGAGGGTGAAGTGTTGGATATCTTCATGATTGATGATGTGTGGAATGATTGAATATTCTATGATCTAGATGGGTTAGAGAAAATCAATGTATTTGAGAGTACTAATGTAATGGGATGGGTGGTGTCAGAAAGAGTGGTAATGAAAGTGTGTCATAAGGTGGAATCCTTTTTTTTGGGTGAGGAATGAGGCTCAATTGAATCCGAAAAACAAAAAGAAAATTACAAAACATATAAACGGGGCCATGAAACCCCAACAATGTCACCAAATAATAGAGGGTACAACTCCGATGGATAGTCAACAACCCTATGGATTCTCACCTCCTAATGAATAGCTCAGTTTGCAAGCCAAGTCGTACAAGCGTTCCCTTCCCACAAGGTGTGTCTTATAATAACTATCCATGTACAATCTAGCAAGCTAGAGATATCGAGTAAGAGCCTCCAATTCCAACCCATGTTGACATGGCTTCCTTGTAAGGCTTGGGCAACAATTGCCGAATCCACTTCTAGGATAAGTTTTCAAAATCCAGGGTCCCATGCCAGTTCAAGACCCGACTTCACAACCGATAGTTCCACCACAATTGAGGTAGATATCCCAATTTTCTACATAAAACCGCCATGCCATCTTCCCATCTCATCTCGAATAATGCCACTAGCCCCTGCTTCTTTAGGATTCCCTTTTACCGCCTCATCAGTGTTCTCTTTTACCCATCCCGGTTCAGGTTTCTCCCAACTGATTAGTTTCTAGATCTTTTCCCCCTTCTGCAAGACTGTCAGTGCCAGTAACTCAACCCTCACAAAGGAGCATGCAACCTTTTTGATACTTTCAACTCCCAATCTGGCCACCAAAAGTCTGCATCATGAAGGGATAAGTTCCTCCATTTCTAGAGAAGCCAACATCCCATGGCAAAGATCACAGCCCACGAGGGACCGGAGTGTGATGCTATAGACTCGTTTAAGTTCTACCACAACCAAAAATCACAATTATCAACAAAGAACATTGACCTCTTATCCCTTGGTAATAGTTGTACCCAAATAGACCTCACTCGAGGACAGTCCCTTAGACTGTGGAGAGCCGTTTTCTACTTCAAGTTAGCAACACGAACAAATTGTTGTAGTAGACATACCTCGAGTAGCTCGTAACTGATTAGTTAGTAGTTGACCATGTCGCACGATCCATAAAAAGCTACGAATGCGTTGTGGCACCTTCAATATGAGATCCCACACCACATCTTTCAATTTCAGAGTGGGGACGCAAGGAGCTCATAGTTTGACTTCACTGTAAATTGGCCAGTGTCAAAAGCCTCCACACTATGTGATCTAAAGGACTTTGATGATGAGGCAATAGAATAGCAGCTATCTAATGCACTGTAGAGTGAGGAAGACTCGGTGCAAACTTATCCCATACCCAACCCCCAGACGAGGATACAAAAGAGCTCATTGTTAGATCTTCCAAATCCGGTACCGGTAGGGACTGGCATTCTCTTATTAATGGACCATGCTTGGGGAGTCATGAATCCTTCCAGAATTAGATGTAATGGCCATCTCCCATAGCCCACCCAATTTTTGGGGATATGTGACTCTAAACATCACAAAGTGAGTTCCATAACCACGATCCACCTTTCTTATGCTTGAATGACGGTATTGTAGACTCGGCATACCCATACTTGTGTCATAACACTTGAGCCCATAATTGATCTTTATGTACTATAACGCCCCAACATAACTTAGCCAAGCATGTAGAATTAAAGTCTGCAAGTCGAGGAAACCCAAGCCCACCTCTCGATAATGGTTGTGTAATAGAACTCCAATTGAGTAGGTGGATTTTATTATGGCTATCAGCATGACCCCACAAAAACTTCCTACATAGTCGCTCCATTTCCTCCAAGATAATCCAAGGTATTTTTGTTGATTGCATGGTATGCGTAGGAATAGTCGTCAACACATATTTTATTAAAGTGGAACGACCAGCTGGGGAGAGAGAGGTTGCAAACCACCCATTCAGTCGAGACTTTACTTTATCAATAATGCTATGGTAAACATGTCTCGTGACTTTACCATGTAATAACGGAATCCCTAATTATCTTCCTAGGTTCTCAATGACCAAGAAACCACTATGAGCTTTAACTGCATCATGTGTAGAACTCTACACATTACGTGAGAAAAACATAACATTTTTTTATCTCACTAACCTTTTGTCCTGAAGCACGATAGAATCTATCGAGCGAGTCTCGAAGTACCTCCATTTGAGCCGACATTGCCTTAGCAAATAGCATTAAATCATCTGCAAACATTAGGTGGGAAATTAATGTCCTCTACAACCAACTCGTATCGGCTTCCAATGACCCTCCTGTATTCGATTATATATAATATGGCCTAGATGCTCTACACATAGCACAAACAAATAGGGTGAAAGGGGGCAACCTTGTCTAATTTGTCTTCCCATGGTAAATGATTCTGTCGGCACACCATTCCAAAGAACCCTAATTGTTGGGGAGGTTATACAATCCGTGCTAACTGATCGAAGGCAATGAGGGATTCAGGTGGCTTCAAGAGTATCTTCAATAAAACTCCAAGCCAAGCTATCATATGCTTTCTTGAGGTTTATTTTTACTGCTAGAAAACCTCTTCGGCCGCGCATCCTCCTCATTATGTGTATTAATTCTTGTGTGATAACAATATTATCTTGTACGTGCCTTCCCACAGCAAAGCTAATCTGATTAGGAGCAACCAAGTCTGGCATGAGACTTTTTAGGCAATTAGCTATGATTTTTGTAACGATTTTGTAAGACAGTTACATAAACTAATTGGTCTTAAGTTATGGATTTTCTCTCAGCTTTGAATCTTGGGAATAAGAACCACAAAGGCACCTCTCTCTCAAATGTTTTATGAATCAGGTCTACCACTTGAGTTCCAAATACATACCAATTCAACTGATAGAAATTAGCTTGATAACCATCAGGTTCGAGAGCTTTAAAAGGGGCCATGTCCCGTAATGCTTTCCTGACTTCCTTAGAAGAAATTGGTTCATCAAGTAAAGCCAACCTATTCTTGTCAAGCACGGAGAAGGCTTGTGGGAGGAGAGGTCTCGGGTTGATCTCCTTCTCCTAATAGAACACACAAAAGTGATCAGCCACCCACAATTTCAATGCCTCTGATTCATAACACCGTTCTCCATTGGGCATTTTGAGACCTTCAATTCGGATCCGCTTCCATTTAATGACTGCTCGAGTATAAAAATACTCAGTATTTCTATTGCCAAATTTTACCCATTGACTTTTGGATTTCTGGAACCATAAGATTTCCTCCTGCAATAAAACATCCTCTAGCTCGTGAGAGAGTCGTTCCTCCAAATCACGAAGAAATGGGTTGGATCTTCTATCGACAACCCTTTGAATGCTCCATAGTTGTAATAATAAGAGCTCTTTCTTCCAGTGAATATTGCCAAAGATGTCACGACTCCAACGAGATACCTCATGCTTAAATGGTTCTATATTGCTCATCAAATTCCTACTTGGCGACCAATGTGAGATTAGGAAGCTCTGAAATTCCAGATGTTGTTGCCATGCTACTAGGTATCGAAATGGCTACAATACTTTCCCGAAAATCCACCAAAATAGGGTGTTGATCAGACTTGATACACAGGAGAACCCGAACTACATAATCCATAAAATAAGTGCACCAGCCTGGGTTGGCTAATGCTCAGTCAAGCCGCTTGAAAACCCATGCATATGATCTCAATTGAGAGCCCCTCCAAGTAAATCTAGGTCCACTAATCCCTAAGTCGACAAGCTGACATTCATCAAGAACCTCTCAGAATTTTAAACAGTTTGTTGGATTAAATGAGCTCTGCCCTTCTTCTCTTCAACTATTAAAATTTCATTGAAGTCTCCAACTACGAGCCATTTATCGATCATTCTGCTAGCAAACTTCTTAATTTCATCCTAATGTGTGCGGCAAATTGACTCACTGGACTACCGTATATTAGAGACAACCATGAGCTCTTTCCATTATCCCACTTAGCTTGAAGATGGATGCTCTGCGTATAAAACTCAATGCGGGAGATGGTCAAATTTTGGGATCACCACAATACCCAGATTCTGACGGAAAAACTTTGGGCATCTAGTTTAACATGAGAGAAAGTTGGCCCTTGACCCACTGACTCTTGGCTCTAAAATGATTACCATGTCAACTTTGTATTCTCAGATATACTCCCTTAGAATGCGTTTGAAACAAGTATTACCAGCACCCCTACAATTCCATGTAAACATACGCATTAAAAATAACAAAATGATGAGTCAGGCTATCACCTCAAGATCTTCACAGCAATCGCTCTACAATTAGTTGCTCCAAAGATTCAAGAACGAATTCATCAACCGGTAGATCAACCGTCATGTCGTCCTTTGTGCAAATCAAGTGTGTAGACCCTTCCTCCGCGCTCTCATTGACAAGCAGAGGAGCTTTTTGTAACTCCGGGTTAGATGGGGCTATAACGTTATTAGCATCCACCGACTAGATATCTACTGCATCTCTCCCATCTACGTGCATGGCCTACATGTTCTCATTTGAAACTACCACAGGAGAGCCTTCAATAATTTTCCCTTTAAAAAGTAGGGGCAGTGTATGTGATGAGTTCACAAGTCCACGGGTCTTCATCTGGTGGGCCATGATAGAATTCTCTACTGATGGGCCATGTCCACGATGGACTAACAATGGTGAGGTGGCTATGGTGTCATTAGCCCCAGTCACACCTTTTCTCACCCTTTGGGTTTTCATCCCTCCTCCCAAGACATTGGAGGGCCTAGTTTGAAAGATCACATGTCCCTCAAGGGAAAAGAGGATATCCCCTTCCTTTTGCTGCACCGTTGAATCCTTTTCCGGAATAATCTCAATGTCGTTACGCACAAAAATTTCATAACTAGATCCTCCCCGTGAATCAAATCTCTGATTCTCCACCTCCTTCCTTAATAAATTTCCTCCACCATTGTTCACTGCCCGAGATCTCTGGTTCTTACCTAGTACGTGCATCCATGGACCAAAGGCCACTCCCCGACAGGCCACCATCACTTCCTTAGCCGCAGCCAGACCTTCTGATGACCCTGATTTATCAGGCTGCACCATCTCTAGTTGTCCTGTCCTTCAACTTCTTGGTTCGACTCCTGAACACTTTTCAAGATAATTGCCTCCACGGTACAAAACATTTACTTGATGTAATATTTTCATACAAAAACTACAAAAAATGGAACATTTGACCATAAAAGTTTTTAAGAATATAATACTTAGTACATTCCATCACTTTTTTGTTAACGCCTTGGCATTTTCCTCCGTAGCATGTCTACGTGTCTAAAACTAATGACATGGGAGCACTTATAGGAATAAATTGATGTGTGGCCCCAAGTTAAATACTTCTTGATTAAAAATTATTTTTTTAAAAATAAGGGGATCGACTAGGGGTTGCCTACTAGCCCCTACCCCTCTAGTGACCCTACTAGAGGTTGAGTGACCTCCAATGCGGTCGCCGGAGGGGGAGGGGGCTGGTCGGCAGCCCCTACCGAACCCCCTTTTTTTAAAGTTTTGAAGGAGAGAGAAGAGGATAGACCGTTCGAGCTCCCTCACACACAGGCAGGGTTGCCCGTACCAGAGGGTGGAGAGGCCTGCAGAAGGAGACCTCACTGGTCTCCCCTATGCTCTCTCCTTTAAAATTGCAAATATGAAAAAAATTTCAAGAGATGAAGGAGAGGAGTGAATGAGACCGATCATGTATTTTTTTATTGTAATATTTTGTAAAAGAACTATAGTTGCTCTAGTGGTTAGATGTCAAAGTTCAATTTTGAGGTGGTAGGTTAGAGTCCTCCTTCCTACCAATTTGATTTTTCTAATTAATTTGATGAATAAAAAAAGAAATATAATGTTGCCCTAGGATTCAAACCCTTTAAGACTAGTAATTTTTTGGGGCACTAAACCACAATACTAAACTGATTCACTTTATTAAATGAAATGAAAAAATAGATGACAATTCACTTTTGCTCCTCCTCCTTTTCCATTCTTCCTTCTCCTTGCTCACAAAAAACCCTAGCTGCCCAATTTTTTTTTTTTAGATTTGTAATTTGAAGGAGAGAGAAGACGGGAGACCAGTTGGGGCTCCCTCCACTAACCCTCTCCCTTTTTGGTGTAACGACTCGCTGAAGTGGGAAGGGCCGGCAAAAGTAGCCCCACCGGTCTCCCCTCTCTCTCTCCCCTTCAAAACTTGAAAAAAAGGTAGTTCAGTAGGGGTTGCCGACCAACCTCCTCCCCTTCTGGCAACCATGTCCTAGGTCGCGTGGCCTCTACCGAAATCACTGGTGGGCAAACCCTAGCAATTCTTCCCTTATTTTCTTTTTATTTTTCTTAAAATTTTTTATTCAAGAAATGTTTTACTCGGTGCCATGTTAGCAATTTACCCTAGTCGGTGCTCCACATCATTAGTTTTAGACATGTAGACATGTCAATAAAATACTAATGATATGAGCGAAAACATGATTTCTTGCAAATGTTAAATTTTTTTATATTTGTACCAAAATGTTACGTCAAGTAAATATTTTGTTTCGTGTGGGAATCATCCCTTACTTTTCCCACATGTAGATTAGGACTAGTAGTGGTATGCTAGGTAACATGATGTAAATTATTGACTTTCATTTTGGACCATTAAATTAGACTTTAACTGAGGTAATAATTGGACGGGACTAATTAAAATGTACAAGTAAATAAATAATTTAAAATTAGGGATAGCTATGTCGGACGTCGAGATTTCCGACTTGAGAAAAAGAATAGGGATCATGAGGCACGCACGAGGCCTAGCTTGGGACTTTGAATCGGTGTTGGATTGGAGTCGCCACTAAACCGTTTATTAAGGCCGTTTAGGCGCCTAAGTCACTAAGTGATCATGATACTAACCACCTAGGTTGTTGTTGGTCTTGAAACCGAGATTTGAGTCCGGAGGTCCTGTTACGCGTTGAATTTCATCCAAGCCGACTCCGATTTTAAGCGTTCGTGGCTCCTCTTCTGTGCCAATATTGATCACGTCAGTACCTTCAGCAGTCATAGGCTTGTTTTCTTCGAACCGCTCCCAGCTTTCCACGATCTCTTTAGGGGTGTCATCCTTACACGACTCTTCCCCGTAAAGTATTGGGTTAGAGTCGTCAAGAACTTCTCGAAAAAGGACTGAGTTGCCGTATCTTTTGTCATTTAGGTACCTGGAAAAGAAGTGTTGGAATTATTCGAGATTAACAGATAGAAGGAACAGGAGAAGATCAAACTAAAACAGGAGAAGATTGGATTGAAGCATGTGATATTTCATAAAGGGATTTCTTTAGAAAGGTAAGACATGGGAATATCCCTTCATCCGTCACGGGCTCATGGCGAACCACGTGCGGGTAACATCATTTTCCGAACTTTCTTACTCATCACGAGGCATGAGTGGAAGCTTGGGAACTGCAGTCCAGTTGGGTAGCTCCTCATTTCCTGCAAGCGGGCGGATCAGGGGCTCCCGAGATGTCTCCTCCAGAATAGCCCCAACATGGGACGCAACGTTGGTTGTAACAGAAGGTGCAGCCAAGACCTCCTCCACATTCTCTCCAATGATGAGAAGTGGTTTTTGGAAGAGGACTGGGCTAGTTGGTATCATGGTGTCTTCGAATGGGCTACTGACAACATTCAGACGTGCAAGCTTCCAAAGCTCCCTCTTGTCACGTATGCTCATGAAATTGTGATTTGAGGGGTGAAAGCCTAGGCCATATCTCTTCTTGTTTCCTTCCAACATGAGGGGAGTGCGGATTCCCTGTCCATGAGCTCCCAATCCGGAACCGGGAGCGAAACCATTCCTGAGTAGGACTTTCCCTACCATACAGTCGGCTGAATTAGGGCAAGGCTCACCAAGATCTCTTATCACAGAGACCAGTTCTAGAGCTTGGTAAGTCGGGGCTTCCTCATCGGCATCCCCGATGTATGGTACTGCTGTTTCCTTGTAGATGGAATAGTCATCTTCACCATGGATGGTAATGAGTTTGTTGTCCACAATGAATTTGACCTTTTGATGAAGGCTTGAAGGTACAGCACCAGCAGCATGTATCCATGGCCGCCCTAGTAACATACTGAAGGCATTGGGAATGTCCAAGATTTGGAAAGTGACATTGAACACGCAGGGCCCTATCTCGACTGGTAGGTCGATCTCACCACTTACTTCACGACGGGTCCCATCAAATGCCCTTACAGCAGATTTAGAAGTTCGGATCTGAGCCATATCCACTTGGAGCTGTTTGAGTGTTTGGAGCGGGCACACATTGAGAGCGGAGCCGTTATCAACCATTATCCTGGCTACAATGAAGCCCTTGCACTTGCAAACTATATGTAGGGCTTTCACATGCCCATTCCCATCGGGTCCCAACTCTTCATCCGCGAATGAGATCTGATTGCTAAAAATTGACCCCACTACATTTTCGACTTGACTGGTTGTGATCTCACTTGGAACTTTTGCCTCCTTAAGTACTTTGAGAAGAGCCTCCCTGTGTGGTTCAGAATTCAAAAGGAGTGCAAGAAGAGAGATCTGAGCAGGAGTTTTGCCCATTTGCTCAACTATCTTGTACTCATTGGCCTTGATCACTTTCATAAAGGCCGCGGCTTCCTCGTCGGTCACCTTCTTCTTGGGCACCTCTTCTGTCACCGTCTTCCCCTTGCTTTGTGGGTCCGGCGTGATGTAGCAACGACCAGAGCGTGTCATTCCTAGCACTTCCTTGTCCTCGCTGGCACCTACGACTCTTGCTTCATAGATCCAAGGTACCCTTTTGTTGTCTTCATAAGGAAAGGGAGCCGGGACCTCAACAACTATAGGAGCATTTTTGACAACCGGAGGTGTTTCAGCAGGGACATAGTCAATGACCAATTTTGTCAACATGGCCACCAATCCTTCTTTGGGAACTTCCCGAGAGCAAGCCTCCATCATGTTGATAGTCTGATGTGAAGTGGAGGTATGAGCTGGTAGTGGGTTGGAGTTGACATTGGGTGGCTGCACTGCATTGAAGGCTAATTTGCCTTCATCTATGAGGTTTTGGACCACATGCTTCAGCCTTGGGCAATTGTCAGTCGAATGCCCACGAAAACCCAAGTGGAACTCACATTCTGCATTCGGGTCCTGATTGCGAGTTACGAATCCAGGCCGACAATTCTCACCCACGACATATCCCTTCTCCTTGAGTACTCGAAATAGTTGCGACAATGGGATAGGTAGTGGGGTGAACTGCCTTGGAGGCCTCCTTTGCTGATTTGCTCCGTTGTTTGTGACAACAACATTCTTGGGTGCTACAGGTTGCACTGGTGGACCTGCCTGAGGTACGTGATCTGAGTTGGGGGGACATGTGGTGGTGCTTGATAAATCGTGTTTACGGTCGTCTCTTTTCCATTCTTCTTCGGTGGGTTTGGCCTTTTAAAAGCTTCTGAGGATGATGACTTGGAGGGGTCCAAAACCTTCCCTTCACGAATACCTTTCTCCACCCGCTCTCCGACCTCAATGAGGTCTGCAAATGTTGTTGAAGTTTGACTGAGCATGTGGGTGTAGAATGGTGCGCGTAGCGTTCCTATGAAGAGGGATGCCATCTCTTTCTCTGTTAAGGGCGGTTGGACTTGAGCGGCTTGAGCACGCCATTCTTGAGCGTACTTTTTGAAAGACTCATTATCCCTCTTTGTCATTGCCTGCAAATCAGCTCGAGTAGGGGCAGTATCCAAATTGAAACTATACTGCTTCTTGAAAGCCTTGGCCAAGTCTTCCCAAGTCGGGATGTCAGCTGCATTCAGTTGGGCAAACCATAGGAGAGCCGGCCCTGTCAAGCTTTCCTGAAAAGTGTGTATCATAAAATGCTCATACTCATGATATCTGGCCATTTTCAAGCAGTAGAGCCTCAAGTGGGTTACAGGATTAGTGGTCCCATCATATTTTTCAAAATCAGGGATCTTGAACTTCTCTGGTATCGCCATATGCGGGAACAGGCATAAGTCCGCATAGTCACTCCCTCCATATAAGTCGTACCCTTGGAGAGCCTTCATCCGCTCTTCAATCTTTTTGAGTCTTTTTTCTTGGTTCGAATCATCCGGTTGCGAGCTCATTTGGATGGTGATAGGAGTGATCCCAGCATCTTGAGTGGGGTTGGGGATGGCTATTTCTGGATTGAGTGGTGCTTGGACAGGAGGGCTATTTTGGGCAGGTGGAGCTGAATTTATGGTCGGAGTAGTTTGAGATGGTGACGCCACTACATCACCACGAGCTTGAGTTTGGACAGCCAACACGTTGATCAATTGCTCAAGCTGGGTTGAGAGGTTTGCTACGGGTTGTTCCAACCCAGCTATGCGCTGCTCCTGGTTCATTTGCTCCTCCATTCTTGCCCTTGATCTCGTTCGTATCGGGCTATGCCTCGCCAGATGGTGCCTACAACCGAAAAGAAAAAAAAATGGTTGGAATTAGTGTCATGAAACAAAAGATTTGATGCATGGGAAATCCTTTTTGGCCAAACACTACTTTAATTCATGCATCATTGAACCTTTGTCATGTTTTACTAGTAAAGTAATGTAACAAAAGTTTGAAAAACACAAAGGCTCTCATGTCTAAACATCATCCTAAGACCCTTTCTGTCTTGTTCTGTTGGGGTGCATCTTCGAATCGCGCCCTCTTCCTCACGGCTTCCAGCTCGATTCTTGTCTGTTGTAGCTCCTCCAGTGCCTGGTCTCTCTCATCTTGGAGTCGAGTTACGTCTTTAAGCCATGCCTTGCACTGGTACTTTACCCTGATGGACATCTGATGGTAGTGGTCGATCCACACTAGGCCATGATCAGGAGGTGGCGGACCGATGACCTTGTTTGGATTAACAGGAAGCTGAAGGAGCTTGGGATCCAAGACATGGATGTATTCACGGGTGGCTGAATAGATTCGTTCTTCCTCGGAGTCAGGTTCTGCTAATGTGATGGGGAAATACTCGCGTGTACTCCAAAGCCTGTTGACTTCCTCAACCTTTTCCTTGGCCGCCTCAAGAGAGAGTTCCCGAAAATTGAGGCAGAGGTCATGTTTGTCCTCGACAAGTGGTATAGCTTGTAGTCCCCCATATTGACGATAAACACGTGCTGGAAAATAGGCCGAACTTCCAGAGTATCCCAAGAGTGGAATTCCCTTGAAATTTTGACATCTAATAAAAGCTTCTTTCCACAAAAACCAACGAGCTTTCCACAAAAAGTCCTTAGCTTGTGCCTTTGAAAGAAAAGCTTTCCATTCTCGGACTGTACGAGCTGGAAAATGTGATTTCTTTGACAAAACATTGAGTTTTCTCCAAATACTCATAATCCGATTTTCATTTGAAAAATAAATCGGAAAGCACAAACCAATCTTTCGAATGTGGCTTAGGAACCAAATTTGGAGTAAAATTGGACAGGCTAAAATTCCTTTACCGTGGCTCTTTATGTGATTAACCGACCTTAGTGTTTCTGCAAGTAGAGTGGGTATGTAATCACGACCTTCAACCACCTGAAGGACGATGTCAGCAAGTGCTGCATCAAACGAGCGCTTGGTTTTAGGAAAAAGAAAGGTTCCGAAAAGAGCGAGTATGAAAGCGTTGGCGTATGATTTTCGAAAAAATCCTTTCACCATTTGTTCCTTGTGGTGTAAGGAAAGATCATCTAAGTCACTCAAAGTCAAAATGTTCCCACAATTTTTGTCAAAAATTGGTTTCACGTGTTTTCTCTTTACCCCAATCAGGCGATCAAGATTCTTCTCAGGGGAACTGTCCAAGCGTGGGACGACCAATCCACTTCCCCAAGTAGGGGCGGATAGGAGTTCACAATACTCCTCTAGGGTCGGCACTAATTCGTGCCCCGCTATGTTAAAAACAATCCTTACGGGATCCCAGAATTCTGTGAGTGCAGTAAGTACACGCCAGTCGACCTCAACCTCAATTAACGAGTAGGTGTTTCCCACCACGCTTGCAACATAATCTTGTTCCGAACATGTAAGATCCTGCCACCATTGGGTCATCTCGAAGTTGGGGAGACGGTAGTTGGTCGGGGTCGCCATCTATGAAGGGATCAAAGTCAATTTAGCTCTTATGAATTTAAGCAGCGTTTGGCCATTTTGTTTTTTGAAAATATGATGCGGATGCAAGAATGTAAATAGGCAAGGGAAGAGGATACCCTAATCATGCAATTTACAATTCAAATATCCCCCCTATACATCATTTTCTACCCCAAAGGAAAAGAAGAACCTCTAATCATTTTCTAGCCACCTATACATTATTTTCTACCCAAAAGGAAGGAAAGAAATATACAACTCGCATTTCCCACCTATACAATTGTTTCTACCCTTTTCTAAAAAATGCCCCGAAGACAAAGCAACATTCCTATTCAAAGCAAATGATGCATGAAGGTTGGGTGCTAGGGTCAGTGCTAAAAGGTCCTTGATCAGCAGTGTCCTCGGTTCCCATTTCAGGGTACTTTGGGCTTACGAATCAAGCGGAGGTGTTTCAAAGCCGTTTCCGGTGGGAGCTCCCACGACGGGCGTACTTCTACTGACCCCCTCCTAGGGAAGTTCCTACGATCCGGGTTCGATCGTTTGGGGTATGCAATTCTAAAGTAAAGTGCACAAACAAACGACCAGGGATTATGGGGCGCGGACCCTCAAAATGTCCCCAGCGGAGTCGCCAAGCTGTCGGACGTCAAGATTTCCGACTTGAGAAAAAGAATAGGGATCATGAGGCACGCACGAGGCCTAGCTTGGGACTTTGAATCGGTGTTGGATTGGAGTCACCACTAAACCGTTTATTAAGGCCGTTTAGGCGCCTAAGTCACTAAGTGATCATGATACTAACCACCTAGGTTGTTGTTGGTCTTGAAACCGAGATTTGAGTCCGGAGGTCCTGTTACGTATCTTGAAGCTCGAAAGCCAAAATACGCCCAAACTTGGTACCCGTCCCTAAGTCTAGGTCGTTTGTTTGCACATTTTAATTTGTCCAATTATTTCCTTGATCGAAGTTCGAATTGATGGTCCAGAGAGAAATTCGATAATTCGTACCACGACCCTAGCATGCCACTAACCGTCCTATTCTAAGTGCGGAAAGTAAAGATTTTCACTATATTCGGGATTACATACATACATCCATCATCATCTCTCTATCTCACACCCACTCAACTACATTGATTCACACAATACATTGATTTTCCCTTCTCACATACAGTCGAAACAATATACATGCAAAAAGAGTATTTCAACCAATATTTACATCGATAAATTCAATCACGATATATTTATTCGAATCGAAACAACAAAATTATTTCTGGGTTCTATTACTTAAATTACGAACAAGAGATATTGGGGAATGATATAAAAATTGAGTTAAATCGTTCAGGACCTAAACAAGTCTACCCTTGAAAGACTCAAAAGATATTCTCAAAAATCGATTCGTCTCATTTCAAAATACCCGAACTTGAGCCGAAATGTTTCGAAATTTTTAAGGATCAAACTCTAAGTCTTGGAACGCACTTTAACCCACTTCAAAACACACAAAAATATGGGGAACTGATCAGTAAAATTCGGGTAAGGCTAAAGTGAATTTTTCAAAGCGTGACGAAAACCCCGAATCGATCCGGAATAATTTTAAATTTTCAAGACACGACCCTACACCTTAACAATGCCTAAGAACACTCCTAAACACACAAAATGACATCAGGAACAGATCTGCAAAATTCGGAATCAATCTGGACAGATAAAAAAAAAAGGGTAAAAGACCTCGAATCGATCCCAAAACGATCCAAAATTTTCAAAATAGACCCTCAAATTTACACAACATCTAAGACCATTCTAAAACACACTAAAAGTATCAGAAACAGAGCTGAAAAATTCGAAATGATGCTGGGCTGGTTTTTAAAAGACTGATGAAAGACTCCGATTCGATCCGAAAAGACTTGAGACTTCAAAAAAATGACCCCTAAACCTTAGGAAATATTTAGACCCACTTTGAAACATATTTTTACCCCAGAGCTGACCTAAAAGCTTCGAAAAACTAGTCGGGTTAATGAACAAAATTTTGAAACCCGACTTTAAACGATCTTTTTCATCATTACGATTTTTGCACAACCCATTTCTTAGTCATTCCCCGATTTTCTTATATAAAAAATATTTTTTCTTGATTTTCTTGATTTTTCTATTTTTTCATTTTATCATTTCTTATATTTCCTAAAAAAAATGAGCAATTTATATTCATTTTAAAAACCTAACCAACAAGTTTTCATTTTTTTTCAAGGATCCTTTTCCATATTTTCATGAAAACATGAATCCTAGTTTTTTATTTTCTCTTTTTTTTTGTATTTTCTATTTTCGTAAAACATTTTTGAAAAGGAGAAAAGAAAATAAAAGAAAACAAAAGAAATTATTTACAAGGATAAGACCTAAATCCCGATCAAGAAGTTATACCTACAACCGACGATGATGATGATGTCGAGGAATGAACAAGACTTCGGCTTGGTTGATGTCGAATTCGAGCACCTTCGGGATTTGAGGAAGACTCGTCGATTCACACGGACCCGGGCTTGGTCTTGATGATTTGCACGGGCTCGGCTCGGATCGATGAAGAACTCCAAGTTGGTGTCGGAATCGGGCTCGGGTTGGCGACGGATCCGAATTTGGAACGGGATGAAGATTCTTGAATTTTTTTTTGCTCAACACATGAGTCTAAGAGTAGATATTCAAGAGAGAGTTCAATGTGTGTTTTTTGATGTATTCAAGATCTCCCAAAAATCTGCAAATGAATGGCATATTTATAGAGAAAATGCTGTGGGGGCTGAAATGTAACACACCAGAGACTTCAGGGGCTGAAAAGAGAAACGAAAATAGAATAAAATAAAATTTTAAAAAAGTGACGAACAGAGATGGGATGGACGGGGAAGACGGCAGCCGAACTGCTGGAGGCTGGGATCGGTACGGCTGGAACGGGAGAGGTCCGGGCAAGTCAACAGAGGCGGCCGGGACAGGATGGCGCCGTACGGCCGGTCAGAATGCCGGTGCCGTGCACGGCAGCCGGTGGTACGAATCTCGGCTATGAGGGGGAGAGAGAGAGAGAGCCGGTGTGAAAAGGATCGGGGAGGTCAGCAAGGGCGGCTCATCGATGGCTGACACCGGCGGATGTCAGAGGAGGCGGGTACAGCGCCGGAACAGACTATTTCGGCGCCGAAAGGTGGAGAGAGAATGAACGGAAGTGACCGGAGAGGGAGAGAGATAGGATCGGGAATGGACGGAGATGGATTCGGGGTGGAGCCGGGAGCTCGACGGGGTCGTCGGTGTGACCAGAGGTGGTCGGAAGTGGCCGAGAAGGCCACCCGTGGCTGGCCGTGAAGCCTCCGTGCCTCTGTTGAAAATCTGGGGGAAGAAGACGACACTGTTCATGCAATTCGGCCAAAAAAACTTTTTTTTTTTCATTTCAATGTGCAAATTTTTTGGTCGTTTTTCCGTATGAAATAACATAAAACAAAATGAAAAAAATTAAGTTCGAAATAGGATAAAAATATGTGACACTAGTAGGAACGAAACGGGGTTTGACCGGGTCAAAATCAGGCGTCCACAAACACTGTATTCACTATCCACTTAAAACCCCTTTTTTTTAGTATTTTCAGTTTTTCTTTAATTGTATGCATGAAATAAAATAAAATAAAAATAAAGATAAAAATAGAAAATTAAAATTTTAAAATATGGGATACTAAAAGGAACGAAACGGGATTCGACCGGGTCAAAATCGGGTGTCTACAAGCTACATATTGATGGTGCATTAATTGGCATGTCAGCCTTTTGGGCATAACAACACTGCCAAATTCAAATCTCAGTTTGAGACCAACAAATATGAACCTAGGTGGTTAATTTTGTGCCCCCTTAATTAAACAGTAGGTTTATGATCGATCTTTGGATTATTCCTTAGATGATTAGTGATGACTCAAAATTCAAATCGAACTGAGGCCCTAGATTAGGCATCATGCCACCATTTTGGTTTCCTAAATCAGAAATTTCAATGTCCGACACAACTAATCGTGCAATAGTTGAAATTCCAATTCAAAGACTTGTAACTCATTACTTACAAGTCTTTGAACTAAGGTTACAACTAATCGTGAAAGAGTTGTAACTCTAGTTCAAATGCTTTGTAACTTGTCATTTACAATTTTGTGTACCAAGGTTACAACTAGTCATGAATGAGTTGTAATTCTAGTTCAAATACTTCAAACTTGCCACTTATAACTCTTTTGAAGTGAGATACAACTAATCGTAAAAGAGTTGCAATTCCAATTTAAAGAATTATAACTCATAATTTACAAGTCTTTTAACTAAGATTACAACTATTAGCGAAAGAGTTGTCACTATAGTTCAAAAATGTCTTTCTAACTCAATTCCAACGTACAACACTTATTGAGAGTAAGCAATTTCCCGGAGGTCATTTTTAGCGCCACTTTGCCTTTACCTTCGGCCTCATATGAGGCCGAGCTTCCCATGTAGAGCTTTCTCCACTAACCAATTGAAAGATTGTGAAGAGGCTTCTATCGTAGTAGATATGCCACGTAACTCCAGTGTCCATCCACCACTCTTTTGGATTTGACCCTATGAGGTTTACCTCTAAAACCAGAGCTGAAAGATTGATGTTAGAACCATCATGGATAGTGGCATCAATAACGTTAGCACACGCTTCTTCTTCTTCTTAGGAAGTTGACACTCAGTAGATCTATGACCCTTCTTGCCACAGTTGAAGTATTTCTCCTGGAACTTTGGCTTGGAAACTCCTCCCTTAGGCCCATTTTTTCCCTTGGTTTTCTTGGCTTTGAGCTATGCCCATGCTCCACCACATTGGATTTGGTAGTAGCTGTAGAAATGTTTTTCTCGGAACCTCTGTTGTCTACTTCAATGCGAGGCCTAACAACAAGGTCCTCCACCAACATTTCCTTGTGCTTGTGATTCAAGTAGTTCTTTAAGTCCTTCCACCCGGTGGAAGCTTCTCAATTATCACAGCCACCTGAAAGGTTTCATTGAGAGTCATATCTTTAGCATGAATCTCATGTAAGATTACCTGAACCTCTTACACTTGATTGATCACCATTTTGGAATCCACCATTTTATAGTCAAGGAATCGTCCGATGACAAACTTCTTTATGCCGGCATCCTCTATCCTATATTTTCGGTCTAAGGAGTCCCACAGTGGCTTCGCTGTCTTCAGCATACAATACACATTATATAGTGAATTATACAGCCTATTCAAAACGTAGTTTTTGTATAGGAAATCAAAATGATTCTAGGTGTCAATAGCTTGAGCAACCTGGACATCTGATTGTCCCTCAGGAAGTTTTGAAACTTCCTCAATCAAGAACCGAGCAAGGTTCAGGGTGATTAGGTAGAAGAGTATCTTCTGCTGCCACCTTTTGAAGTTCAACCCATTGAACTTCTCAGGTTTCTCGTTGTGGTTCACAGGGACCTCAATCGGCACAGAGCTTGTGCCTCCTAGAAGCGTAGCAAGGGCAGAGCCCGAGCTCTTAGCCACAGATGTGGTGGCATCAGTCACAACAATAGTGGCAAGGTTAGAATCAGAAGCCATTTGAGATCACAAGACAAGCCAAATTAGTCTTAAGATTGTTGGATGAAATATGTTAAATAGTCTCGGATCTCGATGGTCATAGATATAAAGGAGCTATAGAACTTTGCCACAGAACTTTGCTATGGAACTTCACGGCTCACAGTCGCGATACTACTATAGAAAATAATGGTATAAAATCAAAATATAGAATTATAAAAGTTATTGAATGTGGAGGCTTGTTGATCTATAGTGTCCTTAAGACTACTTTGTCCTCCTCTCTTCTGTGCGAAGGAAGCTTCAACATCAGTCTTCCAGGATACAACAACAACTTGAGTTGAAGCAGCATCGAACTTCGACTCCTTGGCGAATCAAACAAATGTAGGAACCACCACGAAAAAATGATGCAGAACAATGAGAGGAGAGAGTGCTGTGCATATGCAAAGTTTCTATGCGTCTATCTATCGTCGTTCACTATGCAAATGCATCTAAGTGCACTCTATAGTGGTTGTGGGAGCTACAAGCATAAATGACTCTGAACCATGAATTCTATGCTCGAACCGACCGAATTTAAATTCCAAACTGGCAAATTAATGGCCCAAACTAGTAGTTAAGGAAGTTAATCCCACCCATTAAGTGACAGATTTAATATGCTCTTAATTAGCATTTAATGTTTGGCTTACATACTACAATGGCCTTAGATGTTGACTATTATAGCCAAAGGTTGTCTACGCAACTCTTGATGCAAAATTAAAGGAGAAGGTAAAATTCAGCCTAGAGTGAGGCCCCCACAGTCGAAACAAACAATCGGTGTGCTTGTAGCCTGCGCGTACACGAGTTCAATTAAATCGGCCTTCAATCGTACCCCCTACGCAGCTGCGTGAGGGAGACACGAGTTGTATAACTTGGCCAAGATGTTTACTTCATATAAGAGCACTATTCTCTTATAAACTATTCCAGCTTTCCATCCCTCTTTCATGTGGGATAGAATTCTTGTCACTCTCCACATGGGCTTTTTGGGCTCTATTTATTTTAGCCCTATATAATCTATTTCAAGCCCAATCTTATCCTTCAATTATGGGACCCAATTTCCCATTCACATGTCATTTTTCTAAGAGATAGTTCCATTTTTTGGAGGCTATTTGAATTGTTAAGTTATGCGGGTAAGAGAGTAGATGGTTATGGAGGATCATAGAGGGTAAGGGAGGGGAAGATTGCGAAGGGATGACATTGCTAGATCCCACATTGGTCAAATCAAAAAATAATAATATGTTTATAAGAGAACTGAGTACCATTACTTGCTAGTTTAAGGTCTTAGATGGAAACGAGCACAGTATCTTATAATCCACAAACATTAATAATAATATAATATGTAAGCACTAACCACGGTAATATTTGATGTAAACTTAAACCAGTCTCTAGAAGTCTCTGGCGTAAGCCTGTAAACTCGGCAATCGCTTACCATCCCAGTCTTCAATTTCGCCAACAGTCCACTCACAACATATAATTCAACAGACATAACACTTCATAACCCTTAATAATTATTTCAACCATCTATAACCCTTTTTAAAATAATGTTATCCAAACTAAGTTTATGAAGTGTTCGTCTAATATATTTGCAATTGAACATGAAAGTCACCACTGCTACCATCCCTTTTTATTCGAAAAAGTTTGTGAAGTGTTATGTTACTCTTTCATAACCTCCTCCTTATTCCTCTATAACCTTCCATAATCCTCCTCTCTATTACCCTCATAACTCATTGATCCAAACAATGTTTGAAAGATGAGGTTATCCATGGTGAGCTTGATCGTCGGCTGAAACATTTTAATCAATCCCTTAAATTTACATGTATCAAGAGTTTTATCTTTCACAGTTTATTACCAACAATATTTATTATGCATAGCAAGAGTAGTTCACTTTAAATATTTTAATATTTTTATTTTTGAAATTTAATAAACTTCTTTCCATTTTTTGTAATTGTTTCAAATATTTGTAGATTATTTTCATTTTAATTTTAAATCTTTTCTAAATTTTTTCTTTTTTTTTTGAAATTTGATTATGCCACATAAGCAAAATCGCCATTTGGTAGCTGGATGCATGGCCGACCACCTGTCCTATAACACCATGTAGGATGCCACATATACACATAAAGGAGAAAACTATAGCATTATAATGGAAATTTGATAGGTGATAAAACATGCAAAACAGATTAATCCACGTGATTTTCTAGGTTAAAAACAAAGTAACTGATAATATTGGAAATTTTAGGAGATCATATAATTTTCTATGTGATTTACCCAATTAGAAAATATCTATCGACCATAACAAAAAATATGATTCTCAAGAATGGTCACCAAAGAGATCCCTGATAATAGGAACAAGTGGTATGGAATAAGATTTAGCTAGGGGGTGAACGATCATTACGTGCTAAGATAACAACATATGAAGAAAATGTTCAAGATTGTGACTTCCATGCCATGTGGAAAATTTTTATTGGCTAGTGGCCTAAATCGAATTTCCATGTCTATTCTAAATAGTGGTCAGCTTTGGACTTGTGATATTCTCCAAGAACTCTCCACTACATGGCTTCCGTTATTCTGCATTACTCCCACGTGAACTTAAGCATTGGAGGTTCTAATCACATCCAATTTGGCTTTGTTGTATGTTTTAGGACTGCATGTTAAGGAGAATCACTTAGAAGATAGTAGACGACCAGTGAGGACATGCAAGAACTTGTTGAGTTATCTCACAAGGAGCTCTTGGGTTAGACCGAGACAACGGCGCCCTTGGTACATCAACCATGTGAACAGAAAATTAAAGCTAATTTGTCCTTGGAAGAAAGTTCAATCACATTCTCGAGTGAGATTCTTAATGGTTGATTCTGAATTGGTTTTCACATGGAGTTTTAGGTAAGGGAAATTATTTCATGTGCTTGACCGAGTGAGGCAGAATTTCCAATATTTTTAACCCCAATTAATCCATTGTGGATCAGTCTGCGCGGGCCATTTACTCCAAACCTTGCGCATTAATGGGAGCTATTTTTAAATCCGATCATGTACACTGTAATTTGGGCTTTGGCTCTTCATAACATGCAACTTGATCGTAAGGAGAGGAACAATTTCCACTGCTATTAGTTAATGTTCGATTCCATGTAAAGGAAAGTTGCAACTCTACACCATTTTCATATTGTTTGGGCGTAAAATTGGATTCAATGAAATTTATATGGTCGCATAAACTTTATCGAATTGACCAACTTTGTTTGTAAAGAGTTTATGGGCTAAAGAGATTGCATTTTGAAACCGTGGGTGGACACATCGTGAAATAAAAAAAATGTTAAAACACCCAATCTACCCTTTTTCCCTAAAAGTTTAGAATAAATTAAAGACATTATTTTAAAGTTATATTCGTTTACTATAATACCAGATATTATGAGATAATCTTTCAAACAACTTTCTTATTAATTGAAAATACTTATCAAATACAATAATTTCATACTGAACCTATATTTTATATAAATAATAATTTTTTAAGGGAATCTAATTTCCCCTATTATATAACAATACATTAGAGCAATTCTTTTGCAAGATGAAGTTATTCTATGAATAATCAATGAAGGGTGAACCTTGGTTATAATCACATGCTTGCCCCATCCTCTAGGCAAAACATTATTTTCATGAAAACGAAACTAGAGTTGTAAATTTAACCGAATAATAAATTTATAGAGATGATACTGTTTGCTTGATGGCCCCATGTATCATTGTTAGCAGCAACTTAACACCTTATTTGGATTGAGATATTTGGAAGGATATTATAATCCTTTGTTTGGTTAAATTATTAGGAGGAATTTGGAGAAATTGTGAATCCTCCAAACCTCATTTTTATGATTTCTCTGATTTGAGAGAATTTGGAAGGATACCAAATTTTTAGACAAAAAATCCATTTTAACTTCTTAGAAGAAACGTTAGACGCGCTATAATTTCGCATTATATAATTACACAACCATGCATGTATTCCTTTACTTGATCACCACCAAAGCCATGACCACAACATGTCTACCCTTACGCGGCCACTGCCAAGTCAAAGCCACCAAACCTATCAAGACCACCATGAAATTATAACTTTATTCGAGTTTCAAGACCATCATGAAACTATTGTGCCTCTCATGCGACTTTATCCTGCTTGACTATTCCTTTAAATTAAAAGGGTAAAATGGTCTAATTAACCTTTTTCATCCCTTAAATCCTTCCCCTCCCGTTCAAATCCCTCTAAGTTACTGCCCTTTAAATTTCTCAACCCTAACAAGCTGTAAATTAATATCGAAGGTAAATATTGACAGTTGAACATTCTGCATGATATGGCGCAGAAACAATTATCAGTCAATTTAGTTATTCTTCAAGAACTGAATGGATTGGTCCATTACGTGCAACTGGTTATATAAACATATAGAGAGAGTGTTTGTCATGGAATACATACACAGCGACCTCCGAAAACAAAAGAAAAAGAAAAACTAAGTTTGTTATTTCTTTCTTCTCTCGTACTTTTCCCCGTTTTCTCTCTGTTTTTCCTGGGGTTGTTTCGGAGAAAGAAACAAATGAAATAGTAATTGTCAACCTCCATAGGAAGCGATCAATCTTCAAAAGCAATCCAGCAAGCAGCAGCAGCACATGGCCAGACAACTACAAAAAAGTTATTAAATAGATCAAATTCAGATTATTGATTTTTTACTTGATCTTATATAGACATTCATCAAAACTCAAATGATTATTGCCAACAAGTCAATATGTTGTCGTGCGGAAGTTATATAAATCAGTATATGAGTTTGTATAACTCTTCAACAAAGAGATTGCACTAGCACTAGCGTTAAGCCAAGCAACAACACCTCCCGAAAACTTCTGCAAACAATGCCGATTAGGTTCTCCAAGTAATAGATAGGAAGGCATTTCAAGATCTATATTGGAAAGAGAGAGGGAGGTAGAGAGAGAGAGAGATTGGCGTTTAACTCACAATCCAGTGCAAAGGCCATCGCAGCTACCACTTTTCCCAGAATTATTGACTGGGGGTGGAGGAGCGTAATAGCTAGCTTGTGGATGAGGAGGAGGAGGTTGCACTGGTGCATAGGTGTAATAATGTGGGTATTGAGGTTGCAAATTGGGGATGGGGTAGCCCTGCATCGGTGGCGGATATGGCGGGTGAGACCCGTAGGGATATTGTGGTTGCTGCGTTGCAGGAGATGCACATTCTTGCTCTTTTGCCATCGTTCTTCAGTAATAACCACAGGAAAATGGGATTGTTACGTCTGAAGACAATGTTATGAGAACTGCTCCGTCTGTCCCATTTGTCAGCTCGCATATAAAGACAGAAAATGTTCAGGTCAGTGTTGCTCCGGACAAACCAATCCCTTCTGTTAGTAGTTATAGATAAAGAAAGCTAATGCCAGGCTTGGTTTGCCTAAATAAGATTTCTTTTTCTGAACTGTAAAACAGAATCACATGAGAAAACTGGATTGGCTTTAATCTCCGGTGGGCGCTCCCAGTTTAAGGCACTCACAGCTCATACTGAATTTTTTTTCTCATGCTTAAAGCTTTTTCTGAAAATGCACAGACAAATTTTTTATATCATGAAAAATACCGGCATTGTCCGGGAAGAAACAGACATCTAAGGGCACTCCTCTTGGGGATAATCATCTTTTCTCGGCGGATGCCATCGAGTTGCACTTGTTCAAACATTTCCAAGTAGTAGTTTTTCATGAACAAGAAGTATTTTTTAAGAAATTATGCAAAAAAAGAAAATTTCAAATATTTATAATTTTAAATTATTGCTTTCCGTTCTGGTTAGTACCTTTTTCTCGAAAGTCCTATATATATATTGATTCTTAAAGTGAGTTCTAAATATTTCAAAGTAATAAATCAAGTTTTATATATTGCTCATGTTATAACATCGAGTCCGTTCCATCACCTATCGTTACTTTGAATTGACGTGGCATCGACGCTCGTCAATTTAAAATAACAGTAGGTGACGAAAATGACTCGATATTATAATGTGGGAAATAGATAAGATTTAATTTATCATTTTAAAATATTTAGAATTCACTTGTAATAATTAACAAACATATAGAACTCCTGATATTTTCTTCTTCTTTTTTTAATCTGTCTACTCTTTCCCCGATCTCCTTAGCTTCATAACCTTAAGTAAAAGGGAAAACAAGTATTATATCTCTACATGAAGTTGCTAGAAGAGTAAATTGGTCAATCAAAACGAATAATAAAAGGAAAAGTGCCCTTCCATGGGCTCTGGAGGTTTTATCTTCTAAACTATTTTTTATGGTTAATTATAAAGGCGGTACAACATATTTTTCAAATATTTCATGTTGGTATAATTTTTTTTCATTATATTTTGAAATTTAACTTCTCAAAAGTATGTCATGTAGGTACATTCTATCTGTCAACTTTTAACTAACACTATTAAATTTTATTGACATGATAATCTAACCTGATCAATACACAAGTATGAATGGTGATGTATTACTTCCATGTAATATTTAAAACTAAATAAAATATAAAATCTGAAAAATATACGTAATAAAAAAATTAACAAACTAAGAGAAAAAAATAGAGAAACCTGTATAAAATTAACCAAATTTAAAAGTAATCATAAAAAAGGAAAATTTAAAATTTATTGAAATTTTTTTAAAAAAATTTCTCTATATAAATTTAAAAACTGAAACAATTTATGTAAAACTTGTAAAAAAAGTTAGCAAAAACTTTGAAATTTTACTAAAAAATGTACCAGATAGAAAAAAAAGGTTAAATACTGGCATTTCCAAATCCTAACTCTTCATGGAGCAGAGATTCACTTGCAACCGGAGCAGAAGCATTTGGCAAGCCCATGAAATTAACCCATGAACCCCTCGCCTTCCTCTCCCAGTCTCGAGTCTTTTCCTCGTTTCTATGTTTGCCATGAGTAGTTGTAGTCACTAGTTTTCTACCCCTTCTTCCTCGTTTCTATCTCGATTTTGATTTTCTATGTTTTCATCACCTCCTTTTTGTATTTTCGATGCCAGATCTGGTGCTCTGTGGAGACAATATGTACAATTCAATTTTGGCGAAGAATGTGTTGAATGTTGGTTCGATTGGAGATAATGGTAGATGTTAAGATGCTGGATGTTGATTGATGAAGGGAATAAATCGAAAGAGGGGATTGAATCTATGGAGTGAATGATCTTCTTCCTTATTCGTGTACATTAATTGTTTATATAAAATGAAGAACATGATTGTTACAAGCCAAGGAAAGTATGGCAGTTGAGGGAGAACAAGCCAATTGATATAACTCTAGATCAACTTCAAACCAATGAAGATGAACTCCAAAGTGAGAGGGACTTTTTGAATCATGAGGAGCATGAGGGAGATTTGCACATGCCAGCTGGACCAGTCACAAGATCGAAGATCAAGCAAGTTCAACATGCTGTATGAGGGTGACAATTCATATTCTGGAGAGGCAAGCTATGGAGCTACCATTGGAGCAAGGCTGAATGTTCAATATCATACAAGTCCATCCCAAAAGTGGACCAATCATCCGCTGAACTATGGACAAATATGATGGAGCATATTCCTAACCCAATATCATATGGAATGCAAGTATTAAGGCGGGGAAACATGCCATTCATGTTGAATTGGTGTGTTATTTAATGCCACATGCATTTTGGACGAATTCTTAAGATGGAGGACAGCTATGCTCCATGGAGGCTAAAGGCTTGTGCATGAAGACCAACATTAAGTGCTTCTTGTTTCCCATGCTTGGATAGTTGTAATTTTCAGTTTCTGAGTTAGATATAATGTCTTTAGTGGTTAGAATCGGAATTTAGGTAAGTTTATATCTCTGAGAGAGTTCTTCTCCTATTGTTCTTCAACAACTCTGTAAGGATTACAAGTGCATATCTTGTGATGCTACACTTTCGTAAAATATTGGTTCTTGGTTTAGTATAACCATTGGGTCAATATTCTTCACTCGTTTATAATATTGGTTCTTGATTCTCTATAATCAACGGGTCAATATTCCGCATCCTGAAACCTCCTTTGAGTGATCCCGGAATTCTGACTTCCATCTTCTTGTTGCCATGTCTTGCGGCTTTGTTCGTCCAGGTTTGCATCACCAATCTTCACATCCTCCTTCATTGACTCGGTCTTCCGTTGGCTTGTGAGGTATGCTAGGCTTCACCATCCTCTATAACTGGCCGCCCCCAGGGCATGTGTTTGGGCCCAGGGCCCCAGCCCATCATTTGCCCCTAAATTTCACTTGTTGTGAGGCAAGGGAAATTAATTTGAACTTTGAAAGTTATGGGTTGCCCTTAGTGTGACACGTGTCTCCAATGGCGTGCACTCTTACCCAGGGGAGAAGAGAAAGCACGCCGTCGTTTCTTATCCCAAAGTAGGTCTATCATCGCTAATGTGATATAAAGGTTGTCCATCAACAACCTTTGCTTCACTCTTTCTAGGCCCTTGTCTCTTTGCTTGTTTCTCTCCTCTTCCCTGCTTAATTTCTACTCCTATGGCATCTTCAAGTAAGCCCTTCCTGATTTCTCACTACCCTAAAACTAGCGAGGATAGGTACAGACTTCTTACCCCGATTTCCAATTGAGGGCGAAGAGCCATCTGAGCCACGCTCGAGAGAGTTCACGGTCTTCCCTGAGTGGATTAGGGCTGGACTTCGGTGGCCCCTAGTAGAGCTAGTGACGATGATGCTCAAGTATTTTCATCTCGCGTTAGGACAACTTTCCTTCACGTCTTGCCATGTATGGATTGCCTTCCATTTGTACTACAAGGAGCAGAAAATTGTGCACAATAGATTTCTCTTTAGATACTTTTACCTGTTGAACCAAAAATTTGAAGAGTGTTATTTCCATTTCCTACAGCAGTGCAAGAAGCCCTATGGTGCACTAGTGGCAAATCATGGATCCACCAATTCAGGGTGAAAAGATTCATCCTTCTTCATGAGGGACGCTAAGGGTTGGCAAGGTGCCGGGACCCCTAGCTGGAGTTCTACGATGGAGACCCATGGGGTTTCATGAAGCCCACGGAGCATGCTAAAGTACAGAAATTATGCAGCATAAAGATCAACGCTCGTAACATAATAACTGATGAAAACTTGTGCCTCTATGGCCTCGTGCTTGAAGCTCCTTGGAAGTGGACCATCGACGCAGACACATGTGGTATCTCCATGTAAGTTTTGGTAATACTTCTAATTCCATCCTTTTCCTTTTCAGAGAAGGGGAGTGAACCCTTATATTTGAGTACCTATTAGTACAGGAGAAGGCACTGGAGTGCTCGTGAAAAAGGAAGAATAACGAAGCTAAGATAGAGGAAGATGTCCTGGTGATATTCCCCTCACCACAGAATTCAAGCAGTGTTACTGGATCCACCCAAGGAACGTCACAGGGGGCTAGCGCAGAGGAAGAATAAGAGGTGCTTACCCGTAGGCCACGTAGACTGTCTCAAGGGATGGCCACTATGACTGCGTCAACTTCAGTGGTCCTCGTGGCTTCATCTCCAATAGAGGCGGCACAAGATGGGAACCCTAAAACAGTAGTGGTTGATGCTGTTCTAAAGAGAGATGAGGAAGTGCCGCTCGAAGACACCGCACTTTAGCACCCCCAAGAGGTATATTAACTTCTTCTTCCCACAGATTGACAAATATATGATCCTTCATTTTCCCTTACAAGGAGCTGCAACCCTAGAATCGGTCTCCATTGAAGATGGAGGCCTTTTGAGGAGTGTCCCAACTCAGCTGCATCTGACAGGAGAGTTGCTACACTTAGGGGGAGTTGCCGCCTATTGAGTCAAGGAAGGAGTTGTACTCTCGCATCCGCTACCTATCTTGATGATGAGTCCATAACTTCCATTCTCCCACCTCTCCTCCTTTAGCGGCGCTTCTAACAACCCTTGATGCTTGTAGGGGGTAATGGCGACGGGACTGTTGATGGAGTCTTGGGACCAAGAGTGCTCCCACATCCCGAGCTTGAGTAGGAGGTCAAGCACTTGGTAAAAAGGAAGCATGCCTTGAAGAAGAAGCATAAGACGATAGAGGTTAACCCCTAGGACTTAAAAGCGCAGGTGGAGGCCCAAGAAAAGGCAACAAGCGATGCTGCAGCGAGGCTGATACGCTACAAGAACAACTCATAGTAGAGAAAGTGGCATGCATACGCACCTTGGGACTCCATCTGTATAAGCGCTTTACTATAAAGATCAATAAAAGTCATATTTTCTTTAATTGTTTGCCAATTCACTATGACCACCATTTGTCCTGTCTCGAGTCACCAAAATACATGAACTGCGTGATGCTCTTTTTAAGAAAAGCATAGTAGATTGATGCATTAAAGCTAGTTAGGCCAAGTAAACCAATGCTTCATATGGATTGATAATCACTCTAAATTGACCGTATCGGTGCTTAGGAAAGCCACCATTTTAACACTGAAACTAGTTCAACCTTCCTCGTAAGGCATTCCAGAATAGTGCCATCAAGAGAGGAAAATCGATATTTGTTTGAGCGAATCCATAGCAATGCTCAAACACATACATTTCCGTTGATTCAAAATGGCACAGAATTTCTACCGTGTCATTGTTCCTTTGACGCTTCTACCATATCTTGTACTGAGAATGTTACCCCAGGGTCAGGTCTTGACACTTTTAGCGTGTCACTGAGTAGCAGGATCTTTTATTCATAGTGCCCCAAGGTCACTACCATCTTTTACGCTTTTAGCGTGCTCCTGGGTCGCAAGCCTTTTACATTGTAGTGCCCCAAAGTCCCTAGGGTCTTTGATGCTTTTAGTGGGTCCCTGGGTCGCGGAGGTCTTTTACATTATAGTGCCCAAGGCTCACTGAGGTCTTTAATGCTTTTAGTGTGCCCCAGGGTTACTGATGTCTTTGACACTTTTTGTGTGTTTGAACATGCTGCCACTTCATTACTAGCATAAACATCAGAAATGAAATACAAAGGAACGAAAAATACTTAATAATAGAATTTCTTCAGCACTTCGGTATTGAAGTTGTGCGGCAACATGCATTCCTCCATATCATGGAGTACATACGTGCCAAGGTGTGGTATTCCAACAATGCGGTACGGTCCTTCCCATTTGGGCGCCAACTTGTTCACGCAATCTTGATGTGAGAATATATGTTGTCAGAATACCAGTTCTCTGACAAGGAACTACCGTGACAGGACTTTGCGGTTGAAGTAGTGTGCGGCAGCACGCTTGGCCCTGTCAATGCTTCTAAGGACTTGGAGTTGCTTCTCTTTGAGGAAGTTCGAGTCATCCCTGTGAGCCTCATTATTATGATTCTTATTGAATGCAGTGATCCGATAAGTGTTTAGAGCTACCTTGGTGGGGAGTATTGCTTCGGCTCCATACACAAGGGAGAAGGGGGTCTCTCCCGTAGCAACATAAGGGGTCGTTTGGTATGCCCACAAGATACTATCTAGTTCATCTACCCAGCTTCCATGGCATGCTAATAGTCTACTGCGTAGCCCATGGAGTAGGGTCCGATTAGTAACCTCCACCCCGCCGTTTGTTTGAGGGTGAGCAACGGAAGAAAAGCAACGCTCTACATGATGCTTGTGACCCATGTCCCAGAAGATGCATCCTATGAATTGTGTCCCATTGTCTAAGATAATGACATGTAGGATCCCAAAGTAGCATACCACGTGCTTCAGTATGAATTTCTTGGCTACCTTGTTAGTAATCAAAGCGATAGCTTTTGCTTCCACTCACTTGGAGAAATAGTCAATAGCAACAAATAGGAAGCGACACTACACCGAGGCTATAGGGAGGGGACCCAATATGTCCACGCCCCATTGCGCGAAGGGCCAAGGAGAGAAGATGGGAGTTATATGCGTCATACGATGCACTGGGCTTCATTTAAATACCTGGTAGGAAGAGCAGGTTCGTACCTAGGAGCGGCCGTCTTCAACCATTGTGGACCGGTAGTACCCTTGCCCGAGGGCAAGGCGAGCGAGTGCTTTGGATCCTTGGTGGCCCCCAACAGTCACTTCATGGAGCTCCCTCAACATGTAATCAGCCTCCTCGTGGTCAAGGCACTAAAGTAAGGGATGGGACGCGCCGTGACAACAAAAGATGTCGTCCATTAAGATGTACCTACCTGCCCGTGCCCCAGTGCATTTGGCTTCAACTGGGTCCCTGGGTACTTGGTCCTTTTCGAGGTACCTGATGATGGGGGTTATCCAGGAGTTCCCACTTCTTGTGTAGAGTACTCACATGGGGGTGTACGCTTTTGAAATTCATTGCTCCTCTACCAAGCACATCAAAGAATGGACCTGGCTAGTTGCTACTTTGCTCAGCAAATCAGCCAAGTGATTATCCTCCCTTGGAATCTGCATGAATTCTATGACATCAAACTTGCCCGCTATTTCCTTTGCTCTTTCAATGTATCATTTCATGTTCTTCTCCTTAGCCTCATAGTCTCCATTCAATTGGGTTGATCAAGAGTTGCGAGTCACACTTTATGCGTACCTGTCGTGCCCCCACTCCACAGGCTATTACGAGCCCTGTGGTGAGGGCCTAATATTCTGCTTCACTGTTGGTTGCAGGGAATGATAGGATGGGGATATAAGTCAGGGGTTGCCCCCTAGGTGGAAAGATCACACACCCCACACCAGCTGCTCGAGCTGTGGAAGATCCGTTCGTCATTAGCTCCCAAGTATCAGCACAGGGGGTCTTCTACAGCATCACTCGCACCAATGCCTTCAACAATGAAGTCTACAAGGGCCAGAGCCTTAATCTCACCCTTTGCCCTAAAGGGCACGTTGAATACGCTCAGCTCAGTGGCCCAGTGGACCATCCTCTCCAGCAGAAGGTATCATTGCATTGCTAGGGTCATGACTTTATTGACGTAGTACATTGGCCTCTACGAGCGGTCTCTTTCCACCACTAGTACAGAGCTCAGGCCACCTCGATGATCCCCAAATACATCATCAGCTCCTCTTTTAGAGGATTTGCCAAGCATGGAAGCGAGCACGGATAATCCTTGAGCTTTGGGAAGCTGTCTCGTACTCATTCGTACTCGTAAAATCTTCCCCACCTTCATTGACACGAAGAAGGGGAAGCATTGGCCACCAACACGCGATAAGAATCTCGAAAGTGCCGCTAGTCTACCTGTGAGGCACTGGACATCCTTGATTGTCTTCGGGGGTCTCATGTCTTCGATTGCTTGGATCTTTTTGGGGTTTATCTCGATACCCCGATTCGATAGCATAAACCTTAAGAACTTCCCTGACCTGACATCAAAAGTACATTTTTTGGGGTTAAGGCACATATTATACCGCCTCATCACCTCGAAGACAGCTGTGAGATGGTCAATATGGGTCATCCTCTCTTTGGATTTGACAATCGTGTCATCTACGTACGCTTCCATGGTATTTCCCAACTATAAGGAGAATAGTTTGTTAACAAGGTGCTGGTAGGTGGACCCAGTGTTCTTAAGGCCGAAGGGCATGATGCGGTAGTAGTAGACTCCATCACTCGCATAATAGGCTGTCTTCTACTAGTCGTCGGGGTACATCATGATTTGATTGTACCCCGAGTATGTGTCCATGAAACTCAGCAGTTGGTGGCAAGCTGTGGCATTCACCAGTTGGTCTATCTGTGGCAGTGGGTAAGCGTCTTTAGGACCAGCTTTATTGAGGTCGATATAATTGACGCATATCCTCCACTTACCATTGGCCTTCTATAGTAGGACAATGTTGTTTGTGAGGCTAAGGTAAGCCCATCCTTCACTAGTTGCCCCGAGGAGAGCTCAATCCTCTCCAAATCTCCTCTCGACATAGGACATTCCTCCTCCTCTTGTGAGTCGTGTTCAATTTGTAGCGCCGGCGCACCCGTGTTGCTTTTAAGGTGGCCAGCTAGCAGCACTTGGCTAGTTGGTAGCTGCCGCAAGCGGCACCGGTCCCCTGCACAGTGGTAAATTTAATTACCTGATGATAGGTAGAGGGGATCGCTCGTAGGGCATTGAGCGTGGGCTTGCCCATAATAGCGTTGTAGGTTGATGAGACATTCAACATTAGAAAGGTTGTCAGACAAGAGAAGGTTCTCCCATTCGTCCCTAACTAGAAAGCCAATGTTATAGCTCCCTTGGGGGTATAACAACCCCCCATTAAAGCCTATGAGGTGGGCTCGACTAGGATCAACTTCGTCTTGTCAAAGCCCATCTTCTTGAAGGCTCGAAATATAAGATATCAGCAGAACTCCCATTGTCAACTAGGATTCTTCGTACCTCTAATCATCCAATATTTGCCGCGATTACCAATGCTTCGTCAACAACAGACACAGGGATTGGAGCAGCGTTAGTCTTGCCCTTCAGCCAGGACTACTGCGCGCAATGCTAGCAAGCAGGTGAACTTCTCCCACTTGCTGTCTCAAGGCATTCGATCATCTATTGCATTCCGATGGCTTCTTTCTATTTTCCATCTATTTTATGCCAGCCAGTCTCTTCGATGGCCATGAAGCGCTGTGTACGCGCTGCTAGATAAGTAACGTTACTCGGGGGGTCAAGGATCAAGGTTTGATGAACTCCTATTGATATTATGCTTTGTATGATTTATTTGCCATTCCTGACCTAGATTCTTGAGTGCTATGCCACTTTCTATATATTTAGAGGCTAATTGCGTATCTTTTCATTATTGGGACTTAATTGTTATAAATGATAGTTTTTAGAACTTTACATGTAGATTAGATACTGTTGGGAGTCGTTTGATGTGCAGGGAATGGAAAGAACATGTGCAGAAAGATGAAGACATGGCTTGCACAACGATTCAATGTTCGATGCAGCAAATTTAGGAGGAAATTTCTCATATTCTGTGTATAAGAAATATGGCAAATAATATATAATTGGAAAGCTTGTTGAGTCAGGATTCCAACACATTAAACGGAGCACAAATCGAAGCTGAAACGAAGAAGTTATGACCAAAGAAAGGAAACTGTGTGCAGAACAAGGTGACTGCAGTCTACAAAGAGGATTAGCGTAGAGGAGACTATAGACCGCGGTCCATTGGGTAAACAAGTGGGACCCACAACTTTCTATCCCACACTGACCAAATCAAGATTGGAGAAAGTGTAAATGCTTTATTTACAATGATGTGCCCCCCACAAGCTAAAAAAAGAGAGAAGAAAGGGGGGAGAGGCTAGAGGAAGGCAACATCTATGGAACACGAAGAAAGGGCCATGCTGAAAGACCGTGGAGGCGGGATCAATAGATTTGACTTCACCACTTTCTAGAGTTCCTTCTATCCCTTTTCTTCTTGTTTTCATGATGTTGTCCTCTCTTCCAACTCTTGCATTTTATTCTAATATGTGGAACTAAACCCCTCGATTCCTAAGGGGATCAATGGAACCTTTTCAATGTTTTAAGTAAAGATCATTTCTCTCATGTGAATGATTCTATTGAGGTACGCCTCCTTGGTGTCAATTATGCATATTTTGTTCTTCATTCTTTCTTTTGGATTGGCCACTCATGGGAATGATCTTGAGATAGAGAGGAGCCTCTAGAGAGGGAATTGAAGTCACGTTAGAAATTGCATAATCTAGGTTAACTTATTCCAAGAGGTGAGGTTATTCGTGCGAGAGAATCGAGAGATGGTAAGCATCCTAGATAGCCGATTAGGATTGGTTTAATTGACCTTTCAACATTAATCTCCTAGAAATAGAGTAGATTAGTATCTTCCACTTAGGTACATTCTTACAACATCGAGATGTGCGTAAGATAGTAGGGGAAACCCTAGAACCCTAGGTTAATAACATGGTAGAGTTGAATACATGAGAGAGAAAGATTTTCCTTAAGACTAGAATTGGTGAAGTTGTGAACCCTAGGAGCATTCCAATTGATCAATTTCTCCTTACTTATTACCTGTTTTAATTACTTGCTTCTTACTCAATTATTCGATCAACTTGGCTTGGAATCAATTGTGCTATTTTAGTGATTGGTAGGAGAATCCTCGTGCGAGCGATACTCTATTCACTATATATTACTTGCTTGCGATACGTACACTTGCGGGCACTATCCTTAATTACGAAAAAACTCCTCATCGCGTGGTCCTCACTGAAATGCCGCCATCTTCTCTTTGGGGTTTAAATCATCGACCTCCGCTATCACCATGACGAAATGCTCGTACCATTGGCAAAGGGATTCCTTCTCATTCTATTGCATTTCGAAAAGTTCCATCAGGGTTCGTTTGATCCGTAGGGCGCCCACAAAGCGTTCCAAGAGCATCTCTTTCAAGGACGCAAATTTGATTATTGACCCCGGGCTTGAGGGAGTAAAACCAATCCATGACAAGGCCTTTTGAGTGTTTCGAGAAAGAGGAGGCATTGAATCTCATAAGTGGTGCCTCTTCCTAGTAGAGAGTTAACATAGGTTTGGTGGTGGTCACGGGGGTCGCGTTTCCCATCATAAGCGGCGATCCGGGAAGCCTTAAACTCAGGTGGAGTATCACCGCTTGGATCTCGACAGAGAAATGGCTAGTTACATCTTCTTCAGTAGCGGGAAGCCCATATCTTAGCTAGTTGTTTGCATCCAATGCTTTCGCCACCTAGCCTTCCACTAGCTTCTGCACTTTTTGTCATAAGGTTGCATGGTGGCGGCGTGGGATCCAACATCTAGGGTGGGCGCAAGCTTAGCTCCTCTATTGTGGGGGCTGCTCTCGTAGTGTCTCCACCTCCCTCTTGGCATTCACTTAAGTGCCTGGACATAGCTGCGTCCACTAAGGTAGCGACTAGATGCTCGATGAGCTGCTCAACCTCTAAGCAGGTGTTGAGAGAATGCTTTCTAGGAGGCCAGCTAGAGCCAAATCTTCATGACCCATTGTGAGGGGGTTGTCAATCGGGCCTTTAGGTTCAGGGGGAATTAGTGCTTGAGCGGGTTCCAATAGAGGTAGGTTGCAGGTTGAGCTTTTTGTTGCCCTGTTGCTGTGAGTTCGAGCCATGGCTTTTAGTTTGTTCCCATAGACGGCACCGAATGTTGAATGTTGGTCCTATTGGAGATAATGCTAGATGTAAGATGCTGGATGTTGATTGATGAAGGGAATGAATCAAAAGAGGGATTGAATCTGTGGAGCCAGTGATCTTCTTTCTTATCCATGTACATTAATTGTTTTGATAATGTGAAGAACATGACCGTTACAAGCCCAGGAAAGTAGGACAGTTGAGGGAGAACATGCTGATCTTCACATCCTCCTTCATTGACTTAGCCTTCCATTGGCTTGTCACACACGCTGGGCTTCTCCATCCTCTATAATGGGCCCCCAAGGGTAAGGGTTTGGGTCGAGGGCCTCAGCCCATCAGGATGTATTTTGCACCGAGCGATTACCGAGAGGATTTCAGCAGGTTGAGGTTGGCAATGGAGAGCAGGAAGAAATCTCACGCAGCTTCGAATGTGGGTCCAACGGAATCATGTTGGGGCCTACTCACTCATGATATTCTACATCCTTGAGGGCCAATTGCCACCACCTTCAAGATCCATGCCACTACCTTTAAGGTTGTCCTTGAATCGTAGTGCTATATCTACTTTAATGAAGGTCCGGATTGTCTGACAAATCTCCCGCCAATCCACCTTCAATAGCATTGCTATTCGCTCCTTTCTCTTACTCTTTGTGTTTATTTTCCATCTAAATCCAATTTTGGGATGAGTTAAAAGATTAGGGCTCGAGCAGTGGGGATTAAAGGAGAAGAGGGAATTGGAATTGATAGAGGGAGAAGATTAGCAATTAGGGTTAGGGATTTCTAATTTTTCTTAGAACATTTTAGTAAAATTCTATATGTGGATCTTTATTTTTTCTGTTTTTTATGTACTTTAATTTTTCAAAATTTTATATGTATTTTTTAATTTTATGTATTTTATTGTTTTTAAAAATATTATATTGTTATGTCATGTCACTATCCATTCACGCATGGCATCCACATCAATTCACTGAATCAACAAAACTTAACGGCATAAGTTGAAAATTGATAGATTGTACCTAAGTGACAAACTTTTGAAAAGTTTTGTACTAAAATGTGACTAGAAAAAGATTTTGTACTAATATGAAACATTTTAAAAAATATTCTGTACCGCTGGTGTAATTGAGCTTTTTTTAACTTCATCTAATTTTGCAAATATATTGTTTCAAAAATTTACTTAAGCAGTCCTTGCATTATCACTATCTTCGTTCAAGTTAATGGAGAAAATACCATTGCTGTATAAGTGATTGGTTCTGGAAACTTTCACCAACAGCCTCTCTCCAAAGAAAGAGGAAAAAAATCTAAAAGAAAAAAAATAACTCTAAAATGAAATGATTTTATTGGTTGGTGTCATGCATTGCCACGTGGTAACAACATATAGAAGACTTTCTCCTCCCAAATACAATAGCAAAGAAAAAAAATCTTAGATGAGTCTATCTCATACTAATGTGGTGAAAAAGAACCTATCAACTTATTTTTATTAGAAAAAAAATTATGATAATTACTCCGGTGATTAACATTAATTTACTCGTTTATCATATTTTGATCAGTGTTTCCTAACACACGCTACTTGGTGAAGTAGGATCATTTAAGAATTACTCAACAACATAGGTATAGTAATGACAATAGATTGTTAGAAAAGTTTACTACAAGCCAATCAAATGTCAATGTGATTGATATACTTACAAATAATCTTTAGTTCATGAATAAATAATTACAATAGTTACTATTCATGATATGCTATGTTCTAATCAATTATGATGAAATCCATAGATTAAGGTGATGACTTTAGTGTTCGTGATGATATCACATTAGTAAACCTAAAATAACAAAAGCATTACTTTAAAATTATTCTTAGTTGTATGATCACTGGGAAGAGGTTTAGTGGTCCAATAAAACTAGTACACATGTTACCTATTATGCAATAATGAGTAACTGATATCACAATTACTTACAAGAATTCATTAATATAAAAGTGTAGGTGCTCATTGGGAATGAAATCATTGAATTGATTGGCTTATCGAATACCTAATGGATTATTATATAAATGTTAATAGGTACTATCTCAGGTGATAACAGGTATAAATAATTATTAGATTTGAGATTACTGTAGCATCTCATATTTGTTGAATTGTGGATTTGGTCTATTCCTTGACATGACTATTTGAGAGCCTTTTGTCTAGGCTTGAATCTAGTCTAGAGCCTTGCGTCTAGTCTAGGCCTCCTTCCATAGAATCTAGGGTCGTATACCCACACTACTTGTGCGAACTCTAGAGTCGTCAAGACTTCTCTTACATATAATATAAGGTTGTTTGCTCACTCTGTTCGTGTCAAGTCTTCCTTTCCATTGAAAAATAGGATCATGCACATACTCTATTTGTCCCAGGTCTAAGATTGTTAATCCTAGGCTCCCTTTCCAATGAGTTTAGGGTAATGTGCCCACCCTATCCATTCTAAGTCTATAACCACATGTCTAGGCTTATCTTCCATAGAATTTAGGTTTGTACACCTACTCTGCTCATTCTAAGTCCAAGACTGGTGTCTAGGTTTCTCTTCTTTAGAGTCTAGGTCTATGTACCTACTCTATCCATTCCGAGTCTGAGATTATGTGTCTAAACTTCCATTCTGTTGAGTTTATATCCATGTACCTACTCTATACCTTTCGAGACTAAAGCCGTGTGCCTAGGTTTTTCTTCCTTAATGTCTAGGTTTGTGTACCTATTCCATCTCTTGCGAGTCTAGGAACATGCATCTAGGCACCCGTTTAGCTGAGTTGAGAGTAATCTATCCATTATATCCATTCCAAGTTGGATGCACAACCTGGAAATGGGGTTGTAGACACCTCATTTTGAGTTGGAAAAGGTTGGACCTCAATCTCAAAAATTTGAGTTAGCACGTGCCAATATGTGATCAAATATAACATATGGGGAGTGAAATCGAGCATCCAAATGAAAGTCAACATGGAATGAATTTCGACTCATTATGAAGAGCATTGAATTAATTTCAATTCAAGTTATCATGGACCTCGAGATTCATTTCGGAGGAAAATTAATTTTTGCATGAAAATTGTCGAACCTATTAAATTTGTTTAAGTCTAGCTTCATTTAAAAAATTATAACTAACTTTCAATACATCCGAATTGAACAAGACCAGTGCCATTTAATTTATGGCTCATTAAGGATCAAAGAAAAAAAAGGACATAATGTTAGGAAATTAAAAATCTATACAAAGAAGTTAAATTTTGAACCTCATTGTGCTGAATAGATCAATAATGATTAATCGGGTGAAAGAAATCATAAATGATAAATTCGATGGCGAGGACTTTTAATTGAATAGAGTTTGGTTAGAAAATATAACGTCTAAAACATTAGGGTTTTTATAGCAGGGAGGGTTTCTTGAATCGTTGATGCAATGTCATTGTTTTTTTTTTCTTTTTTGTGGGAGAGTGGGGGTGGGGAAGCTCCTAAGGACAGAGAGATGAGAGCCTCAATTCGCATTCAGCTCGGAGAAGCCCTCTTAGGCGCTTGTCCCGCATGGCCCCCTTCAGCAGAGCATCAAGCCCCATCTATCTTCCACACCTCACGAGCTTCTACCACACGCCGCTGCCGTCTAGGGCACCACTTGAGCGAGCTTCATCCTAAGCTGATTCCACTAGATCCCAAGAGTCGACCCTCTCGCAATGTGGTCACCAACCCATCTCAACTAAACTGCCACTATCTACCCCGATATGCCCACTAACCAAGTCTCCATTCCACAGTCGAAACCACCATGACTACCTCTTGATCGCTGCCAGAGTCCTAATGATCGAAGCCCTAACTCTTCTTTCCTCTCCCTGCAACTTTGCTCCATTTCGAGTTTCCTCCATATTCTACTGTCGTCATCCTTGAGAGCCAGCCAGCCACCTCCACCCTTCACCCATCCTAGTCCTGAGGCCGTTTATCCCCTATTTTTTAGTAATATCTCGAGCTCTCCACAGTCATCTCCTCTGACAAGCCTGACCATCGTGCCTTCTATTGATATGATGATTTGCATGATTCGTTTATCCATTCCCAACCTAGAATCCTAAGTTTGAGGCCACTTCCTATAATTTAGAGGTCAATTGCATAGTTTTTCATCATTGGGACTTGATGGCTATGAATGACAGTTTTTAGACCTCTACATATGGATTAGATACTGCTGGGAATTGTTTGATGTGCAGGGAAGGAAGAACTTGTGCAGAAAAATGATGAAGACTCACTTGTTCGATGCATCAATTTTTGGAGGAAATTTCTCACACTCCAGGTGCAAGAAATATGGAAAATAACATATCATTGGAAATCTCGTCAATTCAAGAATCCAACGCATTAAACGGATTATGAATCGGAGCTGAAACGAGGAAGTTATGACCGAAAAAAAACTGCGCGCTGAACAGGAGATAGACCGTGGTCGTAGACCGCGGTCTACTGAGGCATTTTTGCTAGACCGCAGTTGTAGACCGCAGTCTACTGAGACGAATTTCTGAGACGCACAAACTTTCATCCCACACTGGTTAAACCAAGAAAGGAGGGAGTGCATATACTCTATATATAGTAGTGCATACCCAACAAAGAGGGTGAGATACAAGAGTGGAAGAAAAAGGCACCAACTCAACTATGAGAAGAGGGACCTCAACAACAATTCGTAAAGTCGGGATCTGGAGATTCGACTTCACTATCTAGAGTTCTTTCTGTCCCTTTTCTTCTGATTTTCAATATGTTGTCTTCTCTTTTAACTCTTGTAGTTTATTCGAATATGTGGAACTAATCCCCTAGATTCCTAGGGGGATCAATGGACCCTTTTCTATGTCTTAAGTAAAGTTCTTTCCTTTCACATGTATGATTTTGTCGAGGTATGCCTCCTTCGTGTTATTTATGCAATTTCATATTTCATACTTTCTTTTGGCCTGATCAACCACGAGATCGAACTTGAGACAGTGAGGAGCCTCGGAAGAGGGAATCGAGGTCATGCTAGAGATTGCATAATCTAGGTTAGCTTATGCCAACAGGTGAGGTTATTCGTGCTAGTGCATCAGAAGATGGTGAGCACCTTAAATAGCCATTTAGGGTTGGTTTAGTTTGGCCTTTCAACATTAATCGCCTAGGAATATAGTGAATTAGTGTCTTCGGCTTATGTACATTTGTATGACATCGGAAGGTGCGTACGATGGAAGTGGGGAAACCCTAGAACCCTAGATTAATAACATGATAGAATTAATTGTGTGAAAGATGGATTCTTGCTTAAGACTAAAATCGGTGAAGTTGTGAACCTTAGGAGCTTCTCATCGATTGATTTCTGTCTGTTTACTTTCTGTCTTTTTAATTACTTACATCTACTCAACTGATTCAATTGACTTGGCTTGGAATTAGTTGTGCCAATTTTAGTACTTAGCATAAGAGTCCTTGTGGGAACGACACTCTACTTACTCTGTATTACTTGTCTGCGATACGTATACTTGTGTGCGTTATCCTCAATCACTCGCAACAAGTTTTTGGTGCTGTTGCCGGGGATTCTTTTTCTACTAACCTAATACCAAGCAACTGTTCTTCGGCCAAGTTGTTTTTCTTTATTTCACTTGTTATATTGTTGTCTGTTTAGGTGAGATTTTCCATCTTGCATGCGAAGAAGAGACCAAAGAGAGCTACTTCAATCCGATCCGGAAATAGAACGAACCCTTCGAAGAAGGCTAAGAGAGCAAGGGCAACCTTAAGAAGCCATGGAGCACGGACAAGGAGCTGAAGTAGTGCCATAGCAATGTCAGAAAATAATCAAGGAATATGCACAACCCCAATTTGTGAATCAGTCAAGCATTATCAAGCCATTGGTGCAAGACCATACTTTCATCCGTGATTCAAATGCTTCAAACCTCATGTTCTTTTGGAGGAGCACCGAATGATGGCCCCCGTGTGCATTTAGCTAAGTTCTTGGAGATATGCGATACTTTCCGATTTAATGGAATCTCTCTCGAGTACATCCGCATGTCTCATTTCTCTTTTTCTCTCAGGGACAAAGCGAAGTCGTGGTTGTTGTCACTCCCCCTGAACACTCTCAACACATGGGAGACAATCATTGAGAAGTTCTTGGCTCAATATTTTCCACCATAAAAAAATGATGAAGCTAAAGAACGACATTATGACCTTCAAGCAGCAACACTCGGAATCTTTTTATGAAGCGTGGGAGAGGTTCAAGGAGCTGCAACAAGCATGCCCCCATCATTGCATTGAGATTTGTACACTGGTACAGATTTTTTTATAATGGTTTATTGGAAAACTGTTGATCTTCTCTTGATGCTGTTGCAAGTGGCTCGATCATGAACAAATACCCTGAGGAAGCCTATGAATTGCTTGAGGAGATGGCACGAGATGGCACCAATGGCCATCCGAGAGGACAATGGGGCGCGGAGCTACCGAGATACATGCAATCGTTGCCTTAACATCTCTCTCTACTAAGATGGATGCTTTGTTCAAGGAGGTCACGTCATGGAAGAACGAAGGAGTGGGGCAAGGCTATGAAACCACTGAGGAAGGAACATCCATGGAACAGGTGCAAGGATTTCAAGAGACGGCCAACTACATTAGAGGCAACCCGAGGAATAATCTGTACTCAAACATGTACAATCCGGGTTGGAGAAATCATCCCAACTTCTTCTATGCCAACAACAACAATAGGGCCAACCCACAACCGGGATTCCAATCAACTCAGAAGCAACAATCTTCGGATCCTGATCCCCTCTCGAGATTAGAGGACACTTTTCTCCAATTTATGAAACCTACACAAGAAACACCTACTGCTGTGCAATTAAATTCTAATCAAATTGTTATCTTGCAATCACAGATGCGTAATGTGGAGACTCAAATCGGTCAGTTGGCTCAAGCAATCAACTCCCGACTTATTGGAGCATTACCAAGCGACACGGAGATCAATCTAAGAGGTCAAGGACATGAACAAGTGAATGCCATCACACTTCAGAGCGGGAAAGAACTGAACAACTCGCTAGAGGAGGTTAGACCACGGTTTACGACCATGGACCAAGAGGGATGCAGAACCAATAAGCATCTTGAGGCACACCAGGACATCAACATTGACCTTCCTCAGATCAAGGAAGCTAAAGGGAATGCATTGAAGCCAATTCAAACCTATCCACCTCTCCCTTTCCCTCAAAGAGCTCAAAAGGGGAAAGTCGAGCAACAATTTTGTACGTTCTTGGATATTTTCAAGAAATTGCATATTCACATTCCTTTTGCTGAAGCTCTTGAACAGATGTCAAACTACGTCAAATTCATAAAAGAAATCATCTCAAAGAAGTGTAGGCTTGGCGACTATGAGACCGTGGCTCTAGCTGAAGAGTGTAGTGCAATTCTTCAACGTAAGCTACCTCAAAAACTCAAGTATCCAGGTAGTTTCACTCTTTCTTGCTCTATAGCTAAAGATTTTCAAGGTAAGGCATTATGTGATCTTGGTGCTAGTATTAACCTAATGCCTTTTAGAGATCTAGGAATAGGAGAAGTGAAACCTAAGTCTATTACTCCTCAATTTGTGGATCGATCAATTGCATATGCTCGTGGAGTAATTGAAGATGTTCTTGTGAAAATTGATAAGTTTATCTTTCCGGTTGATTTTGTTGTTCTTGATTATGAGGAGGATCGAAACATCCCTATTATTCTTGGAAGAGCTTTCTTAGCTACAGGTCGTGCATTGATGGACGTGGAGAAAGAAGAGCTCACAATGAGGGTTGATAAGGAAAAGGTGACTTTTAAAGTATTCCGTTCCGTGGATCCAATATCTAATGAAAGCTTCTCCACTGATGTCATTGATAGGCACACTAATCACAACTTTCAAGTGGGCCAAAGTAGGGATGTACATGAAATGAATCAAGATGTTGATCAACATTGTGATGATGAGCAACATGAAAACATGCAGTCGGTGGTGATAATTTTAAGAGAGCCAAAGAAGTTGGCTAATCCTCTAGGGAAATTGCCTGATCCAACAGAAGCATGTGTGATGAGGAGATGACGTGGCAAAAAGACTATGATAAGAGAATTTCAACCTAGTCAATTAGTTCTTTACCATGATTCTCCATTTAAATTCTTTCCAGGAAAGCCCCAGTTACGATGGTCGGGACCATTCCAAGTGATTCAAGTCTTGCCGTATGATACTGTTGAGCTAATGAATGAAAAGATGAAGGTAAAATTCAAGGTGAACAAACATCGTTTGAGGACATATCAAGGGGATACCATCAATCGGGAGGAATCCTCAACTCAAGGACAAAGAGGATGACGAGACCGTGAGTCGAGCCAAAGACTTTAAACGCGGCGCTCCTTGGGAGGCAACCCAAGATTGGAATAAGTTTTTGTTTCCTCTTTGGTTATTTTATGGATTTTAGTTTATGATCATTATTTTCTTTTGATTAGTTTTTATTGCATTTAGTAAACATGGACCGAGATGTAGAAAACCGAAAACCAACAAAACACCTCGTAGACAATGGTCCATAGACCATGGTCTACTGAGAGCATCTTCGATCCTGTTTAGTAGACCATGGTCCATTATAGTCGAACAGCAAATCGAGCTTCCAGACTGTGGTTCATAGAGCCAAAACCAAACTTTGGTTTCCAAGGCTCGGGATTTTGGGTATTTAAAGACATCTTCTAGGTTTGTAGGCCCCACTCCACATTCTTGCCTCCTTGCCTCCATTGAAGAGATAGAAGCTCTCTAATCTCCCACTCTCTCTCTCTCTAGAAAGGGCAGCAACATCCTTCTCTTCCAAGAACAAATCGCCGACAAGCTCGGAATCCCCGTGGAATAGCACCCATCCCCACCTTCCACAAGTGATGAAGATGCCCAAGAGAGAGAAGCGAATGAATCCTCTGAAGAATGAGCCTCCATCCATTGAGTACAATGTTTTGTTTAGTTTTGGGAGTGCAAACATATGCCTTGTTTGTTTAGATTCTCTATTTAGTTGTTGGTTTTCTCATGCACTTTGATCTATGCGTTTAGATTAGGTTTGCATTTAGATAGTAGTTGCATAATAGGTAATTCTAGGTTGCATGGTTGCATAATAGGTAATTCTAGGTTGCATGGTGTGATTTGCTCTTACGTATAAAAAAATTTGCAGAAAAGCTTTTGAAAAACCGATTGGTCCTTGTTCCATCATGACTATTAATGGCTGAAAATTCAAAACATGATTGGATTTGAGATTGCAACAACCTAAGGATATATTTTAGAAAGTTGTCAAGATGCCCAAACCCCATTATTTTCACGACACTCTTGCAATAAGATAGCTTAAAATGACCGTTGAAATTACTTGGTTGTATGGCTCACATGAGAATGGGCAAGAATATGAACCTAGATATCCTACAAAGGCAACTGGAGAAAGAAACAGAATTCTGAAAAAGTGAAAAATCATATGAAGCGCATAATTATGAGTTTAATGAAAAGATGTGCCAAGGCGCTGAGCATTGTTATACTGGCTTGAGTGGAATTCAGTGCAAAATGCATATGCAATACTGCTCGGCATGTGCTCGTAGTGGAAGTAGTCCATTATTCGAAGCTGAGGATAGATCCGAAGGGGTATCTCAAAATCTAACGCCTTTGACCAACTGGGACAGGAGCCATTGGTCGATTCCTCGCTATACGGGCCTAACTCTTGGACATGGCACTCAGAGTCGTACACCACCAGATAAAGAACAAAGTTAAAAGAAACTAGCCGAATTGTCAAGGGTAATGTCTAGGGAAGTGTTCGAGTCTTTTGATTGTTTGCTCGACTAACTTAGCTATTGATTGGGCACTTGAACTATTTTAAGAGTGTTTTGCACTAACACCGCACGGGTAAGGGCTGAATGACTATGAAAAATTTGACATCCTAATGTAGAAGCATTCGAAGTGAAGGTTGCGTGACGAGTAAGAAGCCATTTTTGAAAATGTGTTGGGACCAACTTGGTTTAAATCTTTTGATTGCATGTTCTTAATTGTTGTCCTGGACGAGCAAAAGTCTAGGTTTGGGGGTGCGTTGATATAATGATTTGTATGATTTGTTTATCCATTTCCGACATAGAATCTTAAGTTTTAGGCCACTTCCAATACATTTAGAGGTTAATTGCATAACTTTTCATTATTAGGATTGAATTATTATAAATGATAGTTTTCAGAGCTTTACATATGGATTAAATACTATTGGGAGTCGTGTGATTTGCAGGGAAGGAAAGAACATGTGTAGAAAAATGAAGACATGGCTTGTTCAATGTAGCAAATTTTGAAGGAAATTTCTCATATTCTCTATATAGAAATATGGCAAAAAATATATCATCGTAAAGCTTGTCGAGTAAGGACTCCAACGCATTAAACAGATCACAAATCCGAGCTAAAACAAGGAAGTTCTAGTCGAACAGAGGAAACTGCACACAGAGGACAGCTTAGTAGACTGCGGTCTACAGAGAATTTTCAGTGGAAAAACATAGAGAAAGGTCCATAGACCGCGGTCTACTGAGAAAGTTTGCTAGGGTCCACAACTCTCTGTCCCACACTGATCAAACCGAGATTAGAGGAAGTATACTTGCTCTTTATATAGTGGTGTACCCCTACAAATGAAGATATATACATACATATAGATAAAAGTTGAAGAGAAGAAGAAAGGCAACAATCAAGGAATAGGAGAAGAGGGACCATAGTAACAAATCGTAAAGTCGGGATCGAGAGATTCGGCTTCACCATCTAGAGTTTTTTCTGCCCCTTTTCTTATGATTTTTATAATGTTGTCTTCTCTTCCAACTCTTGTATTTCATTCTAGTATGTTGAACTAAACCCCTAGATTCCTAGAGGGATCAATGGAACATTTTCAATGTTTTAAGTAAGGCTCTTCTTTCGTACCTGCGATTTTGTCGAGGCATGCCTCCTAGGTATTATTTATGCATTACGCAAATTTCGTTCTTCATGCTTTCTCTTGGTTTGATCACCCATGAGATCGAACTTGAGACAGAGACGAGCCTCAGGAGAGGGAATTGAAGTCATGCTAGAAATTGCGTAATCTAGGTTAGCTTATGGCGAGAGGTGAGGTTATTCGTGCAAGTGCATCGGGAGATGGTGAGCACCCTAGATAGCCATTTAGGGTTGGTTTAGTTTGATCTTTCAATATTAATCGCCTAGAGATACAGTGGATTAGTGTCTTTTGCTCAGGTACATTCGTAAGATATTGGGAGGTGCGTGCGATGGTTGTGGGAAAACCTTGGAACCCTAGGCTAATAACAAGACAGAATTAATTGTGTGAAAATGGAATTCTTGCTTAAGACTAGAATTCGGAAAGTTGTGACCTTAGGAGCTTTTTAATCTGCTAATTTATGTCTGTTTCCCTTTTGCCTTTCTATGTACTTGCATTCTACTTAGTCTATTTGATTTACTTGGCTTAGAATTGGTTATGCTAATTTTAGTGATTAGTAGGAGAGTCCTCGTGGGAACGATACTCTACTTATTCTATATTACTTGTCTGTGATACGTATACTTGCGTTCACTCCCTTAATTACGCTGTCGCAACCCCAAAAAAAATCGAGTTTACGATATTATGTCTAAAAAATACATAAATAAACAAAAAGGAGTAGCCACTAATCATTTATAGAATTAATCCTAAGATTGATTAGAAACCTATTATTCACCTAAGGGAGCATGACGCTAATTGTTGACCCCTGAGGTGGTATCCCAAGACTCGCCTACCATGAGCGTGTTTCGGAGTCATGGTAGCGGGCAACGTGCTAGGAGGGCACGTTATTGACTAAGTGTGAGGTGTTGGGTTGCGATGTGCATGACTGCTCAAGCAAGGCACTGTGATGGTGCTTGATCATGAGACGGGTTCTCGATCATAATTGTGGTTGCAGGCACAAGGGAAGCGATGGAGCCCAGAGACTATCTCCCGGGATACGTGCTACAAATGTTATGGAGCGCTTGGCAGCGTTTCTTGGAGCTGATGCGGGCCACAGTGGAAGGATCAATCAAGTCCCTGGATCACAACCTGCCTTATTGGGAGCAGCGGGAATCATGGCAAGGATCCAATCAATCCATGATTGGGGGAGGCAATAATGGATACGCCTAGAAGCCACTTATGGAAGTCAAGCACGCCAGATATGGAAGTTGACCAAGGATCGGGGGATCCAACAGGGCAAGCGGATTCTTAGGAGGAGAATCAGCCCTATCCATGGAAGCTAGGTGTGCCAGATCTGGAAGCTTGCAAGGATCAGGGATCCAACATGGCAAGAGGAATCTCAGGAGGAGAATATTCCCGACACACATGGAAAGTCTTGATGGTGATTGGTCAACTACCTTGTATAGACTTGTCGTTAGGGAAAGTCTTGATTACTTGGCATATTTGCTTGGTGGGCTTCGTGTATAAATAGGCGTGGACTCTCATTTGAGTCATAGAGATTCAGGGAGTCATTCGAGGAATTAGGAGGCATCCAAATTCACAACAGAGAGAGCAAGCAACTGAGGGCACGAGGGACACACTGAGAGGAGAGTGTGAGTGCTGAGTCTGTGTTGTAAGGAGTCGAGTGAGGAGTGCAAGCAATTGGAACGATGAGGCATATACTAGACCGGAGTCTGTAGTTGGGTTTTTTTATACTTCTTGTGATATAATACAAGTTAGTTTTTCCCAACCTTTTCTGTGTTGCTTTGATCGTTTCTAGTCTTGTGAGCCTCGGTTGTGTGGGAATTTTGTGGCTGGTCAGCAGAGCGAGCTGTTGATGCCTAGCAGTTCCAAGGTACTCGAGTGGTATTCGAGTAGCGCCCTTGGCCTCGTGACAATTGGTATCAGAGCCTGAAGGTACCAAGGAGTTGGTATCATCCCCAATTTCGGCTAAATTACAACCGTGACGACTCGATCGATGGAGGCACTACGGGAACGAATGGTGTCCTTGGAGAGGCAAGTTGCCGCATTCATAGAAGTTGCTCCCTTGATGAACGCTGTACATGAGCGCATCCTTGCACTCGAAGACAATGTCGGAGAGGGCGATGACCTTGGTGGGACGCTGATGGACCTTGTGTAGGTCCTTGTCTCCGATGTCGTTACGTTACGAGACGATGTGGTCTTGATCAAGCGACAACTAGCTACTCAGGGAGTAGCATCGGGGAGTGAGACTCGGTGGAAGGTGAAGATCCCTGAGCCCAAGGCATTCAAAGGTACTCGGAGTTCGAAGGAGTTGGAGAACTTCCTTTGGGACATGGAGACTTACTTCAATGCTGCAAAGGTCCTAGAGGTGGATAAGGTCATGGTGACCACCATGTACTTGGCAAATGATGCGAAGCTATGGTGGCGGATGCGGGTCCAGGATGCACTCAGTGCTGGGCGACCACGTATTGAGACATGGGAAGCGCTGAAGCAGGAATTGAAAGAGCAATTCCTACCGAGCAACACGGCGTGGGTGGCTCGGGACACACTCGGGAAGCTGAAGCAAGCCAGCTCGGTGCAGGAATATGTCAAGCAGTTCGGCTTATTGATGCTTGATGTGACGGACATGTCAGAAACGAATAAGTTGTATACGTTTCTGAAGGGTCTGCAGCCATGGGCTCAACTAGAGCTCAGACGCCGAGGTGTGAAGGACCTTTCAACGGCCCTAGCAGCGGCTAATGCGTTGTTCGACTTGCGCAACACTCATGTTGAAGACGGGGTGGAGGAGGCGCAAGGTGAGGACAAGGACAAGGTGTCCAAGTCCAAGGCCAAAGGGAAGGAACAGCAAGGGTAAGAACAGGCTCACTCATGAGGACAAAGGGAAAGAGAAGGAGAATGAGGGAGACGGCTCCTTGAAGGACCCTTGGACTCACCCCGGTTGCTTCATATGCAAAGGTCCTAGCAAGGTAAAGGATTGGTCGAAGTGAGAGAAGCTCTCGACGTTGGTTGATCAGGACTCCGATGAGGAGGTAGTGGTACATGCCTCCATGTTGCAGGTGCTGGGCGCACTTCGTTCTGATCGACGGAAGGCTGCGTATGGATTATTGTTCATGGACATGCTACTCAATGGGCGAAAAGTGTCGGCATTGGTAGACACAGGAGCATCCAACACATTCGTGTTGGACAGGATGGTGCGACCACTTGGGCTGAAAGTGGAGTGGCACAACTCCGAGTTGAAGGCAGTCAACTCGAAGAGCCAGCCAATAGGTGGCCTGGCTAAGGGAGTTCCCATCAAGATGGAGTCTTGGGAGTGAAGCCTTGATGTTATGGTTGTCCCGCTGGATGACTAGGACCTGGTTCTTGGGAACAACTTCTTCGTGGAGGCCTCGGTTATAGTCTCCATGCACCTGGGTAGATTCATGATTGGTGATCAACAACACCCATGCTTTATTCGAGGATACAAAGGTTTCAATTGCAACAAGGGGGTTACGACATAAACTGTGTCTGCCATGCGGGTAGCATGAGGGAGGAAGAAGAGCTACCCCACCTACTTGGCGGATGTAGGCGAAGCGGGGGCCCAATGTGTTGGCCCAAAAGCCAGAAGTACCTTTGGAGAGCGCAAAGGTATGTGGGAATCTTCAGGGTGTGATGCCTGAAGAGTTACCAGTAGGTCTACTACCACGGAAGGCGGTGGACCATGAGGTGGAGGAAGCCATTGTGAAGGAGCGGGTGCTCAGGCTTCCTAACTTGGAGAAGCCCTCCAAAGTGCATGGTGACTGTGCAGTTGGAGGCATGCTCATGCGGGATAGGCACTCTGTTGCAAGCCGGAAGCTGAGGACTGTGGAGCAGCGCTACTCAGCAAACAGGAGGGAGAGATTTGGTGCCATCCCTCGACAAACTTCAGAGTTCCTGAAGGACATCCGGGCTGCGGTGCAATAGAACAAGGGTTACCAGCTCTTGGTGGAGCAGGTAAAGGATGGCACGGTGTGGCGCTATCGACTGAAAGATGGGCTACTCTATGAGAAGGGTGGTCGCCTATATGTCCCTTGTGGAGGGGGACTACATCGCAGACTCATGGAGGAGTGCCATGACAGCCAGGGGGCTGGACATCGAGGCCGGGAGTGTGTGCTGGCGCTCCTCTCAAGGTCATATGCTTGGCCTAGGATGTCAGAAGACGTCAAGCGGTACGTCAATGTCTTAGCAGCATACCACGTAGCAAAGTCGACGATGGCATTGACCTCTTCTAGTGAGGGAGGTTTGTTAGACCCCTTAGATGGTATCCCAAGACCCGCCTACCATGAGCGTGCCTCAGAGTCATGGTAGCGGGCAACGTGCTAGGAGGGCACGTTATCGACTAAGTGTCGAGGTGTTGGGTCGCGATGTGCATGACTGCTCAAGCAAGGCACTGTAATGGTTCTCGATCATGATTGTGATTGCAGGCACAAGGGCAGCGATGGAGCCCAGAGACTATCTCCCGGGATACGTGCTACAAATGCTATGGAGCGCTTGGCAGCGTTTCTTGGAGCTGATGCGGGCCACAGTGGAAGGATCAATCAAGTCCCTGGACCACAACCTGCCTTATTGGGAGCACGGGAATCACGGCAAGGATCCAATCAATCCATGATTGGGGGAGGCAATAATGGATACACCTAGAAGCCACTTATGGAAGTCAAGCATGCCAGATATGAAAGTTGACCAAGGATCGGGGGTCCAACAGGGCAAGCGGATTCTTAGGAGGAGAATCAGCCCTATCCATGGAAGCCAGTTGTGCCAGATCGGGAAGCTTGCCAGGATCAAGGATCCAACATGGCAAGAGGAATCTCAGGAGGAGAATATTCCCGGCACACATGAAAAGTCTTGATGGTAATTGGTCAACTACCTTGTACAGACTTGTCGTTAGGGAAAGTCTTGATTACTTGGCATATTTGCTTGGTGGGTTTCGTGTATAAATAGCTGTAAACTCTCATTTGAGTCATAGAGATTCGGGGAGTCATTCGAGGAATCAGGAGGCATTCAGATTCACAACAGAGAGAGCAGGCAACTGAGGGCACGAGGGACACACTGAGAGGAGAGTGTGAGTGTTGTGTCTGTGTTGTGAGGAGTCGAGTGAGGAGTGCAAGCAGTCGGAACTGTGAGGCATTTACTAGATTAGAGTCTGTAGTTGGGTTTTTTTTTATACTTGTTGTGATATAATACAAGTTAGTTTTTCCCAACCTCTTCTGTGTTGCTTTGATCGTTTCTAGTCTTGTGAGCCTCGGTTGTGTGGGAATCTTGTGGCTGGTCAGCAGAGTGAGCTGTTGATGCCTAACGGTTCCAAGGTACTCGAGTGGTATTCGGGTAGCGCCCTTGGCACCGTGACACTAACCACCTAGGCTTTTATTGTCGGTCTTGAGCTAAGTTGGATCCAGGGGTTCTGTTACGCTCGAAAGGCTCGCAAGCCCATTGACACGGCCTAAATCAGTACCCTAGCAACGTTTCTAAATTTGCCTTAGTTTATTTAATGCCATATTTTCTCATCTTATGACCAAATACGCAAAGAACGCAAGGACGATGTATGAAATTCCTCAAGAAACAAGACACTACTTTTCCAAAGAAATTGCATGGCATATGCATGTTGACACTAAAATGATGCAATGATAAACGATTGAAAGCAACTTATACACCCTATCAATAGCTTGGAGCCCACTGTTAATTCATGATCATGACTAAACTTAGTCAAAAATTCTTGAAAGAAAGAAGAATGGATAGATGAAGGACCAATCACGACTTATGAAGGACGTGAATACATCCATTAGTACAAGCATGAAACCTAATGATTTACAAGTCAGCCATCTATGAATCAATCTACTCAAACAAATCATCAATCCAAATCAAGAAATCACAAGCAAGGGAGTGATCTTTGATCAAAATTGTATTTCATTAGATCAAGGCTGCGACAAGGACAATCCCATCAAAATATTATCATTTGGTATCAATGAAAAATATGTCCTTCCACGAAGCAAACGGCAAAGTTTTAGACCAAGAAGACTTAAATAAATTAGATTCTCGTAATGACCCATCTGATCCTAAACGTAATGAATCATGAACCTATGATCGGCTACGACAAGGAAACCAAGTGGGAAAATCAAGCAATCGGCTAAAGCCATCCTAATACCAACGGCCTAATCACATTCAAACAATTCAACCTATTATAAGACACGTCATGGGGAGCAACCATAATTTAACATGTTAATAACAAACATCAATGAATGGCTAATCATGAGACTCAGTGACGAACAACAATGGCAGGATAAATATGAGGATTAACGAGTGCAAAAATAGCAGCAAAGTAACAATATGAAGTTGAAGCAACAGTCATCCAATAACCAAAACGACTGAATGTTGGAGAGAAATGACGAGGCTTACCTAGCGCACCCGTAGCAGAATTGGCTCTATGTGTCGTCGACCCGAGCAGCAATGTCCTCTCGCAGAATTGTCCTTGTCCCCATCCAAAAGCTCCACAGAATGGTCACCATTTTTCTTTTCTTTTTTTTTTGAATATCCTCCCTCCTATTTTTCAATCTTCAGTCCTCTCTTCTATATCCTTTTTCTTCTAGTTAAACCGAGGCAAAAGGAATATATTGAGACTCAAAATCAGCCATGTATCTTTTAATTTCTGATTCCATAGAGCTGCAGTAATATTTCCTTTCCCTTTTTACTCAATTCTTTCAGCTGAAATATTATCAGTCCATATCAGTTGTGAGATTGCCCATTTTCTCTTCTCCTCAGCTGAGAACGAATTTTGTCTTTCCTTTCTAATTTTTTTTGATAAACGTTCACCATGCTAGTGAGCATTGAAAAGAAGAATCCCACAAAAGGCCTCAGAATTAGTGAGAAACGAATTTCTGAATCTAACTGGCATATACGGGCCGGCCCTGCACACTGAGGCTCGGTGATTTTCTCATACTGATTCTAGATCTTTCAATATTTCACTCTATTTTTATATTAATCCTGCATGAGGTAGATCCAAATGCCACAAGATTGCTCAAATTGGACCTCCCAATAAATTGATATGATTTTTCCCACGAAATCGCCACAACCCGATTACTGTTCACAGGTTAGGCAATTTTCCTTCAAAAAATTGTATCTCCCTCTCCAAGATGAATTTCTGGTCCAAAATCCATCAAACAAAAGGTAACTCAATGATCTTCATGATGAATTCAAATTTGCTCACTTTTAACTCTGTTAAGTCCATCTAGCTAGCCTCTAAAATCCCATCTAGCTGCTAATACTAATAGTTCTATGCCTTGAACGAGTTTGACCATCGAGTATTTCTTCTCGAGCTAAAATGAGGTGCCTACAGCTGCCCCTCTATGAAGCGACTCTCGATGATAAGTCAGAGATCTTGAAAAGAGTGTCGTTTCAAAGACAAATATAATGACCTAATTTTAGATCGAAGAAGATTGTGATTTCCCTTGAGACAATGATCTTTCAAATCAAGTTTTTCCTTTTCTCCTTTCTTTTTCTCTCTTTTTGCATCATTTTCATCTTTCATTTTTTCTTTTTTCCTTCTCTCTTTTTTTTTATAACTAAATTGCCTCAAACCATAAAGAAGGTAACTAGTTGGATGTTGAGTGGAATATCATAACAGAAATGCACGTTGGGAACCATAAAGAAGGTAACTAATTGAATGTTGAGTGGAATATCATAATAGAAATGTGCTTTGGGCACAAGGATAAGTTCATGCTCAGGGCATGAGTAGTAAGAGGATACGCTACTGGGCATAGAAATAAATTCACACTCAAGGCATGAGGAAGGGAAGGATACACTGCTGGACGTACAAAGGGATATGCACAGTTGAGCGCAACAAAAGAGGCCACACAGTTGAGCATGAGGGAGAAGTGCGCAGTTGAGCACAAGGGGGGAAGGAAATCATGAGTTGAGTGCGAAGGGATAAGCACGCAGTTAAGCGTGAGAAGGAGGTGCGCAGTCGAGCAAGGTAGAAGAAAAGCAAGCAGTCGAGCATGATAAGCACACAATCGAGCATGAAAGGATAAGCACACAGTCAAGTGTGAAAAAGAAGGTGCGCAGTTGAGTGCAAGGTAGAAGAAAAGCAAGCAGTTGAGCGTGAGAAGGAGGTGCGCTGTCGAGCGCATTGTAGAATAAAAGCACGCAGTTGAGCGTGAGCGTAAAAGGATAAGCACGCAGTCCTGCGTGAAAGGATAAGCATGCAGTCGAGCCTGAAATAGAGGTGCGTGGTTGAGCGCGAGGTAGAAGAAAAGCACGTGGCTGAGCGTGAAAGGATAAACACATAGTTGAGCGTGAGAAAGAAATGCACAATAGAGTGCGAGGAAGAAAGGCACGCAATTGAGTATGAAAAAGAAGTGTGCAATCGAGCGCGAAGAGTCATGTGCTATCAAGCACGAGTTTGTCAGAACTATCATCTTTGCTTGTTGTTAGGTTGAAGCCAATTATTCTACAATTGCTCCCTTGATTGGGCTCATGACGACACGTCTGCTCTTCACCTTGGGATTCACCATTGAGTCGTCACTCGTAGCTCACCCCTGCCATCTTTTGCTTAACCAGGTTTCGAATCATCCTGAGGAAGATGCCTCTTGGAATTTCCTTCTACCTATTTGGAAAGTCATGGAACAAACCATGCTGTCATCAGTTCCATTCTAAATAGCCCGAATCACAATGAGTGAAGTAATTCAAGTGTAGATGTATGAGATTTTTCACTTTGTAACCAACTTAAGGAGTGGTTGTGTTCCCTTTGAAAAGAAAAGCTACTAGTGCAGACATGATTCGCAATATAAAGGTAAGGGAAGGGAATTTGTTGAATCCTTCAGATTTCAATGGATACAACAGTTTGATCCCATTTCGAGAAGCGCCCCCTTGAGATCCCACGTATACCTTTCCTGATTTTCAAATCATTTGCCTTTGACCTCTCAAATCACGACTTCGGCATTGTGCCCGAGGAGTTCCGCATCATTGTGCTCAAGGCAACAGTTTTTTCCCCAACTTTTTCCTAAATTGTGCAATGTGCAACGACCTAGCGAGGAGATTCTCTTTTTTTTTTTTAATTCTCAAATTTCTCTCCTTTTGGTACGACTATCCCTTGAAGAAGTAGCTGCACCTCTTAGTTCCCTAACTTTTGCCTAGGTCGCCTTTCGAGTTTTGAGCCCAGCAGGAATATCATTCATCTCTCCTTTTGCAACGACTGCCCATTTTTGAGTTTGCAGTCGCACCTCTCTTTCCCTAACTTTTGCCTAGACTACCCTTTCGGGTTTTTAGCCTAGTAGGAATATCATTTTTTTCTCAAATTTATTCAGAAGTCATACAGTAATGCTCCCTTTAGGTGAAATACTTCTTTAATGAATCAACATTAACAATGCTTGGGATTTCCTGACCATCCATGTTAGTAATGATCATAGCACTACCAGAAAATACTTTCATAACGACATAGGGGCCCTTATATTTTGGAGTGAACTTGCCCCGGGAATCAGGAGTGATATGCAACACCTTGCACAACACTAAGTCATCAAGCTTAAATTTGCGGTGTTGGACCTTTTTATTCAAGGCACGGGCCATGCGCTTATGATAGCATTGACCATGACAAAGTGCCATGAGCCTTTTTTTCATCAATAAGGTTCAACTGCTCATAACGCTGCTTTGTCCACTCAGCTTCCTCTAGCTTGGATTCACCGAGGACCCTCAGTGAAGGAATTTCTAGTTCAACAAGCAACACCGCTCCAGTGCCATGAACCAAGGAGTATGGTGTTTCCCCAGTCGATGTACGAATTGAAGTGCGATATGCCAAAAGTGCCCATGGAAGCATTTTGTGCCAATCCTTGTATGAAACAATCATCTTTTCAATGATTCTTTTAAAATTCTTATTGGCTACCTCTACCGCTCCATTCATTTGGGGCCGATATGGAGATGAGTTGCGATTCTTAATCTGGAACCGCTCGCACAGGTCATCAACAAGCTTGTTGCTGAAAATCTTTGCATTGTAAGAGATAATTGTTTCAGGTACACCATATCGAGTGATCAAGTTGTGCTTGAGGAAGCGGGCTACTACTTTTGCAGTCACTGATGCATAAGATTCAGCCTCAACTCACTTCGTGAAATAGTCAATAGCCACCAAAATAAAGACATGTCCATTTGATGCTTTTGGAGAGATTGGGCCAATCACATCGATGCCCCTTATTGCAAAGGGCCATGGTGCGGACATTGGGTGTAACTCATTTGGGGGTGACTTGGCTTGATTTGCATAAATCTGACGTAAATGACAATGTTGCACGTGTCTCACACTATCTGTTTCCATGGTAGACCAGAAGTAACCAAGCCACATAATCTTCTTTGCAAGCATGTGCCCACTCATATGAGGCCAGCAAACCCCTTTATGCACTTCTTTCATTATTAGTTCTGCCTCCCTGGCATCTATGCATCTCAAGAGCATCGAATCAAATGATTTTCGATACAAGACCTCTCCACTCAAGAAATAGTAGCATGCCAAGCGTCGAATAACTTTCTTATCTTGTTGATTCGCATGTTGAGGATATTCGCCCATGCTGCAGTATCGCTTGATGCCTGTATACCATTGTTTGCCATCTTCGCTCTCGACCATGTTACAATGGGCTGGGTGTTCATTGATTCCTATCTCCAATGGCTCAATCAGGTCTTCTTTGGAGATTCTGACCATTGAGGCAAGTGTTGCTAATGCATCTGCAAACTGATTCTTCGTGCATGGAGTGTAAGTAAAAGTAATCTTTTTGAATTTCTTCGCCACTTCTCTAGGTGCTCATGGTATAGTATCAATTTGGGATCTCTAGTTTTCCACTCTCCCATAGTTTGAAGGATGATGAGCATCCAGTCACCGTATACTTCTAGCATGTGAATCTTGAACTCAAGGGCTGCTTTTAACCCTAGTATGCAAGCTTCATATTCGGCGACATTATTGGTGCAGGGGAATGTTACTTTCACTGCAACTGGGTAGTGTCATCCTTTCGGAGAAATTAGGACTACCCCAATATCGCATCCCATTGAATTTACAGCTCAATCAAAGTACATCGTCCAGTATGGTTCATTATCTAATTCACTTTCAACTTGCATGATCCCGTCGTGTGGAAGTTCATAATTAATTAAGGTTTGGTCATCAATTGGGAATTCAACGAGACAATCTGCCAAAGCCTGCCCTTTTATTGACGTGCGCGACACAAACTGTATGTCATATTTTGTGAGTTGGACCTGTCACTTGGCTATGTTCTTTATAGAAGCTAGTTTCTCTAATAAGTAGTGCAAACGGTCTGCTTTGGATAGTAGATGTACGGTATAGTACAACGTATAGTGCCAAGGATGTTGCATTACCCACACTAGCACACAGCATAGCCTTTCCACTTCAGGATACCTTGATTCTCCTTCAGTGAATTTCTTGCTTAAGTAGTATCTCGCCTGCTCCTTGTGTCCCATGTCATCTAGTTGCCCCAACATAGCTCCTAGGGACTCCTTACATACCGTTAAGTACAAAATTAAAGGCCGATCGAGAGTGGGTGGAACCAGTATCGGTGGATTAGCCAAATAAGCCTTTATTGTGTCGAAGGTATGTTGACATTCATCATCCCATCGAATCTCAGCATTCTTGCACAAAAGCTTGAAGAGAGGCTAACATTTATCTGTGAGATTTGCAATGAACCAGGCTATGAAGTTCAAACGCCCAAATAGCCTCCTCACCTCTTTTACAGTGGAAGGGGGAGGGATGCTTGTGATAGCCTTTACTTTATCTGAATCTACTTCGATGCCTTTCTTGCTAACAATGAACCCAGGTAACTTGCCCGTAGTTGCACCAAAGATGCACTTGGCTGGATTAAGTCGAAGCTTGTACTTACGAAGTCATTTGAATAACATGCGTAGGTTTGCCAAATGGTCTTCCCCTTCTCGGGATTTCGCGATCATGTCATCAACATAAACTTCAATCTGTTTATGCATCATGTCATGGAAGAGAGTGACCATGGCTCGTTGATAAGTAGCACCTGCATTTTTTAGTCGAACGGCATGACTCTGTAACAAAACGTTCCCCACATTGTTATAAATGTCATCTTTGACTTATCTTCTTCTACCATCCTGATATGATTATAGCCCGAGAATCCATCCATAAAGGAGAACATTTCATTACGAGCGATATTATCAACAAGCACGTCAATGTGGGGTCGTGGAAAGTTGTCTTTTGGGCTAGCTTTGTTGAGGTCACGATAATCGACACACAGACGCACTTTTCCGTCCTTCTTAGGAGCAGGGATGACATTAGCAACCCACTCCGAATAATTACAGACCTCAAAGAAACCAACGTTGATCTGCCTAACAATTTCTTCCTATATTTTCAAGATCAAATCAGGCTTCTGTCTCCTTAAGTGTTGCCTCTTTGGCAGGAATTTCTGAGTATCAATCAGTAGATGATGTTGCACAATAGACGAATCCAAACTTGGCATATCACCATAAGACCAAGCGAAAATTTCTTGGAACTCTTTTAGAAGATCAATCATTCGAGCTAGCTGTGTAGCATCAAGACTCGTCCTAATCTTAAGGTGGTGAGGTTCATCCACTGTGCCGATATTGATGGTGTATGTGGCCTCATCAGTCATTGGCTTGTTCTCCTCGAACCGTTCAAGGTTTTCATGATTTCATTAGGGGCATCATCATCGTTTGACTCCTCCCCATAAAGTATAGGGGTGAAGTGATCGAATTGTATCTAAAAAGGGTTCGAACAGCCGAGTGGTGCTTGGACAATGAGAAAAATGGCCGATTTTAATGCAAGGCATGAAAAGAATATGGAGAAGAATTGAGAGACTGATTTTATTGAGAATATTTATTAGGAAATTATTCAAAAGCTCATGGTCATGACAAGATCCCTCTTTCGTTGTGGGCTCATGGCTATACCACAAACGGGAACATCACATAACTCAAACAGGCTTACTCATCGGTGACTAAGGCCGGGAAGAGTGGAACTGCAGTCCAATTGGTCAGCTCCTCGCCTTCGACAGTCGGACGAATGGAAGAACCAGAAGAGACCTCCTCCAGGATAGCTTCGTTGCCAAACCAATCATAAGAAGAAATAGGGTAAACGACGAGTGGTGCCTCTAGAGTGTTTCCTTTGACATGTGGCAGGCCTGGGAAAGAGACTGAAAGAGGAGGAATCTCTAGTGATGAGCTCTTGTTGAGGCTTAATCGAGATAGCCTCCCAAGAGTACAATTCTTTCAGGCTTCTGTAAGGTCCTTGCAAGAAGGGCGATATCCAAGCTCTACCGGTTCTTGTATTCTTTAGGCGCAATCGGTTCATGGAAGCCTTGCCCATTAATGCCCAACCCAGAGCCTAGTAAGTAGCTACTCCTCATAGGAACCTTGCCGACCATCACATCAGCCTTGGTAGGTCCGAGTTCACCCCAATCTTTGATGGTAGATACCTACTCGAATGAATGAAATGGGAGATGCTCATCATCTCCAACGCTAATATAGGGCACGACCGTCTCTTTGTATATTGCGTAATCATCTTCACTGTCAATGGTGATGAGATGGTCTTCTACAATGAATTTTACCTTTTGGTGTAAGGTAGACGAAACTGCTCCAGCAGAATGGATCTAAGGCCTGCCTAGGGGCATACTGAAAGCATTTGTAATCTCCATCACCTGACACTTGATATTAAAAACAGAAGGACCAATCTCAACAGGCAAATCAATCTCACCACTTACTTCCCTTCTAGAGCGATCGAATGCCTGAACTGCAATCTTGCTCGATGGACAATGGCAAGATCAATGTTCATTTGTTTGAGTGTTGACATCAGCCACACATTCAATGCGGAGCTATTGTCTATCATAACACACCCCAAGATGAATCCCTTACACTTGGAAACAATGTGTAATGCTTTGACATGGCGATACCCATGAGAAGACAACTCATCCTCCATAAAAGAAATTTTGTTGGAGAAGATAGACCCCACAGCTTCCTTAACCTGCTTAGTGGATCTCCTTAGGGACCTGGGCTTCCGTCGAGACCTTCAACAAGGTCTCACGATGGGGCTCTGAATTGAGTAGAAGCGACAACAAGGAAATGTGAGCCGGGGTTTTGCTCATTTGCTCAATAATTTTATATTCATTGGCCTTCAACACTTTCATGAAGGTTGTCGCCTCTTCATCAGACACACTTTTCTTCCTGATCCCATCATCAATTGCCTCAATAACCTTGGCCTTTCCCTTGCTCGAGTTTCTAGGGAAGAGTAGCACCTTCTAGATGATCGGGTTATCCCGTTCACATTCCCTCCATCACCCGGCTCCATTATGCGCGCCTCATAAATCCAAGGAACTTGTCTATTGTCTGTGTAGGGGAATGGTGCTGGTGGCTGAATCACCACGGGATTTACTATTGTAATGTGCTCTAGGCCTGTATAGGTGATTTCCACTAAATCATATTCTATTATGTGGGAATTATGGTGCAAATAGCTTCTTCACAATTATTCACAGGGCAGAAGTCAATCATATTGATCGACGGTCCCGGTGCATATGAATGGTCAGGCAGGGGGTTTGCATTAACATTAGGAGGTCTTGTAGTATTGAAAACCAAGTAGCCTGCATCGATGAGATCCTTTACCCTATGCTTTAGATGAATGCAATTGTTAGTGGAATGCCCCGTAGCCCCCATATGGAATTCACAATTTGCATTTGGATCAGGATTTTGAGGTTGGTAGTTTTGCCTCCCCGGCTCAGGTACAATATTTCCTTTCTCCATCAAAGTCTTGAATATTTTTTATAAAGGGAAAGGTAACGGGGTGAATTGATGGCGATTCTTGTTTGGTAGAGTCCATGCATTTGGTGCATTTTGAGTCACCGAAGGAGTCGAGGTGTGGGCAACACAGCTTGAGATGCAGCTTGAGGTGCTGGAGCAGGCGGAGTTGAGTACTACATTGTATATTGCAGTGGTGGGTAACATGTCTGAGACAAATATACAATCTCACCGTTGCATCCTTCTTCTTACTGGGAATGACTTTTTTAAACCCTTCTACACCATTCTTCTTGAATGGGTCATCAATCTTTCCCAACCTTATTCCATCTTCCACCCTTCCTCCGATAGTGATTAGGTCTGCAAATGTTGATGAAGTGTGGCTCAACAGGTGTGAGTAGTACGCACCTTTTAGTGTGCTAATAAACAATGAAATAGCCTGATTGTCAGTTAGGGGAGAGCGAACTTGCATTGCTTTTGCTCTCCATTCTTGTGCATACTTCCGAAATGACTGACTCGCTTCCATCTCCATCCGTTGTAGCTTGAGACATGTTGGGGCAACATCGACATTGAACTTGTATTGCTTGAGAAATAAACTGACTAAATCATCCCACGTTGGGATATCTTCTGCTTTAAGGTCAGCGAACCAAATTAATGCCACACCCTTTAGACTCTCCTGGAATGTTTGAATCATGAATTTCTCATAATCCTTATACGAGGCCATCTTCAAGCAGTATAAACGAAGGTGGATCTTTGGATTGCCAATGCCATCATACTTCTCAATTTCTGGCATTTTAAATTTTTCTGGGATGCGCATATCCAGAGACAAGCAAAGATCAGTATAACCGATGCTCCCATACTGGTCAAGACCTTGAATAACCTTCATTTTTTCCTCCATTTTCTTTAGCCACCTTTCCTGCCCAGTCTCTTCATTTAAGGAAAATTGGATTGTAACTGGAGTTGTATATGCTCCTTCAGTTGTTGGAGCATGTACAGGGTTGGCCATTTGAGGTGTTGGTGGGGCTAGGCTTGAGAGGTCTTGTATGGGGGATAGGCTCTATAGTGAGAGCAGGAGTGAGTGGAGGGGTGGAGTTAGCAGCTCCCGTGACCTGTGCTTAGAAGAGCACCATTAATTGTGCCATTTGAGTGGACATGTTTGCTATGGTGTTCTCGAGTTGAGTAATTCTGTGTTCAGAGTTACTGGCTTGCTAAGATTGAGTTTGCCCTTGTTCTTCCATTCTTGCTATGGATTGTGTGCGGATAGGACTACGATGAGCTAGGGATAATAATAATAGAAACTATCACAACGAAAAATGGAATAAATGAGCAAATAGCAATAATAATAATGATAATATGATTTGTAGCTTGAGAAATTCACTGGTAAATAGCCATTCATATTGATAACAAGAGTCATAAAACATGTTCATTTTTCGGAAGATCCAAACAATATCTTTCAGCCAATTCTCAAGTCGCCTAATTCGTGCCCTAAGCTCAATAAGCGCTTCCAAGGCTTGCTCCTTTGTGTTTACAAAAGCAAATTACATATACTTGGAAAAACTCGTAATTTTCCTCACTCTTCTTTTGAAATTCTTCAAGGAAGCGCTTAATTGAGTTACTTGCTTGTCACGCTTTACAATCATTTCACAGGCCGGCACTAGTTCTTCACAAGCTTGGGACCATTGCTTCTTCGATGTGAGCACATCATTCAGCCATGCCCTGCTCCGACGCTCTAGCTTGACCGCCATCTCTTCATAGAAATTGGTGGGCTCCTTTGAGTCATTAGGAGGCTTCGGGCCAAATACCTCCTCGGGCTTTAGAAGAGCCTCGTCTTGGTTCATATAGAAGCGGTGCACATACTCTCGAGAGGCCCCATATTCCTTTGCCTCTCTTGTAGGATTTGACAAGTGCCTTCATGGAATATTCCTTAGGGGTGGCCCAAAGCTTGAGGAGTCAATCAATGGTTGCTTTTCATGTGGTAGGAGGCACTACTGTGTCATGCCAATCATAAGTAAGTGGGTGACCATCCTCTGTATTGGGAATTCACTAGAGGCCGCCAAGTTGTCGCACCACTCTCGAGGGAAAATAAGCTAAGGAGCCGACGTGGCTAATGAGTGGAATGCCTTTGAAAATTGAACATCTAAGAAATGTGGGAAGTGGGACATCCAATGAGCCTTCCACAAAAAGTCTTTAGGTTGTAAATTTGAAATAAACTCAATCCACTCATTAGCCGAACATCTGTCATGGTAGCATTTTTCCAAAATTCTTGCAATTAAAGATTCATTCAATTGATAATATGAAACTGGAAAAGATTTCCCAAGGAGTTTTATGTGATTTAAGAAACAAATTTGTAATAGTGCAAGACATCCTCGTATTGTCCCTCCTCCCCTCTCTTTACAAAGATGAGAGACACCATTGTCTCAGCCAAAAGGGCCATAACATAGCTCCGTCCTCCCACCACTTGGAGGACGATGTTAGCTAATGCTATGTCAATGTGAGTTTGGGATTTAGGAAATATGAGAGTTCCAAATACCAAGAGTAAAAATCCATGAGTGATGTTCATGTGAAAAGTGTCATCCTTGGGATTTTCTACCTTCAAATTCAACCAATTTAAAAGATTTTCTATCAAGAGGACTTTCCCGCCATTATTTTTAAGTTCCGTAGTTATGTTTTGATTTCTAACCCCTAGGAGGCGCGAGAGAGATGTGATGTCACCTATAATGATGTTCGGTTTGACGATCCCTTGTTTCCCATCTGGGCCCGCTACGAGGACTCGGTACTCTTCAAGTGTTGGAGTTATCTCTATTCTGTTGATCACGAAGACAGTATTCCTTTTATCCAAAAGTCCAACTAGAGCTCCAAGTAGGTTCCAATCAACTTGGAAGTTTGTTAGGAGTGTCACGTCTCCTATCAATTCCCGAATGTGAGCTCGCTCTATAGGACGCATGGAGCTCCATAAGTGGTTGATAACTTCGACGAGGCAGGCTATGCGATCAATTTGTGGACAAGTAAATTTGAACTCCATTCCTTACCAAAATGGGAAATTAGGTGACCTTAGAACTTTACATCAATATGAATGGCATACCTACTAGGTTTTGTTTTAGAAAACATGATGCAAATGCAATACTGATATTAGTTCACCAACAAGATAAAGTACATGTACATTAGTTTGAGCATATTAGTGAGAAAAATACAAAAAGAGGCCCACTTAACCTAGAACGAGCTAACCTAAGCGCCCACTGGATAAAATATAAAATATAAAGAAAAGCACATCTAGAAATAAATTAACCTATGGGCCCAACAATATATGTAAATTAAAATTACAAGAGAAGAGCCCCCTATCCTAAGGAAAGCTATCCTATGGGCTTGTTTAAAAAATACATAAAAATTATAAATACAAAAGAAAGACCAACTTAACCTAAAATAGAACTAACCCTAGGGCCTTATTGAAATTACAATCGCAAAGGATGATTGGAGGCTTGATGCTATGCATGTGGACTTGGTTCTAAGGACGGGTGATATCTAAATTTGTAGGCTCCCGACTCGTAGTTTCCTCCCCCTTGGAGATCATCGGACTTGCGAGCAAAGCGAGGGTCTTTCAAGGCCGTAACGTCGGTCTCGAATTGCTCCATCCGTGCCCCTACTCGAAACCCTCTATCTAACCTAAAAGGTTCCAAAGATCGCCTCGGGTCTGAGCGTTTTGGATCCGAAAATTCTAATGCAATGCAATATGCAAAAAAAAAAAGAATAACATAAAAAAATGCATACAATATATCAACAAGATAAGGGATGAATATAAAAAAGATAAGGCAAGGCAAGTATAGAAACAAATATAAATGGGCCCGAACCCGCTCTTCAAAATTATCCCTAGTGGGGCCGTCAATCTATCGCATCCCCAAAAAAAATTGAGTTTACGATATCACGGCTAAAAAAATACATAAATAAACAAAAAGGAGTCGCCACTAATTGTTTATTAATCCTAAGATCGATTAGAAACCTATTATTCACCTAAGGGAGCATAACACTAACCACCTAGGCTTTTATTGTTGGTCTTGAACCAAAGTTGGATCCGGGTTTCTATTACACTCGAAAGGCTCACGAGCCCATCGACACATCCTAAATTGGTACCCTAGCTACGTTTCTAAATTTGCATTATTTTATTTAATCCCATATTTTCTAATCTGATGACCAATACGCGAAGAACGCACAGACTATGCATGAAATTCCTCAAGAAACAAGACACTACTTTTCCAAAGAAATTACATGGCATATGCATGTTGACACTAAAATGATGCAATGACAAATGATTGAAAGCAACTTATACACCCTATCAATAGCTCGGAGCCCATTGTTAATTCATGCTTATGACTAACACTTAGTAAAAAATTCTTGAAAGAAAGGAGAATGGATAGATGAAGGACCCGATCACGACTTATGAAGAACGTGAATACATCCATTAGTACAAGCATGAAACCTAATGATTTACAAGTCAGCCATCTATGAATCAACCTACTCAAACCAATCATCAATCCAAATCAAGAAATCACAAGCGAGGGAATGATCTTTGATCAAAATTATATTTCGTTAGATCAATGCTGCCACAAGGATAATCCTATCGAAATAATATCATTTGGTATCAATGAAAAATATGTCCTTCCATGAAGCAAATGGCAAAGTTGTAGGCCAAGAAGACTTAAATAAATTAGATTCGGTAATGACCCACTTGATCCTAAACTTAATGAATCGTGAACCTATGATCGGCTACGACAAGGAAACCAAGTGGGAAAAAACAAGCAATCGGCTATAGCCATCCTAATACCAACGGCCTAATCACAGTCAAACAATTCAACCTATTATAAGACACGTCAGATGAGCAACCATAATTTCATATGTTAATAACAAACATCAATGAATGGCTAATCATGAGACTCAGTGATGAGCAATAATGACAGGATAAATATGAGGATTAACAAATGCAAAAATAGCAACAAAGAAATAATATGAAATTGAAGCAACAGTCATCCAATAACCAAAAAGACTGAATGTTAGGAGAGAAACGTAGAGGCTTACCTAGCGCACCTGTAGCAAAATTGGCTCGATGTGTCATTGACCCGAGCAGCAATGTCCTCTCGCAGAATTGCCCTTGTCCCCATCCAGAAGCTCCGCAGAATGGTCACCATTTTTCTGTTCTTTTTTCTTTCCGGCTGTCCTCCCTCCTCTTTTTCAATCTTCAACCCTCTCTTCTATATCCTTTTTCTTCCAGTTAAACCGAGGAAAAAGGAATATATTGGGATTCAAAATCAGCCATGTATGTTTTAATTTCTGAATCCATAGAGCTGCAGTACTATTTCCTTTCCCTTTTTACTCAATTCTTTCAGCTAAAATATTATCAGTCCATATCAGTTTTGGGACTGCAAATTTTCTCTTCTCCTTAGCTGAGAACGAATTTTGTCTTTCCTTTCTAATATTTTCTGATAAATATTCACCATGTTAGTGAGCATTGAAAAGAAGAATCCCAAAAAAAGGCCTCAGAATTAGAGAGAAATGAATTTTTGAATCTAACTGGCTGTTACGGGCTGGCCCTGCACACTGAGGCTTGGTGATCAATTTTCTTGGGCTGATTCTGAAACTTCTAATATTTCGCTCTATTTTTATATTGATCATCCACGAGTTAAGATCCAAATTAAATGAGCTTGCTCAAATTGATCCTCCCAATAAATTAATATGATTTTTCCCACGAAATCAGCCACAGCCCGATTACTATTCACATGCTAGGCAATTTTCCTTCAAAAAATTGTATCTCCCTCTTCAAGATGAATTTCTAGTCCAAAAGCCATCAAACCAAAGGTAACTCAATGATCTTCATGATGAATTCAAATTTGCTCACTTTTAACTTCGTTAAATCCATCTACCAAGCCTCTGAAATCCCAACTAGCTGCTATTAGTTCTGTGCCTTGAACGAGTTTGATCATCAGGTATTTCTTCTCGAGCTGAAATGAGGTGTCTACATATGCAACACTTATACTTTTCATTTTTACTTCTTGTCTTGCTATTTCTGCATCCTCTCAATTATTGTGTGGTTGGGCTTGGTATTTTGTGTTCTAAGTTTCATGCTCGATAGGTTTTGATCCTCGGGGAATGATCCCCACTCACTGGATTTACTACTTGCGATCCCTCTTCTTGCGGGCTGATAGCGAACACCTTCTTAGAGAGATTCCTTTTCGAGATCATGTAGGCCCTCAGTAGTTTCCCGAATTGCACACTTAGGCCTCCACTGACATGGTGTGATGCAACAATAATGTCTTGCCTTTCCTTGGAATATCTTGTTTGTCATAGTTATTTGGGCCCTAAATTTTGCCTAGAATGGGTGGAGTACCAGATCCTAGCAGACATGTTTTATTTTCTCCTTTTTCTCTCAATAGCTCTCCTTTTGCTATGGTTGCTTGTTTGGATTTGGCTGCACCACTCAAGGTCCCTAATTTTTGCCTAGGTTGCCCTTTTAGATTTTCGACCTAGCGGGAATATTTCCCTCTCCTTTTGCTATGACCCCCCTTGTGGGTTTTTGATCATACCACTCTTCCCTTGTTTTTGCCTAGGCTACTCTTTCAAGTTTTCAACCCAGTGGGAGTTTCCTTTTCTCTCATTCTCCCATGGGATAGTGATCACATGGGTCATTATCAAGAATCCTTTTTATTTTCTCTTCTTCTTCTTTCCTTCCTTTTCTCTCCTTTATTTTCATCTTTCTTTTTGTTTGCACTGGGGTCACATAGTGGATAGTGTCTGAAAGCACATGCCTTATTAAGCACAATATTTCTTTACAAAATTAGCATTTACAAGGCTCGGGAGCTCATCCCTATCCATATCAGTTAAAATCAAGGCACCTCCAGAGAAAACTTGGTTTTCTTAACTATGTAAGGTCCTTCGTACTTGGGAGTGAATTTCTCTTGTGAGTCTAGTGTTATGTGCAATATCTTTTAGAGCACCAAGTTTCCAGGTTCAAACATACGTGGGTGCACTTTCTTGTTGAATACCCTAGCCATGCGTTTCTAGTATCATTGGCCATAACGCTGTTGGCCTCTTCTCGTTGATCAAGTTCAGCCATTCATATCGAAGGTTAGCCCATTCTATTTCTTGAAGCTCTAATTGAAGGGATCTCCGGTAAAACTGCTTCGGTCCCATATGCGAGCGAGTAGGGAGTTGCCCCTGTTGATCTGCAGATAGATATTCTATATGCCATAGGAGCCCAAGGGAGCATGTCATGCCAGTCCTTGAACATCATTGTCATCTTTTCGATGATTTTCTTCAAATTCTTATTTGCAACCTCGACTGCAACATTCATCCGAGGCTAGTAAAGCGAAGAGTTGCAGTGCTTGATCTTGAAATGCTCGCAAAGTTCATTGATTGCCTTGTTGTTGAACTTCTTCACGTTATCCATGATGATGGTCTCAGGAACGCCACAACGAGCCACTATGTTTTGCTTGAGGAATCGAACTACCACCTTAGCGGTCACCGCAACATAAGACTAGCCTTCAACGCATTTTGTGAAGTAGCCGATGGCCACCAGGATGAAGACATGTCCATTAGATGTGTTGGGTAAGATATGACCAATTACATTCATTCCCCACATGGAGAAACACCGTGGTGAGGACATTGAGTTCAATTCACTCAACGGAGCATTAATCTAGTTTGCGTATATTTGTCAATGATGGCAAGTGTCAAACGTGCCTGATGCAGTCTATTTCCATGGTCGACCAGAAATAACCCATTGCCGACATGTGTCTAATCATGTGAGGCCCACAGCTCCCTTCATGGACGTCACTCATCAAGTGCTCAGCCTCTTTAGAGTCTAGATAGTTAGTAGAGTAGTGCCGAATGAGCGACGATAAAGCACATTTCCACTCAAGAAGTAATGGCAGGCAAGTCGATATATAGTCTTCTTGTCATTCCCATCTGTGCCATTCGGGAATTGAATCGATTCAAGGTAACTTTTAATATCTATGAGGCTTCCTCTCCTTGTTTAACTATGCAACAACAATGTGTGGGACGATTGCGAACTTTGATCTCGAGAGAGTCGATCATGTTACCCCTGAAATACATACCATTGAAGCGAGTGTTGCCAAAGTATAGGTGAATTGGTTCTTGGTTCGAGTGGTATAGGAAAAATTAATCCAAACAAAATCCTACAAGATCTTTTCTAGGTATTGGTGATACACGAGCAGCTTCTCATCCCTTGTTGTCCATTGTCCCACCGTCTGGAAGATAATACGTATTGAGTCGCCAAACACTTCAAACTCATGAATTTCCATATCTATTGCTGCTTGTAAGCCCAAGATGCATGCATATTTTGCCACATTGTTTGTGTAAGAAAACGTTACTTTGGCAGCTATTGGAATATGTCGACTGTTGGATTCAAATATCGTGTACGTTAACACTGATAGAGAAAAGCTGGTATATTATTTTTTGAGTTCCCTTTTTATTTGAGTACATGGGGTTTTTATATATACGAAAGGGAAATGACAGTTATCACAATGAGATTCAAGGGGAGATTGTTTATCATGTGCGGATCTTTAGGATCTTCCTAATTGGTGTAGCATCTGGGCTCCTTGTTGAAAACTCCAGGCTTTGCTTTGGGCTTCAGCGGGTTGACCCAATGCCAAGGTTTGGGTTCATGGCTATGACCCATCAACTGCCCCCAATTTTCGGGCATTGCATGACGTGGGAAAATGATTTGAATTTTGGAAGGCAAGGGATTGCACCTAAGGCAGCACGTGTCCTGTAATGACATCATGAAGACTTGGTGCCTAGGGCAAAGGAACGGGTGCACCACCGTCTCTATTCCTAAGCATGTCAATCAGTCCCGCACCCCTTCATAATTATAAGAATAGAAACCTTTCAGTCTCGGCTCCATTTCTCAACCTGAAATTCCCATTTCTCACCAACATCGCTCTCTGACTAGCTTCTACATCCATGGACTCTTTAACCCAACTTACTTCGTCCACAGTGTCAACAGGTGAGGAGATCTTTGAGAACAAACTCAACCCATCTTGATTTCTTTCCATATAGAAATTATGGAGGATAGGTGCAGATTTCGCCCCTCTATTTCCAATCAAGAGCGAAGAGCCCTTAGAACCAAGCCCGGGGGAGTTCACTATCTTCCGCGAGCAAATCAGGGCTGGCCTTTGTTGGCCTTTGGCAGAGTCGGTGGCGATGATGCTAAGGTACTACTACCTCGTGCCAAGGTAGCTTTCTCCTACATCATAGAGCATATGGACGACCTTTTATTTGCACTATAGGAAGCACAAAATTGCCTTCACCAAGCTCTTGTTTAGATTCTTCTACTTGCCAAATCAAAAATCCAAGGGGGGCTATTTCCACTTCTAACTACATCGCAAGAAGCACTACAGGGCTTCAGTGGTGAACTACAGCTCCACAAATTCTAGGTGGAAGGACTCTTTTTTTATGAAGGATGCCGAACATTGGGAGTGGCACCAGGATCCCCAATGCGAGTTTCACAATGGGGATCCTTGGGGCTCTATGAAATCTAGAGAGCAAGCCCTAGTGCAATTGTTTCATGGCATAAAGATTGACACCCAAAGCATCATAATTGTTGGGAACATGCGCTAGTATGGCTTGTTGTCTGAGGCTCCTTGGAAATGAAGCGTGGATGTAGACATGTGTGGCTTATCAGAGGGAGTTTTGGTAATTTCTCTAACCTCTTCATTCTCCTTTCCTTTCAGAGAGGAACGAGTGGACCATTATCTTTGAGAACATGCTAATGTAGGAGAAAGCACTGAAAGGAGTTTGGAAGAGAAAGCGAGGGGAGGATTAAGAAGACATTGTTGTAATTTTAGCTTCCCCGGCAAGAGAGAACGGCACTGCTGTGCCAGAGAGAGAGAGATATTGAGAACGTGAATCTGATGAAGAAAGGGGAGCGCTGGTCCAGAAGGCTTGCAAAATTCAAGTCAAGACACCCAGCCTTGCCAGCACCACGCTGCTTGTCGTGCCTTAGGAGCTTGATAATCTACAAGTGCCAGAACTCAACAGTCCAACGGTGCTAGAGCCAACAAGGTCGAATCCCATGGGACAGAACAGTCATGTGGGGGCATCCCAAGTGTAGCTAGGAGAACAAAGTGTGGAGCGGTTCGAAGGAGCATACTAAGCACACTTACCATCTGCTGAGGGGTAGAGTGTGGAGCACATCGAGGAGGTATGTTCAACATTACTCACCTATTCATGAGTATTTGTTGACGCTAATCCCTTGGTATAGGTGTCCCCCCTTTAGAAGGCATTCCCTTCGAAGTGGGTCTTTTGAATGATGTTGAGATGTAGCTATGCTTTATAGACACCCTTCAGTGCCTTAGGGGAGAGCTTCCACCTACAGACTCTCGGCAAGGCTTATTCTCATACGCGGGCTATCACTTTTTGGTGGTGAGTACATGTTTATGTCGTTAGTTCTACTTGATAGAAGTGCTGACACCGGGTATTCAGATGGAGTCTTGATCCCAGGGATGAGTCGGATCATGCGATTGACTAAGAGATGCGCAACTGGAGGAAGCAGCGTCGAAACACGCACCAACATCTAGGGCTTGAAATCTAAAGTGGATGCGACAAAAGAAGAAATACACAATGCTCAGGAGGAGGCCAAGACGCTGAAGGAACAAATAGAATAGAGAGAGAAAAAGCCCATGCCCATTGGAACAAGGAGTGTGAGGTACTTAGGAAGTAGCTAGAAGCAAAGAGAGCAGAAAGAGAGCAGCTTCAAACCTAGTGAATCATTGAGACAGAACAACTTCAATGCCAAGTCCAAGAGTCTTAACTGGCACTGTCCTTGGCAGCGCGAAGGCTCGACAAAGCTCGCTCCGTCACTTCTTCACTAGAGAGTGGAGGGATTCAAAAGTAAATAGTTGTGTGTGTCAGATATGAACTTTTACAAGCTTTTATCCAATGAAACTCCCTGCATGGTTCTCTCGTCTAATTATTATTCACCAATATGGTTTCTAGCTTTGTCAACTGTTGATATTATGATTTGTATGATGTCTTTATCCACTCCCGACTTAGAATCTTAAGTTTTAGGCCACTTCCCATACATTTAGAAGTTAATTACATAACTTTTCATTATTGGGATTGAAGTGTTGTAAATAATAGTTTTCAGAGCTTTACATGTGGCTTAGACACTATTGGGAGTGTTTGATGTGCAGGGAAGGAAAAAACATGTGCAGAAAGATGAAGACATGTTGTATCCGATGTAGTAACTTTTGTAGGGAATTTCTCATATTTGTACATGATAAATTATGGTAATATATCATCAGAAATCTTGTCAAGTCAGAATTTCAATGCATCAAACGGATCATGAATCGGAGCTGAAATAAGGAAGTTATGGCTGAAAGAAGAAAACTGTGAGCAAAATACCGGCTGAGCCGAACGCTAGGCCACACCTTCTCCTATCCCACACTGATTAGATCAACAATTGAGGCAGCATATTTGCTCTATATATAGAGCTACACTCCCCTACAAGTAAAACACACATATATATAGATATATATATGTATATATAAAGTTGAAGAAGAGAAGAAGGGATCATAACAATAATTCGTGAAGTTGAGATCGAAAGATTCGGCTTCATCATCTAGAGTTTCTTCTATCCCTTTTCTTCTTATTTTTATAATGTTTTCTCTTCAAACTCTTGTATTTTCTTTTAGTATGTTGAACTAAACCCCTAGATTCCTAGGGGGATCAGTGGAACCTTTTCAATGTCTTAAGTGAAATTCTTTTCTTTCACATGTATCATTCTGTCGACGCGCGCCTCCTTGGTGTTATTTATGCAAGTTTGTACTTAATGCTTTCTTTTGGATTGGCCACCCACAAGAACGAACTTGAGATAAAGAGAAGCCTTGGAAGAAGGAATCGATGTCATGCTAGAAATTAAATAATCTATGTTAGCTTATGCCGGCAGGTGAGGTTATTCATGCGAGCGCATCGGAAGATGGTGAGCACCCTAAATAGCCAATTAGGGTTGGTTTATTTTGGCCTTTCAACATTGATCGCCTGGGAATAGAGTGGATTAGTGTCTTCCGCTTAGGTACATTCGTATGACATCAAAAGGTGTGTACGATGGAAGTGGGAAAACCCTAGAACCCTAAGTTAATAACATGACAGAATTAATTGTGTGAAAGAGGGATTCTTGCTTAAGACTAGAATTGGTGAAGTTGTAAACCTTAGGAGCTTTTCATTGACTGATTTATGTCTGTTTACTTTCTGTCTTTTTAAATTACTTGCACTCTATTCAACCGACTTGATTGACTTGACTTGGAATTAGTTGTGCCAATTTTAGTGCTTAGTAGAAGAATCCTTGTGGGGACGATATTCTACTCACTCTGTATTACTTGTCTGTGATACGTATACTTGCGTGCATTACCCACAATCAATCGCAAGAAGTTTTTGACGCCGTTGCCGGATATTCTTTTTTTGCTAACCTAAGACCAAGAAATTGTTCTTCAACCAAGTTATTTTTCTTTATTTCACTTATTTCTATTGTTGCCTATTTAGGTGAGATTTTCCGTCTTGCATGCGAAGAAGAGACCAAAGAGAGCTACTTCAACCTGATCCGGAAATAGAATGAACCCTTCGAAGAAGGCTAAAAGCAAGGGCAACCTCAGGAAGCCATGGAGCACGGGGAAGGAGGTGAAGTAGCGCCACAGTAACGTCGAAAAACAATCAAGGAATGTGCACAACCCCAAGTTCTAAATCAGTCAAGCATTGTCAAGCCACCGGTGCAAGCCCATACTTTCGAAATCAAACCGTTGGTGATTCAAATGTTGCAAACCACATGTTCTTTTGGAGGAGCACCGAATGAAGACCCCCATGTGCATTTAGCAAAGTTCTTAGAGATATGCGAACTTTTCGATTCAATAGAGTCTCTCCCAAGTACAATCGCATGTCTCGTTTCTCTTTTTCTCTAAGGGACAAAGCAAAGTCATGGCTGCTATCACTCCCACCAAGCACTCTCAACACATGGGAGACAATCACCGAGAAGTTCTTTGCTCAATATTTTCCACCATCCAAAACGATGAAGCTAAAGAATGATATTATGACCTTCAAGCAACAATCATCAGAATCTTTCTACGAAGCGTGGGAGCGATTCAAGGAGTTGCAACAAGCATGCCCTCATCACGACATTGAGATTTGGACATTGGTATAGATTTTTTATAATGGTTTATTCGAAAACTATCGATCTTCTCTTAATGCTGCTGCAGGTGGTTCGATCATGAACAAATATCCCGAGGACGCCTATGAATTGCTGAGATGGCACGAAATGGCTACCAATGGCCATCCAACAGGACAATGGGGCACGGAGCTGCTAGGATACATTCAATCGATGCCATAACATCCCTCTCTACAAAGATGGATGCGTTGTTCGAGGAGGTAATGTCATGGAAGAACCAAGGAGCGAGGCAAGGCTATGGAACCACCGACGAAGGAACATCCATGGAACTAGTGCAAGGATTTCAAGAGACGGCCAACTACATTGGAGGCAACCCGAGGAATAATCCGTACTCAAACACATACAATCCGGGTTGGAGAAATCATACCAACTTCTCCTATGCCAACAACAACAGGCCTAGTCCCCCACCGGGATTCTAATCAACTCAGAAGCAACAATCTTCGGATCTTGATCGCCTCTCGAGATTGGAGGACACTCTTATCCAATTCATGAAATCTTCACAAGAGACACATGCTGATGTTCATCAAATTCTAACCAAATTGTTGTTTTGCAATCATAGATGCGTAATGTGGAGACGTAGATCGGGTAGCTAGCTCAAGCAACCAACTCCCGACCTAATGGAGCACTACCAACCAATCCTCGAGGTCAAGGGAATGAACAAGTCAAATCCATCACCTTACAAAGCAGCAAGGAGCTACTGAGCACACGAGACGAGGCTAGACTAAGGTCTACGACCGTGGTCCAAGGGGACCAACAAGAAGAACCTCTCAGTAGACCACGTCTACGACCATGATCCACGATGGCATCAACATTGAACCCCAAGCTGAGGCACCCCAAGACACCAACATTGACCAGCCTCAGACTAGTGGAGCTAAGGGCAACACATCAAAGTCGGTCCGGACCTATCCACCTCTTCCCTTTCCACAAAGAGCGCAAAAGGAGAAAACTGAATATCAGTTCCGTAAGTTCTTAGAAGTTTTTAAGAAATTACATATTAATATTCCTTTTGCTAAAGTTCTGGAGCAGATGCCAAGTTACATCAAGTTCATGAAAGAAATAATCTTGAAGAAGAATAGGCTCGGCGGCTATGAGACTGTTGCTTTGACTAAAGAATGTAGTGCAATCTTACAACGTAAGTTGCCACAAAAGTTGAAGGATCCAGGTAGTTTTACTATCCCTTGCGCTATTGGCAAGGATTTTGAGGTTAAGGCATTGTGTGACCTTGGTGTCAGTATAAACTTGATGCCATATTCTGTTTTTATGAAATTAGGCTTGGGAGAAGTGAAACCAACATCGGTAACACTTCAATTAGCTGATCAATCACTTGCTTATCCTCATGGGATTATTGAAGATGTTCTTGTGGAAGTTGATAAATTCATATTTCCGGTTGACTTTGCGGTGCTTGTGCTATTGGCAAGGATTTTGAGGTTAAGGCATTGTGTGACCTTGGTGTCAGTATAAACTTGATGCCATATTCTGTTTTTATGAAATTAGGCTTGGGAGAAGTGAAATCAACATCGGTAACACTTCAATTAGTTGATCATTCACTTGCTTATCCTCATGGGATTATTGAAGATGTTCTTGTAAAAGTTGATAAATTCATATTTCCGGTTGACTTTGTGGTGCTTGATCATGATGAGGATCGTAATATACCATTATTATTAGAAGACCATTTTTAGCAACTGTTCGGGCATTGATTGATGTACAAAAAGGAGAACTCGCCATGAGAGTGAATGATCAAGAGGTTACATTTAATGTTTATAGATCCATGAAATTCCCGAATAAATCTAATGAGTGTTTTTCTGTTGACATCGTAAATGAGGTGACAAGCAAAGTTTTCAAGGAGAGTCAACCGAAGATGCACTGGAAGTAGCTTTGCAAGGAAGATCTTACAAGGAGAATGGTGCAAGTTAGGAAGAAGCAATTCGAGCACTTGAGTCGTCACTCTCAATTCCCAGGGCACTCAACCACTTCAAGCACTTGGGGCTATCTTCATCAGCTTTCAAACCCTCTACCGAGAAGCCACCGGAACTAGAGTTGAAATCTCTTCCTGGCCACCTCAAGTATGTTTTTCTTGGTCCTTCTTCTACTCTTTTGGTTATTATTTCTTCTTATTTAACCAATGTGCAAGAAGAGAAACTCCTTTGTATTCTTCGTGAGCACAAAAAGGCTATAGGGTGGACTATCGTCGACATTCGCGGGATAAGCCCATCCCTATGCATGCACAATATCATTTTGGAAGAAAATTACAAGGAGTCGATCGAAGGACAAAGAAGGCCGAATCTTGTGATGAAAGAGGTGGTGAAGAAGGAGATTATCAAGTGGCTCGATGCAGGAATAATCTTCCCGATTTCCGACAGCAAATGGGAAAGTTCGATCTAGTGTGTGCCAAAGAAAGGTGGGATGACGGTCGTAACAAATGAACAAAATGAACTCATTCCCACAAGGACGGTGACCAGATGGAGAGTATGTATGGATTATAGGAAGCCCAACAAGGTGACTCGTAAGGATCACTTTCCTCTCCCTTTCATTGATCAAATGCTTGATCGCCTAGTCGGTAAGGAATTCTTCTGTTTTCTTTATGGGTATTCTGGATATAATCAGATTGCTATCGCACCTTGCGATCAAGAAAAGACAACTTTTACTTGCCCATATGGAACTTTTGCATTTAGACGTATGCCATTTGGATTATGTAATGCACCGACTACTTTTCAACGTTGCATGATGGCCATATTTTCTAATTTGATTGAACAATGCATAGAGGTCTTCATGGATGGTTTTTATGCATTTGGTGAGACATTTGATCAAATGTTTAAAGAACCTTGACCTTTTTTTGAAGCGTTGTGAAGACACTAGTCTTGTTCTGAATTGGGAGAAATGTCATTGGTCAAGGAAGGAATTGTTTTAGGCCACAAGATTTCAAAACTTGGAATGGAGGTAGATCGGGCCAAAGTTGAGATCATAGAGAAACTGCCACCTCCAACCTCAATCAAGGGAGTGTGAAGTTTTTTGGGATATGCTTGATTTTATAGAAGGTTCATCAAAGATTTTTCAAAAATAGTTAAGCCACTTTGTATTCTACCTGAAAAGGATGTTCCATTTAACTTTGATGAAACATGTTTGCATGCTTTCAATGAATTAAAGATGAGGTTAATCACTGCACCTATTCTAATTTCCCCCGATTGGTCTCTACCATTTGAACTAATGTGTGATACTAGTGACTATGTCATAGGTGCTGCTCTTGGACAAAGGAAGAAGAGGATCTTCCACCCCATTTATTATGCAAGTCATACCTTGGATGATGCTCAAGTGAACTACACCACCACGGAGAAAGAGTTCTTGGTGGTAGTTTATGCCTTTGATAAATTTCGACCATATCTCATTGGAACTAAAGTTGTGATTTTTACAGATCATGCAACAATCAAATATTTGATTGCAAAGAAGGATCCCAAGCTGAGGCTCATCCGATGGGTGCTACTTCTCCAAGAATTTGACTTAGAAATTCGAGACAGGAAGGGTTCTGAGAATCAAGTAGCAGATCATCTTTCGCAGCTTGAGAATGAAGCATACCAAGAAGAGAAGGTAATTAATGAATTTTTTTCCCAATGAATTCGTGCTATATATATCTCATGCTCCTTGGTATGCCGATTTTGTGAACTATTTGGTATCTAACCACATTCCTCTTGAGTTTAATGCACAACAAAGAAAGAAATTTCTTCACGAGGCTCGAAAGTATGTTTGGGACGAGCCATTTCTATTTAGGATATGTGTGGACCACATGTTGAGACGATGCATCCTGAAGAAGAACAAAGAGAAATTTTGAAGGGATGCCATGACTCGCCGTACGGTGGACATTATGGTAGACAAAAGACGGCAATAAGGATCCTTCAAGCGGGATTCTATTGGCCCACACTATTCAAGGATGCTCATACTTTTGTAGCCCATTGTGATTGATTCCTAAGAACAAGTAATATCTCAAAAAGGCATGAGATGCCCTTGAATAACACACATGAGGTAGAATTGTTTGATGTGTGGGGAATTGATTTCATAGGCCCTTTTCCTTCATCTTTCAATAATCGGTATATCTTGTTAGCAGTTGGTTATGTTTCTAAGTGGGTAGAAGCCGTTGCTTCCCCCACCAATGATGCTAATATAGTCTTGAGGTTTTTGAAGAAACAGATCTTCACACAATTCAAGACCCCAAGGGCCATAATAAGTGACGAAGGTTCTCAATTATGCAACAAACAATTTGAAGCTCTCCTAGCCAAGTATGGAGTGAGACATCGTGCAGCCCTTGCATATCATCCACAAACTAATGGCCAAGCTAAAGTGTCGAACAGGGATGTCAAGAAGATTTTGGAAAAGACAGTGAATACGTCAAGGAAAGATTGGACTCACAAACTTGATGACGCTCTTTGGGCATACAGAACAGCCTACAAGACCCCAATCGGCACAACTCCGTACCATCTCGTCTATGGGAAGGCCTGTCACTTGCTACTGGAGCTGGAGCACAAAGCATATTGGGCTCTTAAGAAGCTCAATTTTGATCTACAAGCTGCCAGAGCAAGGAGACTCATTCAACTTCAAGAACTCAGCGAGCTCCGACACTGGTCCTATGAGAATTCAAGAATCTATAAGGAGAAGGAAAGAAGTGGCATGACAAGAGAATACTGGTGAGAGACTTTAAACCCGGTCAATTGGTCCTTTTATATAACTCTCGGTTGAAACTCTTTCCAGAAAAACTCAAGTCAAGATGGTCCGGTCCTTTTCGAGTAGTACCGGTGTTTCCGTATGGTGCGGTAGAATTAATGAATGAACAGACACGGAACAAGTTCAAGGTGAATGGCCAATGAATTAAGCTATACTTTGGGGACTCCTCTACACAAGAGGACCCATATTCAGACAAGTAATGCACCATGAAGACGGGCCAAGGACTTTAAACGTGGCGCTCCTTGGGAGGCAACCCAAGATCAGAATAAGTTTTCATTTCCTCTTGAGTTGCTTCATGCATTTTAGTTTATGATCACTATTTTCTTTTGATTAGTTTTCATTGCATGCAAGGAACCAAGAACAAATCACCAACAAGCTCGAAATCCCCCTGGAACAATACCCATCCCCACCTTCCACAAGTGATGAAGATGCTCAAGAAGGGGAAGGGAACAGCTCCTCCAAAGAATGAGCTTCGACCTTCATGTAGCTCCACACTAACAAGGCAAGTTTCCTCTCCTATGCTTGTTGAACATTGAGGACAATGTTTTGTTTAGGTTTGGGGTGCAACAAACATATGCCTTGCTTGAGGGGTTCTCTATTTAGTTATTGGTTTTCTCATGCATTTTGATCTATGTTTTAGGATTAGGTTTGCATGTAAATAGTAGTTGCATAATAGGTATTTCTAGGTTGCATGGTGTGATTTGCTCTTACGTTTACGCATATAAAAAAAATCTTTTGAAAAACTAGTTAGTCCTTGTTCTGAGCATTGTTGCACGAGCTTGAGCAGAATTTAGTGCAAAAAGCATATGCAATACAGTCCGGTATGTGCTTGTAGTGGAAATTATCCATGAGTCGAATTGACTCAAGAATAGATCGAAAGGGTATCTCAAAACCTAACGCCTTGGACCAACTGGGATGGGAGCCACCGATCGATTCCTTGCTACACGGGCCTAGCTCTTAGACATGACACTTAGAGTCGTGCACCACCAAAAAAGAACAAAGTTAACAGAAATGAGCGAAATTGTCAAGGGCAATGTCTAGGAAAGTGTTCGAGTCTTTTAATTGTTTGCCTGACCAACTTAGCTATTGATTGGGTGCTTGAACCATGTTAAGAGTGTTTTGCATGACACCGCACAAGTGAGGGCTGAATGATTTTGAAAATTTGATATCCTAAGGTAGAAGCATTCGAAGTGAAGGTTGTGTGACGAGTGAGAAGCCATTTCTGAGAATGTTTTGGGATCGACTTGGTTTAAATCTTTTGATTACATGATCTTAAGTTTTGCTTGGGATGAGCAGAAGTTAGATTTGGGGGTGTGTTGATATTATCATTTGCATGATGTGTTTATCCATTCCCGACTTAGAATCTTAAGTTTTAGGCCACTTCCCATACATTTAGAGGTTAATTGCATAACTTTTCATTATTGGGATTGAAGTGTTGTAAATGATATGTTTTCAGAGCTTTACATGTGGATTAGATACTGCTGGGAGTGTTTGATGTGCAGGGAAGGAAAGAACATGTGCAAAAAAATGAAGACATGTCTTATCCGATGTAGTAACATTCGCAAGGAATTTTTCATCTTATGTATATGCCAAATATGAAAAATAATATATCATCGGAAAGCTTGTTGAGTAGGATTCCAATGCATCAAATGAATCATGAATCAAAGCAGAAATAAGGAAGTTATGGCCGAAAGAAAAAGACTGCGCGCAGAATAGCGGCCGAGCCGAACGCTGGGGCCCACCATCTCCAATCCCACACTGATCAGATCAACAATTGAGGCAACATATTTGCTCTATATATAGAACTGCACCCCCTACAAGTAACACACACATATATATAGATACATATATAAAAAAAAGTTGAAGAAGAGAAGAAGGGATCACAATAACAATTCGTGAAGTCGGGATCGAGAAATTCGACTTCATCATCTAGAGTTTCTTCTATCCCTTTTCTTCCTGTTTTTATGATGTTTTCTCTTCCAACTCTTGTATTTCCTTTTAGTACGTTGAACTAAACCCCTCGATTCCTAGGGGAATCAGCGGAACCTTTTCAATGTCTTAAGTGAAGTTCTTTTCTTTCACATGTATGATTCTTTCGAGGCACACCTCCTTGGTATTATTTATGCAATTTTGTACTTAATACTTTCTTTTGGATTGGCCACCCACGAGATTGAACTTGAGACAAAGAGAAGCCTCAGAAGAGGGAATCGATGTCATGCTAGAAATTACATAATCTAGATTAGCTTATACCGGCAAGTGAGGTTATTCGTGCGAGCGCATCGGAAGATGGTGAGCACCCTAGATAGCCAATTAGGGTTGGTTTAGTTTGGCCTTTCAACATTAATCGCCTAGGAATAGAGTGGATTAGTATCTTCTGCTTAGGTACATTCGTATGACATCGAAAGGTGCGTACGATGGAAGTGGGGAAACACTAGCACCCTAGGTTAATAACATGACAGAATTAATTGTGTGAAAGAGGGATTCTTGCTTAAGACTAGAATTGGTGAAGTTGTGAACCTTAGGAGCTTTTCATCAACTGATTTCTGTCTGTTTACTTTCTGTCTTTTAAAATTACTTGCACTCTATTCAACCGACTCGATTGACTTGGCTTGGAATTAGTTATGCTAATTTTAGCGCTTAGCAGAAGAATTGTCGTGGGAACGATACTCTACTCACTCCGTATTACTTGTTTGCGATTTGTATACTTGCATGTATTACCCACAATCAATTGCAACATCAACTCATGCCATAACACTTCCTCACAAAATTTGCGTAAAGCGTCGATCGTCATCTTATGGTTAAAAAGATTGAAGTAGCTTGATGCTTTCAAATCAACATTAGTTAATGAATAAGTGTCGAACGCGTCCAAAGACGCCTTAGTGATGATTAGGCCAAGGGGCATGGATTCTAGTCTTGTGCAGGGATCTATTACTCAGATGTTGCCTAGATACCAGAGTCTTTAATGCTTTAGGCGTGCTCCTGGATCACAGGAGTGTTGCTAGGATCACCAGCGCTCTTGACATGCCCCTGGGTTGTAGGGGTCTTTTTAGGTGTTGCCTAAGGGTCGTTGGGGTCTTTGACACTTTTGGCTGCCCCGGGGTCACAGGGGTCTTTTAGGTGTTGCCGAGGGTTGCTGTGGTCTTTGAGGCTATTGGCATGCCCTGGGTCGCAGTGGTCTTTTGGATGTTGCACCTGGGTCACTGGGGTCGTTGACGGTCTTGACATGCCCTTAGGTCGCAAGGTTCTTTTAAGTGTTGCCCCAGGGTTGCAGGGGTCATTTTGGTGTTGCCCCAGGATCGATGGGGTCTTTGACGCTCTTGGCATGCCCCTGGGTCGTAGGGGTCTTTTTTTCTTTTTTTTAAGGTGTCGGTGCCAAAGCAGCAAGATGGCTTAGTAGAACCAACAAATCAATATTTCTCCAATGTTTGAATTGAATTATAGAAAGCAACTAGAAAGCTAAGCAAATACATAGCAAGGAACTCAATAAAAGAATTTTTTTAGCACCTCGGTATTGAAGGAGTACGGCAGCGTGCGTCCATTCTTGTCTTGCATTATGGAGGCACCAGGGTATGGAATCCTCGTGACGTGATACGGACCTTCCTGCTTGGGTGTGAGCTTATTCATTTTGACCTGACGCAAGAATTTATGATGGCAAAGAAGGAGCTCCCCTACACTAAATTGTCTTGCGCAAGCCCTAACATTGAGTATTCTTGAGGGCTTCCAGCATCCTCTCCTCTAGGAGGTCCAAGTCTTCTCCATGAGCTTGGTAATTCTTCGCTTCATTGAAGGCCATCACCCTGTGAGTATTGATAGCCACCTCAGCGAGGATGACTACCTCGAATCCATAGACTAGAAAAAACGGAGTTTCTTATGTCACAACACGTGGTGTTATTTGATATGCCCACAAGACATTGTCTAGCTCATCGACCCAAGATCCACCAAGGGCTGCCAATCGTTTGCTTAGACCCTGCAGTATGGTCGGTTAGTGACCTCAACCTGGCCATTTGTTTGTGGGTGAGCAACCAAAGCAAGTCGCTATTCTATGTTGAGCTTGTGACACATCTCTTGGAATGCCCATCCCTGAATTGGGCCACATTGTGTGATGAGAACACGCAGGATCCTAAAACGACACACCACATATTTTAACACAAACTTCCTAGCCACCTTGTCCATAGTTGTGGCAACAGCTTCAGCTTCAACCCATTTAGAAAAGTAATCGACTACCATGGTAAGAAGAGATGCTGAGCTGAGAAAAGGGGAAGTGGTCCCAATATGTCCACTCCCCATTGCACAAACGGCCAAGGGGAGACAATAAAGGATAACTTTGTGGGGGGTCAAGTTGGGACTGCGCTCAAACAATTGGCAAGTTCAGCAACTTAGCACTAGAGCTCAAGCGTTCTCCATCATGGTGGGCCAGTAATAGCCCTGTTAGAGAGCTAGCCAAGCAATCACCCTCACACCTTGGTGGCTCCCTGCAATTCCTTCAGGATTTCCCTGAGCACATAAATTGCTTCTTCAAGATTGAGGCATCATAGCAAGGGTTGAGAGGCGCTGCGTCGATAGAGGATCCCATCCACCGGGGTATATCTGGCTGTCCACAACTTAATATGTCTGGCATGAGTAAGTTCAATGGGCAGATGGTCCCCCTCGAGATATCTAATGATGGGAGTCATCTAGCTCTCCCCATTTTTGGCACACAACACTTCCACAGGGTGTCTACCTTTGAGATGTGGCGTTGTTCTATAAAGCAAAAAGGGGAGTACGTCTACATGGTAACGGCTCTACTGAGCAAGTCAACTAAGTGGTTGGCCTCCCTTGGGATTTGTATGATCTCTACCATGTCAAACTGGTACATTATCTCCTTCTTCTTTTTCAGGCACCTTCTCATATTCTCTCCATTCACCTCATAGTTTTCGTTCAACTTGGTAACGACAAGCTAGGAATTGCATTTGGCAAGCATCCTCTGAGCTCCTACTCCCCTAGCAATTAGGAGTCCCGTAATAAGGGCCTCATACTTTGCTTCATTTTTTGTGGTTGGGAAAGAAAGCACAAGGCCATAGGTGAGTGGCTTCCCACCCAGAGGAATGATGATGCACCCAGCACCAGCTGTGCCTGTCGTAGAAGATCCGTCAGTCAGCACCTCCCAAATACCTTGTGAAAGCCCGATCTAGTTGTCGCTAGGCCTGGTGTTCTCTGCCAGGAAGTCAGCTAATGCTCGGGCCTTGATTGCCCCCTTAGTTTGAAGAGAATGTCAAATTCGCTTAGCTCAATGGCCTATTGAACCATTCTCCCTGACACCTCTAGTTTGTGTAGGACCTGCTTCATGGGCTGATCAGTCCTGATGGTGACAATATGCACATGGAAGTGCAGTATGAGTTTTCACGCTACTAAGATGATTCCAAAGGTAAGCTTTTCTATGGACATATAGTGTTTTTCCACAGGGATCATAACCTTACTAACATAATAGACTTGGCATTGTGTGCCCTCGTTTTCCACCACAAGGATGGAGCTCAGCGCAACTTCGTTGACCCCCAAATAGAGCCTCAACGTTTCTCCTGTTGTGGGGTTGCCAGACAAGGTGGCAAGTTCAATATTCTTTGAGTCATGAGAAAGACTCCTCGCACTCCTCCTGTTGATATAATGATTTGTATGATTTGTTTATCTATTCTCGGCCTAGAATCTTAAGTTTTAGGCCACTTCCCATACATTTAGAGGTTAATTGCATAATTTTTTGTCATTGGGATTGAACTATTATAAATAATAGTTTTCAGAGCTTTACATATGGATTAGATACTGCTGGGAGCCGTTTGATGTGCAGGGAAGGAATGAACATGTGCAGAAAGAGGAAGACATGGCTTTGTTCGATGTAGCAAATTCTAGAGGAAATTTCTCACACTTCGGGTGTGATAAAATGAAAAATAATATATCATCGGAAAGTTTGTCAAGTCAAGATTCCAATGCATCAAACGGATCATGAATCGGAGTAGAAATGAGGAAGTTATGGCTGAAGGAAGAAAATTGCACGCAGAATAGAAATGGACCGCAGTCTACTGAGGTGTTTTAACGAAGCGACTTGGACCGCGGTTCATAGACCGCGGTCTACTGAGGCAAATTGCTGGGACCCACAACTCTCAATCCCACACTTATCAAACCAAGATGAGAGGAAGTATATTTACTTTATATATAGTGGTGCACCCCCTACAAGTGAACATACACATACATATAGATAAAAGTTGAAGAGGAGAAGAAGGGCAACAATCAGGAAATACGAGCTGAGGGACCGCAGCAACAATTTGTAAAGTCAGGATCGAGGGATTCGGCTTCACCAACCAGAGTTCTTTCTATTCCTTTTATTTTGATTTTCACAATGTTGTCTTCTCTTCCAACTCTTGTATTTCCTTCTAGTATGTTGAACTAACCCCTATATTCTTAGGGGGATAAATGCAAACTTTTCCATGTTTTAAGTAAGATTCTCCTTTCCTACGTATGATTCTATCGAGATACGCCTCCTAGGTGTTATTTATGCAAGTTCGTACTTCATGCTTTCTTTTGGATTGGCCACCCACGAGATCGAACTTGAGACAAAGAGGAGCCTCGGAAGAGGAAGTCAAAGTCTCGCTAGAAATTGCATAATCTAGGTTAGCTTATGTCGGGAAGTGAGGTTATTCATGCCAGAGCACCGGAAGATGGTGAGCACCTAGATAGCCATTTAGGGTTGGTTTAGTTTGGCCTTTCAACACCAATCGCCTAGAGACAGAGTGGATTATTATCTTCCGCTTAGGCAAATTCGTATGACATCGGGAGGTGTGTACGATGGTAGTGGGGAGACCCTAGAACTCTAGGCTAATAACATGATAGAATTAATTGTGTGAAAGAAGAATTCTTGCTTAAGAATAGAATTGGCGAAGTTGTGGACCTTATGAGCTCTTTATCAATTAATTTCTATTTGTCTGTCTACTTTCTGTTCTTGTAACTACTTGTAATCTACTCAACTTATTGATTTACTTGGCTTAGAATCAATTGTGCTAATTTTAGTGATTAGTAGGAGAGTACTTGTGGGAACGATACTATACTCACTCTATATTACTTGTCTGCGATACGTATACTTGCATGCATTACCCATAATCAACTGGCAACAAGTTTTTGGCGCCATTGCCGGGGACTCTTTTTCTGCTAGCCTAAGACCAAGCAATTGTTCTTCGACCAAGTTCTTTTTTCTTTAATTCACTTATTTCTCTTGTTGTCTGTTTAGGTGAGATCTTCCATCTTTCATGCGAAGAAGAGACCAAAGAGAGCTACTTCAACCCGATCTAGAAATAGAACGGACCCTACATAGAACGCTAAGAGAGCTAGAGCAACCCCAAGAAGCCATGGAGCACTGACAGGAGGTGAAGTAGTACTGCAGCAACGTCGGAAAACAATTAAGAAGTATGCACGACCCCAATTTCTAAATCAGTCAAGCATCGTCAAGCCATCGATAAAGCCCACACGTTTGAAATCAAACCATTGGTGATTCAAATGTTGCAAACCTCTTGCTCTTTTGTAGGAGCACCAAATGAAGACCCCCATGTGCACCTAGCAAAGTTTTTGGAGATATGTTACACTTTTCGATTCAATGGAGTCTCCCCCGAGTACATCTGCATGTCTCTCTTCTCCTTTTCTCTGAGGAACAAGGCGAAATCATGGCTGCTGTCACTTCCACCGAGCACTCTCGACACATGGGAGGCAATAACTGAAAAGTTCTTGGCTCAATATTTTCCACCTTCCAAAACTATGAGGCTAAAGAACGACATTATGACCTTCAAGCAGCAACCACCGAAATCTTTCTACGAAGTATGGGAGTGGTTCAAGGAGCTGCAACGAGCATGCCTTCATCATGGCATTGAGATTTGGCCACTCATACAATTTTTTATAATGGTCTATTGGAAAACTGTTGATCCTCTCTTGATGTTGCTGCAGGTGGTTCGATCATGAACAAGTACCCCGACGAAGCCTATGAATTGCTTGAGGAGATGGCACGAAATGGCTACCAATGGCCATCCAAAAGGGTAACGGGATGTGGACTTGCAGGGATACATTCAGTAGACGCCGTAACAAACCTTTTTGCTAAGATGGATGCTCTATTCAAGGAAGTCACTCATGGAAGAGCCAAGGAGCCGGGCAAAGTTATGGAACCACTGATGAAGGAACATCTGTGGAACCGATGCAAGAAATTCATGAGATGGCCAACTATATTGGAGGCATCTCGAGGAACAATCCATATTCAAACACGTACAATCCGGGTTGAAGAAATCATCCCAACGTCTCCTATGCCAACAACAACAACAACAGGGCAAATCCACTATCGGGATTTCAACAAACTTAGAAACAACAACCTTCAGATTTGGATTGCCTCTCGAGATTAGAGGACACTTTTCTCAAATTTATGAAATCTTCACAAGAGACACATGCTATTGTTCAATCAAATTCTAATCAAATTATTATCTTGCAATCACAGATGCGTAATGTAGAGATCAAATCAGTCAGCTAGCTCAAGTGATCAACTCCTGACCGAATGGAGCACTCCTTAGCGACATGGAGATCAATCCAAGAGGTCAAGGACATGAACAAGGGAATGCCATCACACTTCGGAGCATAAAAGAACTAAAAAATCCGCTAGAGGAGGTTAGACAGCGGCCTGAGACTTCGGTCCAACAAGACAAGGACAATGGCACACTCAGTAGACCACGGTTTATGACCATGGACCAGGAGCGATGCAGCACCAATAAGCATCTTGAGGCACCCCAGGATAGCAAAATTGACCCTCCTTAGATCCAAGAAGCTAAAGGGAATGCATTGAAGCTGATTCAAACCTATCCACCTCTACCTTTCCCTCAAAGAGCTCAGAAGGAGAAAATCGAGCAACAATTTCGTGAGTTCTTGGATATTTTTAAGAAATTACATATTAACATTCATTTTGCTAAAGCTCTTGAACAGATGTTGAACTACGTCAAATTCATGAAAGAAATCATCTCAAAGAAGCGTAGGCTTGGCAACTATGAGACCGTGGCTCTAATCGAAGAGTATAGTGCGATCGTTCAACGTAAGATACCTCAAAAACTCAAGAATCCAGGTAGTTTCACTCTTCCTTGCTCTATAGGTAAAGATTTTGAAGGCAAGGCATTATATAATCTTGATGCTAGTATTAATCTGATGCCTTATTCAGTTTTTAGAGATCTATGACTAGGAGAAGTGAAACCTAAATCTATTACTCTTCAATTTGCGGATCAATCAATTGCATATGCTCGTGAAGTAATTGAAGATGTTCTAGTGAAAATTGATAAGTTTATCTTTCCGGTTGATTTTGTCGTTCTTGATTATGAGGAGGATTGAAACATCCCTATTATTCTTGGAAGACCTTTTTTAGCTATAGGTCCTGCATTGATAGACGTGGAGAAAGGAGAGCTCACAATGAGGGTTGATAAGGAAAAGGTGACTTTTAAAGTATTTCGTTCCATGGATCCAATATCTAATGAATGCTTCTCCATTGATGTCATTGATAGGCACACTGATCACAACTTTCAAGTGGGCCAAAGTAGGGATGTACATGAAGTGAATCAAGATGTTGATCAATATTATGATGATGAGCAACATGAAAAGATGCAGTAGGTGGAGGTAATTTCAAGAGAGCCAAAGAAGTTGGCTAAACCTCTAGGGAAACCACCCAATCCAATAGAAGCATGTGCGACGAGGAGACGACGTGGCAAAGGGACTACGATAAGGGAATTTCAACCTAGTCAATTAGTTTTTACCATGATCCTCTATTTAAATTCTTTCCAGAAAAGTCCCACTTACGATGGTCGGGACCATTCCAAGTGATTCAAGTCTTGCCATATGATATCGTTGAATTGATGAATGAAAAGACGAAGGTAAAATTCAAGGTGAATAAACATTGTTTGAAGACATATCAAGGGGATACCATCAATCGGGAGGAATCCTCAACTCAAGGACAAGGAGGATGATGAGACAGTGAGTTGGGCCAAAGACTTTAAATGTGGCGCTCCTTGGGAGGCAACCCAAGATCGGAATAATTTCTCATTTTCTCTTTAGTTATTTTATGCATTTTAGTTTATGAGCACTATTTTCTTTTGATTAGTTTTTATTGCATTTAGGAAACATAGATTGAGATGCCGGAAACATAGACTAAGATGCCGAAAATAGATCAGCAGACCGTGGTCCACTGAAAGCAACAGCAAGATGAACCAGTAGACCGCAGTCCATTGTAGATGAATTAGTAGACTGAGCTTCCAGACAGTGGTTTATTGGGCCTTGATCTACGTGTAGCACCACACTGACAAGGCAAGCTTCCTCTCCTACTCTTGTTTAACATTGAGGACAATGCTTTGTTTATATTTGGGGGTGCAAACATATGCCTTGCTTGTAGAGACTTTGTTTAGTTGCTCGTTTCTCATGCAGTTTGAACTATGCTTTAGGATTAGGTTTGCATTTATATAGTAGTTGCATAATAGGTAAGTCTAGGTTGCATGGTGTGATTTGCTCTTACGTAAAAAGAAAAAACAAAATTGTAGAAAATCTTTTGAAAAACCGGTTGGTCCTTATTCCATGATAACTATTAATGGCTGAAAATTCGGAACATGATTGAATTTGAGATTGCAACGAACTTAGAATATGTTTTTAGAAAGTTGTCAGGATGCCCAAATCCCATTATGTTCACGACACTCTTGCAGTAGGGATAGCTTAAATTGACCCTTGAAATTGTTTGGTTGCATGGCATACATGAGAATGGACAAGAACATGAACCTAGATATCCTACAAAAGGTAAAGAGAGAAAGAAACAAAATTTTGAAAAAGTGAAAAATCATATGAAGTGCATAGTTATGAGCTTAAGGAAAAGATGTGCCAAGGCTCTAAGTACCGTTGTATGGGCTTGAGCAGAATTTAGTGCAAAAAGCATACGCAATACGGTCCGGCATGTGCTTGTAATGGAAATTGTCCATTAGTCGAAACTCGAGGATAGATCCAAAGGGGTATCTGAAAACCTAATGCCTTGGACCAACTAGGACGGGAGCCATTGGTCAATTCCTCGCTACACGGGCCTAGCTCTTGGACATGACACTCAAAGTCATGCACCACCAAATACAAAATAAAGTTAAAAGAAATGAACGGAATTGTCAAGGGCAATGTCTAGGGAAATGTTCGAGTCTTTTGATTGTTTGCTTGACCAACTTAGCTATTGATTGGGTGCTTGAACTATTTTAAGAGTGTTTTACACTAATACCGCACAGGTGAGGGCTGAATGATTTTGAAGATTTGACATCCTAAGGTAGAAGCATTTGAAGTGAAGATTGTGTGATGAGTAAGAAGCAATTTCTTAGAATGTTTTGGGATCAACTTGGTTTAAATTTTTTGATTGAATGTTCTTAATTTTTACCCGGGACGAGCAAAAGTCTAGGTTTGGGGGTGACCTCCATCCGTGCGAAGTTTTTGCATGCCTTGATTCTTTGAAAGAATGGATAACACTTATCTCCTGCTTTTGAGGGAAACACGACAGCACAGCCAAGCTGCTTGTGAGGCATTGAACCTCCTTGATCGTCACCGAGGACTTCATATCCTCCATGGCCTTAACCTTCTCTGGGTTCACTTCAATTCCCTGGTGTGAGAGCATGAAACCCAGGAACTTTCTTGACCTTAATCCAAAGGCACACTTCTTAGGATTGAGTCGAAGGTTGTGCCACCTCATCACCTCGAACACAGCTCGTAAGTCGCTCACATGCACTATTGCCTTTATAGATTTGATAATCATGTCACCCACGTAAGCTTCCATAGTCATCCCAAGCTGCACCGAAAATAGCCGTTGACCAAGCACTGATATGTGGCCCCAGCATTTTTGACGCCAAAAAGCATGACGCAATAATAGTATATACCAACACTAGCATAGAAGGCCGTCTTTCGTCTATCATTAGGATCCATGGTTAATTGATTGTATCTAGAATAGGCATCCATGAAGCTTAAGGAGTTCATGGCCTGCTGTGGCATCCACCAATTGATTAATTCAAGGAAGCGGGTAGGTGTCCTTTGGACACGCTTTGTTGAGGTCAGTGTAGTTAACACACATCCTCCATTTGCCATTGGGCTTTCCACTAAGACGACATTCGCCACCCACGTTTGGAAGCGGACTTCTTCTATGAATTCCACTGCCAGAAGTTGCGCCACCTCTTCCCGGATGGTCTCGCATCACTCTACACCCATTGGTTGCCGCTTCAATATAACATGCCTCGCACGAGTGTTAATTGCGAGGCTATGAGAAATGACTGTAGGTTCAATACCTGGCATATCTATCGGAGTCCAAGCAAACCAGTCAGAAAACTCACGTAATAACGCTATCAAGTTTTCCTAATAAGTGGGACTTATATTTGCCCCGATTTTGATTTACCGTGTCGGTGCGAGTGAAATTTCTTCCAAATCTCTGACAGGCATGGGTGCTTTGTCCTCCCGAGAGTTTAGCTCAATTTGGAGGGACTGCTGAATGCGCGCTTCCTTCAATGTCACCATATGGCATAGTTTGGCCACCTGGTGACTACCACATATCATTCCAGTCCCTCAGGAATGGGGAACTTAACCATCTGGTGGTAAGTGGAAGGTATTGCCTGAACAACATTTAAGCTCGGTTGTCCCATATGAGCGTTGTAGTCGATGAGGCGTTAACAACTAGAAAAGTAGTCATGCAACGCGAAGTCCTATTCTCGGACCCTGACACAAAGGGCAAGGTGATGGCATCCTAAGGGTAAACTGATCCTTCATTAAATCGAACAAGGGGTGCATCGACTGGGATTAGCTTTGCATCATCAAAGCCCATTTTCTTGAAGGCATGGTAATACAACACATCAGTAGAGCTCCCATTGTTGACAAGAATCCTTCTTTCCCCGTACCCCCCAATGTCGGTCGTAATTGCTAGGGCTTAGTCTGCTATAGATGCGACTACAGAGCCAACCTCCTCCTCCGTGAATGTGATCAAGTAGTTGAGATCATGTCCAAGGTACTGCATTTCGCCGGCCAATTGCTTACTTCTAGTGGCATTTCCGCCCATGATAATGTGGATTATCCCTCAATTTTTGGGTGACAACACATCTTAGACTATCGGTCTCCCTTTTCCTTCACCTGCTGGAGGCAGGTGCAGCTCATCTATTTCATGATGCCAAGTATTCCTAACATATGGGCATCGGACATACTCGCAGGTGGCCCTCTTGGACTAATCTCTCTATTTCGAACTTCAATTGCCTAGAGTCCTCCGTATCATCCTCGTAGCCCTGTGGTAGTGGCAGTACCTATTTACTTCGAGTCCCAATGTTCCTTTTATCTTGACGGTGGTCCTGATTAGGCGTCGCTTCTCACCCTTAGCCAGGCTACAACCTTGGGGGCCAATAGCGAGGTGAACTTCTCCCCCTTATTGTCACGAGCACTGTGATCCCCACACCTTCCCTGAGTATGTTCCTTTCGCTTCACATCCATCGTCCTCCAATTGGTCTCTTCAATAGCCATGAAGCGCTGAGTCCGCATACTAGGTCAGCGAATTCACTCGGTGGATCAATGATTAGGTTCTTGATGAATTCATCGTCTCTCAGGCACCGCTGAAATGCCGCCATTTTTTCTTTCGACATCATGTCATCTACTTCCGCCGGCACCTTGACAAAACATTCATACTAGTGGTGGAGGGATTCCTTATCTTGTTGCTGCATTCTGAAGAGCACCATTAGCATACGCTTAATCCGGAGGGAGCATGCGAAGCGCTCCAAGAATTTTTCTTTAAGTGACGTGAAGCCGGTTATGGTCCTCATCTCCAAAGAGTAAAACTCATCCATAGCGAGGCCTTTAATCGTTCTTGGGAAGAGGACACACTGAATCGCATCAATGGGGCCACTTCCTAGCAGGGAGTTGATGTGGGTGAGTAAGTGATTGAGATGATCATTTTGTCATCATACGTGGCAATCTAGGGGACCTTGAACTTTTGGGGAAGCGTTATGATCTGGATTTCAGCAAAGAAAGGGCCGGTAACACCTTCCTTAGAGGCGGGGAGACCGTATTTTCATCGATTCTTAACTTCTAGGGCTCTAGCAACTCGATCCTCCACCAGCCTCTGTACCTCCCCAACAATCATGTTACCAGCATAGCAACCCCTTCTAGAGGGACTGGGGCTAACGCGCACTCATCTCTACCATGGCAGAGGGAGGAGGTTGCACTGCTCCTGCGGTATCTCTAGCTCCCTCTTGGCACTCACTCAAATGGTGTGACATAGCAGCCTCCACTATAGATGCGATGCGATGCTCAATGAGTTGCTCAACAGCACTATGAGTGCTAGGCGGAAGGGTTTTGAGCAGTTGACCTTGTCTCTGATCTACTTGGGGAGGATCCACTGGGCAAACACTGGTTAGGTCGAGGATTTGTGAGTGGTTCTGTGGTGGTGCGGGATGCAGGACGAGTAGATTGTGGGCAGGACGAGTGCCACTTGATTGTCGTAGTCTGAATCATGGCTTCTCGTTCAGGTTCCCACAGATGATGCCAAATGTTGGATTCAAATATCATATACGATTAACATTGGTAGAGAAAAGTTGGTATATTATTTTTTGGGTCCCCTTTTTATTTGAGTACATGGGGTTTTTACATATACGAAAGGGAAATGATAGTTATCAGAATGAGAATTGCAAGGAGATTGTTTATCATGTGCAAATCTTCGAGATCTTCCTAACTGGCACAACATCTGGGCTCCTTGCTGAACACATCTGGCTTCGCTTTGGGCTTCAGCGGGCTGACCCAACACCAAGGTTTGGGCTCATGGCTATGACCCATCACCGACCTTGTGGAGAAATCAACACTGCTCCTATCCCGTATCCCGTCGAGTTGACTACTCCATCAAATACATCTTCCACCCTTGTATTCATTCTGAATTTTCTTCCATGGTCAATATCCCATCATCTGGGAGTTCATCCTTATGTGGCTCATCATCTTTAATTGGAAATTCTGCAATGTGGTTTGCCAAGGCTTGCCCTTTCACTGAAGCCCTATGCACATACTAGATATCATACTCGACCAGCTGAACTTGCCATTTTGACAAATTCCGAGTTGACACAAGCTTCTTGAGTAGGTACCAAAGTGGATCCCTCTTGGATATTAGGAGTATGGTGTAGTACAATGCATATTGACATAAACGTTGAACTACCCATGTGAATATAACCTTTCCACTTCTGGGTGTCGTGCTTCTCCTTCAATAAACTTCTTCCTCGAGTAATAGATAGTCTATTCCTTGTGTCTTGTTTCATCCACTTGGCCCAAGTATTAAGTAAGTAATGAGCGATCGACCTAGAGTGGAGTACCGGAGGACTAGCCAAGTAAGTTTTTATCGTGTCAAAGGCCCGCTGGCAATCGTCATCCCAATTGATCATCGCATTCTTCCGTAGTAATTGAAAGAGAGGTTGACACTTATCAGTGAGATTGGAGATGAAACGGGGCTATATAATTCAATCCCCAGAGGAGGCTCCTTACTTCTCTTACCGTAGCTAGCAGCAGTAGATTCATGATTGCATTGACTTTATCCAGATCGACCTCCATGCCCTTCTTACTGACAATGAACCCCAAAAGTTTTCCTGAAGTGGCTCCAAAAACACGCTTTGCTTGGTTAAGTTGGACCTTGTATTTCTGGAGGCAATGAAAGAGCATGTGCAAGTTCACCAAATGGCCCTCCCCTTCACGTGACTTTGCAATCATGTCATCCACATAGACTTCTATCTATTTTTGCATCATGTCGTGAAACAAGGTGACCATGGCACGTCGGTAAGTGGCAACCACATTTTTGAGCCCAAAGGGCATAAACCAATAACAGAATGTTCCCCACATGGTTACGAAGATCGTCTTTATCTTCTTTTGCCATTCTTATCTGATCATAACCTGAGAAACCATCCATGAAGGAAAACATCTCATGATGTGCAGTGTTAACAATGCGCACATCAATGTGAAGTAGTGGAAAGTTGTGCTTCAAGCTGGCTTTATTGAGACCTCGATAGTCCACACAAACTCGCACTCTTTCGTCCTTCTTCATGATGGGGACTACATTGGCAACCCACTCTAAGTAGTTGCACACCTCCAAGAAGCCAGTGTTAATATGTTTCATGATCTCCTTCTTTATTTGCAAAACCAAATCTTTCTTCTGTCTGTGCAAATGCTACCTTACAGGAGGGAATATACTGGTTTCAACTGGTAAAAAGTGTTGCGCTATCTCAGGATCAAGTCCCGGTATGTTAGCATAGTACCATGCAAATACTTCCTGAAATTCCTTCAACAAATCAATCATTTGAGCATGTTGGGTTTAATCAAGACCAACCCCGATTTTGGGCAACCGTGGCTCCTCTTCTATGACAATGTTGATCACGACAGTGGCTTTAATAGTCGTAAGCTTGTTTTCTTCGAAATGCTCCTAGCTTTCCACGATCTCTTTAGGAATGTCATCCTTATACGACTCCTCCCTGAAAAGTATTGGGTCGGAGTCGTCAATAATTTCTTGAAGAATGACCGAGTTATCGCATCTTTTGTCATTTGAGCACTTGGAAAAGAGATGTGAGAATTATTCGAGAATAACATATAGAAGGAATAGGAGAAGATCAGACTGAAGCATGTAATATTTCATAAATGGATTTATTCAGAAAGGTAAGCCATGAGAATATCCACATGCGGGTAACATCATTTTCTGAACTTCCTTACTCATCATGAGGCATGAGTGGAACCATGGGAACTGCAATCTAGTTGGGTAGCTCCTTATTTCCTACAAGTGGGCAGACAAAGGGCATCCTGAGACGCCTCCTCTAGAATGGCCCCAGAATGTGACACAACATCGGTCGCCTCAGAGTATGTAGCCAAGACCTCCACATTCCCTCCAATGATGAGCAGTGGCTTTCGAAAGAAGACAAAGCTAGTCGGCATCATGGTGTCTTCAAATGAGCAGTGAATGTGGCTCTTAGGCTTATGCTGCAGGTGTTGAGTTAGCAATGTCGGGTGCCTATGCTTCAAGTAATGCCCTTTGCCATGCCATCTGCGCATGCTTGAGTTGATCAATCTCTTTTATTCAGAATCACTAATTGTTAGCGGTGTGGCTATATTTACTCTTAATGTTCTCAGTCTTGTATCCTATTTCGAGCTCACATGTGGGTAGGACTCCTACAAGTTGGAGATCCAACTCACACCTGCAGAAAAGAAAAAGAAAAACAAAAGAAGTGAACAATTGGAAAACCGAATCACAATGCATGAGAAAACCACTAGTCAGTTGCCATTCTTAATAGAAGGGTCTTCATTATGTTTCTCGGGAAGGAGACAAGACGTGCTCCTTTACTAGGTATCTAATCAAGATCCTTCTCAAACATCCTTAAGTCACCTTATTCGTGCCATCAGCTCATTGAACACTTCCAATGCTTGTTCCTTAGTTCTCAAAAATAATGACAAAACATTTTGAAAAAATTTTGAACCATTTTCGATTTTCCTTTAAAAATTTCCAAGGAAGCGCCAATAAAACTATTTGCTTGCCATGGCTTGTGATCTTCTTGTGGGCCTGAGTGAGCTCCTTGTAAGCTTGGTCTATGTCACGATTCATGGAGTGCATATTATCCAATCAGGTTTCACTGTACCATCCCAATCTTGGCGGTCATTCCTTTGTAGATGTCGACAGGTTTCTTCACACATCGAGAGGTTTGATGAGTCGACACAACCTATGAGGGGCGTGTACCCTAGGAAACAATAATTCACTAGACCGACAATTGATTTATGAAAAAAGATCACCTAATGACCGAAAATCACTTGGGGATCGCTTTGGCTTCCTCTCACTTGAAGCATGACATCACCTAAGGTCCTACTTATGAGAATCAAGACATAGGGAAACAAGGCAATCTTGAATATCGAAAATAGAAAATCACGTGCTAGGTTTCCTTGATATTAATCATCCCTTTTAGTTTTAAATCCATCTTTTCCAGTAGGTCTTGGATTGATAAATCATTCTCATCACTGAGTGTTACCTACTATCTATCTTCGATTTTATGATCCCTAGAGAATGTGAAGAGGGACAAGTCCAAGTTCGACCTAATGACTCCTTGATGGCAATTGAATCCCTAAAAAGCTCTCGACATTCCTCCAACATTATAGCCATTTCGATTCGATGCACAACACATCTTGTATCAGCAACTTAGAGCAAGCTCCAATCCCTTTGAAATCATATGATGCATTGATAATGCACAATAGACAATCAATGTTGGGACAAGCAAATATGGGCTGCATCCTTGTTCAGACGGATGAACAAATAACTTAAGGATGAATGACAACTCTACTAGGTTTTATTTTCAAAACATGATGAAAGTGCAAAAAATAAAATCAATCCACTAATTTGACATAGTTACATGTACATCAGAATCTCAATACAAAGGAAATGAGTTGTCTAGCCTAAAACTAGCTATCCTAGGAGCTCATACCAAAATACAAGAAAAAGGCCATTCTATCCCCACATAAGCTGGACTGTGGGCCTCATTGATCAAAAAATACATTAAAATCTCAATACAAAAGAAAGGCCCACCTAACCTAGAATGAGCTAACCTATGGGCCTTGGAAAGATTATAATCGACAATGATGTTTGGAGGTTTAATGCTATGCATGAAGCTTGGATCTAAGGGTAGGTGCTAAAAGGCTCTCGATCAGTAGTGTCCTTGGTTCTCCTTTCAGGGTACTTTGGGGCTTACGAATTGAGCGAAGGTGTTTCAAAGCCATTTCCAGTGGGAACTCCCATGATAGACATACTTCTGCTAGCCCCCTCCTAGAGAAATTCCTACGATCCGGGTTCGATCATTATTCAGGATATGTAGTGCTAAAGTAAAGTGCAGAAGCAAGCAAACAACTGAGGATTATGGGGTGTGGACACTCAAAAAGTCCCCAGTGACAGCTTCCGACTCGAGAAAAAAGAATTAGTTGAGGCACGCATGAGGCCTAGCTCGGGACTTCAAATCGGGGTTGGATTGAAGTCACCACTAAATCGTTTATTAAGACCATTTAGGTACCAAAGTCACTAAATAATCATGATACTAACCGCCTAGGTTCTTTTGTCAGTCTTGGAACCAAGATTTGAGTCTAGAGGTCCTATTACATATTTTGAAGATCGAGAACCAAATAAGCCAAAATACGCCAAATTTGGCACCTGTCCCTAAGTCTAGGTTATTTGTTTGCTTGCACATTTTATTTGTCCAATTGTTTCTCTGATTGAGTTCGAATTGATGGTCCAGAGAGAAATTCGATAATTTGTACCACGACCTAGCATGTCACTAAGCGTCCTAATCCAAGTGGAGAAAGTAACGGGTTTTACTATTATCGAGATTATATACATCCATCATAATCTGCCTCTTACTACCCACCTATTAACATTGGTTCACTCAGATACATTAACGTTTCCCAACCCCATATGTAATCAAGGTAATACACATAAATGAAAATACCTCCACCACCATTTATACCAATCAAGTCAAGTACGATGGATTAATTTGCCTCAAGAAAAAAAATTGTTTACTTAAATGAGATATTTAATTGTAAGAAAAATTGAGAAGTAATGTAAACATTGAGTTAAATCATTCGGGACCTTCAAAATAGTTCAGATTGCCCCAAAATGTTTCAAAAATTTTTAAGGATTATCCTCTAGATCTCAAAAATACTTAAAACTATTTTAAGACACACAAAATATTTCAAACTAATCCAGAAAATTTAGACAAGGGGCTAAATTGATCTTAAACTAGTAAAAGACCTCGAATCAATCCGAAACGATTCGAAATTTTGAAAAATGGACCTTTAAATTTAAACTACACCTAAGACCATTCTAAAACACACAAGAAATATAGAAACAGAGCTTGAAAATTTGAAACAATGCTAGGAAACAATGAGACCCACTTTAAAATGGATATAGACCTGGAGCTGATAAAAAAATTTTCGAAAAAAGTGGTCGGGCTAATAAACAAAATTTTGAAACTCGGCTTTAAGCTATTCACTTCATTATCACGATTTTGCACAATCCATTTTCTAATCTTTGCCCAATTTTTCTTATCAAAAAATTATTTTTTCTCTTTTTTATTTTCAACTTTTTTCATTTCCATTTTATCATTTTTATATTTTCTTGAGAAAGATGAACAATATGTATTTATTCTTAAAAAAATCCTAACATGTTTTCATTTTTTTATTCCATTTTTCTTCGTGAAAACATGAATCCAAATTTTTTATTTTTTAATTTTTGTTTTTTCTATTTTTTACAAAAACATTTTTTCGAAAGAAAAAAAGATTATTTTGAAGGATATAGCCTAAATCCCAATCAAGAAATTATACCTATAGCCGTGACAATGACAATGACACTGTCGAAGAGTGAGCAAAACTCGAACTCTCTTCAGTGTCAGACCCAGGCACCTTCAAGACACGAGGAGGACTCGTCGATTCACACGGACTCGGGTTTGATGATGATCATGGAGATGGATGGGATTGGGATGAGAATATGTGCTCTTGAGTTTGCTCAACTCATGAAACCATTCTAGTATGATTTGAAGAGTGAGCATGCGGACATATATTATATGGAAAATAGAGGATATAACATGGTATGGTCGATGGATATTATGGGAATGGATGAATGGAGAGGTTATGTTGGATTAGAAATATGTGGGTGAGTGTTCTTCAATGTGTATTCAGTATGTTTGTCCTCTTGCAAATGAATGAGAGCTCTATTTATAGAGGAAATGGTGCAGGGGTTAAATTGTAACATACATGAAGCTGAAATGGAGAAGCAGAAAATAAGGGAAAGGAAAACAAAAAAGAAATGGCAGGCATTGCATGGAAGAAACAGAGACAGAGGAAGACAGAGGTAGAGAGAGAGAGAGTGAGGCCGGTAGCCTGGTAAGTCAACAACTATGGCTGAGACGGAATAGAGGGCGGTGACTAACACAAGATGACGACAGGCGGCTGCTTAGAATAGCAGTGCCGTGCATGGCAGCCGGTTCAGTGACCTCAAGGCTGCTGTTGAGAGAGAGGGAGAGAGAGTGGCCGGGAAAGTCAAGGAAATCGGTTGTCACTGGCTTACACGGGCAGGGCGCAATGTTGTCTTGCAAGGCATCTGTCCGGTGGTCTCAGGGCAGTGGCCGAGAGAGCGACAGAGGGAATTCGTAGAGAGAGAGAGAGAGAGAGAGAGAGTGACAACCGAGAGATAGAGGGACAAATTACAGAGAGCGAAACGGAGATGAGGCCGAGGATGGGAATGGGATGTAGAGATGTGTAGGCCTTACCTTGGGTTGGCCATGCTTGGAGTGGTAGTGGAGGGCAGTCTTTGGCCTCTGTAAATTTGGAATGGGAAAGGAAAGCGGGGAAGATGATGAGCAATGATTGCATTGTTCACGTTTTTTTTTAAAGGTTAAATTTTCATTGAAATTTTCTGCCTTTATATGAAATAAAATAAAAAGTAAAGAGATGAAAAAAATTAAAATTAAAATATAGGAAACTAATAGGAACAAAAGGGTTTTATCCGGGGAGATTCGAGTGTCTAGGGGTACCTTGGCCCAAAACTTCACCTTCGCAGCATCTTAGGCCTGACAAACTGTGTCGTGTCGTGTTTAAACGTGTCGTGTCGTGTCGTGTCTAAACGTGTCGTGTCTAAACGTGTCTTGGTTAGAAACTCCAATGATCTGGATATGACACATTTATTTTTCGTGTGTAAACGGGTTCGTGTGTAAACGGTCGTGTCTAAATCGTGTCTAAACCGGATTGACCCATTTAATATAAAATATCGATAATATATAATTATACTCTAATAATATATGATGTAATTACTAAAACAATAATATTTATTGATAATTAGTACAATAAATAAGTAAGATTAATCAATTATTGATCATGTAATGCATGTAATATTTTATATATCATAAAATTTTCATATATAAATGTATTAAATGAGTCAATATATGTATAAAAATAGTTAATACATTTAATAAACGTGTTTAGTCGTGTCGTGTTATACATGTTCAAACCCAGTTAAATACGTTTATTTATCGTGTCTGTACAGGTTCGTGTCTAAATAGGCTTGACCCAAACCCGCCTAACTCCATATCGTGTCGTGTCGGGTTACCGTGTCGTGTCAATAATTGCCAGGCGTACAACATCTTGTATTTGGCTTGCATATATTGGAAACCCTGGCACCGATAAGTTGCAGAGCGGCTTTGTCTGTCAGCACCTTCTGAGATCGAGAGCGGAAGTTACTCGACCGCATTATCTGAAGAAGATGAGCAGCAGTTCTCACGTCTTCTCTGCCAATCTCAGATTTACTCGCGCATTTTCTCGGGTTCCTTCTATACCCGTCCACCCTGGTCTTCACAAGCCCTTCAATTTTCCCCTTTTTAAGAAATTCCCGTCTCAAGATGCTCGTAAGGAGTTTTCTACTGCATCATTCTCTTTCCGTAGAACGAAATTTTTTTGCAAAGCCGTATTGTCAGAAACCACTGGGCGGGGTCGATTCCCGAAGGTCGGGGCTCTGTCGACTGGACCAATTCCTTCCGCTCAGCTGATTGAAGTGGTTGAGGCTGCCGCCAGGACCGGCGCTCAGGTGTTTTACACTATGCAGAATTGATTCTCGTGGTCTTTTTCTTGTGAAAAGCTTCATTTGAAATCAAATTTGGGGTAACTGCAATTTGGGCTTCATGTTGAAATGGGCATCTGCTATAAGCTGTTTAATTGCTTGAAGGCAAGATTAATTCATAGTCCCCTTGCAATTTAATTCTTTGTTAGTTTAAGAATTGCTGTACTCCTCTTTTTCACAAACGATCTTGATATTACTAATTATTCTACCGGAGGTATATGTGTCTGCATGTTAGAGAGAGAGATGGGGATCATAGAGGGAAGCTAGTTTTGTCATTAGATGTAAAAATTGGATTGTGAAGCTTAGCACGTGAGTTACATGTTTAACTTGTTGCATGTGGTACGGGGAATGGGAAGGGAAAGTGATGGAGCTTTCTATGGTTATGGCATTCCATTCCTTTCCATTTCCCTATCTAGTTCAATCACGAAGGTCACTTAGTGCAAATTTGTTATCCCTTATGGAAGCCAATATGAAGGCCTTGAACCAGACACTGAATGTGGTTATTTTAATCATATAGTATAAACTTTTCAGTAAGATGATATGGTGTTAAAAATGGAGTTGGCTTTCTGTTTTGTTATTTTTAACTTGTTTCTTACTTCTTACCATTTAGCCAGTCGAGACTAGCCAAATGTGGATTGATGCACCACTTTCCCTTCCAGTTATCAGCTTGTAATGGCTTTTGATTGAGCAATGGGTTGTCTCTGAATTTCTTCTCCTCCGTAGCAATCATACTGTCTATCTGATGGATGATAACCTGCAATTTCTTACTGCTTTGCTGCAACTTTATTGATTTATTACAATCCAGGTGGTGATGGATGCTGTAAATGAGCCACGTAATATCTCCTACAAGGGAATAACTGACTTGGTCACAGAGTGAGTTTTCTTCTTCCACAAGTATGATATCGACCTAACCAATAAGTCTGACGGATCTATAGCATCTTGAGGTTTATCTCATAGAAATAAAAGGGAAAAGAGAATCTAGGTTATAGCATTTGAAGGATGAAATTACCTTAGTGCATTGAATGACTGACTCAATAGATTGAGCATTTGAGTACACTTGGATGGAGAAGAGAGAAAATGTTGACAAACTTGTGGACTAACTGCAAAAGCTTCTTGGTAAAGATTTACTCTTCTATGATGCATGTAACGCTCCATTATGTTGCTGGGTATACTACTCCATAAGTGGCCACTGATGGGTGCTCACTGTGAATCTTATATTAACTATTTTTTCTTATTTAGGCAGTTGTTGACTTTGAAATTTGATCCCCAGACTTATGATGCAAGTATTTACTTCTTATAAATGGTGAAAATGATACATCTTTTTGTCTTTTAATTCTAATTTAGAATTCTCATTGTTAAATAACAAGAAGGTGTTCAGCATCATTAACACAAGAGGGGAAAAAATGTAGCAACCCCCAGAGAAGCTTTTATCGTAATTTTCATGCACATGGATGTCTGCCAAAATAAACTTTCCTAATCCATCTGTCTATAAAATTAGGATTACTCTGTACCTTTAAATGCCTCCTTATCCTCTCCATCTTGGATGGCCAACAAGTTGGAAATCTGACTTATCTTATATTACCTAACTAGCTATAGAAAGACATACACTAGGTATCTTCATCTTTTCTTTCACCATTGGAATTCCAAGTCTTGCCTTAAGTTTTGAATCAACTAATTCACCACTATCTTGGCTTCTCCCAAAAACCCATATGCTGTCCCCCATAGCTTGTAGATGCCCAAGCACTGAGGAATAAGATGGCAGTTGATTCTTCTTAAGATTTACATAGGAATCACTGGTTGACCAGAAATTTTCTGTTTGCTTGCATATTTTCTTAAAATGAATATTAGAGTGGCAGATCAAGCATAGTCATAACAATTACCATTCCAAATGTCCCTTCTCTACATAGAATGATATTAAACCACCCATCTGCGGGGTAGATGTTTATGATCAATCCGTGATCCTTCCTCTAGCTCTTGGACCTGGAGGAAACTACTAAGAATGAGACCTTTAGCACAAAAATTCATCACCTGTAAGGTAGGTAATGGGGACTCCATATACTTTTGGTATGACAAATGGTCTACACTTGACCCTTTAAACTCCATTTGGCCTAGAAGAATGCAGAGATTCTCATCTATTGGTCCACAAGCCAAATTATCAAAGATCTTTCGGGTTGGCCAAGGTGTTACGATTTAGATGTAATGAATACCGTTCCCGTTATTCAAAGCTCAATAATTCTTGCCCATATTGATACATATATGTGGAGCTGCTAAACGAGTGTTAGTTTTGCTGATGTTTGGGAAGACATTAGACAACAAAGCCTCATGCTCCATGGCATCACCTCTTGTGGTTTTTGGGTTGCATACCTAGAGCCTCCTTTATCAGTCGGCTCGCTATTCTTGATAGATTGGCTACTAGAGCAAGAGTGTAGAAATGGCGTTCCAGACCCTCCACATTATGTGAATTCTATGGAACGGAGATTGAAATGCGATCCCATTTGTTCTTCTCTTGCCAAATCATCGGCGAAATTTGGAGGACTATAGTAGCTCGCCTGCAAATACAATGCTCTCTTGGAGGCTGGCATCATGAACTTGATTGGGCTGTAAAGAATAGAAGTGAAAGGTCCATTTGGCATTCACTAGCTATATCTACGAGATATGGAGAGAGCGGAACCTATGGGTTCTTCAACATCAGTCCACTTCCCCTAGCTCAATAGTGGGTTTTATTTTGAAAAAATTGAGATTGAGAGTTGCTTTCATCCCTTGTTTGGAGGCTGTGGCACATTGTTTATGATGCATTGCTTCACTTTGAATCTCACTAAGCGGGCTCATTTTGTGTAGACCAAGTAACTTTTGTGATTTTTAATACAATTCCAATTATCCCAAAAAAAAAACAACCACCCATCTCATACTATGAGTCATAAAATCAACAGTCCAACCAAGTAAGCATTCATCTTAATTTTGTCAAGTCCTTTCTATCTATTAGTTCTAATAAGTTTCTTTGAGGAGATGATGGAAAAGTCAAAGATGAAAATAGTAACCTAGCGGCAATAAAAAACAAACTCACCTTAAATTGAGGCATCCTTGAAATATTAAATGGGAAGATTTTGAATCACCTGGTTAACTCTAGATACAGTGAATCTTGCATGACCCATATATAAGTGATACCCATTAGTAATTAGATAATGAATAACTAATGTCAAGGCTAAAGCCTTTGTGATAATTTTACCCATGTTAAATTTTTTTTTTTTGCCTCAAATCATTAGTTTAATATATCATATGCAAGGATCGATATGATCTCTTTCATTATTACTATTAAATTAAGCACTTTATAGGAGTTGACAACTCATGTCAAGTTCTATAAGCCATATAGTTAGATATCTGAGCAAAAGAAGCAAATTGCTAGAATTCAAGTTTTTATTTAGACCATTTGTCAAAAATGTAATGAAAAGGGAAGAAAAGCTCAAAATTTTGCTCCATGTAAAACGCAAAGATAAACAAAACTTTGATCACTTCTTCATCAATGAGGGATTCCCTACATTGCTTCTGTGGACCCATGATGAATACATCAGCCAATAGGTGTAGCCATAGAGCATTAAACAAGGGCATCACTAGCATAGTCTTGGATGTGCCACTACGCATCAGTCCCCTCATTTAGTCACTAGGGCAATCCTATGTCATAAAAGTGGCGAATTTATTCACGATTGATAGAACCTTGAATATCTAGGTTAGTAGTCTTGAGAGGCAAGGCAGCAAATTAGTCTTTTATGTTAATTTTAGATTATTTCCTAATTTAGTTTGTTAGGGTTTGAGTAATTATATGGGATTAATAAGCTCCCTTAGGGTCATGAGTGGAATTAGTTTTCTTCCTTATTATTTTTGCTATTTTACTTTTATGTGGAAGAGATTGGTTGCCTCTTGAAATGCAACTGAGACATTTAATAAAATTGAATTCAAGTTCTGTCAAATTCAGTACTAGAGTAGTTGGCTCAGGGTAATGGCAGTGAAGAAGGTTGAAGCCTTGGAAGAAAAGCTCAATTAAAAAATCAAGCGACTAAGTATGTTGGTAGAGGAATGCCATACATTGGTGGAGGAGAAGCTTGCTTCATGCTTGCTAGGAGTCGACAACAGAATGTCGGAGTTGTAGGCCATGGTGGATCGGCTACTGGAGCTTTATACAAGGCCAACCTCGGGGGTGTCGTTTAGGAGGAAACTCGACGAAACCAATGACAATCGCCATCAACAACCATAGAAAGCTATACTTTCCACTGGAAAAACCCTTAGCTTGGTCGTTGAGGTTGACATCAAGCATAAGGAACTTGTAATCGATAGAATCGACACCAAAAAGCCCTAGGCTGCTGATGTTTGAACTTGGAATAATGTGGGGAGGATCTCGACAGGAGTAGGAAGGATTTGAGGTCCGTACTTTCCCTAGTAAGCCTAGAATTCACGGAAGAAATTGAAGGTGCTGATGATTGCCCACAGTTGAAGGAGCACTGGGTTAGCAGTTGTTGGGTGCCTGCAATTTTTTTTCTTATTCCTTACCCTTTGATTGTTTTTTTCTCCACATGAAGAGAAAGGAGTGTGTTATTCAACCCTCAATAGTATCGTCTTTAGACCCTTTAAGGAGGTCGAGAAGGAGCTCGCCTTGATTTTTACGAACCTAAAGAGTTTTCTCACATGACAAAAGATTGGGGTGATTTGCAACTGACAAAGAATGTATTGGATCCGGGAATTAGTGAACTGAACAAGCGATAAGACAACACTGAATGTCCAGGTCTGACATCTTGAGGGGCAAGGTAGCATTGTTAGTTTATGTTAATTTTAGATTATTTGCTAATTTAGTTTATTAGAGTTTGACTATTTAAATGGAATTAATAGGCTCCCTTAGGATCATGAGTGGAACCAGTAAGTTTCTTATTATTTTTGTTGCTTTTCTTTCGTGTGGAAGAGACCGGTTGCCTCCCGAAACGCAACCAAGATATTCAATAAAATTTGGTTTGGGTCCTATCAAATTTGTTGTCAGGGGCAGGTTTTGATCCTGAGACCTGCTGGTTATGGACCCACCACGCTTTTGTAGCTTAATGGACCATGTTGTGCAACTTAGATTACTTTGTCCATTGTTATTGGATTTATCTCTGAATTAACAGTGCTGAGAAAGAGTTTGATTTCAAGCAAACTAATTAGGGGTTAACAATTTGATTCACCTAAATAAGATAATTTTTTAAGGAAAAAAGAAAGTACAAGATTTTTGGATGGGAAATCGCTAGAGGAATGAACTTATAATAAAAGACAATGTAGAAGGACATTGATAAGTGAAGGAGATGGGGTCTATTCCTACCATAAGATGTGTAATTGCCATACAGGTGAGAATGCACAAGGTAATGAAGATGTTTTTGTTTGTTATCATACTATTAACACGGAAGGCTTTGTTAGGTGGTGGTTGAATGTTTTCTCATATACTTAATGAGTAAGAAGCATTAGCAGCATGTTCTTATTGTTGCTAAGAGAAATCAAAACTGTTCTCATATAATACTTAAAGTAGATCGTATCTTTTTATTAGAACTAAGAAATTGAAAGAGGGAAATCAAGTGAAATGGAGCAGATATCTTTGTTTTGGTGTAGAAGATAGACTTTGATCTAGTTAGTGATTTGAATTTTTTTTCGTGAAGATATAATTGAAAATTAAGGAATCGTGTCTTATTACGTGAAAAGCAAGATATTTATTTATTCCTAATATATATGTATATATTATTAGGTAGATGAATCAATGAATGGCATACAGGGTTTACATGGGGTGTGGATTCTAGAATGACATCTTAAATGGTCTAAAGGAATTGCAGAATGAACAAAATAGAGCATGATATTTCATGCAATCCCGTCCAATTCCAAGTTCGAATCCCCTTGGAACCAATCAGCACCAGTGGGTTTATCCTACTCTGTGCACTTGTTGGCATGGGGGTAAGTCCAGATACCCCTCGATATGAAACATTCATGCAATTGATCTTTGTGACTCTCTTCAATCATTGAGAAGAGATTCACCAATTTTAGGGCATTATATTAAAAAGAAAGAAAATGTTTGAAAGGCCAGGTCCTACAAAATTAATGAACATTAATTAAAATAACTCTTAAGAATACTGGGTTAAAACAAAGTTGACAAAATAAGAATGTCTTTTTTAAAAAATTCAGAAATAATTTTAACCAGCACCCTACCTTTGATTTGTTTTATCACTCTAGCAATCATGCCTTGTTCAACTCTACTACTGAATATGATTTTTAGGCAATCCAAAACTGGTTCTCCTGTTCCTTTAATGTCTATGGGCACATGGCTAAGGGAAAACTCAAAAGCTATGCTAACATCTGCAACACTTCAGAGAGCTTTAAGAATGAACAGAACTTCTGTTCAGCAGTGCTGTCAATATTGCAGATTTGTCATTGCTAGATTTTAGAGCACTCAAGCAATGCACTCTAGTTAATGGACATAAAACAATAACATCTAATAACTTTTGCATTTTTGTACTAGACTCATACAGCAGCACTTCTTCCTCCCTAATTACATAGATTGGTCTAAGATTTTTCCATTTTGTTAATTGTAAAAAAGCAAGTTTTCTTTCAGCAAGTATATTTAGTGGGGCGTAGAGGCAAGAAATCAAAGCAGAAAAAGATTTGGTTTTTGAGAATGTAAAAGTTAATGGTTTTACGCATAATATTGATCCAGACTTCTTTGGGATCTAAATCAAACTCTTTGGGTTATTCACTTTTAAGTGGTTCATATTGCAACTAAATTTGGCTCATTATATTTACTACAGCCTGACAGACAATTTACTTGAATGGATTCTTTTGCAGCACAGACCAAATGAGCGAAACATCAATTTTAGAAGTTGTCAGAAAGAACTTTACAGATCATCTTATACTTGGTGAGGAGGGAGGAATCATGGGAGATCCTTCATCCGAGTATCTCTGGTGTATTGATCCTTTAGGTTTGTCTGTGAATACTCTATATTTTAGAAATGTAATTCAAAGGATGCTTCTGCTGTTCCTTTTGGATAAAGATTTATTATTTTTTTTATTTTTTATTTTCATGGATAGGTTATATCATCTGTTTGTATGCTCAAAGTTTCTCAACACTTAGGATATTATTTTTAGGTTTTTCTTCTTGCATCCCCCGGTCAGTTAGTCAAGGCGTATCAAGTATTTGGCAAGGTAACAGTACCAGTGGGAGATCTGCATTGGGCAAACTTGTGTGAACCATTTAAGTCACTGTGCTGTTAGTTCTTCCAGCCTGGGACATTTCCTGTAATTCAAAATGATGAATCCTTCTTAGTTATGTCTAATACACTCAGACAGAGAAGTTTCGCGGATTCGCATATTTGGATCTTTGCCTCTATATAGTCCTCGTAAAAGAGTGGAGGAACAGGACTTTAAGGTCTGACTAGATATGTGAATATACTAAGCAGAACTTTGTGCTTCCCTCCCCCTCGATACCACCCCATCCCCCCCCCCCCCCCCCCTCTCTCTCTCCCTCCACAACCCCACCCCTGTGCGGGGGGAAAAGTTAACCGCATCTTCAAGATATGATTTTGTTTCAAACAGTTTTTTACAAAAATGTTTCTTAACAAGCAGTGTTTGTACTCAAAACTCTGTTAAATGGACTATCCTTTTTTAATTTAACTTCCTGTGTGTTTTAGATGGAACAACAAATTTTGCACATGGTTATCCTAGTTTTGCAGTCTCTGTGGGAGTTCTTTTTCAAGGAAATCCAGCTGCAGCAGCTGTTGTATGTATTCTCTTGACGTTTCTATATTCCTAATTTAGCATTTTGATATTTGGCAGTGATATACTACTAATTGCAGGTAGAATTTGTTGGGGGTCCTATGTGTTGGAATACTCGCATCTTCTCAGCCACTGCAGGTAAGAAAACATTGGTTTTCCCTGCCCAAGAATCACTTGGTTTTCAATTGATGGTAGATTCTTCCTTTTGGACATGCAAGCAAGGAGGATAGCCTATTCTGATAAAAAAAATTCTCTTTACGTACTCCATTAATATGTTCAAATACTTTTAGGTGGAGGAGCATTTTGCAATGGCGAAAGGATTCATGTGAGTAAAACTGATCAGGTGAGCAACTTGTTAGTGGATTAAGTAATTCTACTTGGAAAAGCAGAAAAAGAGAATGATACAATTTTTTTAACCTCTTGAGTTTTCTCCAAAGTCTACTTATGTCTCAAATACTTCTTCGAGTATTGGAAAATGGTTGCAATATTATCTAATGTTTCTTTTCCAGTGCAAATGCATGACAAAAAGATTCTTAATGAGCACCTTGGAGTTGTAAATTGTTCTTTCCTAACGTCTCTTGCTGTTGCTCATTGTCAATTTTCTTTGGCAAGAAACTTTTGATATTTCAATTTGTAGTGATTGCAAAATAGTTCAGAGCTAACTTCAAATGCTAAAGCTAGTTTTTATTTTTGGCATTAGGTGGAACGTTCTCTTTTAGTGACTGGCTTTGGATATGAGCATGACAATGCATGGTCCACCAACCTAGATTTATTCAAGGAGTTTACTGACATCAGCAGGGTAAAAATTTTGATTTTTCTATCTCTCTCTCTGCAATCATCTCCATCTTTATTGTCCAGGGATTGTCAAAGATGTTTCTCCAACAATATTCTTGTTCTTGTTTTGAATCATATTCCCCAAGTGGTTCCCACTCTAATAGCTCTGAATAAACCTATTGTTGGTAGAAGGATATAGATCGATAAAAGATAATTTCACTGTCCAGAATTAATAAAAGAAAAAGGAGCTTGGAACATTAAATAGCTTTTGTGTACATAGGATATTTGGCTTATCATGGATAATGAATATCATCAATTCTTGTCTTAGGGTGTGAGAAGGCTAGGTGCTGCTGCAGTGGATATGTGCCATGTTGCACTTGGGATTGTAGAAGCCTATTGGGAGTACCGACTTAAGCCATGGGACATGGCTGCTGGAGTTTTGGTAATGCTTTGTTGTTGCATCTGGTGAACTCAAGCATTGATGCGTGTCCTCTGGTTAACAAATAATACCATTTTTACCTTCCCCAGTGATCAAGAGAAACTTGTGTCAATTGTTGGCTGCTGAAGTTCTTTGTTTATAACTTAATTTTGGATTTACAATAAATATTTTTACTGTATTATGTTTGTTGGCTTTGTTATTCCTTACAATCCGTTCTAAACTTAAAGGGTGAATTCATTAACAAATGAAGCTCAACTTTGGTCTTTTTTTCTCCAACTGGGAAAAGAACTGCATCAAACATGGTAGGAGCCCTCATTTCTCATTTTTAACAACCTGATTCTTAGTTCATTGAGAAACAAAATCTTCACAATGGCAGCAAAATTTGAGAATGATAAGACACAATATTGTAAACGATGCTGCTGCCTGTATCTCTGAGCCTAAACCAGTTAAAATAATTGGGAAATGTCAATACTAAATCTTTTCATGCAAAGCCTTAATCTAGCATTTTTAAACATAAAATAGTATAAATAAACAAATCCCAACCAGAAATACACTCCTGGCCCAAGTGGATTTGGTTTATGTGAGCTAATACGTGTTAAATCTGTGATACTTTGTACATTTCTCTTACATTAATACTATTGTTTGAGAACATTGCTCATTCGGTTGTGTACAAAATTTGATCTCTTAGGAGAATTGGTTGACCTAACATGGAAGCGGAGTAGCTGGCCTTTTTTTCTTTTTTCTTTTTGTAGGCCTTGTACTTGTACCACCAACAAAATATTTTCCTCCCATTTCTTTTCATGTGTTTCTGTGGTAACTGTCCTTGTAAATACAGTTCATGCATGAAGAGAATAGTAAAAAGCATGCTTAGTTTGTCTCAATATACCTTTTTATGAGTCTAAGAGGAAACAATAACCTAACAATACTCATATCATTTTGCATGCTTCACTTATATGGTACTTAGCTGTCCTTTACTTACAGTGAAGTTCCCAATCATGTAAAACATTTTGTAAAGGCCTCTCATATGATAGATACACGGTTAAATCTTGAAGGATTTCCTGCAAACATTCTTATATAGCATAAGTCATGCTTGGTTGTTTTCCTAATTCAAGTATTAGGATATAATTTTTTTTTTAAATAGTTTGAAAGCAATCAGTGGCATGGTCCATATTTTGCTCCACTGTCACTTCCGTCTTCTAAAGCGTCTTCATTTCTTATCCCTACAGATAGTTGAAGAAGCTGGAGGGGCAGTTACTCGAATGGACGGAGGAAAATTTTGTGTTTTTGATCGATCCGTTTTGGTTTCCAATGGTGTACTGCACGATCAGGTGAGAATTCTTTCTTCCATTTTGAAGAATTCCTCATCACACTTTTGACATGGCCGTATTTGGTTATGGAATACTGATCATCTTCCTATCATCATTGTTGCAAGAAAAAAGAGAAACTAGACAAGAATTGCATTTATGAGTTAATTTTAATGCCATGTAAAATGGATTTTAAGAGGTTCGACCTCTGTTAAACCAAAAAGCTTAACTTAGGTGGCAGAACTTGTACAAACTAGAGAGTTCTCATCATTTTCCTTGGGATTGTTTCCGAACGGGCGTAACATAACATATATTCTCCATATAATACTTTACATTTTGAATGTTCAGTTGTTCCATTGAGAAGTAATTTGTGTTTTTCTTTTTTTTGTTTACAAATACGTGTTGTTTTCTCTTGTTATCTAGCAACGACTGAAGGCTAATCGAAAATTTGCCAGGTATGCAGTTTTGATTAGGCCTTGAGAAAAGTGGGTTTTATGGGCACCCTTATGGGAAATTAATTGCTTCTTCCTTCTCAACCGGTACATTTACAGAAACACTGGTCTAGGTTACCAGAGCAAACAGTCCAATAGATTAGCTAGCTGCAGTTCAGTGAGATCTGGCCCAACTGTTGAGGAACCTTGCATCTTGCTGTTAAAAAGATGTTCAGAAAGATTGGAAACTAAAGCCTGAAAATATCCTAAAGTTATTCTATTCAGGGACAGTAACCATTACATAGCTATGTATAATAGTATCATGCAAATAATCATCTCTAATGTCTGTCACTTAAATCATTTTCATACCCTTACCTTTTGTTTGGATGGTGTTTAAAGGAGGGAGGGAAGGCGAGCAAGGGAAATGGAGGGGAAATTCTAATCTTACTTGGATAGGGTTAACGGAAGGGAAGGGAAGGGAAGGGAAGGGAAGTGAGGGGAATGGAGGGAAATTTGTAGTCTTGTTTGGATATATTCAATAAGGGGAGGAAAGTGTAGGAAAGACCGAAAGAGAAAAAATTTAAGTTTATTAACTTTATGAGTTTTTTAGCAAAAAGTAGAGTGATGGTTTGGTAATTATATTCTTTTTAACCCTTTTACCTCCATTCAATTTTTCAATTTGGGTTGTAAAGAGAATTGGCTCTGAGAGGGGAAAGTTTCACCTCCTTTAAAATATCCCATCCAAACTGGGTAAAAAACTTCGCTCCTTTCACCTCCTTTTGAACAAGTGTTTAGTATAGAATCAAAAAGACAACAAGTTATCAAATTGATTGGTCAGAAGCAAAGCGTGGAGTATAGCATAATTTGTTAGAAAACATTCAGGCACAAGAAAAAGTCATGAGGTTAACAAACAAAAACACTGTAACCTCTCTGGTTGTTTTTCCAGAAGGTTGATGTATCACTAGGGAATCATAAACTTATACTTCCCATGACACTTCAGAAATATATATATATATATATATATAAGTACCACTGAATACATAATTTGTTCTCAACTTGCACTTGCACTTGCACGCTAAGAATACAGGGCCCCTGTAATTGGATAGTCGTACCTTAAAAATACAGGTCTTTCTCCAATAAAAATTATATTATGCATGGAGATGTTGCTCACGCTATTTGAATCGAAGTGTGATATAAAATTGGTCTATTTCCGGTAGCATATCCATAATTAGCACAATCATCGTAAATAGAAGCTCCAGCTCTATATCAACAATATGGTCAACTTCCTTGATGTAAACATCCTTAATATGAGATGGATAGTTCCCCATGATGAACTGCCTCATTCAAAATTTGGACTGCAGTTATGGCATAAATATACTCCTTGACGCTCCACTAAAACATGTAGTGGTCAGGTCATCTTTAGATGATCAAGCTCATTGGTTCCATTGAAATCCTATCCTTCTTTGATCATTCAAGGACTACCTTTTAGATGATCATGTAGACCTAGAAAATTTCTCCTAATCATACAAATCAGGAACAATACCTTTACATTTCAGTATTATGCCACTGTGATTGCTCCATGGCCATCATCAAATTCATGGAATCGCACAAAAGATGCACTTTCAACTAACATGCTGATGTGAATAGCTCCCTATGTCTTAGATCTCGTGGTTTCACCTGTTTTATCCATAAAATGGTAGTGATGTTCCACCTCGTAGCTTCAGTACGCATTATTTAAGAGCAATATGTCTCCCAAGCATTTTAAACGAAGAAAAAGTCATAGCATAATGTTCTTCTAGCATTATTTGTGTTTCTTTAGAAATAGTCAGACATCTTTCTGTTGTTCAGTAGTACAGGAACAGGAGCAAAGTCCCTTCTGATGAGAATTCTAAAATTGTCATATTATGGTCGTTTGGTTGCTGTGCATATGCTTGCACAGCAAAAAATGGGAACAAGCTCCTAGTATGTCTCTGTGTATCACAGATTGGTATTTCTTAGTACCACATGGTTATATCTGTTATCTTAATCTTTTATTTATCTTGCATGAAGCTTTTGGACAGAATTGGACCAGCAACTGAGAATCTGAAGAGAAAAGGAATCGACTTCTCTTTGTGGTACAAGCCTGAAAATTATCGTACAACCCTCTGAGCTGCCCAAGTTTCAGTGATTTCAGGCCAGCTGAATTTCAATCTTGTCATTTGGAGTCAAATTCTGTGCCACCGTGATAGTCATGTTGGTTCGATTGCTTTTTATCTGTAGATATTTTGTAAAGCACTGTGTTGTACTCTGAAAATCTTGAAAAGGGAATTTGCCACAACATACATCATTAGACATAAATGCCTTGTCTAGTACATGCAAAAGGAAAACCAAAGGATGATGTTCCTTATACTCAACTAATCCACTTCCCGGTGGAAGTTCCAAATTCGAAATGTTCCCTTACTAGTCTAGTGGCATTTTTTTCCTTTTAAGCGCAAGTACTTTGTGAGTTTTATGTCAAAATACTGTAAGGGTCAAGATACAACTTGATCGGGTTTTGCACCCAAAACTCCAACTCGGTCACCTTCAGTTCATTTCTTTGGTCGAATAAGAACACCCTTGACGATCAGCCCTCGTTTCCAATGCCCACCTTTATACTCATACATGGAGAACTCCATTGTTCCTGAGCTCCCAGACACGGATGTCCTGATCTCTCCTGCTGAGATCTCCATCCATCTTCCTCTGGGCATTTCCATGAGGTTCTGTGGACATTCTTGTTCGGTTCCATCCGGAAGAACAAGTCTGAAATTCACTGGGACCTCCCATCCATAGGCCGGATCTTTCAGCATTATCACGAACAGTATCTCGTAAGCTGTTTCTGGAGAGAGTCTCGAGATTTCATGCTTGCCGTGGACTTCTAGCCAACAAACATTCACTAATTCTACCACCTCAATTAGTTCATCCCTGTAATATGATCTACGGTTAATATATATGAATTTTGCCGCTACTGGGAAGTTAGAAATAATCCTCCTCCAACAAGGTTTCACAATAAAATTAGAATCTCTACAAATGCAATGGAGCTGAGTTAAATACAAAATTCTCAAATTAACAATTAAGAATAAAGCTTGTTTCTTTCAGAGAAATTATCAAATTAATGACCCCGGTCACAATAGTCCCCAATAACGATTTAATTGGGATGAGATTGAACGATAGAGAACATTTAGAATTATATATCTGTTATGATTATGTGCATACCTTGGGGCTTCTTTTACCTTCTTCCAGTGCCAGTAGGTAGGGGTGTCAGCCCAAGTGATTGAGAGACCCCTCGCAAACAGCATGAAGCACTTCTTGCCCGAACTCTTTTCTACCCATAACTTCTGTAAATTATAGAATTGACAGATACGAAGCAGTCACGTCGATACTTCCGTTGCATTGATCTCAGAATTTGGGGCCTCAGCATTATATAGTTTTAAGGCCATCCGTTACCAGAGAACAAGCAAAAATGGCATGAAAATGATGAAGGGGTTGTCATGATCGGGTAAATGGTGATATAACCTTACCTCTTTCATTTGGTTGGAGAAGACTCCATCATGGAGATGATCGTGTAGCTTGTAGTCCGTCGACAAATTCTTGCTGGAGAAGGTGCCTTCCTCCTCAAGGATGAGTTCATGCTCGTGCGAAATCGTTTGGTTTCACACAGGTTGGGTGTACCTCGGCTTCTTTTTGGGGCTGAACTTCTGATGCTGGCCTGATGGATTGGGGCTGGGACCGGGAACCTTCTACGTCGGTATTCTTGTTACCTTCTATTGCTATTCCCGATTGTGAATTTCCCATCTTAATTCTGTCATATAGTGTTTCGCACTGTACATATATTAATATGGGAGGAGTGACTTCCCTTCATAACTTCAGTTTTCCAAAGTTATTCCCAAGGGAAAGATTTTCTTCTTATGAATGAATGTTGTGTGGTGAAAGCCTTTATATCGAGAGAACATCTTCGACTATTTTTTTAGATTGAAAATATAATATAAAGAGAGAATCTAAGAATATTAAAAATACAACTAGTCTTTTAGATTAAAGACAATATCACTGCTTGGTTTCAATTTATTTCAAATTTGTTTTTGGTTTTCATGCATTTCTTTCATGAGTCCTTTTAACTACAAATCAGTGGAACTATAAGGGTTCGTTGTTATTTGTTTTGCATTATTCCCACTCTCTGCTTGTCCTCTCTTCCTATTCATACATATTTTTGTTGTTGGTATCACTTGCAAAATTTTGTGAGAGATGATTCATGTTATCCAAAAGTCTAAACTAATTAATTTTTAAGATAATTACACTAAAAATCATTAAATTTTCACTTTTTTCTCCCCAAAAAAAACCTAACATTTCAACTTTAAAATTAAAACTCACAAGGTTTAGGTTGTCAGGTCTTATTGATAATGAGTTCCACATTCAGACCTAGTTATATGTGAGCCCACACAATAACTATTATAATATCATGTAAAATTTCTACTAGGCATATAGGGAACTAGGTTCACATTTTCTTAAAAGGCCAAACTAATAAGTGATGATACTCAATTCTCTTATTCCTATTCTTTTATTAATTTTCTAATGTGAGATACAATGCTCAACGGTCTTAAGGCGTCTTTTTTTTCATCAAGTACAAATAACGATGAAATTACAAATGAATATTTCTTATTGGACCACTTTTTCGGTTGTGAACGAATCACTGATATCTAGAAATCTAATAAACCATGATTTTATTGGACTACTTACATAGCTCATTTGGTCGAACGTACATGTGTTTGGACTTTCAGGACGTTTACGTGCAGAGATCAATTTGAAAACCTACATACCACTTATTTAAAACAAAATTGATGCAGAAGACGTCCCGGGTATCCTCTTGATCAAATTCTTATTTAGCACTTCCCCTAATTAATTTAGTTTATCAATAAGAGTAGAATTTCCACAAGAAACGTCATTTTGGTAATTTTCTTTGTACTTTAACTTATCTATGTTGCATTCCACTTGCAAAGGCATAAAGTGATCTTGTCATGTTAGCTCGGGGAATTGATTCCATGACGTGCATAGTGTTCCCGGGGGCCTATCTTTGAAACGAGAATATGTTCCAATCTTATCTCAAATGTTGAAAACAAAGGCTGATGTCCCTGTTACAGCTAGTATATTCAATCTATCGAAAACGAATCGAATCCCTGTATGTTAACCCCCAGAGCGTGTATTCTCTTCTAGAGTACACGCACCTGTATTCTCTTCCGGTGCCACTGCATGGTTCTGCCACGTGTTGTGCTGCCCTTCTGCCGTCATGCATATTTCTTCTTCTTGCGGTTCGTTCTTCTCCCCCTTCTTACCCGCATCCTCTCCTTTAATTGAGTAGCGATGGTAGACATCTCACTTTAACTTGGAAGAGGTTTGAACCTCAATTCCGAGAAATTGAGTTGCCAAACAATGATGCACGATCTAATATGAAACTTAGGAGTAAAATTGAGTATCCAATTCACTACAAGAATTTCGGGCTACTGCAACAAAAACTGCTTACCATAATATAACTATTTTTTGTCACGACATGTTTTTAATGACGAAATCTATTTGTCATAACTTTGTTATAATAGGCTTGTCATAATAAGTGTGTTGTGACAAATATGATTTTTGTCACTATTTTATTCTTCTTGTGACAACCTTGAGATTTGTTGCCATAAAGTCAATATTTTATGACAAAATATTACCTCATAAACTCAAAATTATTTTGTGACTATAGTCGAAATTGGTCACTAAAAGTCAACATTTATACCATGAATGAAAAGCTGAGCAAAAATATCATGAATGAAATATTTCATCACAAATATTCATATAAAATTTGTCACAATAAATGTGATAATTAAATATTTTGATATTCATAATTTAAATTATTATTTAAAAATAGAAAAAATTTTATTGTGTTCGTTTATTTTGACAATTTATTTATACAAATTATTTTATATAAAATTTCAACATGATTAGCCTACCATAAAAGTTACATTATCCTAGTACAATAACTATAATCTTTATTAGAGTATTATATACTAGTTCACTGAGAAACAAAAAAAAAAAAAGAAGAATATTTTCAATAAAATGAATTAAACTATGTATATTTTGGCATCTATCAAAGTGATAAAATTGAAATAGTGGAAATACAAATAGCAATAATCTGTCACACTTAAAATACGACAACTGAAGAAAATATTCTATAAGATGAGAATAATCTGCATCAATCCATTGCATGATAACCGTCCCTCTTCACATTTTCCAAGCCTCAATATCATCTACAAGTTTAAAAAAGGTAAAAAAAAAAAAAAAGAGTGAGCGTAATGCATAAAACAAAAGTAGTGACTGAAAAGTGTTAATATAAATTAACAAAAATATTATCATATTGAGCATTTATATGATGAGAGAACCTTAACAAAATCCACTAAGTCTAATACAGCTCAATGAACAAAGATAATAGTTACATAAGTGGCTTTGACCTCCGAAACGTGCAAAAAAAGGAAAATCATAAGGCAGTTTAGTAGTCATTGTAATTCTATCAATGAACTGTTGGGTAATCCCTCCTATTTGAAGGATGATTTGGGCTTGATTGTTCGGGTCGGTTAATTTGAATTTTAATCAATATTTTAATTGTGGTCCATGAGTTCTCTTCTTTGAGGGCTTTTAGTCGACAAAGAAAAGTATATAAGCAGCAACAATTAGGGTTGTTTGGTGTGATGACCAAAAATACACAACAGCAAGAGACAATTGTGGGTAGCAGAGAAACAACAAAAAACAACAGGTGATCGAAGGAAAATTGCAGCAAAATTCGTTAAGCAAAAAGTGGAAAAATAAAGTAGTTTTTCTAGATGTATAATGCGAGATGAAACCTCGAACAAAGGGGCAAACGAACTCTGATCAGGATGAAATTTTGACAACAGCTGCATGACTCCTAGAGCTAAATTTTGAATGGTGGAGATTGGATCTGGAGGTCAATGAGTACTGTTTTTGGTCAGGTCGGTAAAGCAATTTTCTACAGTGACGAATTATAGTAATCCAAGGGAGTGATTCTTGATTAGTGGTTAATCCAAGATTGTTCTCTTAAAAAATGATGTGTAATCTCCATTGATATAGTAGAAAGTTGATTTGGTATGGTGTCGTGGTTGTTTAATGTGGTTTCCACATTAAATTTTCGGTGTCTGTTTTGATTGTTATTTTTGTTATTCGATTCTATCTCGATTGCACTAGAAGGCAAAGGTTTATTCGCTGCATTATTAATTAATTGGATTTATGCTTTCTCAACAAGTGGTATTAGAGTGCAAGTTCATAAGCTACATCAACTTCAAAAGTTTGCTTGAACTTATCACCCTTCAAGCACTCGGTGATTGGAGCAACGATGGAGCTGAATCCCTTAATAAACTTTTGATAAAATGAAATTAAGCCATGGAAACTCCTCACATCATTGAATGAAGCTTGTGTTGGCTCATTATGAATATCCTCCACCTTACTTGGATCCATATTGATTCCATCTTTTGAAATAACATACCCCAAAAACACCACATTAGGAGCAAAGAAATCACACTTCTTCAGATTATTAATATATAGATTTAGTTGTCTCAAAATAAGGAAGATCTCCTCTTAAGGTGAAGCATGTGCTCCTCCTCATTCTTGCTGCATACTAGTATTTCATCAAAATATACCACAACAAATGATCCAATGCATGGCTTAAGAATGTGGTTCATAAACCTCATGAAAGTACTTGGAGCATTAGACAACCCAAATGACATAACCGGCCATTCATATAGGCCATCTCAGGTTTTAAAGGCTGTTATCCATTCATCTCCAGGCCTCATTCATATTTGATGACAACCACTCCTCAAATCAATTTTTGAGAAAATAGAAGTACAACACAATTGATCCAGTAAATTGTCTAATTTGGGGATGGGAAAATGATACTCAACCGTAATCTAGTTAATGGCCTGATTGTCCACGTGCATTCTCCATGATCCATCCTTCTTTGGCACCAATAAGGCAGGTACTGCACATGGACTCATACTTTCTCGAATCATACCTTTGTTAACCAATCATCCACTTGGCGCTAGAGTTCTTCATGCTCTTCTAGGGTCGTTCTCTATGCTGATTTATTAGGAAGAAAAACCCCGGGCACACGGTTGGTTCAATGTTGAATGTCCCTCAGCGGAGGAAGGCCATGTGGAATTTCTTCCAGCACAACATCTTGGAACTCTAGATTTGGCTTCATAACAAATGGTGGTTCCTTTGGTTGTTCATTCTCCTCCACTTCTATAAGAGCCAAAACATCATGACCCTTCTTCAGTTCATCCTTGTATTCACAATATGACATAAAAGCACTCACTTGCTTCTTTAGCAGGCCAAGTTCAAAAGCTGGCAATGGCTCCAATATAATATTCTTCTCATTGATCTTGAAAGAGTAGGTATGTTCATTACCATCAGACAACATCCTTCGATCATACTGTCATGTCCGTCCTAACAACAAATGACAAGCATCCATAGCGGCAATATCACACCAAACTACATCCTGTAGTTCTTGCCAATAGAGAAAGGAACCTAACATCTTTTAGTTACCTTGATTTCATTCCCTTTTTGTAGCCAATACAATCGATAAGGGCTTGGATGAGGGATAGTCTCCAACTTGAGCTTCTGCACTATCTCCAATGATACCACGATCTCGAAGCTTCCACTATTGATTATAACCAAACAAACCTTGCATGGGTGGTACATATGGTGTGAAATACGTTCTTTCTCACCCAACTCTCGTCCTCAACCACATATGACACTTTTAGGCTACATTGAACCACAATCGACATACCATGATTTGCATAAGTTACTTTTTCTTCATCATCATCAAGTGTCGTCTCATTATTGGCTTCATTTTCCTCATCATTAGTGTAACAATTCTCCTATTTGGACAATTTAAAGCAATATGCCCAAAACCATGACATTTGAAGCATTTCTTTCCATTGGAGGAAGAAGAAGGTAGCTTTTGCCTGCTATCAGAAATCCCTTCACTCTTCTCTTGCTCCTTTGGAACCACTTTGCCTTTGGAACCACTTTGATTTGGGGAGTAGGCTTGGCATTTGCTCTTTTCAAATAGCCATTCTTTGAGATATGCCTTGAAGCCTTCTGGAACTTCATCTACTTCTCTACCTTAAAAGCAAGCTTGTTCACATCATTGAAGGACCAATAGGGTTGGAGTTGAACCACTTGGCAATCTCATATTTCAGAACACCAAGGTATGTTGTGATGGTTTGCTCCTTAGGTTCCACCAACTTGCCCTCTAGTATGAGAATATCAAACTCAACTGTGTACTCTTCCACATTAAGATCTTTTTGCATGAAATCATGGATCTTTCTCAAAAAGATCTCTTGCCTATTATTATTTGGCAAGTACTTCCTCTTTAACTCTATTTTCATTTTTTTCCCAATCAATAATATTACTCTTCCCTTCACGTTCCCTTTGCTTCTGTAAGTTCTCTCACCAAAAAGAAGCATTCCTCCTGAGTTTGAGTACCACTAGCTTCGCATTCTTATGTTCTGGAGGCTCAAGCAATTCGAGTATTCTTTCCACCATATTCAACCAATCAATAAAATCATCAACATTCACCTTACCTTCAAATTCTAGAATATCGAGCCTTAGGTTATATTTACTCTGCCACTCATCTCAATCTTCCCTTCTTGCACGAAATCCTCTAACTCCCCAAGGGGAGGAGTGCTTTTTGAATCAAAATCTCGAGCATTATGAGGTTGTGGGCCATCTCCTCTTCGCTACACTTCAATGATCTCATCTTTCTCTTGAAGACTTCGTTGCAATTGTTGGAGCTGCAACCTTAGGGATTCAACATCATCTTGAAGAACTCGACCTTCAACAACATCGTTCCGTTTCATCTTTCCATGATCTCTAGCTTTCAGCTCTGATGCCAAATTGATATCAAGAACAAGAATCAAATGGAAGAAAGATGAAAAGGGACTGGACAGAATAATAACAAGTAGATAAAAGGTCACCACCGAGCTTAAATTCACAAAGGGATCTAGTGATCACAACCCTAAGGAATTGAAAACATGGACAATGGCCCGAATGTGACTCACCACTCTTAGATGAAATCCAAGAGATACAGAGACAGAGAGGAAACTCAGAGTTTTGTGGTTACAATATCCAAGTCTGACAAAAATAAGGGAAAAACACTCAAACTAAATAATAGTGCATGAAATATCTCTCCATGTGGACAAAATTTTGGGTTATAGCTAGCACCAACTTCATTAATTGCCTTTTTTCTTTGCCAACTAGGTTAGCTTCAGCCTTCTTTTAAATTTGCTGACCATCCACCAATCTTTCCATAAATGCTTGTCTTCCTTGAATTAATTTGCTGAGTAAGATGGCCCCACAATCCATTGGGAACTTCAGTAAATGTATAAGAAAATTGGCTTGCGCTCCTGTGTCACCAAGCCTCAATATCATCAACAAATTTACAAAAGAAAAAAAAAGTGACGGTTATGCATAAAAGAAAAGTAGTGAATGAAAAATGATAATAGTATTATCATATTGAGCATTTATATGACGAGTGAACCTTAACAAAATCCACTAAGTCTAATACTATTCTATGATATTCTTCAAGATGTACAGAAATCGCCTAAATAAAAATAAAATGATATTAGTAAAATTATAAATAGAAGATTATATAGTATAATCATGAAACCAATTACAAACAATATTGAAATTTATTGAAAAATTCCAAGAATAAAAGTTCCAAAATTAGAATTGTGTTGGCAAGGCACTTCTAGGAAACTTTCTTTAGAATAAATATTTCCTAGCAATGTTGCAGTGCAGCTTAAACGGAAATATCAAACTCTAGGATACAATGCCCTCGAGGAGAAATAGTGATTGCAAACACGATGCTCCTTCAACAAAACTCAACTCGAAAGAGTAGAAATCAAATCATTATAATATATATGTATGTAAGAATAGAACATAGAATATTGTTTTCAACTTCACAGCACTTCCATGGTTGAAAGCCTAATATGTATATATCTATCAACTTTCCAACTTGCATCCATATATAGACACACATATACTTAAAAACAACGGTCAAATTATTTATTTTCCCTTATTAAGTTACTTGACAGTTATTCATTTATTGTCAATTTTAATATGTTGTAACAATCACTTGACCATTGCCTTAATTAATTTATATATTATTATTAGAAAATATTATTTATTATATTACAAATACAAATCAATGAACAAAGAAAATAGTTACATGTCATCTCCCAAACGTGCAAAAAAATACATAAAAACATCATAAGTCAGCTTAGAATTGTAATTCTAAGCTTAGACGTCAAAGTCAGCTTAGAATTGTAATTCTAATCATAAGTCAGCTTAGACGTCAAAGTCTATTTCAATCAATAAACCTAAAACGATAATTTCACAAAATAAAAAATTTTCACAAAAATTGAAACTTGCTCTAATGAAAATGCAATGGCAGAGAGAATAAACAATAAAGTGTGAACCTCTCCCTAGGAGGTTCATGTCACAAATAAGGGCCCAAAGTATATCTGAATAACATAAATACAACTGAAATAGATATGAGCTAAAGTTTAGTGAGAAAAATTCGAGACAGCAAGTAGTAAGTTGAGATACCTTTGATTTTGGGATAATTGATCCACAAAGTCTAACAAATTATTTTTTTAAACTTTGATTCAGAGAAACTTGAGGCTGTCTACCATTGATAAGTAATCAATACATTTTAACTTCAAATCCATATTGAACAGATATTCCTGTGCTATCAAAACTTGCTGAATAATCACCAAGCCTGTGCATCACCAACCCAGCCTTATAAGAAGCATAGAATTTAAAATTTCAAAATTAATCTCTATTACTATAAGTAAACAAGTATAAGTAACCAAGTGAAAGTTTTGGTCTCTTTTTTGAATTCCAAAATTCCCTTTGAGTGCTCTAACTTAATTTATATATTTTCAAGTTACTCAATAACAGTAGATTTTCGAAGACTAGTGAATTGTATTTTATACAATTGTTTACACTAGTATCACTTGCGGTGTAAACGAGATAGTACGATCTATGAGTTGTCTGGGCTCGGCTTGATAACAACTTGAATTTGGCTTGATCTTAATGAGTTGAAGCTCAGGTCAGCTCGGGCTTGTTACTTAAATGAGCCAAGCCAAGCTAATGATATTTGGCTTGTGAAACTCATGAGCATAAACAAGCTTTTTACTTTATATAATAATTGTTGTTATTATTTAAGTTTATAAAAATAAAAAAATAATTCATCTACTGTCTCAGGTCCTTATTTCAAACATTTGTTTCATTCTTTCTCACTCATTTGTAAAACCTTAATCATAATAAGTTCTCCTACATTTCCTCCTTAGTCTAGAGTAGCCCTCTATAATTGACACAATGACTTGACACTCACCCTACATGTTCTTTTCCAGATTAGCTTGCATAGGCTTGTCGAGTTTTTATTTACTATGATGAGCCAAGTTCAAATTTAAAATATTGGGGGCCGATCTCGCAAATCGCTAAACGAGCTGAGTTTGAATCTTACAGATTTGAGCTCAGCTCGTCTCGACTCAACTCTACTCATTTATGCTCCTCTTCACATCCTAATTGCGTGTTTCTCTCGTTATCTCTTCACGTCATTCTCCTACTTTTAGTCTCTAAAACTGCCTTGCTCTTTATTAATGCCATAAAAGTTACATTTTAAACATACCTCAAATTTGAGTTAAGAGCATGCATTCCACTTGGTTTTTTGTTGAGTTAGGCTGAGTTGCAAGTGTCTATACTTTTAAGAAAGGTTAATTTCCATCCTCTAAGTTCTCTAGATGTTGTGCAAGATTTCCTCAATAGAAAATATACCAAATATGATGTCAACTGAAAGCTCATTGAGTCAAGAGTCCAGCATCAAACCATACATGATTCGAAGAGAAAACAAGGAAGTTATAAACAAACAAAGTAAACTGCGCAGAATAGAACAAACATATCATGGTGGTGCAAGGCTACACCACGGTAGCCAAGTTTCCCAACATAGACAACAGACTAGTAGCCCAGTCCAATGCCCAGTATTCCAGCCAACCGCGGTAAGGAATGCAACACATCGTAGTGGCCCAACTTCCTAATTTGGACTTGGGCTTTTGTGGGCTTGTTCTTGGGCCCTTCTTCAAGAGGGTGATGGTCAGCATTTGTCACAAAAAATGACCACTAAGTCGCTAGCAAATTGGCCATTATATGTCATCGGGTTGACAACAATTGGCTTTTGCAAAAACGAATTATTCAATTTCGAGTTTTTGACAAGCTTCATATTACTAATAACATTTATAGAATTATTATAAATATTTTGGAAGTATATAGTTTGGTTAACAAAATGTTTTCAATTTCTTTCGATAATGTCAGTACCGCCTCAATTAATGAACTTAAATATATTGTTAACCTCTTATTAGCGGTAATTTTTTCATATTAGATGTATTTGTCATGTTTAAATTTATGTGTTCAAGATGGTTTAAAAACTTTTGATACTATCATTTCTCCTATTGAAAAAGCTATTTCATAGTTATGGACACTTCCCCAAATAATGAAATTGTGGTCCAAATTTTGTAAAGAAAATGGTAGGAGACCAAAAACTTTTTAAAAGTTGTACCAACTTATTGGAATTCAACTGATGAATTACTTAACAAGCCTTATGAGTAGAAGGATTTATTATGCACATTTATTTACAATAATGTGCAACAAGTTTATTTATATCTACAAAATTGGGATGTTTGTGCAAATTTATTAAATGTTTTAAAAGCTTTTTTATGATGCAACATATATTTTTTTTGTCTAAGCCACTAGTATCCAGAAACCTAATGGGTCTTAACTAATCCAGTTTAAACTGGAGTTTATTATCCAACATTGCATTTATTATTCATTGAATGCATGAATATTGCATGGATACTACAAGAATGTGAAAATGATCTTGTTTTAAAAGAATCAATTGAATCAATGTAAGTGAAATGATTAAATCATTTCAATGAAATTTTTTTGATTAATCTTGTAGCATGTATTTTTTATCCTAGATGTAAAATTGATGGCTTACATGAATATTTGAATATTTATTATTCTTATTTATTTGGAGAACAACATGGTATTAGTACTGAGTAATAATTTCTAACGTTAGAAAAGCAATAGGAGAGACATAAATAGAATTCAATACGATTTATCATTCATCATCTACTTCTAGTAATGGTAATATTTCTACACCTTCTATCACGTGTCGAGTTCAGAGAAAACTAAATAGGATTAGTATAGGTGATTGTCTTTTAATGGGAAGAAATAAAAAAACTAGCAGGTTTATTCAGTTCCACTTCTACACTTGATATTTATCTAACAACTATTTTTGAGTTTGGCAATAGGAATACAAGTAAAGATTTTTCATTACCTGAATGGTGGAAACAATATCACAATACATTTCCCATTCTAACACAAATTGCTCTCACCTACTGCAGTAGAACATGCTTTCAGTGCACTGGGCAGAATATTAGATGAGTCATGTTCCTGCTTATATCCCAAATCACTGAATGCTCATGTTTGTGCAGAAGGTTGAAGTAAAGCAATAATGAGAAAGTAAGAAAATAAGAAACTAGAAGAAGAAGATTTATATGACCTCATGATTGAGATCAATGCAACAGGTACATCAATTTTTGGTGTGGGTAGTGATTAAAAGGTAATTGGATGAACAGTTGTTCCAAATATAGGTGACAGGAATACGTAGGCTTTGATTTCTCTGAACCCTAAGAGAATACGTAGGCATTAAGTTGAAATAATTAATTTAATTTATTTTTATATTTAACTTTTTAATTTAATTTTTAATCATATATTTTAAAAACATATATTAAATTCAATTTTAAAATGAATTTTATTTTATTTTAATAGAAACTGAACCAATTTGTTTTAGATCGAACCGGAGCCAAATGGAATTATTTGATTCCTGAATCATGGCCACCCCTAAGATGTGGGTTTAACACTCCCTCTCACGTGTAGTATGTGAAGAATCCTACCTGATACCATGTTGAATTATTGTGTGTTATGAGCGGACCATTAACGAAGCAGACAACTTGGCTTGAAGGAGACTCTTGAGCTTGTGAGCTTGCGTCAATAAGAGACTACAGGAGACGAGTTTGGGTTTACTTTAGAAATTACAGTGTGGTCAGGCTCTCGTATATTATATTATTGATATTGGAACTTATAAGAGACCGGGTCCGCTTCCACCCATAAGCCAAAATTATTAGGAGATGGTACAACAATTCTCTTATAAACCTATGATTTATGCCTTAGATGGTCAATGTGAGTTTAACAATGACAAGACACAGATTAATTTCTACCAGGCCACAATTAATCGACATTGTAAGATTCCTAGCCAGTTAAGATGACTTTATATTAGTTGACTTCTAGTTGGTCCAGATGACTTGACATCGATTGATTATGATGGGTTGCAATGATTAGACACTAGACGGGTCATAAGTAATAGATAAGGTCATGTAGATAAAGAAACTACCATACATTTTCATATACTGTAAAAGGAATATTTTGTAACCTTCTTTTTGTATCATCACATCTATATGGATAGATCAACACATCGTACCAACTGTGTGGTGAATTCGCACAACCTATTGTATTTTCATAGTATCAGAGCAGGTTGATTCTAAACTCACACCATACCAGACACAAGTGTAGAACTTGTGATCTGTTAAGTTCGAGACTGGAAGAAAAATACTTTTCTTGTGGTTAGTTTATTGAGTATAGAGAAAAAAAAAACGTTTTACTCACATGTTAGCCCAAGGACAGAAGTGAAGACCTACCTTGTGGTAGTTTGTCCCCCCTACCCGATACTAGAAGAGAAATGATGGGCTCAATGTTAGTTATTGAGGGCAGATGTTTAAGGGTACGTGTCAAGTGTGAATACGTTGTCATGTGAGGACAAATGTTAAGAGTTAAATTCTACATCGACCACGTTGAACAAGAAACTTGGATTTATAAGAGAATTGAGTATCACCACCAAATGGCTTAAGTTAGGTGGATATGGACTGAAGACACTTGTAGACTCATATGGAAATTTAATACTCATGACTTAGCATTTATGCAATTAATAATCACCATCCCATGCACATTCTCCATCCTCATTGGTCTGTCCACCGTAGAATGGAAGAATTCATGGAGGAGCTACTTGCCGCACCTCCAAAATCATATAAATCTTGATGATAAAGCTTATATTGTGTCACGAACTAATAGACTCAATTATTTTAAAGTTTTTTAAATAAAAAACTCGAAATAACCTAATTTTATTGGTTTCTTACACCATGTAAATACTATCGCATGATATATATATATGTCACATACAACATTTTTTTTTGTACATGACGGCCAAGCAAAACGATAGGGATACTATTACACAATACAAATTTGAGAGAATATATAGGATAAGGATATTAACCTTAAAAAAATGGACTTTTAGAAGATGACCAAATTAAAATATGAGCTTTAAAAATGGCCTATAAAATCACGAATTTTACTTCTATTACCACCATCCATCATGTGGGATGACTTGGCAAATGAAGGAGCTAATGTGGCAGTAACAGAGATGACATGGCGCTGCATGGCATTTCATTTTGACATCGAAACCTAAAAAATGCGAACTTTCAATGGAAGACCAAACTATATCACGAACTTTCAAAGGATGGTTAAATATATCACAAGTTTTTAATAGATGACTAAATTTTATCACGAACCTTCAACATATGACCAAATTATATCATGAATTTCAAATCATTATTTTTCAAAGTGACTTTTAATTTGCCAATATTGCTTTCATTTTTGTTCTTTTTCAAAAAAAACTTTTGATCAATCATCACATAATTTTAACAAAAATACGTCGTATAAAGTGTAATATATACCAAAATTTTCACAGTCTTGAATAATACCAAGTTTTTTTGTTCCAATGAGTAATTGCTTATTCATAAACAGAATGATCGATGGAATTAGAAACTACTCATTTTGTACTTTTATATATTATTGATGGATATGAACTTTATGTTATCATTGTATTGATGGTTTAAGTAATACATTAGAATGATGGATTATTGAATTTTGCAAATATATCTTGTTGATGGATATGATCTTCATTTTGTAAGTAACTTATTGGAGTGATGAAAGCTTGGTAATATTCAAAACTGTGAAAAGTTTGATAACTGCCACATTTTTCAATTAGTATGACATTTTGTTTAGAATTAAGTTGTGATTAATGATATTTTTTGAAATAAACATAAAATCAAAGCATTAATGGTAAGTTAAGCACTTTCCCTTTTTAATTTGTTAAAAGACAATTATTCAAATTTTGTGATATAATTTCACCATTCTCGAAAGTTCATGATATAGTCTAGTCGTCCGTTAAATGTTCGCATTTTTTCATATTTTTATCCCAAATAAAATGTCATGTCAGCACCACATCATCTCTCTTAAATGTCATATTAGTTCCGTTAGTGCCACGTCAGCTCCATCATCTTCCAAGTCACCCCATGTGATGTATAGTCGTAACGGAAGCAAAGTTCGTTGTTTTATAGACCATTTTTTAATTTTGTGATATAATTTGGTCATCCTTGAAAATTCGTGTCTTTTTAAGTAAATATCCCTATAAGATGATAAACCAATTTAAAGGTTCTGGAAAAACAACTAAATGAAGAAATAGATGACCATATAGATATCGGATAATGTATAAATCAAATATTGTAAAATTTTAAAGATGTAGACATACATAATTGATATAATCTTATTCTTAATTATTTTATTTATTAATATAATTAAATGTTCCTTCTTGCATTCTATTAAGTCACCTCCTTAACAAATGCATAATGAATTTGAATGCCGCCCTTCCACCTGCCACTCCATACTTCATATAGACCAAAATATAGAGTTGCATTTGTTAGTTCTGGTGGAACTTCGATCACAAACCGATCTTCTGGGATGTTGAAATCCTTATCTCTTGCCTCATCTTTTAAGTAGATTGATTTCTTCTTGTATTTTCCTTGTTTGCCCAACTTAGCCATCAAATATAGAGGAGTTCCACCCCATCCAAAGGCATCAGGCTTTAATGAAACTCGAAACCCGATTTCGTATTTCTTCTCACTTTGTACAACAACTGCACCTGTAACTTCCAACCAGCATACTTGTTTCAACTCCCATACAGGAGTTGACCTGTAAAGATGTGAATACCAGTGAAAATGAAACTGTAGGAAGAACTTCACCCGAAAAATAAACAATGCAGGAGGAACAATAATTGAAACTGCTAAGTGAATTTCTTATTGAGGTCCTTGAAAACTATTTATTCATGTCTTCTCCGAAGAAAACTCTTGTCATCAAGCATCTATATAATATATAAAAGGAGTTCTCGGACATGCTGCAGCTGCATATAAGACAGTCTTTTTTTAATAGGTAGAAGAAGTCAAGCTCACGTCGAGTGGCTTACAATGGAAACGCTGAAAAGGAACAGCAAAAAATGATACGAATGACAAGTGTCATGTCATCTCAAAAGTCGAAAGGTTCATTCTTGACATATTTCATCTTGAAAGCCAAGAGGTCCAACTCTAATTTATGCAAAATTTTAAAAAATCAAGATTAAACTTTTTGATAATGTAGGAACTTGAACTATGGAATGCAAATTAACGATGCTCCTAATAGGTTTTAACTTAGTCCTTGAAACAAATATGAATATATATGTATGTATATAAAGTATGCTATATTATAATTAAAGCAAAGCAACGATCAGATGACTTTCTGTTTATTGCTTAAAATCTGAAAAATCTATGACTTTTTGTACTTATCAGAATCGAGTGAAAAAAATTAACCCCAATGACTTTTATAACCACGTCATGTAGTGGGTTCAGCAGCAAGGTGTTTTAAGATCTTTAATCATCATCATGTGCTTTGGCACGGTCAATTATCTTATTAAGTTGAATTGCAGCAGATGGACATCATTTGGAGAACTAGTAATATCTTTTTCTATTGGTAAGATCATGAAGAGAACTTGTGTTGGTCACAAACCGTATTACAGGTTTGGTTTTATTCTTATTAGAAAATAGGATTTGTGGTATCCATAAATTTTATAGTCTAGATACGATACACATTGATCTATTTTATATCGTATCACTTACTTGAATCTTTCAGATTTTCTGAATTCTTAATTCACTCACCACTTAGCATATAAAAATCTAATTTGGCTATTCTGTTCTTGACTAGTTTAATAAAGAATTATCATTACATGATTATCTTGAAGATGAGTAGTATATTGATTTTATTCTCATTAGGAAATAATATTTGTGATATCTAATAATTTGGTAGTTTAGATATGATAGGTATCAATTTTATTTTATATCATATTTATATTATTAATTGCATCTTTTGAATTTTCTATTTCATTATTTCCCTGACCACTTAGCTTATAAAAGGCTTATTTTTACTACAATGAGTTTGACTTTTGGCTTTCGGGTCATCACATATCTTTTGAATTCTCCCTCACACTCCACTAATAAAAGATTTCACATTGTATTTGAGCTATAGAAAATTGGCAGCCTTTTTTATTTAGAATTTCTGCGTTGCAGATAAATTCATCCACAAACAGGATAATATATATGAACTGGACGATGTCAACCTAATGTCCATTCTTGCTATTTTTTTTTTATAATGGAATAAAAAAATATGCTGATTGTATGTACCAATATGAGATCAACAAATACTTAAAGATAATATAGATTAATGAACAAATGAAAATGCATCAAATTATTCTGACCCAAAAAATGTATTGAATTATTAGAAATGAAGAATATTAGCACTTACCTCTCTTCAGACAGCTGCCAGTACCGGTTGTCTTTTCCCCATGTGATATTCAGTTTCATGGGCGATATATAATCATATTCTTCCTGCAGATCATCTCTTCAAACGTCAAAGAATTCTTCAATAAACGTGTATGGGTAAATGTACATCGATAAAATTATTTAAAAGATTTTTTTTAGGTCCTAGGTTTAATATTTATAAATAAAGAAAATTTATAATTATGAGAGTTCTACCCTTTAGTGAGTTTGTCTTGCTCGAACCTTGATTTATTAAGGCTTATTATACTTCTAGAGTAAAGTGGTGTGCACAAACAAGATTATTTTTGTAAAATAAATGATCTTGTATCGAATTTTGTCATGTGAAATCTGACACTGTTTTAACACATCAAAAAGCTAACAACAGACTACGTTTACTGAAGGCATCATATTATGTGAAAATGTTCTCAATTTCTACGAGTAAAGCCAAATTATACCGACATCATTTTCATAATATGATATGAATTAAATAGATAGCCTCATGATGAACATAAAATTTTTAGTTATGCTTCTGATCATAAAAAATATTTTGTAATTGCGATCATATAATACTATTTTTTGATATCATGGGTTATTCGGACTTCATCCGATTAATCTCCACAATCGTGCACACACACTTATAAACATTTATGATAACGTAAACCCAGGGATACAGGCTAACTCAAGGGGATTTCAATCATGGATGGGGAGGACACTTCACCTTCTTCATACCATCAAGCCAAAGAAATTCTTAGGTGACCCTATCTCACCACGTAACATGAGGAAATACCAATTAAAATGTAACAAATAAGCAAATTAATATTAATTAACCAAGCAGTTATCATAACTATTGTTAATGAAAATAATTTAATTGGTTACTCCTCATCACTTTATTGTAAGATAACACCATCTAAAATTTTTTTATCAAGCCAATCGCTGAAGTGGATACTGAACTTAGATTTAAAATGAATAGTATCTAATTACCAAAACTAGAATAGTATCCATATACTTTTATAAAATTGTGGCGATTAAATGATATTTTTAATAGTTTTCATCCTTTGAACATATCTATACCCATCTTTGTTGCATTTTAAATATTTTACCTTTCAATATGTTTCCATTTTGATCTATAATTTTGATATATCTGCGCAAACTTTAATGCTTAATCATCCATACTTTATTTACATTCCTATTTAACATTATTATTATGTAATATGAATATTTATAATGGGCATTCAAATGTAGATGTCTAAACATAATTTATATAAATAAATTTAACTTTTCATTGTATCTGTAAGCTCCTTTTCACCCCACATCTTTATAGACAACTGTGAGAATGCGCATACCTCCTCATATGTTATCCTTTAGGTCATATCTGGCATATGAATGGAATGAGTATTTAGTCTTCAATTTTGTATTTTTTCACTCGATTGCACTTTGGAAAGTCATTATGTGCATTCTATTATGACAAACTTTTTTCTCGTATTGATTAAATCATGTTTCCTTAGAAAAGGTTAGAGAATATTCATTCCATTACTTCTCATAGTTATATTCCTTCATATTTTTAAGATGAATTTAGACATTATTAATTTTATCTGTGTTATTGCATTTCTCTATAAAATCAATCCATTCCTTTCAATTATTTTGTGCCAAATGTAACCTTGTTGAAGTCTTGATCCATCCTATCTTCCTTTATAGTAGAATAATCCATTCCATTTTGAAGTGTTGAGGAAGTATCTTATATCAAGTCAAAAATGTAAAAGATTCGGAGACCTGATCGAACAAGAAAGAAATAAAAAAGGAGAATAGGGTAGGCTCATGCAACTGCAATGAAGCACGGTGTCGTACCACACAGACTTGAAAATACAAAAGAAGATTTTTGCCACAATACAAGAGATAAAAAATGCCTCTGAAGAGTTGAATCCACAAGATTCCTATTTACTGAGATCTCATCATTAACTACAGTAGGATAATACCCTTTGAGATATATAGGGACATTCTCATATATTTTTGTCTATAGAAGGAGGGATCGGGTCATGTATCTAGAGGGACCTTCAGAGAAAATTGTGATCTCTATGAGAAGTTGTTGAGAGCATATTGTTAGTTTTACTATGCGTTTGAGATTTGATTTTATTATTAGTAGTCAGTTCGGTTTCAAATGCTACATAAGTATGTTAATTTATATATTAAAGATATTTAACTTCATTTACTATGTATTTAGTATCACATAGCCTTGTTGAGGATTGAATTTCACATTAATTGAGTTAAAAAATGAACTTGAGTGGATAAGAGGACTGGATACTTTCACCTAAAAACTTTGGCATTTGGTGGAAACAGGCCCAAACTCTTAAAGGCAAATGTGGAAATTTTACATAGTATCAGGGTCGGTTATCATGTTAGTTTCCACCACACTAGCCCAACACTAGAAGAAAATGTCCACCTAATGGGCAATTTATCAAGTAGGGAGAAGAAAACTAAACTCATATTAATTGCTAGCCCAATGACGGAATAGAAAAGTCCAACTCGTGTTCACGTGTCACCCTCGTCCGATTACAAAAGAAAAATATTCGGTTGGGGTTTGACTCATTGAGGGCAGATACTTTAGGGTACATGTCAATTGTGATTATATTATCATGTGAGGGTGGATGTAGAGAAATGAAATATCACACATGATAAATAAAGGAAAAAAAAAAACCTTATTTATATGATGGATTGGGTTCCACCATTACAAGGTTAGGCTTTTAGGTAAACGAATCCAGTCTCTTGCAAGTCCAAGTAGATATTTCTGTAGTGTCAAAGTAGATTTTCCTGTGAGCTCACACTATACTAGATATGAGTGTGGAACTTGCAGTTAGTTAAGCTCAAAAGTGAGAGGGAAATACCTGACTTATAGTCAATTTATCAAGTACAGAACAAACAAGTCTAACTCGTATATTATCCCGATCATGGAAGAAAAAAGGCCCATCTCATGGTAGTTTATATACCCTTTCACCCCAGACTAGAAGAGAAATGCTTGACTTGAGGTTTGTTGTTGAAGGTAAGTATTTATGGGCATAGGTTAAGTGTAAGTCACACTGTCACGTGAGGGCAGGTGTTGAGGCTTGAATACAAAATTTATTTAATTAAAGAATAAATGAAAATTTGCAAGAGAACTAAGTGCCATCACATAAAAGTTTAGCCTTTTGGACATAAACCAAACACTTGAAGGCCCCGTTGATATTTTTACATGGTATTAGAACCAAATATCATGTGAGCTCACACTATACCAACTCGACATCAAAAGAAAATGCTTGGCTTATGGCTAGTTTATTGAGTATGAAAGAGAAAACTCGACCCATATTAGTTGCTAATCCGAGGTCAAATAGAAAAGCTTGACCCTGTCATCATGTGTCTTGCAAAGTAGGGAATAGAAATGCTCAGCTCAAGGCCAATTGTTGAGGGCATGGGTTTGAGAGCATGTGACAACTTTAAGGCACATTATCACTTGAGGGCGAGTGTTGAGGTATAAGCCTCGCATCGGGTAGTATATATTGAAACCTGGTTTACAAAACTAACTGAGAATAACCACCTACTATGTTAGTCTTTTAAGTAAATATGGTCCCAATCTTCTACAAGCACAAGTGAAAATTTTATATGATATTAGAGATATAGCCAGTACCATGTGGGTTCATACCTAGCTAGGCCGAAGTGCGAAACATGTGGCCTGTAGGCTAGAGACCCAGATAAAAATGTATGGCTCGAGGTTAGTTATCAGCTTAAGGATAGAAGAGAAAACCTAACTCATAGTCATTGTCCCTCCTTGCCTAAGAACAGCTGAAAAATACTTGAGCTCAAGGTTAGTTATTGAGGGCGGATGTTTAAGGGCACGTGACAAATGAACATCTTGTCATTGATAGTGAGTATTGAGAAATGAAATCGCACATTGGATAAACAATGAAAAGAAACTTTATTTTCAAGATGAATTGGGTTCACTACCTATAAGTTTGGACTTTTAGGTGAAAATGAATTAAGTCTCTTATATGTCTATGCGAATATTTTACAGCCTACAAATAGCTAACTTTAGTATTGTTATCCTTAAGTCATTCAATAAAAAAATTGTTCTTTACCTCCATGAGTTAAGCTTTCAAACTATCATATCTTTATCATCTCCCTGCAATGTTACTCCTGCACCTTATATTTTTGTCCAATAGAATTTCAATTATTTAAAGATAAGCAGAAGCCGCTTAATTATGAGACTGTACAAAAATAACATGGGGATTGACTAAACATTAAAAAGGGGAATAGAACACTTTTTTGTGGGATGTGAAATGAATATTGACTATTTTGTTAACAAGACATAAAGTGGTTTTAGTTGCTATGACAATGATATATAAAACCGATATTGACTCCTTTGGAACAACATGCAAACCGAGTGTTGGTCAAGTTACCCATGGGACATAAAATGATTTTTAGCCCATATATTGATGAAATATAAAGTAGGTGTTGATCATTTTGCCAAAGAGTATAAAACTGGCATTGGTCACCATATTAGATGAACATAAAGCAAGTGTTGGCCATTATACCAAAAAGAAAGGAAACCAAAATTGTCAACTTGACCAATCATTTATAAAATTGGTGCTGCCCACTATGACTAAATAGTATCCAAGTTTGCATAAAGAATCATGTTTTGGAGAGCAAGCATTGGATTAGAGTCATATTTTAAAAATAAAATTCAAGATAAGCATTTTGTCTTAATACATGTTCATGTTGAGGGAGAGTGTCAGAGGCTTAATTTTATTTTTCGCAAGTGAGAATTCAAATGTGGCATAAAACATATTAATTTTTAATATCTGTATATTATATTTGCAAGCAACTACCTTCTGTGATGTCTTTTTCACCTTCCCAATTTACGCATGGGCACAAAATTTTCAATATACATAATACTAAGAAAAATAAGGGTGTGATGGTGAATTTAATATGAGCTACCTTATCTCTTTTTTATCTCACTTTCTCTCTCTCATCTCTCATTATTCTTCATTTATCTTTTTCATATTTCCCAAATTTATTACTTATTACTCGTGTTTGATTTACTGAAAATCACATACTCAATTTTTAACTACAATTAAAGTCTTATTTAATCATTTTTCACATTTCACTTTATTTATCAATTTAATTAAATAGTAAAGTTCATACATGGCAGCTGGTTATTTTATATTAGATCAACTGTTTTTTGTATCCATTTTACTTGTTTTTTTTTATATCTCTCTATCACGTGGCCTATAAATTGTTAAATTTACTAATTTAATCCTTGAGTCATGCCGACTATTGGTTGAGCCACGCAGATAAAGCCCTTATCTGCCACAATGGTATTCACATTATTCAATAAAAATTCTTTTTTGATCTATAATATTAGTATTAATAATTAGAAATATATTACCTATTGGATTTTTTTTCCCTAAGGAAAGCTTGGATACAATGTATCAAATCAAATAACAACACACTCCCTTAGTCCAAAAGTTATAACTTTCTTTGATTTAGGTTTGCTATCCCTTGTGGTATGTAAAATATGTGACTTTTACCCCAAGAGTTGCCTTCTGGATACCACGTATTTATCTTCTCCTTACACTCAACCTTAGGTAAGTTTGTTAATAGGTTTTAGAGTAAGGAGCATGATAATTTGTGAGATCAAGATTAAGATTGTTTTATTTAAAAAGGTTGTGACAAGGACTTGTGAAAATAGTTGAGACACAGGCTAAAAGATGTAATCTCATAATTGATATATTCAAATTGTTCATTTCAATGCTGTGGACGTCTCATCTTGAGTGGCAGTGTTTTACCACATACATCTCACTGTTCGGTGTTTTTCATTTAATTCTCAATTTTTCGCATCATCAAAGTTCAAATTCCATCTTCATGTGCATCTTGTTCCCACAACAAGTTGTATTAGGCCAAGGTTGATACCAAAGGTGATATGGCCAAGTTTGAATCAAGAAGATTGAGGGATTGAACGACTTTGGATATGGTAAATTAAGATGAAAAGGGTTGTCGGCTATGAACAATATTGGACACAGAGAATATAGCATTCATGGTAAAGGTACTGAGCAATCAAACTAAGCCTACTAAATAAGATCCTCTAGAAAGTGTAACATCAATATTTAGCTTAGAAGTTATGTCAAAACCTAGAGCAGTTGTACATGAAGAAGTCTCTACCTATTTTGTTATAATTGAAGAGACAAATGTACCAGTTGGAGAGGGCTATAGAAGTCTGATTGAGTATAAAATCCACTATTGATGTTATTTATTCGCCTTTCAACCTGTAAAGAACTTTATTAAAATGATGTCGTACGTGAGATTGAATATTATTTCAGAGGATGAATAAGCTAGCTTTGAAATTAAAACAGTTGAAGTAGAGAATAATGGTAATCTCGGGCAATTTAGGTGAAGGGCTTGTTGTGAGATGTAAACGAGAGGGGTGTGGGAGCATGGCAAGGTTCATGGGAAGATCATGATATTATTTGCTGGATTTGCGACTAAGAAGGCCATCTTTGGATAGTTCAACCATGGAGGGAAAGCAAGCAAGCTAACTTGTTATGTATGGGTGATTTGCTAAGAAGGTGAGATACTAACCACAATATATAGGAGTGAATGTCGAAGATCTCACTACTTCCAACTAGTTAGACATGCATTGCATCTTCATTCATGTAGCATTTATCACCATTGCCATGATTAGAGTCTCTATGTCACTTGTCAGTTGAAAAAGGATGATAGAATTTATATGGTCAAATGGGCCAAACTTGTAGCTTTATCGGGGATGATGAGTGTTAAATTCAATATGTTTGATGGTAGTGAAGTAGTGCCAACTGTTATTTGGCATATTTGAATTGATGATAACTAGAGAAATCTAGTAATACTTTATAAAATTCATTTGAAATATTTTATGAAATGATATTACAAGTGTTAACAGAGTATAAATGCTATGTATAATTGCCTGTGATATATGCAGTTAAATCTTGGGTCATTATTATCAAAATGTAAAAAATGAGAATTATGTGTTAAGTGTATGAACAATGCAACATATACATTGGCATTATAATATTACAAAATAATATTGTACAATTTTAATGTATACATGAATTTTTGAGTTGAAGGTACAATATAAAAAATGCAAATTGGAGCAAATGCTAGAATGGATAGTGAATCACGAAGTGGATGTGCAAGGACATACTCAATAAAGGAGTAAGCTTCTATTTCAAATATTTTCTAAGTGAAAAGGTATGTAGTAATGAGTAATATATCTTTGAGATTGTTCCATGGAAATGCATGAAATAAATTTTAAAGAGACTGTTATAGAGACAAGTGTATAAACATGTGAAGATCTACCATAAGACGATGGTTAAAGTATATAATGTGTTACCCTTTTAATATATGCTTGTTAATCCTCTTATAAGGAGATGAATTATAGACCTGTGAGATATGGGGCTGTTATCAGATTAACGTAAAAGGCCTGAGTGGAAATCACATTTTGAGGGTTCAAGAGCTCTTTGCTATAGATCATATTTGAAATGTAGTACATGTTTACATTTTAGTGCATCGTTACTATATATGAAAAATTATGGGCGTGATTTCTTAAAATTCCCTATCTAGTTTAATACACTGAATATCCAAAAACGAGATAGGTTAGGCTTTTATCCTTAACAGTTCTCATATCTTATAAAGGTAAAGCAATAAAGCGGTTGTGAATACTTCTAATGAGACTTCCTATGCAAGTATGAAAGTGAGTAGCCGCCTTCTATAGATTATCGGTAAAATCCTAGAGTACTTAGTAAACGGGAAAGGGCAAGGCCGATTGAAATTGGCATTGTCTACACTGAAATAGAACTCATGTATAGTTTAAATATAGATCCTTTGAACTTACGTCCTAAACTTGCAGTTGAAGCTTTAGCCACCGTCAACCTATGCACTATACAATAACCTAATTATTTTATTTTTCTAAAAGTATATTATTTTACTTATGATTATTTATGTGATGTAATTATAATTATGGTTGTGTTGTACGTGCATGAGATTGTATTGCTTATGTGATTGTTTGTGTGGTTCTATGAATTATTATTGAGTAAATTAACAATTTCATCTTCAAGAGATAATTTTTTGTCAATTAGTTCTCTAAGCGATTTTTTACCTCATTTAACTCCCTACAATATGCATTTTTTATCAAAGGGGTCCCTGATGTTATTAATTGTGTCCTTCATGGTGTCATAGGTCCTTGATGGTATCAATTAGGTCCCTCATAGTATTTATCAGGTCACTAAGAGATCTTTCATTAGTTGTTTTGTCAATTTTAACGGAAATACCATAATTTCATGCCTGAGAGATGTGTTTTGCATCATTTGGGTCCCCAAACAATTTTTTACCATACATGCATGAGTGCTGATGTGGCGCTCTCATAAACTCTTTTGAATAAAAATTTATAAATATAAATTTTTTAAAAATTTTCATAAAATAGGAAGGAATTTAAAGAAATATAGAAAAAATTTTGGATAAGTCCGAAACCATTAAAATAATCGTCATTTAAAAAAATAAAATTCAAAAAATGGAAAATATTATAAGAAATTCCAAATAATTTCTTAAAAAACTAGAAAATTTTAAGATATTTCAAAAATATGAAAGAAATTAGACATATGTTTGAAAAATAAAAATTTAAAATTTTGAAAGCATATTTTTGTAAATTAGAAAAAATTCAAAAAATTAAAAAATTTTGTAAAATTCTAAAAATTTCAAGAAAGAAATTTTAAAATAAGAAAAAGTCAAAAGATTTAGAAAATTTCAATAGATATCCGTAGATATAAGAATTTTTAAAGAATTCTAAAAAAATTTTAAATTTTTTCTAAAGTATTTAAAAAATTCTAATTTTTTTAAAGAATAATAAATATAAAATACTTATCCACCACCTCTGCAATAATTTTGAAAATTTTTGAAAATTTTGAAAACTTTTTATCTTCCTTGTAAGTATCTCTTTCTGTCACTTATGATTGCAAAATATTAGTCCAACCCATCTACAACATATATCTTGCACAATTTTTAGAATTTTATCTATTTTTTTAAACTTTTATAAATTTTCAAATAAATTTCGAAATTTTCTTAACTTTAGAAATGTTTTAATTCTTTTTATTTTAAGAAAGTTTCCTTGGTTTTTTTTAATGTTTTTACACCCTTTTGAATTTAATAAATTATTTATTTTTAAGTTTTACTAATTTACAAAAAAATAGCAAAAAATTTTATATAGTTTGGACATATAATTTTTTAATTTTATTTAATTTATTCAAAATTTTTTATGTTTTTCTCAATTATTTTTACATTTTGCTTATTTTCCATATTTCTTTATTTTTATAAAATATATAAGCATTTCCAAATTTTTATATTTTTCAAGAATTTAAAATTTTTTTCAAGCTCTTAATATTTTTATATATTTAGAATTTTTATTTTTTAATTTTACAATATTTTATAATCTTTCTGATATTTTTACAATTTTTTTGAAATTTTTCAAATTGTTTATCATTTAAAAAATTTAAGACTTTTATTTAAAAATATTATTTGGATATGCTACGTTACTATTTAAATGTGATTTTGAAAAAGAAATTGTTGGGGACCTATTGATAAAAAAAGAAATTAAGATGAGACTTAACTAATTGATAATATAATAATGTCGTTAGTGGGACATTTAAATTGAAAAAATAAATAGAGAGAGTGACCTAATTGATAGTAGAATCACGCTGTGAGAGTTTATTTTAATGGAGAAACTCAATTGAAGTCATGAGGGACTCAATTAAAGTCATGAGAGACCCTATTGATATACTAAAAAGGTATAATTGATACAAAACCTTCCAGTTAAGGATCTAACTGATGTAAAATGCATATCTAAGAGAGTTAAAAAGGCAAAAAATCTCTCAGAAACCCAAGTGAAGCCAAATCTATCTCTCGAAGATGAAATTGTTAATTTAATCATTATTATTTGCAAATAATTGGGGGATTGTTGTATATTTAATTGTATTAACTAATAATAATTCAAAGATTTATTTTAACGGTCAAATGGTTTAAATGTGGCAACGGTCAAATGACCGTTACAATTCAGTAAAAGTGATATTAATATTATCAACGGTAAGAGTAAAAGGAAAATAAATAATTTGACCATTATATTGAATACATATATATACACACACACATATTGAGCAAATTTGTTGGAGACTATTTATATAAAATGACAGGTTCAAGATTGAGAATTCTGAAGAAGTTTAAGAGATTCTCTTTTTCTAGCTCTGCTATTACATATGTATGTGTATATATTATTTTGATTTGCATATTTTATTAGGTTGAGTTCTGGTGAGGGAGTATCATGCTTGCATTCATGATTTCTCCTTCTGTGCATTATATTCTAGGATTCGATATTTCCGTTGAAACCACACTGCAATATCGTATGAAAATATTTATCCTCAAGAAAATTTCATGGAAATGCCTTACCCCGCACATTTCTAATTTTGGAACTTTTATTCTTGAAATTTTTCAATCAATTTCAATATTGTTTGTGATTGGTTTCATGATTATAGTATGTAACTTCTATTTATAATTTTGCTAATATCAATTTATTTTAGATGATCTATCTATATCTCAAAGAATATCATACAACAATAGGAGCGGCGTAAATCCAAATATGTAGAGTTTTGGGTCTATCTGCCGATCTCTGAAAAAAAAAAAAAAAAAAAACAGGTTGTTAGAGAATTTTTTGTGGAATACCGGAAATAAACTACATATTCAACATGAGATTGATTTATTTTATTTGGACCTTAATTATTGCACAATCACAACTTGAAAGTGCGGTTCTTAAACTTTATTATTGAACAAGAACAAGCTGTGGTTGTTCGATAGCATTATGTTCGTGTTTTGTTGGGCTTTGCTCTCAGCTTATTTAATACACAATGAGTTCACTTTATAAATCTCTTTGAAATCTTAATATATGTAAATTTTTTACAATTTTAAGAGTAAATTTTATAAGTATCAACACCTTCATGTAATTTATGTAAAGAATTCATTATCTATATTATACATTAACTATTTACTCACTTGTGGTGTCTGTTTTGGGACTTTGGCCCTTCAAATTTTGAGTAAATATTTACTGTGTAATATATGATGAGTTTATTGTGTAAATTTTTATCAAGTTATTGAACGTACGGAATATTTATTTTCAAGGGTAAATTTTACAAATATCAAAATTTAAACAGTAATTTATACAACGAACTATACTGATTATTCAATTGTATTGATCACGTGATGAATTCATAAGAATGAAAGAGTAAATATTCAATGTACAACAATACATAATGAATTCGAGTATGAATCACAATCTAGATGTTGATAATTATAAAATTTATTCTTAAAAATTGTGAAAATTTTACACGTGTAAATATCAGGGAGAGATTTACAAAATGAACTCATTGTAGCTGTAGCTTGAACCTACGGTTCATATTCAATAACCAAAAAAAAAAAAGTTTAAGAAGCATATTTTCAAGCTGCGATTTTGCACCAACTAAGATAACAAATAATAATAAAAGAAGTAAAAAGTATGCTTGGCATGCTATTCATTTCTAGTACTCCACAAAATACTTTCTAATGAATGATTTTTACAAATTTTTTTAATTGATCGGTATTCATACCAAAAACTCAATACGTACACGTTACGAGGATGGAGCCAGAAATTCCATTTAAGGGCAAAACTCAATAAGGATTTAAAAGGACATATCTCTGGGACGAAATAAGATAGTTCACTAAAAAATAAAAAAAAATAGTAAAATTTTTATAGAGTATGAAAGGTTTAGAGTTTAGGGGAAGTACGCCCCTCGTCCCACCCCTAAATCCATCGCTATGATTACATCAACAGCTGATGTGGCTCTCTAATTAGGGATGAACATCTTCAATTGAGTAGGATGCAATGCAACTCAATTGACAATTCCTTACAGGTATAGTCTCTGCATAACAGTTACAAGCAACCTCGACTGAGTTGTCAGCTGGTTCTACCACTGTCTCGGATAATTGATTGTTCGGCTTGTACAGCATCTCCTTTAATGCTGCCGCAACCAGATAACTCATGTTTTCAATTTACTGATTAATTTTATCAACGATATCATTTTCATAATTAGAAAACGTAATTAAGTGTACTTTTTATCCTTTTCTGCAAGCGTAGTTTATAGACTGAAAAATGTTATCATTTAGGAATTTTTTATTAATTAATTACAAAATAAATAGCAGTTGAAAGTTATTTTGATCATATTATAGTTGTCCGATCTGTGTCATTTCCTCACCAGAAGAGTCGCCAAGATCGAAGTTAGGTTTAAGATAGCCATGGAATTTGAAAAGGTTTTTTTAGTCTGTCTTCAGAGATTATTAAACAATAGTAGATAAAAGGACAAGTTAGAATTGGTCGGCAAAAATTGCATACGGGGAAATCCTCCTGAGCTTACTTTTGGAGCATCCTTGGGGCGATCTAATGACCAATGTCTTTGGCTACCATCTTAACATTCACGTTGATATTGAAAATTAGAGATTCAAGTTCCTCCACAATTTCCATATGTCTGTGCAACCAAATTAGGAGAGCAACCTAAACCTCATATTAAAAAAAAAGACGTGAAGTGAACACAGTTACCTTCGCAACACTTGTTTCAGCTTCGTAGTGAGGTGTTTTTGAAGCCATAGCAGGACAGATGGTCTTCTTCTTCGATATCCCCGTGAAACTAGAGAGCTGAAAAGAGTGAAAAGGATTATCAGAGCAGCTGCTCTGCTTTTATGAGAATTTGATTTAACAGCTTTAAGTAAAGTGGTGGGAATATCGGATTTATTCCCTAAGAATCAATCCTTTTCTTGGTAGTTAGCTAGCTTGCTCCTTTTTGTTACACTGCTATCCATGTGATAAGTGTTGAAATAATTTTTTAATTTAACGTTCTATATTGCTATGTATCTCAGGTTTATTAGCCATTTATTGGGTCCATACAATATTATATGATTTTAATATAAAATGATAATTGATGCATGTGTCGGATAAGGAAATCAAAAACCTGAGATTTTTCAAATTCCCTCTCCTCCTGCCTAATGACTGAATCAGTTTCTTTCTCTTAAAATATGTTAAAAATTGACTAAAAAATGATTAAAAAAATATGCGATCTCCAAAAAAACAGAGTAAGTTGCAAAAAAGAACAAGAAAAGAACGCTTCTTCGAGAATAGAAGCTCTTCGTGAGAGAAGACAGCGAGAAGTGCGAGGGACTTGTATCCATTGAGAGCTAATTACCGATAGGTAAAAAGGCAGAAAAATGATTATCATTCAACATACACTACGAGGGTTTGAGTATGAATGAAGGTAAGTGTGTCAAGACCCATTTCATATACGTGCAAATTGTGTATAACTTGATTTTGGTATTATAGAAGAGATGTTAGATTTTGTGATAGTGCCATGGAAACCTGATATGGACCGGATACCAACACCCGACCCAAACTCCAAGGACAAGACACACGGGGATTACTGAACTATGTGCATGTCGGGGGCCCCCGGACGTACGCATGCGGAGCACCGCCAAACATGTACCAGGGCATATCCAAGTCAGATATCCTCGGACATATATGCCACGAAGACACCCTGACAAGTCGAGCACCTCCACCATGGACATGTCAAGCATCAAGATACACATTAGGCGTCGGGTTTCGAGTAGCAAGTCGGATACCTTGTCCACACAATACAGGCCGGGTATCGGACTTGCTCGGACCACGCTCTCCCCCGTGCCCGCCACATGGGAGACATGCTGACATCAACCCTCCGTACAGATGGGACCTATAAATAAGCCCCTTCGGGGCCAGGTAAAAGAGAAACCACTAAACCCTACACACCACACTTCCTCCTTCCCTTCCTCTCCGATCCGATTCTGACTTAAGCATCGGAGGGCCTTGCCGGGGAACCTCCCCAGACTTGGCTTTTTGCAGGTTCCACGCCAAAGATTGCAAGCCGGCTGCCGATTCTTCCCCAACCCAAGACCGTCCAACCCGATAGATCGCTCAAGGTACTTATCACTTTGGTGCTCTCGTTGAGAGTCTGAAGCCGCTGACTCGAGAGCATCCTCAGCCGAAACACTACGCCGCCCCGCCGCGAACGTTTGAAAGCCACCTCTCCGCCCGTGGAGGAAGGAGCAGTTCCCCCCCTACCACCGATACAGCCGGTTCCCGCTCTGCCTAGCACCTCCTCCCAAGCACCACCACCCGGATGGCTAGCACAAATGCGAGAAATGATGGCCGCAATGGCAGAGACTGTTAAAGAGGCCGTCCGGGAGCAAGTCCGGGAGGAGGTCCGAGCGACCTGGGCACAACCTCAGGCCGGCTCCGGCCACCCTGTGGTGGCGGAGATACCAGATCATTCCGAATCAGCTGAGTCCACACCCTCCGAAGTACTGCAAAATCGAGGTGCGAGAATCGAGAAGGATGCGCCTCCCGGGGCCCCACAAAATCAGCCTGGCAAGGAAAGGCCATCAAATCAGAGAAATGCAGCTCAGCCCCCGCTTTGTCCCCTGGCAGAGGAGCAGCACATCCCAAACATTAATGAGGGGCAAGTGTCAGAACCGTACATGTACGAAGATGGCGCCACCCGACAGCCTGCTGCCACCCCACCCCCTCCCTGCATCCCTGTGCCTCCCTGCCCGGTTGTCCCGCTGACACAACCGTACATCCCCCAAGGTCAGGCGTGTCACGACACCCGACTACCCGTGTTGGCCCAAAACACCCGACTTCCACCTACCGACCTCTTGGAGGAGCATATTAAGCAACAAGTTGAGCAGGCCCTCAAGGCCCTTGAAAGGGGGAAGGCGCCAGCTCACGAGGATGATCCGGACTCCCCCTTTACATCCGAAATACTGAGTGCCCCGGTCCCTCTTCTCCTCAACCTCCCTCAAGTACCCCTCTATGACGGGAAGACGGACCCTAAGGTTCACTTACGCCTCTTCTCAGACACGATGGTCGCCCGGGGAATATCAGAAACTCACATGTGCCGCCTCTTCCCATCCACCTTAAAAGGAGCTGCCTCATCCTGGTTCCATTCCCTCCCGTCACAGTCAATCAAAGCGTTCCGGGAACTCCGAGGGCAGTTCCTGGCACGATTCGAGGGAAGCATCAGATTGAGGAAAGAAATAGGGGATCTGTTCTCCTTGAAGCAAAAAGAGGAGGAGAGCCTGAAGACATACCTAAACCGATTCATGGAAGTGGCGACGGACATTGAGCCCTTAAGTCAAACGGAGGTTGTTCAGGCGTTCCGCAACAGCATCCGTAATCGAGATGTGGGAGTGGAGCTAACAAAAAACCCTGTGAACACACTGGGCGACTTGCAGCGGGTAGTCAATCGCTTCATCCAAGTTGAGGAGTCCTCCGCGCCATGGAACAAAGATGTAATCAAGACACTCGACAAGCGCAAGACGACCGTCTCGGCAAATGATGGCGTGAGGGCAGAAAACAAGAGGCCGAGATCGGATCCCCCTGCATTCCGACCCAACTCCCGACACTTCACACCCTTGGTGGCCTCTCGTAAGGAGATCCTCAACGAGATAAAGCGTCAGAGACTGCTCAGGCTCCCCAGGCCACCTGTCTACCCAGGGAACCCCTCAAATGGCCAATATTGTGAGTATCATGGGCGGTGGGGCCACGATACAGAAGGATGCCGGGATCTACAAGTAAGAATCGAACGACTTGTCCAGCAGGGGGAGCTGAAGTCATATGTGAGGGGGCCCCAACCTGACAGGAGGGAAACCCGAGATGACAGGAGGTATACCGGACCCCGCGAGACGCAAGGACGGAACCAAGAACAAGCCAGGATCATCGACGTCATCTTCGGGGGAGATGATGTTTTTGCCAATGATAAGAGAAGGGCGAAGCGGGCCGTGTATGAACTGCGCCATACTAAGGAGTCGAAGAAGCGCTTAGGCAATGCCCACCCTGGGGCAGGTGAGTCCATATTCTTTCGTGAGGACTCCGCTCACGTCGTTCACCCCCATGATGATGCCCTGGTAGTGACGATTCGTGTCGGCGGGTTTGACGTAAAAAGGGTCCTCATAGATACAGGCAACTCGGCCGACATCCTGTTCCACGAAGCATTCCTCAAGATGGAGCTACCTACCTCATCCCTACGCACCACTTATGTACCACTGGTCGGATTTACGGGGCAGTCCGTCACTCCCAAGGGCATAGTCACCCTCCCGATAACTTTAGGTGGAAACACCTTGCAAGGCACCCAGAAAGTGCAGCTGATGGTGGTAGACGTCCCTTCCCCGTACAACATGATCATAGGAAGGAAGACCCTCAATTCGTTCAAGTGTGTCATCTCGACGTACCATCTTAAGATGAAATTCCCAACCAATAACGGAATCGGCGAAGTCCTAGGGGATCAGCTGGTGGCCCGTGAATGCTACGTCCACGCCCTTCACAGCTCCCGTGAAGAGCAGACTCTCCAAGTAGAAACGGAAGATCCCCGTGAGGCTGATTTCACGAGACCGGAGCCTATGGACGAGCTGGAGGAAGTCCAAGTTGGTCCTCTCCCAGGGACGGTAAAAATCGGCAAGGACCTCCCTGAAGCACTCAAGGAGGAGCTGGTAAGGTTCCTCAACTCAAACATCGATGTTTTTGCGTGGCAACCAACTGACATGCAGGGCATCGATGAGTCTATCATCACCCACAAGCTGGGCGTCCTGGCGGGGTCCAAACCAGTAAGGCAGGTGAAACGCCCCTTGCTCGGCCCCCGGTTGCAAGCGGTCCGGGAAGAAGTGAAAAAACTAAGGGAGGCTGGCTTCATCAGGCCTATACGATACCACGAGTGGGTCTCCAACGTCGTGATGGTGAAAAAGTCCAATGGCAAGTGGCAATTGTGCGTCGATTTCACCGACCTGAATAAGGCCTGCCCAAAGGACTGCTACCCCTTGCCCCGGATAGATCAACTGGTGGACGCCACGTCGGGACACGCACTCTTGAGCTTCATGGATGCTTACTCAGGGTATAATCAGATCAAGATGGATCCGGCCGATGAAGCTAAGACTGCCTTTTACACGGACGACACGGTATATTGCTACAAGGTCATGCCCTTCGGCTTGAAGAATGCAGGGGCAACTTACCAACGGCTGGTCAACCATATCTTCTGCAGCCAAATGGGCCGTGATGTAGAGGCATATGTGGACGACATGCTAGTCAAATCCTTGAGGGTGGAGGACCACCTCCCGGACCTTGTCGAAACTTTCAACACCCTCAGGAAGTACAACATGCGCTTAAACCCCGCAAAATGTGCATTCGGCATACAGTCCGGGAAGTTCCTAGGCTATTTGGTCACTCAGAGGGGTATCGAGGCCAACCCAGAAAAAGTGAGGGCCATACTCGACCTCCAACCCCCAAAGAACGCAAAAGAGGTGCAGCGTCTCACTGGCCGACTCGCTGCATTAGGTCGTTTTCTCGCCAAGTCAGGGGACAAGTGCTTACCCTTTTACGAAACCCTGAAGGGCGCAAAGAGGTTTTCTTGGAACGAAGAGTGTGACAAAGCCTTTGCTGAGCTCAAGGCATACCTCCACCAACTTCCGGCCCTTGCCAAGCCCACCAATGGGGAAACCTTGTACCTATACCTTGCCGCCTCCCCACGGGCGGTCAGTGGCGTGCTCATCAAGGAGGTCGACGGATCCCAACAACCGGTATACTTCACAAGTAAGGTTCTCCAAGGTGCGGAATTGAACTACTCCCAAATCGAAAAAAGTGGCCTTTGCTCTGGTGGTCACGAGTCGCCAACTTCGACCGTATTTCCAGGCTCACCCGATCGTGGTTTACACCGACCAACAACTCCGGGGTGTCCTCTATCGACCTGACGCCTCCGGCCGCCTCGTCAAGTGGGCGGTAGAGCTTAGTGGGTATGGTATCACGTACCAGCCAAGATCCGCTATTAAAGCACAGGCACTCGCAGACTTCGTAGCGGAAGTCACCGGGGCGGACCAGGAACCAGACAACTACTGCCCAAAGCCCGACACTGACGTCTGGACATTGATGACCGACGGTTCATCCACGAACAAAGGAGCCGGGGCAGGGTGTGTCTTGGTATCTCCCGAGGGCCGAGAAATTAGATATGCTTTGGTCCTCTCCTTCCGAGCGACCAACAATGAAGCGGAATACGAAGCCTTGATTACCGGACTGCTGATCGCCAAAGGGACAAGGATCAGCCGACTCCACATCAAATCTAATTCCCAACTGGTCGTCCATCAAATAACCGGCGAGTATGGTGCAAAGAGCGGTAAAATGCAAACATACCTAGCGAGAGCCAAGGAGCTTCTCTCCAAATTTGAGTATTATACGGTGACCCTCATCCCCAGAGAAGAGAATGCCGCTGCGGACACTCTCTCAAAGATGGCCACTGACTCCCTCGCCGGTACAAGGGTGGACTTTGTGGAATACCAAGCTGACAAGGACTCACGAAGGTACACACCCGTTCACATCTTGGAAGTCCATAACTCTGACAGTTGGATGATGCCAATACAAAGGTACTTGGAGGAGGGGGTGCTCCCGGAAGATTCAAACGAGGCAAAAAGAGTGAGGATAACCGGGGCGCGGTATACCCTTCTAGATGGCGTACTCTACAGAAGGGGCTACACATCCCCACTCCTCAAGTGTGTTGATAAAGAGGAAGGCAATTACCTCCTCAGGGAAATCCATGAAGGGATATGCGGGGCACATGAAGGAGGCCGGACGGTAGCAAACAAGGTATTGCGACAGGGGTACTACTGGCCAACCATGAGGGAAGACGCCATTGAGCTAGTAAAAAAGTGCGTGGCTTGCCAGCGGCATGGGAACATCTCGCATCTCCCGCCCGCCGACCAGCAACCTTTACCAAAACCCCGGCCCTTCACGCAGTGGGGAATCGATCTGCTTGGCCCCTTCCCACAGGCTCGGGGTCAAAAGAAATTTCTGATCGTTGCTGTGGAGCACTTCACTCGATGGGTGGAGGCGGAACCCACTGGGAAGATAACAGAAGAAGTGATCATCAGCTTCCTCAAGAAGAACATCCTCAGCCGCTTTGGCGTCCCGCGGACCCTCGTGTCCGACAATGGGACACAGTTCACTGGGAAGAAGGTCCGGGAATTTTGCCAAGCCTTCGAGATTCGCCAGCATTTCACCTCGGTCGCCCACCCTCAGTCTAACGGGCAAACTGAGGTGACCAACCGAACACTGCTACACGGGCTAAAGACAAGGATGGAAAGTCTCGAGGGCTCGTGGGTGGACGAGCTGGACAGCGTCCTATGGGCGTATAGGACAACTCCTAGGGGACCAACTGACGACTCCCCTTATAGCCTAGTTTACGGAGACGAGGCCGTGCTTCCGTTGGAAATAGGCCTCCATAGTCTCCGCGTGGGGAAGTTCGACCCTCAGGCCAACGAGCAAGTCCGTCGGTCCAACCTTGATTGGCTGGAAGAGAGGCGACTCATCGCTCAGAGAAAGATGTTGGAGGCCAGCAGAGCAGCCGCCCAACTCTTCAATCAAAAGGTCAAACCAAGGAGCTTCCACGTTGGAGAACTGGTTCTTCGCCAAGATATCTTCAGCGGCCAGGCAGACAGGAACAAGTTATCCCCTAATTGGCAGGGTCCCTACAAGATCACAGAGGTGCGTGGCCCAGCCTCCTACTGTCTCGAGGGCCTAGACGGACATGCCTTACCTCGCACTTTTCATGCAGAAGCGCTCAAGAAATTCTATCTGTAAGCTCACACTATATTCCGCAATTTAGCATGTCCCCGTGTTCTAGAATGTTTCCCTGCTTTTGTATGTCTCCCTTCACTTGTAACAGGGTTTACATCAATGAAATGGATATTCTCCGCTAGTTCAACTCTCTCTAAACCCGACGTCCACCGTCGGTCACGGACCACCCGCATCCGTGCCCAAAACCCGACGTCCACCGTCGGTCACGGACCACCCGCATCCGTGCCCCAAACCCGACGTCCACTGTCGGTCACGGACCACCAGCATCCGTGCCCCAAACCCGACGTCCACCGTCGGTCACGGACCACCCGCATCGGTGCCCCAAACCCGACGTCCAGCGTCGGTCACGGACCACCCGCATCCGTGCCCCAAACCCGACCTCCACCGGCGGTCACGGACCACCCGCATCCGTGCCCCAAACCCGACGTCCACCGTCGGTCACGGACCACCCGCATCCGTGCCCCAAACCTGACGTCCACCGTAGCTGCCTTTGCTCGAGGTTGAGTTTTTCAACATCGGGATAATGAAAATACAGTGGGAACATAGGTAAAGGCCCTCGCGGTGACACTGAATATCCCACTAAGTCGATCACCGAATGCAAGAAATTTAGAATGGCGCAGTTCATCAATAAAGTCAAGGCATTTGGGCGAAACCAACGGAGGTCTATAGTACCAAACCAGCATGGGCGTGTACAACATATGGCTACCAGACATGCCAACAGGAAATCAAAATAATGCAAGGAAGGCTGAACACCTCATGGATCCCCGGAGCCCGACGGAGCAGAGCTTCCCGACTTCCTGAAAAGGGTGCCTAGTCTGTGGAAGTACGGATGTGCAGCCTCCACCTTCGCGACCTCCACTCCTTGAGCTAGGAGACCCCGGGCTATGCTGACCACCAGCTGCTTGTATTCACCCTGCCATGCGCTCGTCAGCTCTCGCTTAAATTGATCCGAGGCCCGGAACTCCTCAAGAGCGGCAGCAATGTCGGATTGATGCTCTGACGATCCACGGTAAGACAATCGAGCATTCTCCAACTCTTGATGATAAACCTCAGAGGCCCGGAAATCGGTCACGGCCTGCTCCAAGAGCGAGGGCACTCCCCCTAGCTGATCCTTCAGATCACGGACCTCACGCTCTAGATCAGCCGACCTCCGCTTCAGTTGACCTACTTCCGCCTCGGACTCTTCAAGTTTCTTCGATGTGGCAGCTCCCGCCATACCCATCTCCTTCACGCGACTCTTCAACTCCAAATACTGTTCGTGGATGGAAAGGGTCTCTGCACTCGCCTCATAAAACTGCTCCTCTCGCCCTTGGAGCTCCGACCTCAGGAACCGAAGGGCACTGACGCTCTGCGCACGGGTACCATATCAGCCTACAGTGGAAGTGTAATGGATAAGACGCCACATTAAGCGAGGACACTTACTTGCATATGAAAGGCTAGGAGACGATTGAACACCGACTCCACACCCTCCGCCGCACTGGCATCTTGTAACACGGGAGTGGTGAGACGCTCGCCTACAAACTCCAGCATCAGAAGATTGTCAGGAGAAAAGTTAGCATTCTCAGGGATTCCCCATTCGGTGCAAAGGGACTTCCCACTGGAAGATGAACCACGGGCACCCGACTCCCTAGCATGGGGTGGGGCGTAACCACAAGGAAGGAGGGACACGCGAGAAGGAAGGGGCTCCTCCAGAGGACCGGATACTCCAAGCATCGGAGCTGCACCACCACAAACAAAACCAGGTTAGCCAATTAGGTACTTAAGAAACACAAGCCACCAAAGAAAAACCGATACAAACCTACGAAGGAGCCCTCAACGCCCACCGACTCATCTTCTGAAAGAGGAGTACCGGAGGGCTCGTAAAGGGACCCGGACGTCGGCGTTAGCATCGTTTTCCCCGTACCTGCGGCCGGAGGTGTCGCCTCCCGACTAGAAGAAGATCCTTCCCTTATAACCACCCCCTGGGTCTTCGTCATTGGAGGCGTCGGCTCAAGACTCTCCCCACCTGATTCATCCCCAGTAGTACTCGATTCACGGACATCCCCTGCAACCTCTGCCGTGTCGAATCCGGTCACAAAATCCTTGGGAAGCGCAGAGGAAGAGCCCTTTGCCACAGACGCCCTCTTCCTCTTCCGCGACGGGCGAGAGGCTCTCTCGATGTCCTTGTCACGAGCTGCGCTTTGAGACTCGTTCACCTAGTAGTTGGCCTGCAGCAAGTCGACAAGGCCCTCCCGTAAGTCGTTGAATCCGAAGGAAAACGACAGTTCTGAAACAACAAACACATAAAAGAGATTCAGCGATCATACCCAGTTAGGCTCAAAAGGAAGGGAGTAGGTGGGAAAGAGCTCGGCTCCCTCCCAATCAGTCTCTGCCTTCGGCCCCACAAGTGCAGAACAAGGAATCCCGGCATCCCTCGACCGAAATATCTTATCAATGGCTTCAAGTTCCGGATGAGAGTACTTGGAAAAGCTATATTTGTCATCAGGCACTACCGAGGACCAATTGTGAGGAAAGTTCCCCGGGTCCGCTACAAAGAACCACGACGACTTCCACCCCTTGACGTTATTAGGGAGCTTTGTCACCAAACTATTATGCGCTCCGCCGCGGGCACGAATGGAAAAATACCCCACATCCCGGTGACCACCCCCGACTCGCCGACCACCCCCAGCAGCCGGGATAAGCTGGTAATAATATCTAAAGACCTCTAGGTCATACTCCACATTATTGCGCCTGCAGAGGAGGACGAAGCACGTCCACGTCAACGACCCGTTAGGAGACAACTGCCCCGGACTAATCCGGTAAAATTGTAGCAGCTCCACCGCGCGAGGACACAACGGGAGTCTCAGCCTCCCCGCCAACACCTGGCGAGCGTATATGGTGACCTCCCCATCCTGGCTAGCTCGACAGGCGGGCTCATGTCGGGCAGGAAGGCGGGGTCTAAGGAGGGGGCTAATCTTGCTCTCCTCTACCACTCGGCGGAACATAGACCAGGTAATATCATTTCTTACAAAATTAGCAGTGAACTCTGAGATACCGGTGTCAGGGCCAACATTGAAATTCCTCGTACCTTTGGAAGCCATCAGCAATCTGCAAAAGGCAAAATGGCACACATTAGAATGCGAACCAATCCAAGTCCATAGCCACACGACCTCATGTTTGGCAACCTCCACCACAACTACTCGGGGGCGAGCGCAAGATCACGCTCGCCACCCGACTACCCCCACCACACCCGACATCCACCTCACCACTCGATCCCATTTTGAGATCCTAGACACCTCTACCAACAACAATACCCAACTGAAAGGAACAACCACCGCACCACCACTAACACCGAAATATGCAAATTTGAGGGCCTAAACAATGGAATTTGGTCAAAAAACCGTCACAGCGCATGGCAAAGCATGCATCTTGCTCAGAAGCTCGTTTCCATACAAAAAACTATACTCTCTCACTGAAAACAGACAATAGTGATAACTCGGTCAAACCGGTCAAACCCGACTCCCTTACCCCGTCTCGGCCCTTGGGGCCCGAGTTCCCCTCCTACCCGACTTCCCCACCACCCGACTCCCCCTTTGCCCGACTCCCCTTCCCCTCCTACCCGACCTCCCCACCCCCTACCCGACTTCCCCACCACCCGACTCCCCTTCACCTCTCCACCCGACTCCCCTTCCCCACCCCCTCCTACCCGACTCCCCACCACCCGACTTACCATCAACTCGCAGCCCACTCACTTCCAGTCCACTCAACCTCCAGCCGACTGCCGGACCACCCGACTTCCTCTCCCACCCGACTTCCTCTCCCACACGACCTCTCGCCCGCATCCCCTCCCCTACACAAACACGAAACTCACACTTCACAACCTCGTGGAAAGATCACAACCCTCTCTCGAGCAAATCCACTCTTCCCTCCCCCGAGCCATCAAAGAAGAACACCGAGGACACTCGACCCAACAACTTCAGCATTTCTAGGAGGGAAATGGCCATGGCAACAGATAGGCCAAGCAAACATACCTCTTACAGAAGACCGAAGCACGGAGCACGATCGTTCGTCGACGGCGGAACGGCGAGGGGCAGCTTTGGGCTGGCACGAGTGAGCAGAAGAAGAGGAAGAAGAAGAAGAAGCAGCAGCAGGAGAAGAAGAAGAAGACGAAGGGGAGAGAGAGAGAGAGAAAGCCACGGCAGGAAGAATGAGAAGGGAGGGGGAGGGGAGAGAGGAGCTGCTGGAAATTCGAAAAAAAAAAAAGTCAAAACCCCAAGGAGAGAGCAGCTGCTGGAAATTTAAAAGAAAAAAAAAGAGGTCAAAACCCCGAGGAGAGAGAAGCAACCATTAATGGAATAAAGACAAAAATATTGATACGTTTGTCTTTTCCCCCATCAAGTCTCAAATTCCCGAGGTCGCGGAGGACCAATGAAAGTCCACCGCGTGTTCGGCCAGTGCGACTCCCGAGCACAGAATTCGAAAAATCAGGCCCAGACGCAGAGAGGACCTGATTTTCCCGCCATGCAACCATTTCGAAATTTGAAAATCCTCACACTCGGCGACCAGGTCTACGATCCCCGATGTTCACCGACCTTCCCACCATACCCGACGTCCTGAACACCCGACCTCGTAAAAAAGCGCACCGGGCAACATTGACCGACACTCGACCTACCGAAACCACACCATGACGGCGCCAAACCCACCACAGCACCTACCATTTTCAACCTCCGGACTGGGGGACAAGGGACATCAATGGATCCTCTGCCTCGAGTACAGTCTACTTCCCGGTGTCATGGACACCGAGAAGTGGGGGACAACTGATATGGACTAGATACCAACACCCGACCCGAACTCCAAGGACAAGACACACGGGGATTACTGAACTATGTGCATGTCGGGGGCCCCCGGACGTACGCATACGGAGCACCACCAAACATGTACCAGGGCATATCCAAGTCAGATACCCTCGGACATATGTGCCACGAAGACACCCTGACAAGTCGAGCACCTCCACCATGGACATGTCAAGCATCAAGATACACATTAGGTGTCGGGTTTCGAGTAGCAAGTCGGATACCTTGTCCACACAATACAGGCCGGGTACCGGACTTGCTCGGACCACGCTCTCCCCCGTGCCCGCCACATGGGAGACATGCTGACATCAACCCTCTGTACAGATGGGACCTATAAATAAGCCCCTTCGGGGCCAGGTAAAAGAGAGACCACTGAACCCTACACACCACACTTCCTCCTTCCCTTCCTCTCCGATCCGATTCTGACTTAAGCATCGGAGGGCCTTGCCGGGGAACCTCCCCGGACTTGGCTTTTTGTAGGTTCCACGACAGAGATTGCAAGCCGACCGCCGATTCTTCCCCAACCCAAGACCGTCCAACCCGATAGATCGCTCAAGGTACTTATCAAAACCTATATTCCTATGATTAAAAGTGAGACCATCGTATATTGCTAATGACGGTTCAAACACTAGTAAGTGTTGGATTCATCTCATATTTAGAGAAGGATTTGGGCATGACTAGTTTGAGCCTTTCATTAGGTTTAAAACGGTCAATGACTGTCCTTCGCCATTGAATTGCAAATTATCGTTCAAAACATGAAAAAGAAAATGAAACAGATTCGTTTGCAGACAATGGCGGGCCTTCTTGTGGTGGATGAAAAAGGAAAAGAAAAGTGAAATTAATTTCTAAAAGATGAGCAAATATTAGTTGGGTAATACGTGACCGTGTAAAACTCGTTAAAATTGTGCCATGTGTAATGGTATCAGAAAGTACGAAAGAGTGATAAGATATTATTTTTTCACTCCCGAGCTTAACCGGTGAGAGGGGGAAGAGGAAGAATTGATTTTTTTTCTCCCCATGTTTGGAGAGCAGAGGAGAAGAGTGAGAAAATCATCTATCTTCTTTCGTTTCTCTTTCCATGTGAATTTCCATCTACTCTTTCTTTCTCTTCTCCATCTCCCTAAATGATTCTCCCCCACTGCCGACCAAGCCCTCTTCAGATAAAAAGGCCCCGGATGAGGCCTACACCACCAGCTCCGACTACAACTCCACTGAAGAGTCCCAGGCGTTCCTTTCCCGACCACCGTCCTCAGTTGCAACGAGGATACCGAATCTATATGGCTGGCCGGAGCTTCCACTCACATTTCAGGTGCCTTGTCCCGGGACTCTTTGACGACGACACAGGACTCGGCAAGAGTTAGGCAAAGGAAGAGTACAACGGCATCTGTTCGTCAACACAGAGGATCAACTCTAGTTCGGGTTCGGATTTGAATTCAGATCTTCCACCCATTTTCAGGATTTTAGGGACATATTTGGGTCGGGAGTTGGACCTGGGATTGTACAGTATGAAGCTAAGTTAATTTTGCTGAGGGGAGGGAAACAAAGAACAACATTAGAAGATAGAGCAAAAAAGTTGAAACAGAAAATGAAGGAAATAATTATTTTCTCACTCCACCATCTGAACACGTGTCAACTATACATTAACTTTTACTCCGCCAAGATTCAGCTAATATTTGCTCCTAAAAGATGGGCCGTGGAAAAGTAAAAGATAAACAAGCGATGGAAAAAGAGATGTGGGCTGGGGCCGATACAATAAGGGCCGAGGATTTTGAGTGTCCTCGAAAAGAGAGGAGGCACTACCCGCTGATGTGTTCCTGCCTTGCTATTTGATAAGCTATTTATTATTTCAACTTAAAATGCATCAACTATAATATACAATATATTTACTATTTAAAATATTAACTTTCTTGGTAAATAATTTTTCTATTTTTAACGATAAATTACCTATTGCATCGTGTCTTTTGATATAAATTTCTAAATTATCATGAACTTAAATAATAGTGAAAATTAATACGTACTTTATTCAATTTTTCCACAGACTATCATGAGTACTAATATCATAAAAATATGATGTAATCAGCTAACATGACTTCTAATGGATTGTTAACATACACATGACATGACATGTCATTAATTGCTTAAAAATGTTAGAAGATTAGATAAAAGTAAGAAAAGTTTAAAAAATTAAAATATTTCAAAAAATCAGATAGAAATGGAATTTTTTGAAATAATATGAAATTTTTAAAAGCAAAATAAATTTATAATCAAATAAAATAATATATAAATATTACATTAATCATAAACAAAATACATGTAAATGATAAAAATAAAAAAATCAGAATTATAAAAAAAATCTATCCTTTAACTTAGTATCAATATGAAATTAAAATAAATTAGAAAAATGGAAACTAAATTCAAATGAAATAAAATCTGAAAATATTAAAAAATGGGTATGATCAGACACGTGGCAATATAGAAAGTTACTGCATGGAGGTTCTACTGATGTGGCCTTAAAAATTTTTAAGAATTAAAAATTAAGAAATTTAAGGAAAATTTTAAAAAAGAGAAATATGATAAAAATTTAAAAAATTTTAATTCCAAAAGATAAAAAATATTTAAAAATTTCCTAAAATTCAAAAAAGAGAAGAAATTTAGAAAATTCTAAAAAAGTATGTAAAATTTAGAAAAGTTTTAATAATTTTAGAAAATTGAAAAATTGAGAATTCAAAAATATTTTAAAATAATTCAAAAATAACAAGCATTTTGAAAATATAGAAATTAAGAATAAAATAAAATATAGAAATTAAAAATATTTAAGATAAATTTAATAAAATATTAAAAGTAATTTGAAATGTTTGGAGAATGTGAAAAATATATGATTTTAAAAAAGAAGTTTTGTTTATAGTAATAAGCTAAAGTTTATTGATTGGCTGAGTGGTTTGACGCCTAATGGATAAGGTATAGTGGAGATACACGACTGGAACTGAATTAGTCATAACTCGTTAGACTTCTGATACCTGTGGTTTAGGCAAAAAAATTAGTACTATCTTTATCATTGTAACAGAGCAGTTATTTGTGTAGGGTTATGTGACGCCCTCATGACTCCTCCAAATTAAGGATTATGTGACTCCTTCACAACATTTCCCTCCCTTCCCCTCCATAACTTCCCCGTTATTACTCTCATAACTCGTCAATTCAAATAACATCTAAAAGATGGGACAATCTATCATGGGCTTCGTTGTCGGCTGAACATCTTGGTCTATTATTTTGATTTAAGTGTATGAATATTTGAATACTTTATAGTGTTGTTCTGATAAATTTTTAATTTTTAAAAATTTCTAAATAATCAAAATTTTTTTAAAAATCTCAAATTTCTAATTTGTTAAAAAATTTATGAATTGTTGAAAATATAAAATAATTTTAGCATTTTTTCAAAATTATAATTTTTTAAAGTATTTTCTTTTTTTATATAATTTTCTATTTTTTAATCTTTAAAAAGATTTCATATTTTTCAAAAAATTTAGCTATTTTTTTAAAAAAATTTAAATGCCACGTCAATAAAAAAATCTATGTGGCAACTTTTTGTATTGCCACGTAGGCAATTTTGATGACATTATAATGGAAAAATCGACTAATGATAAAATGGAGCAAACATTGTGATTTTCTAGGTCATTATCAACGTAAATAATAATATAGGGAATTTCGGTAATCCATGTGATTTCTAGACTATTTTACCCTTATAATAACTGCAAATTTCATTGAAGTAAATCATTTTCACTTTCTTTATGATAACTTATTATAAATTGATGCATGTCAATAGTTGCATTGTATTCCGGAGGGAATTGAAGGTGTTTAATATTTTTAAAACTCAGTTATCATATTTCGGAAAAAGTGATGAATGAAATATAAAGACTCATAAATATTATCAAATTTTCTTTGTTTTATCTCATTTAATTTTCAGTATAGTAATCCACCATAATATGAGGATGGTAAGTCAATTCATTGTAATTTAAAGTGATTTAAGGTATGTGGAGTACTATGAATTTCAGATGTAATTATTCTAAAAATAACGCACCTTAAGTTTAATGTTAGTAACGACCTCAAATTTGCTCTTATTAAGGCCAATTCTACTTCTCTTTTAACATCTTCTCACATATGAACATTCTCAACCAGTGCATCACAATGCAAAATGAATTTAAGGTGACTAAACCTCTTTGAACTTTGGCTATCATTTTCTTAAAAAACGATAATTGAAAGGGCTAATAATCTAATTATGCACGTACTTTGAACAAATTGTAACTTTTAACACGAACTTTTTCACGTGACCTGTGAAAGGCATGAACTTTAAATGTTTCGCATGTTTAGCACAACGTCACAAAATCCATCAATATTAACAGAATTTGTTGACTTGTTATAGATAACCAATTTTGATTGGAGCAAACCCCATCTCGTTCGTATTAGTTTCCCATATTTTAAAATTTTATTTTATTTTTATTTTATTTCGCTTATAAAAAAACACTAAAGTTAAAAAAAGAGGAAGACGATCCATGTTTGCTTCCCCCACTTGAAATTTTCAGGTGGTGGCTGGGAGGAGCCACTCCGACCGATGATAGCTAGGCCAATGATGGCCACGACGCTCCCCTCTTCATCCCCTTCTCGATTCCATTCCCGTACACCCCCCCTCTCTCTCTCCCTCCCTCCCTCCCTCCTTGATCTCTCTCTCTCTGTTAACTCTACAAACATTACATATTTGTACACACTTTTCGGCCTTACACCAATGCAGACTCTTGAGTTTAATTGAATTTTGGATGTTCCTTGAGTATTTTGTGATGCTTCAATTTCAAATGCTTAATTAGAGCTTATTTGATTATAGGAAGTCACGGGAACCAAGATTTGAAATATGGTGAAGTCCACAAAGATGCGCCAAGGCATGCGCTCAGGCACACAAGGGCAGAAGACTAACGAGCACTACTTGCGGAGGCATGTGCCAAGGCATACCTTCACAGTGTGCATTCTAATGCTTTTGTTAGAATTAGTGCCCTAAATCCAATCACATGCGATGTAATTGGAGTAATCTTTATTCATGAAATAAAATTAAGGCATTTATTATTCATCATTCGCTGTGAATTTTTACCGATTATGATGAAACCCATAAATTAATGTATTGATTTTTGGACCATGATGAGATCATGCTAGTGAGACCTAAAATCTAATCAACCTTAATTTAAAATAGTTCCTAGTCATAGGATCGCTGAATAGGGGATCTGCGACCCAGTAAGACTAGTATACTCGTTACATGCTCTATAGTAGAGGGTAACTGATCTCACAGTTACTTGTGAAGAGTCACTAATGTAAGAGTATGGGTGCTCATTATGGAATGAGTTTACTGAACTGACTCACTAGAGGAAGGCCTAATGGATTTCAAAATAAATGTCAATTGGCTAATCCTCAGGTGATAGTAGGTGTAAGTAATCCTTAGACCTGAAATTACCATGGTGTCTCGTAATTGTTAAATTGTTATTTTTGGTCTATTCCTTAGCATGACTCCCTGAGACATGCGTAGGGTATTCTGGATCTAATGAGACTTTTACGGAGGTGGTGAGTAATCAATAAGGAATCGGTTACTCCGATTATAGGAGAGTATGTCCTATGTATTCTGCTTAGTACTGGCTCAGAAAATCTCTGGCCAGAGTAGTATGAAAGTTGGAAAGGAGTTTCCGATCTTTCATAATTGAGTCAAATACTTAAGAATTGAAAACATATGAATAAGTATTGGGGTTTGACATATAATCCATACCCTAGCTCATTCGGGACATTGTATAATCGAAGGATTTAATTACACAGAAACTAATCATCGAAGGGTGTTCGATCCTTAGATTGAAATCCTCACTATCCGGGTAGTCATGACACGTTGCTAGACGTCAATCTTGACTTGTGGGTCTATCCGGTTAAAAGCTAATCGAATTAACTCGTTAAAGAGTTTAATGAAATTAAAGTGGAATATAGTTAATGGACCCACTGCTGGCTTAGTGTGGAGCCCAATGGGTCACACACAATACAGGTTTTTCTCGTAACCAAAAATTTAATAGATTTAAATTTTGGAACGGGCTGTTAAATTTTCGCTAGCACGAATTGAGCCCATAATGGTCACATCCCCTTATCAGATAAGGCAATCTTGGAATTATATATTTGATTAGATTTATAGAAATCTGATTATTTTTCTCGGTTAAATATGCACGTAAATTACCAAATTAGATTTGGTGAAATATGGAAAGATTTACATTTGATATTGATTTTCTTTGTAATCAAAGATATAGATCTGACCGGAATTAAACAACCATATCTCAATCGTTGCAATGTAATATTATTTACCAATTCATCCACTATATATAATATCTCAGCCGAATATGCAATCTTTAAAAAGGGCAATATTATATTAACAATATATATTTATATATTTATAAAAGGGACGTGGATGTGAGTTTTTTTGGTGTTGATGGTTTCGGGGTGCATTGGTTTTTCCTGGTGGTGGTGATTGACCCTTTTGTCGAAGAAAAAAATAATAATGAAATTCCACCTTTGTGAGAGTTAAGTGTGACCGATCATTGAGAAATTGTTTCTCAATTCTTACGAGAAAATTCTGGTGTGGATACCGTGGAGGGCGTGCACGTGTGCGTCTAATCAAAGGATCGACTTCAACAAGTTCGTGATCAAATTATTCAGTTCGTGCGGTCAACCCGAGGAATCAACACAAGAACCAATTCAGAGTTCTTGTAGGTATAATCTCTAAACATTCTCTTTATTTGTAATTCCGAATTACCTCGAAGTGATCCTGGATCGGGAATAAAATTTTAAAATTTATGTTTCCGCTGCGTAACGATTCCCAACAGTGGTATCAGAGCCATCTTTGAGTGTAATTTGGGATTTTGTGTTATTCTAATTGCAATATCGAACTGTTCGACAACCTAATTATGTTGTGATCAAGATTTCAAATTTTATTTTTGATCAATTGCAAAAGTTGCGATTTTTTTATATGAATATATGTAGAGATATTTTAGTATATAAAAAAAAAATTCTTTCATGTGTGAATGGGGAAAGAGTTTCCTTTTACAATTTAATTTGATAAGAAGAAGATGCAATTGTTGTATTGAAAGTACACTTTAATTATTTTATAATAAAAAAAAAGGAAAGGTATTATATAAATATGGAAATATATAATGAGATATATTCAAAAGAAAAGAGTTTCCTTTTAAAAATATATATTATTCATACTTTACAATTGGGGCATATTTTAGAATTTTTGAAATTCTAAGTTTTATTGTTTGATTAATTAAGTTGTTAATTAATTTAATTTCACGATTAATGGTTAATTGTGAATTTTAATATGATTACTTCTAAAGGTATGAATTAAATTTAGGGTTTTTTGAAACTCTAATTAATATATTTAAATCAATTAATAGTTAATTTATTTTTATGATTAATAGTTAATCATGAATATTATATTCCTAGTAATATATATGAGATATATATACCAAAAAATAGTTTTTCGGATGATTTGAAATTTTATGATCACAACACTTCTAGGCTATATTGCAATCTTTATAACACCACATTTAAATTCCCGATGCTTATGTATGATATGCATGAAGGGTGATTATGGACTAGTTTCATGTGATGAATGAATGATTCCTTTTGGATAAATAGGGCCTGCGTACCCCTGCCTCATCTAAATTTTTATTCTCCAGTTGTATTTCTTCTCTCCCTCCAATGTACCCCCCCCCAACTGCTGATTGGGGTTTCTCAATATTTTTATGTAATTATAGTGTAGTTCTACAATAGGAATATATTAGGGAGAGTATTTACGACCAAGAGATCTAGACTCTCGGAGTTCCAAGATCGAGCCCATGGAGATGGTGACTTGAAGACAATGCAGGCTCCAAGTAGTAGGCTCATGTTGACGGGCTATATAGATTAGGATGATTTTTAGTGATACACCCTATGGCTTGGGTATATCACTCATAGGAATGTCCATAATCATCCTTATTTAATTGCTTTTATTATATTGTGCATGTGATGGCAAATTGTATAATAATTGTATATAAGACCCTCTAAAAATATTAAGTTGAAATGACTATGGTATTAAGAATACTGGTCACGCCTTCCATCATTATGAGATGTAGAGTGTGTCAGCAAGCGTGGTGGGTTTGTTGTGCACACACAAGGCACATCATGTGAGTTGGCACGATGCTTCCTCATTAATTATATGCGATATATAATACTATACACTTAAACATTGCTACCTTGTTGAGCTACACTCAAGGGCGGTTTCTTTTTCGTGTAAGTATATGAATGATGGGTTTAACTTAACTAAGATTTTATGGTTTGTTGTGAACACACAAGGCTGTAGAAATCTTAGAGGCAAAACTAAATGGAAGTTACATGAGATGTAATTGGTTAAGAGTTACCTACCTGTAGACTTATTCGAGGTTTGTCGTGTTACATGCGAGATCTCGATAGGATAAACAGGATTCCATTTTACCCACTAGGAGACCTCCCAATGGGGTCTCCCGTCTTCCTGTAGGAGGGCAATGGAATTCGCCAAATTTAGTGGGAGACGTGATTTACTCAAAAGCCCTCGATAATCATGCATCATATTTCATGAATATCTGCTCATGCATGTTGTTCTTTTATTGTAGATTTATCTGCTATCATGTCTGCATCGCTGTCGTTACGAAGCATCTTAGATGCTAACAAACTCAATGGGCCGAACTATGTGGACTGGTTAAGGAATTTGAGGATTGTCCTCACACAGGAGAAAGTCTCCTACATTCTCGATTCTCCCGACCCTGAGCCGCCGGCACAAGGTGCCACTGAGGAAGAGAACGCTACTTATCGGAAGTGGCAAGATGATAGCACTCAAGTTCAGTGCGTCATGCTGGCATCCATGAGTAATGAGCTCCAACGGCAACATGCCAAGATGAATGTCAAATCTATTCTTCTTAACCTCAAGGAGTTGTATGGTGAGGAGAGTAGAACTGCTAGATATGAGTTATCTAAGCAGCTCTTCCAAGTAAGGATGGCTGAGGGTACTTCTGTTGAGGCTCATGTCCTCAAACTAATCAATCTAATTACTGAATTAGGGAATTTGGGCTTCACTATGGATGGAGAGTTAAGTCAGGACTTAATTCTTCAATCTCTACCACCTTCATTTTCTCAATTTATTATTAACTTCCACATGAACAAGCTGGATGTTCCGCTGCCTGAACTCCTTAATATGCTGAAGACTGCTGAGACCCACCTTGTGAAGGATAAGGGTAAAGTTTTGTTGGTGGGAAGTGCCTTTAAGAAGAAGGCGAAGAGACCCTTTAAGAATGGAAAATCTTCTAATAATAAATCTGTGAAGCCCAAAAGAAAGATTCAGAAGAAGGGAAAAGAGAATGTTTCTGAGAAAGGCACCTGCTTCCATTGTGGGAAGGATGGACACTGGAAAAGGAACTGCAAGTTGTATCTTGCAGAGCTGAAGCAGAAGAAGGCTTCTGAAGCCAATTCTTCAGGTGCGTTCGTAATTGAAGTTAATATGTCATTAACACATTCTACTTCATGGGTATTAGATACTGGATGTGGCTCTCATATCTGCAATTCCTTGCAGGGGCTGAGAAGAAGTAGAAAATTGAGCAAAGGTGAATGCGACCTACGTGTTGGCAATGGTGCAAGAGTTGCAGCTTTAGCAGTAGGAACCTTTTGTTTAAATTTACCTTCGGGCAAGACTATTGAGCTTAATAATTGTTATTATATTCCAATTTTAATTAGAAATATTATTTCAGTTCCTTTGTTACTTGAACAGGGTTTTGAAATAAATTTTAAGGGCAATGGTTGCTCAATATTTCATTCTGATGAATTTTATGGAACTGGAAAGGTCGCCAGTGGCTTGATAGTTTTGGATGTTAGTGATAATGTACTTCATATCGAACAGACAAATAAAAGGAAAAAAGATTATCTAAACTTCACCTATCTTTGGCACTTAAGACTTGGTCATGTTAATGAGAATCGGATTAACAAGTTATACAAGGACGGGTATTTTGGCCCATACGATTATGAATCGCTTCCGACTTGTGAATCTTGTCTCAAAGGAAAAATGACCAAATCTCCATTTACTGGACATGGAGAAAGGGCGACACAATTGTTAGAGTTGGTCCACACCGATGTTTGTGGGCCGATGACAACTCAGGCCAGAGGTGGATATTCCTACTTCATTACATTTACAGATGATTTGTCTAGGTATGGATATGTATATTTAATGAAATACAAATCTGAGACTTTTGACAAATTCAAGGAATATCGAGCTGAAGTTGAGAAACAATCTGGAAAAAGTATTAAGGCCCTTCGATCAAATCGAGGTGGTGAATACTTGACTAGAGAGTTTTTAGATTATCTAAAAGAGAACGGAATAGTTTCCGAATGGACACCTCCCGGTACACCACAACATAATGGAGTTGCGGAGAGGAGAAATCGCACTCTATTAGATATGATGCGATCCATGTTATGCTTCGCAGATCTTCCTATTTCCTTTTGGGGGTATGCTATGCAAACGACTATCTATCTTTTAAATAAGGTTCCCAGTAAGTCTATATCTAGTACGCCATATGAGATATGGAAGGGTAAGAAACCAAGTCTCAAGCACCTTAAGGTGTGGGGCTGCCCCTCTTACGTAAAGATACTAGATCCAGACAAACTTGGTGCAAGATCGGAAAAGTGCAAATTTGTGGGTTATCCTAAAGAAAGTTTAGGATATTACTTTTACTCTCTTGCTGAACAAAAGGTGTTTGTTAGCAGACATGCCACATTCTTGGAGAAAGAGTTTATCCAAGATAGTGGGAGTGGAAGAGTTGTGGAACTTGATGAAGTTTCCAACCCACAAACTATCTCGCATCAATTGATGGACGAGCAGCAAGTTGTTCAAGAACCAGTTCATATACCACAATCTTCTAAATCTCCTCGAAAATCCAAAAGGGTGCATAAAGCACCTCAAAGGCTGAATCTAGCCATTGAGAATGACCTAGATTCAGACGTCATAGATATGGATGATCCACAATCTTATGATGAAGCAATCAAAAGTGTTGATAGCAATAAATGGCAGGATGCCATGAAATTTGAGATGGACTCAATGTACACCAACAAAGTATGGACTTTGGTGGATGCACCTGATGGAATAACTCCCATTGGATGCAAATGGATCTTTAAGAGAAAGATCGGAGCAGATGGCGATGTTGAAGGGACATCTGGATTTTATATTTATCTCTTTTCTTTTAGAAGAGACAACATCGACATCGAGAAGGGGGAAGTCGGCAACAGGTGAAAGGAGAGATCTTGATGACGGTATTGCAACTTGCTACCGGATTAGAGTTTTCTTCTCTTTTCTCTGTAGTTTACTTCATGTATTCCTTGATTATGTCGATGGTTGACTCAATTTCCATTATGAACTAATCATATTTTTCCTAAGGTGATCAATGGATCTTATTTCTCAATCTTGATTGTTAGTTTACTTCTTCTATGTCTGTGGATTTGATTAAGTTGATTATGCTTGTCTCGGACTTAATGCGATTCAATTGACTGGCCACCAATTAAGTTGATCCGGTAATCTAGTTGAACTCGACAGAGGAATTCTAGGTTAAGCTAGGGAAAGCATAGCTTGGGTTAATCCACATCGAAAGACGGGATTTTAAGTGAAAAGGATAGACATATACCCGATCACGCTAAGTAGCCAATTAGGTATGATCTTTAATGGGTCCTAACTTGTTGATCGCCTAGACATAGAGTGGATTGACTAGTTGAGGATACGGTCTTATTACAAGTGACAGCTGTGTAAGACGATAGTGAACCCTAGGTGAGCAACGAAATCAAATTCAAGGCATAGGTAGAAGGAAACTATAATTGGGATTGAGAATAAGTGAAGTTGTGATCCTTAGGGTCTTTAATTCTGATTGATTGAAATTTTATTGTCTACTATTCTCCTTTTAATTTTCTTGCTTCTAATCATAATGATTGTTTGGATAAGGAAGGGTTGTTACAATTTCAGTAATTAATTGAATTCTTATAAGGTCTCTGCGGGACGACACTCGTTCTCATCACTATAGTACTCGTTCAACACGTGCACTTGCATTTGGACGATAATTAATCACGAACAAGTTTTTGGCGCCGTTGCCGGGGACCAATTCAGAATTTTAATTAATATTGATACCAAACAATCACCCCTTAGTTCAAACTTCTTTTAAGTCCTTGTTTCTTTATTTTCCTTTCAGGTTTTACTGCGTGGTGCATGGCACGTGCTCATAATTCTGCACTAGTTGCTGCTGATTCGGAAATTGAAAGAACTCTCCATAGACAACTTCGGGAGCAAAGACAGAATCATGCACGTGGCCAAGCAATAGAGGACGATAGAAATTTACAACTACCTCCACAACATGAGGGAGCGGTGGCATGGCAAGCTAATGAGCACGAACCAGCAGAGGTGGTTCAGCAGCCTCGACCTCGAACCTTGAGAGATTATGCACAACCACAAGTCATGGATCGTTTTAGCATTGTGAGACCACCTATAGCGTCTAACAACTTCGAGATCAAGCCGACTATCATACAAATGTTGCAAACATCCGCATCCTTTGGGGGAGCACCTAATGAGGATCCTAATGGTCTGTAGCTCACTCCTTGGAGATCTATGATACTTTTCGCTTTAACGGTGTTCTAGTTGAGGCTGTAAGGATGCGACTTTTCCCATTCTTTCTTCGGGACAAGGCTAGAGCATGGTTGCACTCTCTACCACCAAATTCCCTATTGATGTGGGACATGGTAACTTAGAAGTTCCTTGCAAAGTACTTTCCACCGAGCAAATCTATGAAGTTGAGGAACGATATTACATCCTTTAGAAAACATTGTGCAACTACTTTGTTAATTATGACTTTCTTATATTGTGATTGATTTTGGTTGGAGCAACTAGATGGTAAAAGTGAATTGGTTCAACATATATGATTTTCTTAATGAAATTTTGACTTATTGACTTATTGGATTAGGTTTTTCAGGAAATTTTATGAAACCATGCGTGTACTAATCTGTGGCACTTCCCTACCATTGGATCTTGAGGACAAATCTCAACCATCCAATGTTTGACCTAAATTTTCGGTAGGCAGTTTCCTTTTTTTGGAGCAAAAATGGCTCTCTCTCTCTGTCTTACTTTCTATCATTGGATCAGTTGTATTTTTTGAGTGTTGGGTGAGTTAAATATATATTAATCATAATGGGAGTCATTATTTGTTGGTTTTAGCATAGGATGTTTTTAATGCAAAAATTGTATTGTTCGTACATGTTACATATCATGTTAGTCTGTTTGAGTGCACGGGGAATTGACTTATGTGGAAGGGAAATGCAACTCTTGAAGATGTAATGAAAGCAGGCAAAAAAATGAAGCAAATGTGGCAACTGTTTCCCCGAAGAAAGTTATGGGAAGACTTGCATGGATGAAATGTTTGAATTTGTAAGTTTAATGTTCATTTAAAATGTTGATAGTGTTGTTTTTGGATAGCGTTATGACAATGTGCTATGCATTAAGTAGTGATGATAGTCAATGGATGGCATTATACTTGGATGTGTAGGTTCGGATGATGTATTATGTGAATCCGTAGTTATAAATTGATGTTTACTCAGTTGTTGAATTTAATGAAAAAGCTTGAACTTCACAATTCATTTTTTGAGGTTTGTTTAAGGTTGTGCAAGTAGGGTTTTGGCCATGGGCCGAAAATTTGACTACAATTGGCATGAAGCTCAAATCACAATATATTTATAAGAGTGAGACTATTAATATGGTAGTTAAAAAAGTTATTGAATGGTATGTTCGAGTCATAATCTTATATCATATTATCAGGTACGTATTGATGGCTTGGAAATTTCATTTATCATGTGTAGAAGGACTGTATCATTCAATTATGTTTAATCATGTTTGGGATTGGGACGATGACTCAGGTTTGTGCTATACATGTTAAATTGCAATTTTGGTATGATATTAACCAACGTAATGTTTCCATGGCAGCGAGCTTCATGAATAGTTTGCAAATGTGTCATTTGTCACATCATGGCGGCCGTGGTTCTTTATTAAAATGATGTTGAGGTCCAATCATTATATCAAGCTACAGTGAGCATAGGTAAATAGATCATGAAGAGCTTGTGAAAATTTTGAGTATGTGTCGATTGAAAAAATGTGATGCACAGTACGTGCTTCTGTAGGGGCTGATGATATAGTTATCATAGCTCCGAACCTTGTGCAGCAGGGCACCGATGTTTATGTCAATTTAAATGAGCATTATAGGTGGCAGCGGCGACATCAATCACATGCAAAGGCATTTATGGGTTGAAGAAGACCGAACCTGTGATGCTACAGCACCATAATGTGCGTGCCAAAGCACATTCATTATTACCAATCATATTTCATGGACAACACATCAGAACATAGGTTCTCTGCTTTGAATGAAAAACCATTAAGCAACTTATTCAAAATCACCGATGTTTTTCTCAATTTAAATGACCATTATAGGTGGCAGCGGCGGCATCAATCATGTGCAAAGGCATTACATGGGGTGAAGAGGACCGAACATGTGGTGTTGTAGCGCTGTAATGCGCATGCCAAAGCACATTCATTATTGCCATTTATATTTTCTGAAAAACACATGAGAACATTGGTTCTCTGCTTTGAATGAAAAAACCATTAAATAACTTATTAAAACCACCCTCTCCCTCTCCTTCAATGTAGTAGTTGTTTTAGTCACATCATACATAAAATCGTTGGTTGGTATGGAATTAATGCTTCTTCCATAAACCAACCTACAAGTCAAGGAATCTACAAGATAAATGACTTTCTACTGTAGAAGAAGGCTATTGCTAAAGAAGAAGGCTGCTGTTGAATAATAAGAAAGGGAACTCAATCCTCTTCATCTCATGGGTGAGCAAGTGAATGTTGTTGAAGCTATAACATTATCATGTCTTCATTCAGTAGCCTAAGCAGTCGACTCTTCAAGTATTGCAATATGACATCGATCATACACCACTAAGCAATGCTTGTACAAGTTGGCTAGCAGAAGATACTAAAAATCTTTTTGTTGACCGTGTCATGGCCATCATAAATGGGAGTCATGGCACAGTATTTCTAGGATTGAATTTCTAGTAATATATGATACGAATGGTATTCTATAATGTATTTTTTCTGTATAACAGTCATATTTGTTGATCCTACTATTTGTAACTTGTCACAGATATGATGCAAGGTAATGATCGAGCTTATAGTCAATTAGAATATGAAGATATATATATATATAATGGTGTTTGGCTCATTGTTAGAAGTGGAGGACTTCTACAAGAAATTTGCTCATGAAAATGGTTTTAGCATTCGGCGGCATGACATTCAACGAAATCGTAACGGCATAGAAACAATGTTGAAGTTAGTATGTAGTAGACAAGGGTTTTGTAGGACAGAGTACTTAGAGCGGCAGGACCATAAAGGAGGGAAGAGACCCATTACTAGGGTAGGATGTCCGACCGTGATCTGCGTAGGATTGACTGGGGATACATGGGTTGTTAGACAAGTGATATTAGAGCATAATCATGACTTGGCTAGCACAGATGAAGTCTGGTTCTTGCGTACTAACTCCGACATTCTTCAACACACCATGGCAAAAATTCGTACAATGCATTCATCAGGAATGCGAGTATGTGACATCATGAAGTTTTTAGCTGAGTGAGCTGGGGGCTTTAGAAATGTTGGGTTCTCTACTACTGATATATATAACTTCATCAATGGTGAAAGTAGGGAAGTCATATGAGATGGGAATGTTGAAACTGCTATTGCTTACCTAGTGGGTCAGAGGGATACAAATGTTGGCCTTTTCTACAAGACTCATGTAGTTGATGGTCGACTAGCCCGATTGTTTTGGGCGGACTCTGATAGTAAGTTGGATTATGCATGTTTTGGCGATGTCATTGCAATGGACTCAACGTACAAGACCAATGCTTACAACATGCCGTTGATTGTTGTTGTGGGTGTCAACCACCATCACCAGACTGTTATTCTGGGGTTTGCATTGTTAGAGGAGGAAAGTATTGGAGCGTACATATGGTTTTTGGAGATGTTTCTCGAAGCTGTACAGGGCAGCCATCCGAAATCTATTGTCACAGATGGAGATAAAGCCATTGCGAATGCTATACGTGCCATTCTTCCACAGACTAGGCATCGATTATGCGCATGGCACGTAGAGAGAAATGCAATGGCCAACATTCATAATACAAGTTTCTTGTCTGATTTTAAGAAGTGTATGTTTTCAAACATTTCAGTCAATGATTTCGAGGCATTGTGGCATGCTATGGTTGAGAGGCATCAACTTAAGGAGAATGAATGGATTAAGTCGACGTACAACACTAGACACCTTTGGGCTGAGGCATACCTACGAGGTCATTTCTAGGGTGAGCTTCGTAGCACTCAGCAATCTGAAGAGTTGCATGGCAGATTGAAGATGTATGTTCAGCGTAAGCACAAGTTATACATCCTAGTAAAACAAGTAAGTAGAGCATTGAGGACAATGCATCATAGCGCGTTCCGGGTCGATTACAATAGCAAACACTCTTTACTAGCAACAATGACTGTCCTGAAGAAGATTGAGGAATTCTGTGCTTTTGTTTTCACGCCTGAGTCATTAGTGAAGGTCCAGAAAGAAACACGGTATGAAGCTCTTCTATTTGTGATAAAATTTGGAGGAACAGAATTACGAAAAGCTTACACCATAGTTGCTTAAAACAAAGCAAGTGCCACTTTCAATATCATGTACATGGTCGATCTAGCATCAATTGTTTGCTCATGTCGCTATTTTGAGACCATTGGCCTCCCCTGTAGGCACGCATTCCATGTTGCCAAGGTAAATAGCTTAGAACAAATTACTAATAATCTCATATTACGAAGATGGACTCGTTCAACTAGGACGGTACCACATGGACCAAGCAGTTCTCAAGCGTGTACTTCTATCGCACAGAACACTAGATATGGAACATTGATGTCTACCTGTGGAAGATTGTGTTACTTGGGGTCTCAAACAGTTGCATCATATAATGACCTGCATAATCAGATAACTGAGCTTACAATTGAAGCGGAGGAAGAAGCCCATAAGTCAATGCTCCCTAGCCGTGGTGAGGACTAGATAGGTAATCCAGAAATTTGCATTACGAAAGGCATGAGTCATAAAGGAAGTAGGGCCAAGCCAGCGAGCAGGTTATGTGGCATCTGTAGGGAACCTGGGCATACCCGAGCTCATTGTCCAACTAAGAGCAAACCTACTGAAATTATGTGGGGCATGGCAGTCGAAGACGAGTCGATCCTGACAGAGTCATTACACAGTTCATTCCATCGGCTGCTCAACCAACGGAGGACTGTAGCAATATGCAAGACTATTTTTCGACTTCTACATCTATGTATCAACATTCCGAGGGGTGGGACCCAATTGCTTATCGTGCCTGGGCCATAGCTTATCGGGCCAAGCAGTTATTGGGCCGTGCTGGGCCACATTATATCGGGCCGGGCTGGCCCGATAGCCCGAAACACTATCACCCCCACAAAACCCTAACACACAATCACACACGATAACAAACACCGAAATCATTCAGAGGCAGTCAATCATTAATAACCGTGCTAACCGGGCCGTGCTAGGTGGCCCGATAAATTTTTCGAGCCGTGCTCGGGCTGACCCTTAACGTGCCCCGGTCTTATCGGGCCAGCCCGATTTGCCACCCCTATATGTAGGTTATCAGCAGTTCATCTTATATTAGTGTTATTCATATGTATGTGCCTTTTATATGGAGTATGAGCATGTTCATGATGAATGAATGATAGTTGACCATATCTATCTACTTTTTGCTTTTCATTATTCCCACTCGTGTAGAAGGTGTGACAACTATGGTCCAACACTATGGCACTGTCCAATCCAATCATTTTGAATATTGACCAGTAGCTAAACAGTCGTGGCATCGAACCTTTGTCGTCCTGACTATTAACTGCATTCCTTTTGTAATTTAGGTTGTACTATTCCGGCTTTGGCATTCAAACTATAGCATCAAGACACTGGAACGTATTCCTTTTTCATACTGGCGAGTAGCTTATGCGCTTTGCTCTGCTACCTACGATCCCACCATACTAGTAAATGTATATTTTCTCAGAACCCCCCCTAACATGGGAGCTCTGGCGCCATATCTTTTGCGCCGTGACACATAGCATTCAATTCCCTCAGCATAGTTTCCCGTACCCTTTGCGCTATGTCATCACTAATATTGTGCTACGATGCTGAACAATCGATTTATTTTGGGAATTTTTCACGCGCATAAGCACTGTTGCATACTATCTATTTCGCACTATGGTTCTGCCCAATCGATCCATTTGCAATATTTTCCAGAATCATTGGACTTGCGGCGCGTATCTTCTTGCACTATAGCTCTTCACAGTAGCTGAACTCTTCAGAACCATTCCCACCGTTGGATCTGGAGCATTGATGCTAGCCGTCCATTCAAAAAACCTAGAAATATAATTCCCATCCCATTGTTTGGAGGGAAGACAACATTCATTCTGACCTCCTCTCCTTCCACCAGGGGCCAAGGATGAACTGCAGCTACCCCCCAAAAGAGCACGAACAAAGGGGATGAACAACATCAAGAAAGGTCGTACAAGGACGACTACTTGATAGACGAACAATAGCAGCAGGGCAAGTAACGTTGGCGGCCACCGAAACAGCACAGAGAGAAGGTTCGATTTCTTTTTTTACATCAGACACCGACCATTGCATGTACAGACATTTTAACGCATCACCTGTTGTTTCTGACGTCCAACACGAGTGCAGCTTGTGAGGAGAAGCAGAGGAATGGCTCCTTAACACGAAGAAGACAGGCCTGCTGGCAATGTCGGCTTGATTGACGAAGGACAGAGAGAAAGCAAGAAACAGAGCCGCAGCAAGAACAAAGAGATTGCAAGAAGTGCAATATCGATTTTGAAGAAGATGAAGAGGAAGTTTACAAAGGAGGTTGAAGACGCAATGCAGGGGAAAACGAAGAATGCAGCTGAGCAATGTTCCACGAGAGATGTGAATGTCATGGACTCTACAAATGTGCAAGAAGAGTCCAAGGTAACACGCCATAAGTTAGTGAGCTAGTCGAAAATTCTTTTATTAGCTTCATATCTCATGTCCTGATTGATGTTCTTAAATGATTTCGCAGATTCATTTGTTTACTCGTTGTTCTCCTGACTGTATTGGAAATTTGTTCGACAAATTTGATGATTGGAGGAGAAATGTAGTAATAGAAATAAGGTTTGGGGGATTGCTCAATGTTCCACAAATGCGGCTGCTTCGAACAACGTGCTCATTTTTTATCAAATGTTTTGATGAGACCAATAGGAAATTGTTCATTCATGATACAGAGAAAACTGTGACTGAAGTTGATGTTTAGAGGCTACTAGATCTGAATTGTATTGGTGTGGATGTTCCAATAGATGGTTCGGAAGAAGACATTCTACCCATGTTGGAGGATTTGTCGGATGTTGGGAAAATCCATTTACCGAGGTTAGAGGCAAGGTTGTTAGATAGCAAGTGTGATGTGACCACACATGGTTATAAAAGGATGTTGACACTATATTTGATTGGATATTTTTTGTGTCTGACATCGAGTACGATTGTTAGTCGGAATCATCTATTTAGTTTAGTACATGCAGAGGCAATAAGATCATACAATTGGGCTAAGCTTTTACTAGACAAATTGATGGATGGGGTGCATCGGTACAAAGGTGGTAAGAGGAAGTGGGTTGGTGGATGCCTCTTCTTCTTGTTGGCATGTATTTCTTTACAATTCACATGGTTTTTTTAATCTTACTAATGATTACACATATATAATTTTCATCAACGGTACTAACATACATGTCTTATGCAACAGTTAGTTTACATTGATAATCTGCACCTGGGATTATTGGTCATTCCATTGAGTAAATGCTCAGAACCATGGTTGCAATGTTGGGGGAAGAATGAAATCATGCACTTGGTTCGCATCATTGTGAAGCATGGTGGTTTTACTAACAGGAAAGTAAGTGTGTACATGGGATTATTGATATGATGGGAAGCACAGTATAAATCTTCTGCACTGACATTCTGCTTCTTCACGCTTGTAGGTGGTTCTTTCCTCCAATGAGACAACATCCATCCATTCGAAGGAGCAGCAGAAGGGGGTAAATCCATCTACAATAGTTGCCTTTGTGTTTGTATATGTTTTATTTTCGCAAGTCATCATACTTGGGACAATTTCTTTCCGTAGGATTTGGAAGATAGAATTTTAAAAATGGAAAGATAGCTTGAACATCTTACATCGGAGTTGGTTGAAAAGTTGGAGAAAATGAAAGTACAATTAATGGAGGAGATGGAGAAGCTTAAAACTTCTATTTTGGATGAGATGAGGGAGATGTTACACAACAATAACATGTCCCGTAGGGGTGGCAAGGACGATACACAAGAAGTTGGGAATGTAAAGGAGTGCAAAAAAGTTGATGACACTCCCCCAAGAACTTCCTATCGATGACTTCACCCATTGTTTCCAAGATTGTTGACGAAATTATAGGCCAAACTGTTGGGGTCCGACGATCGCCTAGACTAAGTGACAAAGAAGTAGGACACTAAATCCTTTAAGATTACTGTCGTTTTGAAGAGGATTAAGTGTCTTACATATATCCTCTGTTCACTTTGTGGAACTTCAAGGGGGGGGGGGGGGGGGGGGGGAATCTCGAGCTGCCACCAAGCCTGCAGAAGTAGCTGCAACTCTTACCGGTGCTCCGGCCACCAACAGCCTACTAACGCGCTTCCTGTCATATCCAATGGTATGTGCACTTTCTAGGTATGTTCCGTCAGTATATAGTAGATGTTGTATGACGAATAATTTTTCCTATGATGAGAGCATAACCTTCGACTATTGATCCCTAAAAAGGAAGGGGACATGTCCCTTTAATGCTGAAGAGTTGAAGGTTCTAGACTGTGCTCTTTCCTCAGACCTCTGTCGGAACAAGCCAACGTAAGCAATATTAACAAACTTATTGTTTGGTTATTCGTCATACTATTGTAAATGTAATATATGTTGGCAATAATGGAGTTTCAGGGAACTCCTTATTAGCGGGGACTTCTATTCTGTAAATAGAGAGGGAATAAGCAGTCTAGTACAGGGAAAATGAGTTTGAGATGTTGTCATTGACATGGCTTGTAATAAGTTCAATGACGATGAATTGCTGTGTGATCAGAAATGGAATTCTGCTTTCTACCGACCTGGTTCACGGTACCACCAATCTAAGCTCGTACTTACATTGCAACGTGTTATTTCTTACAATGGATATTATCTTACATTATTCAATATCATATTTGCAGGCAATGGCTTTGAACAACAATGTTGATAGTGAGAAGTTCCAAAGTCTAAAGGGGAAGTACATCGGGAATCTTCAAAACTGTCAAGAGGTATGTCGGGTAGCATGAACTCATTTCTCATGCAAACTCAATCATAACTCATTTGATTCATCTGAACTGTAGCTCTATCTTCTGGTTCATGTCAACAATGCGCATTGGATTCTCTGTATCATCAAAATGAAGGAAAATATATGCATCGTGTTTGATACCCTAAATCCTTTAAGAGGAAGGTCGAAAAGGGAGATCACGAAAATTTGCCAGTGATTGGTAAGAGTGTTTGTCTCCTGATGCTCTCATAGTTACTTTTGGCTATCACTAATAAACATCGCGTTTACATCGTGGTTCAACTAGTAGTTGTAGATGATTGTTTCAGAAATGATGGGTACATTAATGTGGATGGGGATGTGCTAGCCAATCGATGGCCCATTGAGTTCCCATATTATGTTCCCAATCAAATTGCTCTGAATGCAGCGCAAGCTACACATGCTTGCTTAAAACATGTTCTATGACCATGAAGCATCCTCTCTTCTTGATATTATAATGGCTATGTACCTACCTTTTTTGTAGTGATGATTGTGGTGCCTATGTAATTAAGTTTATGGAGTGTCGTTATGCTGAGGATACCGTTTTTGGCATGGTAAGTTCACTGTGAATAATTAATGCAGAAGAAAATTCTTTGTTCGTGGCCAATTCCAATGGATATTGTTTCTTTGAACATGTAGAAGCCGACATTTGTGGACCGATTCAACATTGCATGGGACTTAATTTTTTGGAAAGGAAACTTGAATTTGGCTGCAGTACGCCGATCAGCTACAGAGTATGCAGCAATGAATCATCTACCACAGTCCATGCAGAGCAAACACAAGAAAATCAACTAACCAATTACATAATAGACCATGTTTAGGATTCATCATCTGTATGTATATGCATTAATGATCTAGTCAATTTTTGCTAGCATTGTCGGCTGTGGCATCACACCGTAGAACATGTTACTGGCCCTTTATATAAGTCATTCTTTTGTACATACATATTTCTCATTTATCGTACGTTCATGCTAAAAGTAGTGTCATTACCGAGGGTGGTGTCTATCATGGCTGCCTTGACTGACGAAGAGAAGCAACCATCGACGCTACTCATTCGTGAAATCCGTAGTGTAAAGACGTTGCTCTATGCAAAATTGGAACACCTACATCCAATTTCTTGAATTTTCTTGGATTACTTTGTTAATTACTATACAAAATTGTAGCACAAATGTTTCACCTACAATATATAGTACAATATATTCCATTCAGCATTGACATCGTTATAGCATCTAAATTTCAATGACATAGCACACTATAGTTGATTTTCCTATTATCATATTCTAGTACAGTCACTGCTGCAGCGTCCATGTACTCTATGCCAAGACACCCCGCAATGCATACCCTAAGCGCTGCAGCATGTAATATTTCACGTTGCAGTGCCATTCCATATCCTTGGCCTAGTTGGTAACCAGCACCCTTGGCGCTGGCATGTCCTTCATGCAGTGCAAAGACACGATGAAGCATATCAAACTTTTAACAGGAAGTCAGCAGTACAATTACATCGTCATTTACAAAGTAGCGTAAACATTTCAAAAACCATGGTGATGTTGATATTCGATAAGCTAAAGTGAATACTAACATTCACAAAAACCAAGGCGACCAGAAACTATGCAGACATCAACTTATCCATATGTACCTATGACCAATACTATATTTATCATAAGCCAAAAAGCAAAATGATACCATGAACATAATCTTCGACATCAATCATTGTCATGTTGTTCATGCTCCTCTCCATCATTTTCTTCATCTTCATCTCCAGAAGTTTTTGAACCTTCTTCATCATCATCAGTTCCATCTTCTTCCTCAACACTATCCTCTTCTGGTTCAGCAAATGGGTTCACTGGGAGGGTGGGATACCTTTCCATATTCATACCCATTGCAGTACCATTAGCTCGAAGCATATTCACTAGAGCCTGCTGACACTTATGTGTGCAGTGCAAATGCTTTTCCACTATTTCAAGACGTTGACGTAGTGTAAGAGGGCGTGATGATGAGCTCCTAGAATAAGAAAGTCGAGCACTGCTGCCTTCCTTTGATTTCCTCATCACGAAGCTCTTGATGAGGCTTCTCGGATGAAGATGATCCTCATCCTTTGCCCATGGCACCCCAGCCACCTTACATAGACTAGTTATCAATGAAGGAAGTATAGCCCTTGATTTTTTGCTGTTGAACACCTCAGGATCTCATGGTGCAAGAGCATGCCCAAATCAATTGAGTATCCCTTCAAAATGGAGTAAAGTAGTCATGCTCTATCCTTTGTCACATCACTTGTGTGGGAGCTCGGTAATAGCCGAGCCGAGAAAAGTAAAACAAAATCTTTGCATCTTCCTTCAGAAAAGCAAACAGAAACGAAATGACTTCTAGAGCCTCTTTCGACCCTGACATTTTCCAAGTTGCTCCTTTCTTACACAGATAATTCAACACCCTTCCATAGTCAATTATCCCATCAAGAAACCTATTATAATCATCATTGTCCACTATAGGAGAGCAAAGGAATTGGTTAATCCCATTCCTAGAGAAGTCCACCTTAGTTCTCCGTACAGTCGTGCTGCCATCGTCAGTGTCCACAACGTTAGCATAAAATTCGTGAACCACATTCTTAACCCCAGGCTCAGGGTCCTCCAACAATTTACCCCACCCTCTACTGATAAAATTTTCCTCCACTGACCTCCCAAGACCAATAGAGAAATTGAACCCTCTCTCCCTTATCGGCTCCCTGAAAATGGTGACCTCCCAAAATCGCTTCTTAGCATCTACAGAGAGAAACTTGTTCCTATGAATGTAGAGGCTGCAGCAAAACATGATGTCTTTGATCTCTTTTTTGGCGCCATATTCAATCAACTTACCAAAGTATAAGGACCTGGCATCAATGACAAAAGAAAAATCAAACACAGGGTGACAATTACAAAAAGAGGACTCAAGTGCTTGCAGAAGAACAATTACGATGACTGACTGATATAGATGACAGGGCTTCAGAAATTATAAGAAAACTGCATGCAAATAAGTTAGATGACTAATCAGTTCAAAACTTTAAATCAGGTGTTCACCCCAAGGTAAGAAATACGTTGTATAAGTAGAAAAAGCATAGCTATTCGAAGTGTAATAAAACCATTGCATCACCAAGGTGTAGGCATAGGTAACAAATATGTTGTTTGACTATGTTAAATCACCCTGAACAGACTGATGGCATGTCGGATATGTATCCAGAAATTAATTTCGCAGTGATGCACTAAAAGACAGGTTAGCTTCAACAAGAACTAACTATGTTGGAGGTGAAAATAGTTAGCATTTTACATTTTGGATCCAGTGAGCCATAGAAGCCATAGAAACCATCATTGACAAGTTTAGCCATAGGAGAATAAACATATTAATGTCAATCAACGACATACTCAGCTTTGTAATCTACAATAGTGATGAATAGAGCATAGTAAAGTGTTGCCAAAGCTGCAAAAGCCATCATTTTCTCCTTCATTATGGAAGCACCCACATATTATGCCTAATCAAAATCTTCCATCACCATCTGAAGTTGCATGCATAGCGGTAAACATCGCTACACATGCCCACCGCATCAAATAAGGGGAAGAAAGGCAACGAAAACTGATCTATTTTGGTAACAAACCTTTGCACAAGCAGGACAAATGGAGAGGGAGTGATGAACGCTGTCTAGAAGTAGTAGAGGGCAGTGCGGATGGACGTTCAATCGAACAGGGAAAACATAGGGCAAGTGGGAAGTCGATATCCTCCCCATCGATTGCAAGCATTGAAAAATGGGTAGAGGCAGTTGAAGCACCACTTCGAGTCAGGCATCCACGCAGAGTTTCATTTTTTCAATCAAAGGCATACCACGCATTTGCTATGAAGTATATGCGCCAAGGCTCGATACATTCTGTGAAAATTGGGATAGGCGATCTACGTCAACGCCATGACGGTGATTTGGCGCTATTATGTACGTGCCTTGGCACCTACTTCACAGTTAATATCGAGATCATGGTGCCGGAGCATGTAATCATTTGCGCCAAGACACAATTTTGACTGAAGTTAAGCTAACTTTAAAAAGGACAACAATGCAAGGAGCGTGCACCAACTACTTGCAAATAAATGAAATTCCTTAATACCCTTCACGAGTATCAGCCACGATGTCTCTTGGAAGATGAGACCCATATCCCTGCTAAGACAGCCTCGATTGCGACCAAAGCTCAGCAATGGTTGCCGTGTGATGGATGCTCATCTTGGCGGGGGCTTCCCTTGTGCTTCTATCACAGAGATCATTGGAGAAAATGGAAGCGGCAAGACCCAGTTGTGCCTCCAGCTCGCCATCATTGCACAGCTTCCTCCTACCCTCGGTGGCCTCCGTGCATCAACACTCTTCCTCTACTCAGAGTTCGCTTTCCCATCCACTCGTCTCACTCAAATTAGCGAAGGCTACATGACAAACAACCGTAATATGTTCAGTCCTCAGTATGACCCATTAGATTACATATACATCCACCCTATCCACAAAGCGTACAACCTGCTCGATCAAATACCCAAGATAGAGTCCTTTATTGGAGATGCAAAAAGTCGATTGCCCCTTAAGGTCATCATCATGGACTCTATAGCTGCACTCTTTCGGGCTGAATTCAATAACACACTAGTTGACCTAAAGCATCGATCATCAATGTTCTTCAACATTGCAGGAAAGTTGAAGTCACTGGCTTCAAAGTTCGAGTTAGTTGTTGTCATCACCAACCAAGTGTCCAATTTGGTTAGCCCTGTTGAAGGCAGCAATGAATTAAGGGTCGGGAATTTGAGTTGCTCGTATACTTCAAGTAGGCAGGTATGTGCGGCACTTGGGCTAGCATGGGCAAATTGTGTGAACTCAAGGTTATTCTTGTCTAAGGAACATGAGTTTGTTGGAGAGAAGTCGCCAATGGTTGATGAAGATGACTGCACATCGACTAACAATGTAAGGACAATAAGGCAATTGCATGTTATCTACTCGCCACATTTGCCATACTCGTCATGTCAATTCATGATCGGAAGACAAGGGGTTAGAGGTATTGAAGCTCAGGATAGATAGTTTAGGTGTCCCACTTGTTGTTTTGGAAGTGGAAGTTCAGGATAGATAGATTCTTTTTGTCTTTTGCTAGCCTTCACAGCAGAGGAGATGTACAAGTGTATTAGGAATGTCAATGTAGAGCGATTAAAGAGAAGATGTACTGTTTAGCATATATGAACAAATTGTATAGAGCAAATTCAACTTCAACACTTGTATGGCCTTTGCAGTATTGTTGCTTATAGGAAGCGAACATTGGCCATATATTAACAAATGGAATGGAAAAGCTCAACATGGAACTTCAATTACAAGTCTTTTGCAATTACGTGTAATTCAGTTAACGACACAACAGGAGTTATAATTTGCAGAATTCAGCTACAACTATTTCGTACTTGCATGATATATACGAGTTTAAACTCCACTAGAAATTGTAAGTGGTGTGTGAATACTGTGTTGCAAGTATTTCAACTAACTTACAAGTATTACATGTAACTAACAGTTGTGAATAGAGTGTTACGGGAGATTAAACTAAATACTTTGCATAAAAAAGATATAAATTGTGTGCAATTTATGTGTTACAACTGTTTGAACTGTATTTACAACTATTGGTTGAAATTTGGTTCGAAAAGTTGTAAATGATCCGTTAAAAGTGTGTTACAAGTCTTTCAATTGAGTTAAAACTATTAGTTGTAATTTAGCTCAAAAAGTTATAACGGAACCGTTACAAATTCTTGAACAGAATCACAACTAAACTTGTAATTTAGTTCAAAAAGTTGAAACCAGGTCGTTATAAGTCTTTGAGCTCAATTATAACTATGATTTATAATTTGGTTCAAAAAGTTGTAAATAACACAGCAGAAGTGCGTTACAAGTCCTTGAACAGAATTACAACTAATAGTTGTAATTTAGTTCAAAAAGTTGTAAATAAGTCGTTACAAGTCTTTGAACTCAATTATAACTATGAGTTGTAAGTTAATTCAAAAAGTCGTAAATAATACGTTAGAAGTGCGTTACAAGTCATTGAATGTTGTAATTTAGTTCAAAAAGTTATAACTAGGTTGTTACAAGTCTTTGAACTCAATTATAACTATGAGTTGTAATTTGGTTCAAAGAATTGTAAGTAACACATTAGAAGTGTGTTACAAGTCCTTGAGCAGAATAATTTAGTTCAAAAAATTGTAACTAGGTCGTTACAAGTCTTTCAACTCAATCATAACTATGAGTTGTAAATTGTTTCAAAAAGTTGTAAATAACACGTTAGAAGTGCGTTAGAAGTCTTTGAACAGAATTACAACTAATAGTTGTAATTTAGTTCAAAAAGTTGCAACTACATCCTTACAAGTTTTTTAACTCAATTATAACTATGAGTTGTAATTTGGTTCAAACAGTTGTAAATAACACATTAGAGGTGCGTTACAAGCCCTTCAACAGAATGACAACTAATAGTTGTAATTAAATTCAAAAAGTTGTAACTAGGTCGTTACAAGTCTTTCAACTCAATTATAACTATGAGTTGTAACTTGATATGAGTTGTAACTTGATTCAAAAAGTTGTAAATAACACGTTAGAAGTGCATCACAAGTCCTTGAATAGAATTACAACTAACAAATGTAATTTAGTTCAAAAAGTTATAATTAGGTCGTTACAAGTCTTTGAACTCAATTATAACTATGAGCTACAATTTGGTTCAAAGAGTTGTCAATAACACATTAGAAGTGTGTTACAAGTCCTTGAACAGAATTACAACTAATAGTTGTAATTTAGTTCAAAAAATTGTAACTAGGTCGTTACAAATCTTTGAACTCAATTATAACTAAGGTGTAAATTATTTCAAAAAGATGTAAATAACACGTTAGAAGTGCGTTAGAAGCCTTCGAACATAATTACAACTAATACTTGTAATTTAGTTCAAAAAGGTTCAACTAGGTTGTTGCAAGTCTTTGAACTCAATTATAACTATGAGTTGTAATTTGCTTCAAATAGTTGTAAATAACACGTTAGAAGTGCGTTACAAGTCCTTTAACACAATTACAACTAATAGTTGTAATTAAGTTCAAAAGTTGTAACAAGGTCGTTACAAGTCTTTCAACTTAATTATAACTACGAGTTGTAAATTGGTTCAAAAAGTTTGTAAATAACACATTAGAGGTCCGTTACAAGTATTTGAACTGAATTACAACTAATAGTAGTAATTTAGTTCAAAAAGTTGTAACTAGGTCGTTACAAGTTTTTGAACTCAATTATAACTATGAGTTTTAATTTGGTTCAAACAGTTGTAAATAACACGGTAGAAGTGCGTTACAAGTCTTCGAATAGAATTAAAACTAATAGTTGTAATTTAGTTTAAAAAGTTGTAACTAGGTCATTACAAGTCTTTAAACTCAATTATAACGATAAGTTGTAATTTGGTTCAAAAAGGTCTAAAAAACACGGTAGAAGTGCGTTACAATTCTTTGAATAGAATTGCAACTAATAGTTCTTATTTAGTTCAAAAAGTTGTAACTAGATCATTATAAGTCTTTGAACATAATTATAACTATAAGTTGTAATTTTGTTCAAACAGTTGCAAATAACACAGTAGAAGTGCGTTACAAGTCATTGAACAGAATTACGACCAATAGTTGTAATTTCGTTCAAAAATTTTTTACTAGGTCATTACAAGTCTTTCAACTCAATTATAACTATGAGTTGTAATTTGGTTCAAAAAGTTGTAAATAATATGTTGGAAGTACGTTACAAGTCTTTGAATAGAATTACAACTACTAGTTGTAATTTAGTTCAAAAAATTGTAATTAGGTCGTTACAAGTCTTTGAGCTCAATTATAACTATGAATTGTAATTTGGTTGAAAGAGTCGTAAATAACACGTTAGAAGTGCGATACAAGTCCTTTAACAGAATTACAACTAATAGTTATAATTTAGTTCACAAAGCTGTAACTAGGTCATTACAAGTCTTTCAACTCAATTATAACTATGAGTTGTAATTTGGTTCAAAGAGTTGTAAATAACACGTTAGAAGTGCGTTACAAGTCCTTGAACAGAATTACAACTAACAGTTATAATTTAGTTCAAAAAATATTAACTAGGTCGTTACAAGTCTTTAAACTCAATTATAACTATGAGTTGTAATTTGATTTAAGGAGTTGTAAATAGCACGTTAGAAATGCGTTACAAGTCCTTTAACAGAATTACAACTAATAGTTATAATTTAGTTCACAATATTGTAACGAGGTTGTTACAAGTCTTTACACTCAATTATAAGGATGAGTTGTAAATTGGTTCAACCAGTTATAAATAACACGTTAGAGGTGCGTTAAAAGTTTTTGAACAGAATTACAACTAATAGTTGTAATTTAATTCAAAAAATTGTAACTGGGTCGTTTCTAGTCTTGGAACTCAATTATAAATATGAGTTGTAAATTGTTTTAAAAAGTTTTAAATAACACGTTAGAAGTGCGTTAGAGGTCTTTGAACACAATTGCAACTAATAATTGCGATTTAGTTCAAAATGTTGTAGTTAGGTCGTTACAAGTCTTTAAACTCAATTATAATTATGAGCTGTAAATTGGTTCAAAGAGTTGTAAATAATACGTTAGAGGTGCATTACAAGTTTTTGAACAGAATTACAACTAATAGTTGTAAATTAGTTCAAAAAATTGTAATTAGGTCGTTTCAAGTCTTTTAACTCAATTATAACTATGAGTTGTAAATTGTTGCAAAAAGTTGTAAATAACACGTTAGACGTGCGTTAGAATTCTTTGAACAGAATTACAACTAATAATTGCGATTTAGTTCAAAAGGTTGCAATTACGTCGTTACAAGTCTTTGAACTCAATTATAACTATGAGTTGTAAATTGCTTCATGGAGTTATAAATAACACGTTGGAGTTGCGTTACAAGTCTTTGAACAGAATTACAACTAATAGTTGTAATTTAGTTCAAAAAGTTATAACTATTCCATTACAAGTCTTTGAACTCAATTATAACTATGAGTTGTAATTTGGTTCAAAAAGTTGTAAATAACACGTTGAAGTGCATTACAAGTTCTTGAAAAGAGTTGCAACAAATTGTTGTAATTTAGTTCAAAAAGATGTGACTAGGTTGTTGGAAGTCTTTCAACTCAATTATAACTATAAGTTGTAATTTGCTTCAAAGAGTTGTAAACAACACGTTAGAAGTGCGTTACAAGTCGTTGAACAGAATTACAACTAATAGTTGTAATTAAGTTCAAAAAGTTGTATCTAGGTCGTTACAAGTCTTTGAACTCAATTATATCTATGAGTTATAGTTTGGTTCAAAAAGTTTTAAATAACACGGTAGAAGTGCGTTACAAGTCCTTGAATAGAAATACAACTATTAGTTGTAATTTAGTTCAAAAAAGTGTAACTATGTTGTTACAAGTCTTTAAACTCAATTATAACTATGAGTTATAATTTGGTTCAAACGGTTGTAAATAACATGGTAGAAGTGCGTTACAAGTCCTTGAATAGAATTACTACCACTAGTTGTAATTTAGTTCAAGAAAGTATAACTAGATTGTTACAAGTCTTTGAATTCAAATATAACCATGAGCTGTAATTTGGCTCAAACTATTGTAAATAACAAGGTAGAAGTGCGTTATAAATCTTTGAACAGAATTATAACTAATAATTGTATTTTAGTTCAAAAAGTTGTAACTAGGTCGTTGCAAGTCTTTCAACTCAATTATAACTATGAGTTGTAACTTGGTTCAAAAAGTTGTAAATAACACTTTGGAAGTGCGTTACAAGCCCTTGAACAGAATTACAACTAATGTTGTAATTTTAGTTCAAAAAGTTGTAATTATGTTGTTACAAGTCTTTGAAGTCAATTATAACTATGAGTTGTAATTGCGTTCAAAGAGTTGTAAATAGCACGTTAGAAATGCGTTACAAGTCCTTGAATTACAACTAAAAGTTGTAATTTAGTTCACAATGTTGTAACTAGGTTGTTACAAGTCTTTTAACAGAATTACAGCTAATAGTTGTAATTTTGTTCAAAAAATTGTAACGAGGTTGTTTCAAGTCTTTGAAGTCAACTATAACTATGAGTTGTATATCGTTTCAAAAAGTTGTAAATAACACATTAGACATCTATTACAAGTCCTTGAAAAAGAATTACAACTAATAGTTGTAATTTAGTTCCAAAAATTGTAACTAGGTCGATACAGGTCTTTGAACTCAATTACAACTATGAGTTGTAGTTTGGTTCAAAGAGTTGCAAATAATACGTTAGAATTACGTTACAAGTCCTTTAACAGAATTACAACTAATAGTTGTAATTTAGTTCACAAAGTTGTAACTAGGTTGTTCCAAGTCTTTCAACTCAATTATAACTACGAGTTGTAAATTGGTTCAAAAAGTTGTAAATAACACCTTAGATGTGCGTTACAAGTCTTGGAACAGAATTACAATAAATAATTGTAATTTAATTCAAAGACTTGTAACTAGGATGTTACAAGTCATTCAACTCAATTATAACTATGAGTTGTAATTTAGTTCAAAGTGTTATAAATAACATGTTAAAAGTGTGTTACAAGTCTTTGAACAAAATTACAACTGATAGTTTTAATTTAGTTCAAAAAGTTGTAACTAGGTCATTGCAAGTCTTTCAACTCAATTATAACTATGAGTTGTAACTTGGTTCAAACAGTTGTAAATAACACGTTAAAGGTGCGCTACAAGTCTTTGAATAGAATTACAACTAATGGTTATAATTTAGTTCAAAAAGTTGTAATTAGGTCGTTGCAAATCCTTCAATTCAATTATAACTATGAGTTGTAATTTGGTTCAAAGTATTGTAAATAACCCGTTAAAAGTGCATTACAAATCCTTGAAAAAAATTGCAACTAACAGTTTTAATTAATAACAAAAAGTTGTAATTACGTCGTTACAAGTCTTTGAACTAAATTATAACTATGAGTTGTAATTTGGTTCAAACAATTGTAAATAGCGTGTTAGGAGTGCGTTATAAGTCTTTGAATAGAATTACAACTAATAGTTGTAATTTAGTTCAAAAAGTTGTAACTAGGTGGTACAAGTCTTTGAACTCAATTATAACTATGAGTTGTAATTTGATTTAAACAGTTGTAAATAACACGTTAGAAGTGCGTTACAAGTCCTTGAACCGAATTACAACTAATAGTTGTACTTTAGTTCAAAAAGTTGTAACTAGGTCATTACAATTCTTTAAACTCAATAATAATTATGAGTTGTAATTTGGTTCAAACAGTTGTAAATAATACGTTAGAAGTGCATTGCAAGTCCTTGAGCAGAATTACAACTAATAGTTGTAATTTAATTCAAAAGATTATAACTAAGTCCTTACAAGTCTTCGAATTCAATTATAATTATGAGTTGTAATTTGGTTCAAACAGTCGTAAATAACACAGTTGAAGTGCGTTACAAGTTTTTGAATAGAATTACAACTAATTGTTGTATTTTAGTTTAAAATGTGCTAACAAGGTCATTACAAGCCTTTGAACTCAATTATAACTATGAGTTGTAATTTGGTTCAAAAAGTTGTAAAAAACACGGTAGAAGTGCGTTACAAGTCTTTTAACAAAATTATAACTATTAGTTATAATTTAGTTCAAAAAGTTGTAACTAGGTCATACGAAGTCTTCGAACCCAATTATAACTATGAGTTGTAATTTGGTTGAAACAGTTGTAAATAACACAGTAGAAGTGCGTTACAAGTCTTTGAACAGAAATATAACTAACAGTTATAATTTAGTTCAAAAAGTTATAATTAAGTCATTACAAGTCTTTCAACTCAATTATAATTATGAGTTATAACTTGGTTCAAAAGGTTGTAAATAATAAGTTAGAAGTGCGTTACAAGTCCTTGAACAAAATTACAACCACTAGTTATAATTCAGTTCAAAAAATTGCAACTAGGTCGTTACAAGTCTTTGAACATTATTATAACAATGAGTTGTAATTTGGTTCAAACAGTTGTAAATAACACAGTAGAAGTGCATTACAAGTTTTTAAATAGAATTATAACTAATAATTATAATTTAGTTCAAAAAGTTATAACTAGGTCGTTACAAGTCTTACAACTCAATTATAACTATGAGTTGTAATTTTGTTTAAAAAGTTGTAAATAACATGTTAGAAGTGCGTTACAAGTCTTCAAACAGAATTACAATTGATAGTTGTAATTTAGTTCCAAAAATTGTAACTAAGTCGTTACAGGTCATTGAACTCAATTATAACTATGAGTTGTATTTTTGTTCAAAGAGTTGTAAATAACACGTTAGAATTGCGTTACAAGTCCTTTAATAGAATTACAACTAATAATTATAATTTAGTTCACAAAGTTGTAACTAGGTCATTCCAAGTTTTTCAACTCAACTATAACTATGAGTTGTAAATTGGTTCAAAAAGTTGTACATAACACCTTAGAGGTGCGTTACAAGTCTTTGAACTGAATTATAATAAATAATTGTAATTTAATTCAAAAAATTGTAATTACGACGTTACAAGTCATTCAACTCAATTATAACTATGAGTTGTAATTTGATTCAGAGTGTTGTAAATAACATGTTAAAAGTGCATTACAAGTCCTTGAACAAAATTGCAACTGATAGTTTTAATTTAGTTCAAAAAGTTGTAACTAGGTCGTTACAAGTCTTTCAACTCAATTATAACTATGAGTTGTAATTTGGTTCAAACAGTTGTAAATAGAACGTTAGGAGTGCGTTACAAGTCTTTGAACAGAATTACAACTAATAGTTGTAATTTAGTCAAAAAGTTGTAATTAGGTCGTTACAAGTCTTTGAATTCAATTATAACTATGAGTTATAATTTGGTTCAAACAGTTGTAAATAACACGGTTGAAGTGCGTTACAAGTCCTTGAACAGAATTACAACTAATAGTTGTATTTTAGTTTAAAATGTTGTAACAATGTCGTTACAAGTATTTGAACTTAATTATAATTATGAGCTGTGATTTGGTTCAAACAGTTGTAAATAACACGGTTGAAGTGCGTTGCAAGTCTTTGAATAGAATTACAACTAATAGCTGTAATTTAGTTCAAAAAGTTGTAACTAGGTGGTTACAAGTCTTTGAACTCAATTATAACTATGAGTTGTAATTTGATTCAAACAGTTGTAAATAACACGTTAGAAGTGCGTTACAAGTCATTGAACAGAATTACAAACTAATAGTTGTACTTTAGTTCAAAAAGTTGCAACTAGGTCGTTGCAATTCTTTGAACTCAATTATAACTATGAATTGTAATTTGGTTCAAACAGTTGTAAATAACACGGTTGAAGTGCGTTACAACTCTTTGAATAGAATTACTACTAATAGTTGTATTTTAGTTTAAAATGTTGTAACAGGATCGTTACAAGTCTTTGAACTCAATTGTAATTATGATTTGTAATTTGGTTCAAAAAGTTGTAAATAACACAGTAGAAGTGCCTTACAAGTCTTTTAACAGAGTTGCAGCTAATATTTATAATTTCGTTAAAAAAGTTGTAATTAGGTCGTTACAACTCTTTGAACTCAGTTAAAACTATGAGTTGTAATTCTGTTAAAATAGTTGTAAATAACACAGTTGAAGTGCGTTAGAAGTCTTTGAATAGAATTACCACTAATAGTTATAATTTAATTCAAAAAGTTATAATTAGGTCGTTACAAATCTTTCAACCTAATTATAAATATGAGTTGTAACTTGGTTCAAAAAATTGTAAATAACACGTTAGAAGTGCGTTACAAGTCCTTGAACAGAATTACAATTAATAGTTGTAATTCAGTTCAAAAAACTACAATTAGGCCGTTACAAGTCTTTGAACTCATTTATAATTATGAGTTGTAATTTGGTTCGAGCAGCTGTAAATAACACAGTAGAAGTGCGTTACAAGTCTTTGAACAAAATTACAACTAATAGTTGTAATTTAGTTCAAAAAGTTATAATTAAGTCATTACAAGTCTTTCAACTCAATTATAACTATGAGTTGTAATTTGATTTAAAATGTTGTAAATAACATGTTAGAACAGCGTTACAAGTTTTTGAACATAATTACAACTAATAGTTGTAATTTAGTTCAAAAAATTGTAATTAAGTTGTTATAAGTCTTTGAACTCAATTATAACTATGAGTTGTAATTTAGTTCAAAGAGTTGTAAATAACGGGTTAGAAGTGCGTTACAAGTCCTCTAACAAAATTACAACTAGTAGTTATAGTTTAGTTCACAAAGTCGTAACTAGGTCGTTACAAGTCTTTCAACTCAACTATAACTATGAGTTGTAAATTGGTTCAAAAGTTGTACATAACACGTTAGAGGTGCGTTACAAGTCGTTGAACAGAATTAAAACTGATAATTGCAATTTAATTCAAAAAGTTGTAACTATGTCGTTACAAGTCTTTCAACTCAATTATAACTATGACTTGTAATTTGGTTCAAAGTATTGTAAATAAAAAGTTAAAAGTACGTTACATGTCCTTGAACAAAATTTCAACTAATAGTTTTAATTTAGTTAAAAAAATTGTAATTACGTTGTTACAAGTCTTTGAACTCAATTATAACTATGAGTTGTGATTTGGTTCAAACAGTTGTAAAACACACATTAGGAGTGCGTTACAAGTTCTTGAACAGAATTACAACTTATAGTTGTAATTTAGTCAAAAAGTTGTGACAAGGTCGTTTCAAGTCTTTAAACTCAATTGTAACTATGATTTGTAAATTGGTTCAAACAGTTGTAAATAACACGTTAGAAGTGCGTTGCAAGTCCGTGAACAGAATTACAACTACTAGTTGTAATTTAGTTGTAACTGATCCGTTACAAGTCTCTAAACTGAGTTATAACTATTAGTTGTCATTTTGTTCAAAAAGTAGTAAATAACATATTAGAAGTGAGTTGCAAATCTTTGAACTGAGTTACAAATAGTAGTTATAATTTAGTTCAAAAAGTTGTAACTGACTAGTTACAAGTGCGTTATATATCTTTTAACTGAATTATAACTAATGGTTGTAATTTCATTAAATAAGTTGCAACAAACGCGTTACAAGTGTGTTATAAGTCTTTGAACTGACTTGCAACTATTATTTATAATGTAGTTCAAAAAATTATAACCTACCCATTACAGGTCTTTTAACTTAATTGCAACAAATCATTATAATTTAGTTCAAAAACTTGTAAATAACCCGTTGCAAGTGTGTTGCAATTTTTTCAACTGAGTTACAACTATTACTTGTAATTTAGTTCAAAAAATTGTAGCTGACTTGTTACAAGTCTTTGAAACGAGGTACAATTATCAGTTGTAATTTAGTAAAAAAAGTTGTAAATGACCTATTACAAGTGTGATACAAATCTTTCAACTGAGTTATAAGTAATAGTTGTAATTTAGTTCAATAAGTTATAACTTATCCGTTACAAGTCTTTAAACTGAGTTACAACATTTAGTTGTAATTTAGGCAGAAAAGTTATAACTAACTTATTACAAGTCTTTGAACTGAGTTACAACTATTAGTTGTAATTTAGTTCAAAAAGTTAAAAATGACCCGTTACAATTGCTTTACAAGTCTTTCAACCAGATTACAACTATTAGTTATAATTTGGTTCAAAAAGTTGTAACTAACTCTGTACAAGTGCATTACAAGTCTTTGAACTGAATTACAACTGTCAGTTATAATTTAGTTCAAAAAATTGTAACTGACCTGTTACAAGTCTTTGAACTGATTTACAACTAATAATTGTAATTTAGTTTAAAAAGTTGTAAATGGCCCATTCCAAGTTTGTTACAAGTCTTTGAACTGAGTTGCAATTATTTGTTGTAGTTTAGTTCGAAAAATTGTAACTGACTCTGTATAAGTACATTACAAGTCTTTGAACTGAAATACAAGTGTCAGTTATAATTTGGTTCAAAAAGTTATAACTGACGCAGTGGAGGTGCGTTACAAGTCTTTAGACAAAATTACAACTATTAGTTGTAATTTAATTTTAAAAGTTGTAACTAATATATTAGAAGTGCGTTACAAGTCTTTTAACTGAATTATAATTATTAGTTATAATTTAATTTAAAAAGTTGTAATTATTTAAAAATTGATCGCACCTCTACCTTGGGACAATTTCTACTGCGAGACTTCATTCTAAAAGATTATGCGAAATTGTTTACTGTTTGTTTCGGTGTCTTGGCGCTGATCTTTTTGTGCCATGGCACCTCATTACAAGACAAAAAAATAAAAAAGGGTGACCGGCAATAGCAAGTTACATGGGCACGGTACCAAACCGCCCAGGTTTGATGGAGCCCTCCTAATTGAAGAGTGATGTAGGATGACATGATACATGTATGACTTATATGTAAAATCAGTTTTTATAATAAAACAAAAACAAATTATATAAACTGTTAGGATGCTACCCAGGGTGACACCCCCGGAAAAAGGGGTAACGAATCAGCTATGTTACGAGAACTTCTGACAATGAGATCCACATTCAAAATAAAAAGGTTGACATCATAAATTACACGACTCAATGATTAAATACATTTGTCTAGATTCTGGACTGGCGTCCTAACATTGGCATTACAAGGTAACGTCTCCATCATCTAGCTATCAAGACTTCCTCTTCCGTACAATGCCCTCTGAAGATCCATAAACAGAAACCTATGCAGTCGATGCAGAGGCCTCGCAGAAATATTTGAGCAGCACCTAGTTCTCAGGATCTGTGAACATGGGGCTCTCAAGTTCTCCCATGCTAGCCGAAGCAAAAGATACCACAGATTCGACAGTCGAGAGTGAAGAGGCAGAGTCCTCAGAATCGGATAGAATCTCATCATGCATGATGTGCCCTTCATCAATCTCAGATGTGTCTGACCCAGAAAGTCCCATGAGAATGTTTATTGCTGATTTTGCAGTTTCTACAAACCACTCATCCTCAGGAAGCGAGCTAAACCCGAAAAAAAAGGGAAAAAAAATGGCTTTAGTATCAGTGCAACAGAAAATTCCAGCCCAGTCTGAGCCTTAAAGGAAAAACTCGCTTGATCGGATCAATACAAATGTTTCATTGTTGTCAGTCGCAATCAAGCATGGGATCACTGCAGCAATCCACTGTGTGACTGGTTTTATCAGAAAAAATTTATTTTGACATTGTTTAAAAGCTCCTTAGTGGAAGGCTTGAAGGTTCCCATATCATATGGAGAAAGGTTATCTGTGTTTACCTCTGTGGGTCTATTCCTCGGGCAGAGAAAGTCCTGATTGCACGAGCAATAATCGCAGATGCAATCTGGTGCACATGCCGAGACGGATAGCCAGCAAACCTGGCTATTTCAACAGTGAAGTGCATGTCAAGAATCAACTGCCAATAGAAAGTAACCATCAGGAACAGCACTTTGACCCACCGAGTATACTGACATATATCGATTCCAAAGAAAGAGAACTATTTGCTTAACAAAGCGAAATCAATTGGCTGATCAAATGCATTAAAGTGAAACAATTCACACTACATAAAATTCTAATAACAAATAGCCGTACATGAAATTCACAGATCAACTGCTTTTGAAGAGAATAGAACCAAAATACTGTAGTTTTGAAAAAAAAAAAAGTTCTTAAACAATTGTTTTTGCGAAACTATTTCCTTCTATACAGTCAAGAGATAGCAAGTGAGCAATGTACGGAAATACCGTACATTTTAAAAATAATTCTTTAAAAACCGTTCAGGGCAAACTATTTACGTCAATACCGTTAAGAGATCGCATCTTCAACCTGCGATCTCATTTTTGTACTGAGATCGCAGGTTCAAGATGCGATCTCTTTATAAATATACCCTGTTTATATTTGTTAAGTTTTTTTTTGTACACAGAGATCGCATCTTCAAGATGCGATCTCTTAACAAATATAAATGATTTATATTTGTTAAGAGATCGCATCTTGAAGATGCGATTTCAGGTAAAAATAAAATTTCCGTTTTTACTTTCAATCTTCCTTTTTGTGTTAAGTAAATTTATAGTTGTAAAGAGATCGCATTTTCAACATGCGATCTCAGTACAAAAATGAGATCGCAGGTTGAAGATGCGATCTTTTGACGGTATTGACGTAAATAGTTTTCCTTGAACGGTTTTTAAAGAATTATTTTTTTTAAATACAGTATTTTCGTACAAATCTCGATAGCAAGTTCAAGACACAATCTCGTCTTTGTTAAGAGATTGCAATAGAAATTTTTGTTATCATAAAAAGGGAATGTGAATACTGAAATGTAATGCTTGTTGTCATATAAGCAAGTTTAAGAGAGTGCATTTTTAAGATGTGATTTCTTTATTACAAAAAATAAGATATCGCATCTTGAAAGATGCGGTCTTTTGAAAAAATTGAAAATTTTAAAATGCATGTCAAACATGCCATCTTTGAATCATATTTTGTTATGGTAAAGAGTTTTGAATGTACCGTGCTTTAAATTTTTTTATTGGTTAAGGTATTTTTACTCCTTTCTCTGCTTCAGTGTGACCTGACTTGCATAACTTTTCTATATTATTGATTAAAACAGACATGAAGAAAATCAGTGCAAAACTTTTCTATATTATTGATTGAAACAGACATGAAGAAAATCAGATGTTTCACGAAGTAATGTGACTGCACTCCTAATCACTACATTTGCTAGACTTGGTGTCAAGAATCAATGGAACAGCTTATAGCCACACGGACGTCATGACGATTCCCTTCAAGGAGTTCTGGCAGGATAAAATAAGCCACATATTCTAAGATCTTCGAAGAAAACCAAGTGATAAAGAAAAAACAGGAAAAAAAATTCATCAGCCCAAAAGGTTATGGGACTTCATTGAAGGCAGAATCTTGTACCATTGATAGAGTATACAGAAGCAGAAATAAGTCATAAGTGTTTCGTACTTATATATACAAACATCAAGTATACAGAAGCATACAGAAGCAGAAATAAGTCGTAAGTGTTTCATACTTAAACAAACATCAGCACTAACGCTTTTGGCAACCTTATGACTCCCAATATCAGTGCGTGCATCATCAAATGATAGTGCTTATAAATATTTAATGATGTTTTATTTCATAATGAAGTGATGGATAAGAGGGGATCTTCAATGTCAATTTGTCAATTCAACATAATCATGACCAGTGAGCCCCATCATCCTACCCCCAACAAGAAGCACCTCTTCATTGCTCAAAAATAAAGCCTGTAGTACCCATCTTGTATCAATCTCAAAACTATTTGAAAGCAAGCCTTTTGAACAAATCTAGTCCAAAGCAAAGCATTAAAAAGATCAGACATTTTGTCCACAAATATTTAAAAATTGAACCATTGAAAAGAGTTACTGTCAACAAAAAGATATGATAGTCTCTTTTTTTATGTTTATGTTGGAAATATGCAAATGTGGAACAGCTGGCAGGATTAAATATAGATATTAAGCTGTGTAGTTGAGCAGAAGAATTTGTGTTTTTCAAAGCTAGCATGCTGTTGGTTATTATGTCTGTCATTTATTACAGCTGTATATCTTCTCTTTCTTTCTTGTATTTTAAAACCCTACAAAGTGTAAGAATCTGTACAGAAAACAAAAGGAGAAAAAGAAGATTTTTCCTCTATTCAAACTCCACATGGTATCAGAGCTCTAGGAGTTCTTGGGATCTTTTCAATCTTCTGGCTTCAATAGCCACTTTCTCTCGGTATATCCCAATCTCTTGTGGGTTTTGATTTTACCAGAAAGTTCCTCTCAGCTTCTCGTCAAGTGATTGTGGTACTTGACCCTTTTTTCATCCTTTGTTTGCCTCATAAACCATGTCTGAGGTGTCAAGTACTGTCAACACCCATCCTGGTGCCACTTCAGAAGTCCCAATAATCCATGGGACAGGTGAACTTCAGAGCATTCAGGCTGCATACAGACTCAATGGAACAAATTATCTGCAATGGTCACAGATCGTGCGAACATTTTTGAAGGGAAGAGGAAAACTACGTCATCTTACAAGAGAGGGTCCTAATGAAAGTGACCCGGGTTTTCAAGCTTGGGATGAAGAGGACTCGATGATAATGTCCTGGTTGTGGAACTCTATGGTGCCTGAAATCAGCGGTACCTGCATGTTCCTGGGTACAGCCAAGGAAGTTTGGGATGTAGTTAAGGAAACTTATTCTAAAGTTCATGATGCTGCCCAAATCTTCGGAATCAAGATGAGAATCTCTGCTACAAAACAGGGAGATCATACTGTTACTGAATATGCCAACATCTTGAAAGGCTTATGGCAAGAGCTGGATCACTATCAGTGTCTCCAGATGAGGTGCAGTGAAGATGCAGTCCTCATCAAGCAGTTCGTTGAAAAGGAAAGGATTTTTGAGTTCCTTGCTGGTTTAAATGTGGAATATGACCAGAAAAGAAGCCAAGTCCTTGGGAGGGATAAGTTAGCATCCCTAAATGAGACCATCTCAATGATAAGAGCAGAAGAAGGGCATCGAGGAGTAATGATTGATACTCAAACAGTAGATGGTTCAGCTATGGTCTCAAGTCGAATTCCAATAATACCTCCTGGAGAAGGATTGGACCTGAATAACAATGGTAAGGCAGAGTTAACCAAAGCTGCCAACAAAGATGTTAGGTGGTGTAGTTATTGCAAAAAATCTGGTCATGGGAAGGATCGATGCTGGAAATTGCATGGAAAACCATCTGGTTTTGGGAGGAATAGAAACTATAAAGGGGGGCAGCAGAGCAATCAGGGACAAGCTCATTTTTCAGCTGCAGAATGCTGTGATGAAGGTGCCCAAATCATGGGAAACTTCAACAAAGAAGAAATCGAGAAATTGATGAGCTTGCTGGTAACTCTTGAAAAACCTTCAGGTGCTTGTTCATTAGCACTTGCTGGTAAGTCTCCTATTTCTCATGTGTTTAATGCTTCAGATAAAAGCTTTCCAAACTCTTGGGTCATTGACTCAGGAGCAACAGACCACATGACACATTCCTCCCACAAGTTCAGCACTTACAGTCCATGTCCTAGTAACAAGAAAATTGCAACTGCAGATGGTACACTTACAACCGTTGCAGGACAGGGCAAGATTAAATTGAATTCTTCTCTTGTCTTGAGAAATGTTTTGCATATTCCAAAGCTGACTACCAATCTTGTTTCAATTCATAAGCTTACTCAGGACTTGAATTGTAATGTTATCTTCCATCCCTCTCATTGTTTTCTTCAGGACCGGAGCACGGGGAGGATGATTGGACTTGCTAAAGAGAAGGATGGACTATACTATCTCGAATTATCTTGCCATTCCAGCAGGCTTAAGAATCATCTACCTGTGTCTTTAGTCTCAGAAAGTGTCATGGATAAAACTAAAGTCTATCTCTACCATTGTCGTTTAGGTCATCCTTCTTTTAGTGTCTTGAAAGTTGCATTTCCATTACTATTCAAAGGAATTGATGAGAAAAGTCTTCATTGCAATGTTTGCGAACTAGCAAAGCATCGACGTGTGTCCTTCCCCCTTACCAGTAAAAGAGCTTCTGCCCCTTTCTCTCTAATCCACAGTGACATTTGGGGGCCCTCAACTAGTCCCAATATTTCTGGTGCTCGTTGGTTTGTCTTGTTTATAGATGATTGCACTCGAGTTACATGGGTTTATCTCTTGAAACAGAAATCAGATGTCAGTTCTGTTATTCCAATTTTTCATAATATGGTAAAAAATCAGTTTGGACTGTCAATAAAAAGATTCAGGTCAGACAATGCCCGTGATTACTTCAATCAAAAACTGGCATCTTATTTTCAAAAGGAAGGAATCATTCATGAATCTTCATGTGTTAACACTCCACAGCAAAATGGAATTGCAGAACGGAAAAATGGTCAGTTACTTGCATCTACTAGAGCACTTTTGTTTCAAAATAATGTTCCAAAATCATATTGGGGGGAAGCTGTTCTTACTGCAACTCATCTCATCAACAGGCTGCCATCAAGAGTGTCGGGATTCAAAGGTCCTGTGGAGGTTCTTTCAAAGTTTTATCCAGACTTCAACACCTCAAATAATCTTGAACCTCGAGTCTTTGGTTGTGTGGCCTATGTTCATGTACATTCTCAGAATAGAGGTAAACTTGATCCTAGAGCCATTAGATGTGTCTTTGTGGGATACTCCTCTGTTCAAAAGGGTTACAAGTGCTATCGTCCACCTTCTAGGAAGTTCTATGTGTCAGCTGATGTTACTTTTTCAAAAAAAGAACCCTATTTTTCAACTCCTTATCTTCAGGGGGAGATGTCATTCAAGGAAGATAAGGATAGGGATCTGTTTCTGCTGGAACTTCCTCCTTCAAATTTTGTTCCTCAATTGTCTACTTCTCAGCCATCTCAGTCCAATTCAGATTCTGTTCCTCAGTTGCCTACTTCTCAGCCATCTCAGTCCAATTCAGATTCTATTCACAGTGATCCAGAAACACAAGTTGTTGAAATCCCAAGATCATCACAACAACCTTTGCAAGTGTATTCGAGAAGGAAGGTACTTGTTCCTGACATTTGCAAGTCCAGGAATCCTCTCTACCTCCGCGAACTGAGGTAACAATTCCATTTGAACAGAGTCCTCAAAATATTCCATCTAATTCTGATAACCTTGATCTTGACATGCCTATTGCTATTAGAAAGGGTATTAGGGAGTGCACCAAATATCCTCGTTACCCTATTTCCCGTGTCATGTCTTATGAGAATCTGTCATCAACACACATAAGCTTCCTCATGAGCCTAAACACCATCACTATACCTACTTCTTTGTCTGAAGCTTTAAACAGTGATGAATGGAGACAAGCCATGCAGGTGGAAATGGGAGCTCTTGAGAAGAATAAAACGTAGGAAATAGTTGATTTACCATCGGGAAAGAAGCCCGTAGGTTGTAAGTCGGTCTTTGCTATAAAATACAAGTCTGATGGTTCACTTGAGAGATATAAGACTCGATTGGTTGCTAGAGGTTATACTCAGACATATGGAGTGGACTATCAAGAAACTTTTGCACCAGTGGCCAACATGAACACGGTAAGAGTTCTTCTATCTCTTGCTGCAAATTATGATTGGGAATTGAAACAATATGATGTGAAAAATGCATTCCTACATGGGGACCTTGATGAAGAAATATATATGGAAATTCCACCTGGGTTTGAGAAAAGATTGAATGAGAACAAGGTGTGCAAGTTGAGGAAGGCTCTTTATGGACTTAAACAGTCCCCACGAGCATGGTTTGGCATATTTACCAAAGTTATGGTGGATATGGGATACAAACAAAGTCAAGGTGATCATACTTTGTTCATTAAGCATTCAACTTCCGGAGAGGTGACAGCTTTATCGGTCTATGTGGATGATATAGTAGTAACCGGGAATGACTCAAGAGAGAAAAAAGCTCTTGGAGAGCAGCTAGCAAAGGAGTTTGAGATCAAGAATCTTGGAAGGCTGAAATACTTTCTTGGGATTGAGGTGGCCTACTCCAAGCAAGGTATATTCATCTCACAGCATAAATATACACTGGCTTTATTGAAGGAGACTGGGAAACTTGCTTGTAAACCAGCTGAAACACCAATTGAACCAAACCACCAGATTGCAGAAGCTGGTGAAGATGCTCCAGTGGAGATGAGTATGTACCAAAGACTTGTGGGGAGACTCATTTATCTTTGTCATACGAGACCTGACATTGCTTATGTTGTAGGTGTAGTCAGTCAATTTATGCATGATCCTAGGAGAACACATCTACAAGCTGTCCATCGAATCCTCCATTACCTAAAGTCTTCTCCAGGAAAAGGGATTCTTTTCAAAAAGGGAGCTGAGTTAAGTCTGGAAGCATACACAGATGCAGATTATGCAGGCTCATTGATAGACAGAAGATCAACATCAGGGTACTGCACTTTTCTTGGAGGAAATCTAGTTACATGGAGGAGTAAAAAGCAGTCTGTTGTTGCCAGGTCTAGTGCAGAATCAGAATTTCGAGCAATGGCGCAAGGCATTTGTGAGCTACTATGGCTGAAGATTATTCTTGATGATTTAAGGGTCAAATGGGAGGGACCAATGAGGCTCTACTGTGATAACAAATCAGCCATTTGTATAGCACACAACCCAGTCCAACATGACAGAACAAAGCACATTGAAGTAGACAGACATTTTATCAAAGAAAAGTTGGACAGTGGCTTGATCTGTACACCATTTGGTCCAACTGGTGGTCAACTTGCCGACATTCTCACAAAGGGGTTAGCAAGTTCAACATTCCACATAATCACAAGCAAGCTGGGAATGCAAGACATCTATTCACCAGCTTGAGGGGGAGTGTTGGAAATATGCAAATGTGGAACAGCTGGCAGGATTAAATATAGATATTAAGCTGTGTAGTTGAGCAAAAGAATTTGTGTTTTTCAAAGCTAGCATGCTGTTGGTTATTATGTCTGTCATTTATTACAGCTGTATATCTTCTCTTTCTTTCTTGTATTTTAAAACCCTACAAAGTGTAAGAATCTGTACAGAAAACAAAAGGAGAAAAAGAAGATTTTTCCTCTATTCAAACTCCACAGTTTAAAATGTGTATATGTGCTCAAATCGCAAAAGAACTGAATGAGTCAAACACTATGAGAAATACCTGCTGCAGACCAGTGGGCTGAATTGCAGAAGATTCATCCTCAAAAACACCCCAAAATTCTTGTTCATCAGATAACCACATCACAACTGTTTCTGTCAGCCTTGCAAGCAAACTTTTTTGTATTTTTTCCTTGCCTAGTAGGACATCACCAGCTACAGTCGCAAACTGCTGTAACTTTGCAAATAAAGCCTGCAAAGATAATATGATAATGCTACTGGTATCTGAGGAAGATAAATACGTGTATGAGCACTGGTCAATGCTAGTGCAAATGATGACAATGAAATAATCACATTAAGGGAAAAAAATTCAAATTATACATAATTTTGTCATGTTTGACATATATGAATGAAACACCTTTCCCCCAGCATAAAGTTTTGGGAAAAGAAATAGCTGTCTCAGAAGAAAACAGGCACTGTGCAGAAGTTATTATTCAAAAATATAAAGGTAGGACCATTTTTTTAATCAGTAAAGGTAGAACAAATTATCTAAAAGTGCCTGTCGTTTCAATCGTTTCCCAAATATATCCTGAGTTTTTATTTATGACTCAAAAAGCACATCGTCTCATTTCTTCAAATAAGCACAGCATCAACAGTAACAAGGAAGAAGGATTGTCCTTCATATTGATCTTCACCTCTATGGAGAAATGTTCTCAATACTGATAAATGATCCTTATATTTCCCTCAGTTATACTAAGCTTTACCGATAAAATATGAAGTGGATGCAAGAAAAGAGGCAAGAAAACGAAAACCTGAAATGGAAGTGATGGCAAGGGATCAGAATCCTGATAAAGGTCCTCCCCGTTCCCGCTCAAATAAACCTGTGCGTTCAACTGTGTCTTTCCTTCTCTCGAGTAAATGAAACTCAAAACATACTGTCGGCAGAAGTGATCTCGAAGCTTATCAAATGAGTGATGGAGATGGCGCTTCCACTCTTTTAGCTCTGCTGGCTTAGCTGGAGTAGAAGCAGCACTCTCATTTGCTTCACTTCCCAGTTCCTTGATTTCATTTTTTGGGTTCCACAGGCTCCATATGGCATCAGGTAAGAGTTCATCCGCGATTGCATAAGCCATTCCCAACAATGCAAGTTGCTCAGAGTCTGTTTCAGCTCTAAAGGGCAAAACTACTTTAAGCTCTGTGAGATTGTCATCGTCAGAAGGGCCAGGTAGGGCCTTGATAAGGGCATCCACGTACTTATCAAACAGCTGTGAGATTCTAGTCATTACATTTCCTCCAAAATGCAAAATGGCAAGAGGAGTTAGTTGTTCCAAAATCTCCTGCAAGTAATAATTCAATAATTGTGAAGAACTGCAAATAAGAGTAACCACACTTTTAGCAAGTACAATATGAAGAGTGAAGGAGGACTAGCCAGAGATCCTGCAGAAACTTAAGAGAGAATCTAAAGACATAAAGAACAATAAGGTTTGGATGTTAATTTAACAATAATTATTATCATCTTGTGCATTCTTGCTAATTTGCAAGGCTCACATTTATTTTCTCATATAGTGTTTATGGCATCTCTCAAAGGGGTTAAGCGACTGACTTCCTGAAAGCTAAGTTTTACAGTGAATTGAAAACGAGGGTCAATTTTATCTTCAATAACCTAAATGTGGAAACAGGGCTTGACACGTTGAAAAGAATTTGGATTAAAATAACAAGGAAATAGATACAAAAAAAAAAGAGGAAGAATAGGTGAATAGGAAGCCTAACAAGAATCTATTCTATAACCATGATAAATGGCTCATTTTCTTAAAAGCTTCAATTTTGCCATCGTTTGCCAAGAAAAGATGAGATGTACGATAAAAAGGTCCTATTAAGGTAGGTTGTAAAGAAGTTGAATTTGGTCAATAAATGCACATGAATTTTATATTTTAAAGTGCATCAACGAAGAGTTAGTTATGTCTCAAGAACCACCCCCCCTTCATGTGGAATGGTTTGACATGGTCAAAAAGAATTTGGATAAAAATAACAGAAACAGAAAGAAACGATAGAGAAAAATAGGGTATTAGGAATAGGAGACAAATCACAATATTCACTAATACCATAGTAAATGGCCGGTGATATTAAAAGCTTCAGCTTTGCGGTTAATTAGCAGATGAACAAAAGGTTTACTATAGTCAAATCTTGTCTATATCACCTTATGAAGAAACTGAATTACTTACATCAATGATGTACATGAATTTCAGTCCGCTATCAATAAGAGCATCATCAGATGATGTTGCAAAGGCAGACAATGGAGGGACAAATCGGGGTGCCACAGGCAAGTTCTCGTCACCTTCTTCCAAGTCAAGAGCTGTTCTTCGAGCCCTTCTGAAGTTCAACTCTAACACTTCCTCAATATAAGGCCTTAAGAGCACTAGAAGCAACTTAGACAATTTTAGCCCTTGTGATTCCAACATCGTACAGTAACTAAGACCAGCCTGCACACAGATACTTGCTGCATGTAAGGCACAGATAGTCTCAGAGGATGGAGCATTCTCCTTCACTAGTCGAACAAAGTACTCAATCTCCCACTCTGCCCACTGAACGACTCTGTTGGTATAAACAGGATCATCCCCAAAAACTGAACCAGATTCTCTGGTAGTCATTGAAATAGCAGAAAACATAAGCTTAGCTAGTGTAGCTGCAAAACTCCTCGGGCAGAGAGAGCACGAAGGAAGGAAAACCTCAATGCTCTTCTGGAGGCGGGACCCATACCACTTGAGCAAGTATTGATGAGCCAAAGGACCTTTGCCAATCTTGATCAACCCAAACAATGCCTTCTTCAGTTCCATCATGCTAACTAAAGGTTGCTTTGCGATCTCAACCAGCTGCTCTTCAACCACAGCCTTTCTCTCTAAAAACAGTGATTTGTATGAATTTGCTTCGGTTGATAAAGCATCAGAAGAACCCTTTAGTTCTGCTGAGTTTCTTTCTTCAGCAACTATAGCTTCCACTGCTTCCTCAACCCTGTGCTCTGCTAATAGAACATCAATGTTCTCCAAAATTGTCATCTTGCTCTCTCCAGTTTCATTGGGTAGAGGTTCTCTATTTTCAGGACTCTGCAGTTCTTTCTTATCTTCACACTCCCCGAGATTGGATTTGTTCCAATCGTCCAATTGCGAACATGCACCAGTCATCAGATCCTGCACCAGTATTCCTTGAGAAGAAATATGTTTCTGCATCTCATTTAGCTCGTGCTTCATCTCCACTACTTCTTCTGATATTCTATAATGCATATAATTATCATCAATTGAGAGGAAAAGAAGAGAAAATCGTAAACTTAAGCCAACAAAGTGAAAATCAGAAGCTGCTAGATGTATTTGCAAATTATTTACTCCATCAACGAACAATGACAATCAGCAAGAATTCAATTGAAAATTTTATGCACTAAGCTTATCCTAAAACAAGTTCCAGGGAGGAAAAAAAAACCATTATCCTTTTACACTCTTTGACTACCTTAGCTAGGCTAGTCAGCTGGACACCTGGACATGCATTAACTAATAATGGAGGCCACATAGTTGGATATTCAGCTATAAAAGATTTGTGGAGTGGGGGAGTATGTTTGTACAGTGCCATTGTACATGCACTAACTAAAAATGGCGGCCACACAGCTGAATATTCATGATGGAAACTTCCAGCGCTGGTATATAGCTTTCCCACAACCCTGAAACAATTCATGAGACAGCAATAATATTCTTATAGAGAATCTCTACCAAGCCACCTGAGAGAAGGCTAGTTCAACCTTCTGTAAAGAACAAATTATAACAGTTAACTATGAGAATTTTTGCATCTTTCTAACTACATTAGATTGTAAAGAAAACCTTGCAACTTTTCACTGTAACCTTTTAATAAGTCATAATCATATAATAAACTTTATAATAACATTCTAAGCAATATCTCTTCCCAAAGCTCAAAATAAAATAATGCATATTTGAGTCAGTTCAAGTTGTCTCCTTGTAAATTTTCTTTTATGCAAATGGGTCAACAGCCTCAAAATACCATACCACATGAATGCAATTAAAATAGCGAAACAGTCAGTGATGGTACAGTGGCAGATCATCACAAAATAATTTATTTTAGACGTTATCACCTTAAAAAAGCTAAATACTTGGTGCGTGTGTTGCCACATAAGTTCTCCACCGCATCTTTCAGATCCAATAGCTCACAACAAAGCTGCCTAATCCCCTGCACCATTGAATATATCTATCGTTTGCAATAAAATTTTACTCTCACAAAGGGGTAGGAGATGATAACTTTAGATGATAAAATCAATCAAGAGCACCAAAAGTATCACAACCAATTACTTCACTTACTCACATACATAGCCAAATCTATAACAAAAATAAAAAAGCAAAGAGAAACTCAACCACGAGTACTGGTTTTCCCAGAGCTAATGAATTTTCTCCAGCAGCATTTCCTTTAACATGGAAGTTTTTCGGGCTGCATAATCCATTCATCTTCAGGGAAATCAAAGAACCAGGATCCAACTAACAGATTTCCTTCTGAAGACTACCAACTAATTCAAAAATTAGCTCACTTATATTGGACATGACCTAGGGATCACAAGATGCAAATATTTTTATGCCAAGGTGAATATGACAGCCAAAATTGCGAGGAGTACTCCTAAGTTTACTTAATCAAGCACATCTTTACATGTCTGCTACATTAATAAGAGGATATCTCATTTACAACAATATTACTCCACCTATAATTTCAGATCAACCATCAATTTGCATTTGTTTCATCATCTCCACAAAGATACATTACATCATGACAAAATTTTCACAATTAATGACAATTCCATCAATAACACAGTTAAAAATTCAAACGGTTGAATGGGGGATGTTGTTGGTCACATTGTGACAAAAAAAAAAAAAAGAACGTAAACAATTTTTTTATTAACCTCATGGAGGCTGGACCATACAACTCAGCCATCACCAGCAAGATATGTGTCAAAGGAGTGGTGGCCAGAATGGCTAATGTGGTAGTCTTTGATTAGTTTAGGCTTTTCCAAATATATTCAATCTGTTAAAAATTGAACAATAAATACGTCAGATTCGCATATTCCAATTTCTCAGCCATTCTAGGAGAAGACTCAAGCTGCTACATTAAGGGCATATAAACCATCTATGTACCAAATTTGTCCAATGAGCCCAACTGACATTTTCATTACTGCACTTAACATAGGATCATTACCTAGCCAACATCTAGATCTGGAACTACTGAAGCTTTTCTGTTTACCCTATCATTCCAGCATTTCCTACTATTGAAGGTTCAATCTATCTTTGATATGCAGTCCACCATCTAGACTTACTTCATTCAATGAAAACATAAAGGGTAAAAATGATTATATTTCTTCATGAACAAAGTAAAATAATCACTGGCTTATGCAAGACCAGTAGTTCATTAACATAACGACTACTGGTCTGGCTCGTCATTTAACAGAAGCTCATGTTGCCTCTTTCTAAGGAATAAATATTGGAAAGGCAGATCTGTAAAGCCATTTAGATGCATGGTCAATTAACAGCACTGATCCCAGTCATGTTAATGATGTTGACTGGCAGCATAGTCCTGATGAGACTTTTCGAAATCATGAGGAAATATTCAGGTTCTCTAGGATAATTACTATATACAAGCAGCAAGAAAGAGGTCCTGATGAAACTTATTCAAGATTTCCTGTGATGTGAAAGGGCAAAGGTATTGAGATAGGAGAATGACTTTTTCAAATATATTACTTAATAAAACTCTTTCGGTAGTTTGTGAAAAGCAATAAAACATATATCAAAAGTTAAGAATCAAGAGTCTACAGGAAGTGTTGATGCACAAACTAAAGGATGTAAACAAACAGAAAAGTAAGACTATCAGATTTTGTTACATTATGTTCGTATTGAAGGGCCAGAGAACATTGTCAGTTGCTTTAGGACAGGCAACGAAATCTGAAAATAAAGAAACTAGAAAGTGAAGATAACAGGAAGAAAAGCTGCAGAACAGTCAGAAGTTGAGTGCTTTCAGCATCAAACTTATCTTTCAAAATCAGTGCTGAAAACCACAGTGCAATAGAGACCACAACACATGCACAATCTAGAACAATAAATTTGACATATTTTAAGTTAGTTCTTAAAATACATTTATCTTGAAGAATTCCAATCAATTTCTGTTCCTCTGTCACATGCGTGCTCAATATCAAGCAAGTCTTCGGAAGATCCTACGTCTTCCCAGTGATACACTTGTTTGGGGGAACAAAGATTGAACTGCCGAATCTGAGCCAAAACATCAGGTTTTCCGTTCAAATCACAGAACATAAACCCAAGAAAAACCAAGCAGAAGAGTTAGCTTAGCTTGATCAACTCGACAAATGTTACAGCAAGGAATACAGTAGACAACTATCTAACCACTAAATTTTGTGGCGGCAAAGTTGCATTTGACGGAGAATCCATTCGAAGGGATGGGCAGAAAAAAGAGAGGACCTAACCTTCTCGGTGTGAGATTGGAAGACGGAGTCGACCTTCGACTGGGGAGTGATGCTTTCAATTGAAGGGAAGTCATCGTCTTCTTCACTGCTCTCCATCTCTGCCTATACTTCAAGTCTCCCCGCTTTTAAAATGTCTGCTTATGCTTCTTCCCCCAAGAGCTCAGCCTTCAGGAGGAAGATGTGTGACTTCGAAATAGCAAGGGGTAAAGCAAAGGAGTGTGGGCTCTGGGTTTTTACTGTTCTCTCTTGCATCTCTTCAATGCCGAGTCCTCATATTTCATCTACACACTCTTCTTTCCCTCGGATAAAGATAATAATAATTGATAGCCAAACATTTTCATCCTAAATTTTTGGGATAAATTTAATCCTCAGCCCTTTCGTAAATATATTAATTTTTTACATTTTAAATATTAAAATATTGTTAAAATATATATTAAATGATAAGAATAGTTATTTTTCTTAAAAAAGAAAAAAAATGAATGTAGAAGACTTACGAGCTTTGTGCATAAATGTCATTGTCTTCAAAACTAATTCTTAGGAACCCAGCATTACTCTTGATAGATCGCAGTTCCCAGATGTGTTCATTCGTATGTAATAGAACGCGCATTGGAAAAGCGTTCTAGGTGCCCATACGTACCGTTTTGAGAAACCAGTAGGCCTATAGAACGCGCATTGAATCAACATTCTAAGCATGCAACGAAATGCAGCGTTTGTGTAGGGCAGAGACCGTGCGTTGGAGGCGCGTTCTAAAATGCACCGTTTTACTTAAGTAGTAGAATGCGCGTGTAGGACATGGCCTAGCTTAACCTAAAATCAACCCTGCGAGCTCCAAATTGCAGAAGTAGCCACCGAGAGCGAGAAGAGAGGTGTCCGAGTTCAAGCTGTCACTTCTCCCGGGCATTCCCTTTCGATTTTTCATCTTCCAAATGCGATATATGAGTTCTTCATTTCATCTCCTTCCATTTTTTCCTTCCAATTTCTTATTCCATTTCATCACCTTTTCCATATCATCTTTCATTCACATTCATACTCAATTTGGAAGATTTGTGACTTTTGTTTTCATCTTATTTTCCGGTATGTTAAATTTCTGTTCAATATATGAATTGGGTATGCATTTTATTTTGTATTTCATTATGAATTACTTGTGTTGATTGACATTGAGATTTCGAATTTTAGGGCTTTGGTTAATATATGTTAGTAGTCGATTTTGTAATTTTATAATATATTTAGAAGATATTATTGGTTGCTCAGTAGAATATAGTGAAGTGAAGTGAAATGTTTTAATGATGTGAAATTAAGGATTTTTGAAATATTCACTAATATATTTGTGATAGTTCAGTGAACTTAAAATGGTGAATCATGTGAAACTTCTGAAAAATAGTGAAGTGAGATGTTTTCATGATGTGAAATTAAGGAATTTTGAAATATTCATTAATATATCTATGATATTTCAATGAATTGAAAATGATGAATCATGTGAGACTTTTGATTTATGGCCATTAGAATATTTTGTGGAATGAAGAGGGACCGTATTATGACAAGCAACCACTGGAAAAAATGAAAGTGAGGACAAATACCAGTTTTGAGGAATTACAGAAGAAATTTTGCTCAATTATCAGAGTTGATCATACCAATAATGAAGTTTATGTATTTCATAGATAAGCTGCAGTTTATCAGTTAGGCCATCATGAACATTGTTTGGTTCCAGTTATTGATGATGATGATGATGATGATGATGTGGAGGGTGTTATGGAAGCTGCCAAATCAAGATGTGAATTTCTTCCACAACAGTTGTATGTTGAAGTGCAAGATAGGCCAACAACGACAATTCCGTAAGAACGAATGAATTTTGAGCTTGTAAGTCCTTCAATTTCTTGAGAATCACTTGTTCAAAATGTTGTGGACATAGTTGAAGAAATGATAACAGCATTGCAATCATTTGTAATGATGACGTTGTTAGAGAAGTTGATGAAACTTTACAGGAGTTGCCAAATGAAAGTGAAGAAGAATTTTCAGATGAAGAGAACGAGCATTGTGGCACGTCAACTCAGTTTGACTTCAGTACATCACCAGATCCCATGCCACCAAATTCTCCATAAACTATGACAACACTCAATGTAATAGATTATCATCCCATATCTGAAAGGTCAGATATGTTAATTGAGGACCTAATCCCTTTCTTTAATAGAAGGGATGGTGAAGATGGATACATAATATTTGAAAAAGCGAAACATATATGTTATGATAATGTGGGCCTTGGTGATGAGTTGAAAAAAGGTATGCGTTTCCAATAGAAAGAGGATTTATTTTTTACAGTGAAGTTATAGCACATTAAGCACCATCACAACTTTCATGTTAATGAGTCAAATAAGAAGACATGGTTGGTCTTTTGCTCAGAGAAGGAGAAGGGATGTTGATGACGACTTCGTGGATGTCAAAAACGTAATGATGTTGCATTCGTAATAATAGTAGCTGAAGGACCACATACATTTGTCAATCCCATGGTAAGTCAAGATCATCCACAATTGGATTCTAATTTAATGAGTCGATACTTTGTAAATCAAGTTAGGCAGTCACCTGATGTGAAAGTTTCTGTACTCCAACAAATTATTGTTGAAACATTCAAATACTTGGTCAAGAGGAAATGGGTTTGGGACGGTAAGAGAAGAGCGATTAAGATGGTATATGGTGATTGGAACTCTTCGTATATGGAATTGCCAAGGCTCCTAAATACCATTAAGGTAACAAATCCTGGATTTGAAGTGGCTTGGAATGGAGAAGTAATATTTCGAAGAGTTTTTTGGACATTTGGTCCATGCACTCGGATTATGCAAGCCTATTGTGAGTATAGATGGGATATTCTTGTACAGAAAATATTTGCATAAATTGTTGATTGCATATTGTATGGATGGTGCCAATTATATTATCCCCTTGGCCTATACTTTAGTTGATGAGGAATCCTATGGCTCATGGTCTTAGTTTCTAATGCACTTGAAGTAATATGTTGCCAATAATCAATCGGAGACATTATGTCTTATCTCTGACCGCCATTCAAGAATTGCAAGTGCAATTAAGGATGAGCGGGTTAGATGGCAGCCTCCTTTTGCATAGTGGCACTTCTGTGTTCGATGTGTGGCTAGTAACTTTAACAAGATACATAATAATCAAGTGCTAAAGAAGCTTGTTACGGTAGCCACTTTGCAATGCCAAACCTTAGTTTGCACACAATATGGATGAGGTAAAGAAAAGAAAAGTATTCACCCCACATTACTTTGCAAACATGGAGATCAAAAGATGGACACGAGCGTTCGATGGAGGTTACGAATAAGGGTTCATGACGATGAATCTTAGTAAGAGTTACAACCATCTTGAAAGATGCAAGAAGTCTGCCGGTAGCAGCGTTTGTAAAGAAGATATTCTGCAATTCCATTGGATATATTCAAAGTCAACAAGATGAGGCAAATGCATGTATAAGTCGAGGAGAAATGTATACTTCATGCGCTACGGAGAAATTACAAAAATGGCGGCAGAGGTCAAATGGTCATACAGTTGCAAAGTTTGATCGGATAACATGGTCATTCGAGGTTGTTACCAATAAACGTGATAGAGGGCATGGCACGAGTCAGACCCATGCACTTAATTTTAATACTTGAGAATGTTCTTGTAATAAATGGCAAACATATAGAATACCATGTTCTCATGCGATTTGCTATAATGCCATACATTAATGTTGATAGTAGCCAAACTGTAGGGCCATGGTATACATGGATGCATCAAATGTTATGCTACCAGGCCTTTTCCAACTCTAGATGATAAAACCACTTGGCCAAATGTGGATGGACCAATTATTCTTCCCAATCGTAATCTCATTTAAGGCATTGGCAGACCTAGGTCCAAGCTTTGTCATAACGAGATGGATGTAAGAGGACCGTCATCGACCATTACTTGTAGCATCTATAAGAAAGATTGTCACAATAGAAGAAGTTGTCCTGGATGAAGAAAGGTCCAAAGTTTAAAATGTTGTTTATCATACATTGTTTAAATAGTCCTTTAAATAACTTATATGATTTCATCAAAATGTAACTTATATAATTGTATTGACATTTTCAGATGGATCTCGGACCAATTGACAGATCATTGCTACGATTACAGGAGATTCACCCATTCAAAGACAGTGTGGGCAGGTGATGTACGTTAATATTTTCAATGATTGCTCCTCATTCATTCATCATGCATTAGTTGTCATCTTATTAGGGTTTTTTTGCCATTATTAGGATGTGACATTGATTACTTGTTGTCACCGCGAGATGATCTTACATTGGGATGAGCACATGATTCAGATGGATGAGCATCTTGAGCCTTACCTATGATACGCAAGTTTCTTGGCATTTCGCAAATCCCACTCGTCCATTTGGATCGGCATCTCATCAAAACATTAGTTGGGAATGGAGACCAGAGATACACACATTCCACGTGCCATTTGGTGAGGTTGGTCTGATGCTTCAAGATCTAGCGATACAGTTGGGTCTACTCATGGATCATCATCTTGTCACTGGTAATGCGAGAGTGTGAGCAGATGACTGCGAGCCCCTACTTGGCATTAGGCCTGATTCTCATAATATAATGGGTGGGCGACTTAGGATGACATGGTTGTAGCAACACTTCCAGTGGATTCCACCATATGTTGATAAGGCGACGATCATGCGTCATGCTCGGATATATATAGTTAAGCTTATGGGTATGCTCTTCACCGATAAGACCTCCAGCATGATCCACTTAATGTTACTACCGTTACTTGGAGACTTTGAAGCTGCAGGTCGTTATAGCTGGAGATCAGTATGTTTGGCGTAGTTATACTGCCAGCTATGCATTGCCACAAATTCGTCAGCCTGTGAGTTAGGAAAGGCATTAATATTGTTACAGATTTGGGCCTAGGATAGGTTTCCACATCTTGCCACAGTTCATCGATTCACTACATGGAATGGAGTCTATCCATTGCCCTGCCGGCATGCCATGTTTGATGTTACCTAGCTGGCCACTCACATCGTGGGATAGTATAGAGATGCTATAGACAGGCAAACTCATGCATAGGTATGATAGTTTCATGTTCATTCCATCATAGTTTAAGTTAATTCCCATAGTACTAATATGATCACATATCATATGTAGATTGTATGGATGCCATACAAAGATGAAATCACTGAGTTGTTGTCGGATTATTGCACTGAGGGGAGTGACATATGGTTTCTCAGGTTCCCCTCATTTACTTTTACATTGTGGAATGACACTTTATAGAGAGGGTGGTGCGATAGTTTGGTGGTATTAAGAGGATACCTGTTGATCGTGATACGTCGCAAAGCTACACCATATTGATCTGAGAGGGAAAACATATGAGGATTGGGTTAGAAGGCATTAGCCTTACATTCGCGTGTGGCAGGATAGACGCAATGGTATCGTCCAGTTAGATTTTGATGATTGCTTGTTGGATTCAGTGGATGACACCTATTATGCTTGGTGCCAAAGAATCACTTGGCGTTACATTGGACGTACAGGCGCGATGCTCGGAGCTCTAGTAAGATATTCAACATTATAATTGTGTTTAACAACTATATAAATCGTGTCTAATATTCATCAATTGTCATGTAGGCCGATGTTGTCCGAAATATAGACCTCGTTGATTCGTTTGATGATGCTCGTCAGAGGTGTGACATTGTTTCCTTCTGACTAGCAAAACTAGCCAGAGATTCGCTTACCTCCTGTAGTTCGTGGCAAAGGATGACGAGCCCAAGGTCATGGCCGTCACCAGGATGCAGCATTTGATCAAGCGCCTTCTTCTGCTCCTCATTCAAATCCACTATGCTCTCCATCTCCGGCTACTGGTCCTCCTGTAGCAGACTTCTATGCTTCACATCCTCTACCGAACTAGCCCAAGCTGATGTTCTTCACACTGCTATGGATACATCTACTCATGCCGTAGAGACTCCACCTATTTCACATAAATTCTAGGATGCAATACATTAGTCACCATACGAGCCATTAGTGTATCCAAACTATTTTGGACAAAATATAGCGGGTCCGAGTAGTTCATTCGATGCCATGGGATTGCCACCGCAGATTGTAGCAGCGAAGATTTTTATAAGAAAGGTCGTTGAAGGCAACGACAGTAGATTTTTCTCTATCACTTGGATTTTCTTTATGTGAGTTGGATTTTGTTATGCTACCATTATAAGTGATTTGGAATTTTTAAAATTTCACTTTCATTTTCTATATACGAATAACATATATTAATTTGAATGTGAATTCGATATGATGTCGACTTGGAATTTCATGTGCATTTGACATGCGACCATTCTATTAAAAAATTGTAATTGTATTGTAATAACAGTGATAGAACACAGGGAAGAACCACGATCTATTCAATTCATGAACGGCATCTTCAGAGCACGGTCTATAGTTTTAGTAAAATGGTGCGTTTAGTGAAGGGCTTAGAACGCTATTTGTAATTGCATTCTATTGCTAGCAAAAACATGTGGTTTATAGGGAAACATGGTTTAGAACGCCATTTGCACCTACTCCTATTGTTTACATAGTACGACAAATAAACACATGTGAAAACAATGTTCTATCAACAGTACCATTGGAAGTAGTTTCAGAGTGAAGGGTTTTTAATTTGAAACCAATGGTGTTTTTGCACAATCCTCAAATACTTGCATCAAATCACCATTCCCTTCCGATATTGCTGATTACTACTAAGAGAGAGCTAACCACCAATGAGAAACCGAGAACGGAGAATGTAAGTGAAAAGTGAAAAATGAAAAATTAATCACAAATGACCTAGAAACTGATCTATGGATATATATATATATTGAGTGATTTTCCCAATTTGGAAAACCCAATGAGCACTGATGTTTCTGATCAAATTAAGAAAAAAAATAAATCTATGATCATTCCTTTCGCCCATTTTCTTTTTCTTTTGGATAAATCATCTGAAAAATCACAATATTTGACCAAACTCCCTACTTTTGTTGCGACCTTCAAAAAAATAGGAAATTTGTAAGGGTGTGCAAAACCAATTTGGTCCCCAAACCAGTTTTGAACCGAACTGAATCTAAAGCACTAATTCGATTCAGTATAGTAAACATGAACTGTAACTAATTTGTATGGAAAAAATCAAATTGGTTAAAACCAATTCATTAAAGGGTTAGAAATAAATTGGTTTTAAAACTATTCGGCTAGTGCAAAATCGATTCAAACCCAATTGAATTGGTTTTGAAATGGTTTGGTTCTATTCGAACTAGACCATCAGTTTTAATATGGTCCAATTTGGTTCGCGACGCATCAAATTCTTTTTGAAATTTCATTTTGTATTATAATGTTAAAACCGATTGACTTTAATATGGACTGATTAACCGCACCAATTACACTTATAAATGAACCAAACTTCTTTTGTCAAAAATCATGCCAAAATAGAACCGGTTCAATAAGAATCGGTCGAAACCTATTCGATTATGGTTCGGTTTTGAATAAGTTCTTTTCGAACAGGTTTTTTGCACACGCTTAAGGAATTATCATGTGCTTTCCCTTTTTTCCCCTAAAATATCACAAAATTCATTCCACTAAAATTCTCTATTTAATTGTTGATGTGGTATGCTAACATGGTATTTCTATTGCTGACAAAGCATTTTTACTATACAAGGACAGAGAATTGTTAAAAATTAGACTCTACAATGGGTAGAGAATAAAAGAATTCTAGAATACAATAGATATGAGTATAGACAAACTATTCAGGGTGAGGCTAAGTGACCAAAAAAATCATCTCACAAGGATCATATGCCAAACGAGCATTCTCACCACTTTTCTTGAGCATTTGCTCAAAGTCAGGGACTCCTGATTGCCTTGAGAGTGGCTCTCTTGCCCACTTAGATTACCTCAGATCGATGCATAAAGACTATTTTTGGTGTCCAAGATCCTCGTTTAGAGGCAGGTACAGAGCATACTCTAGTTTATCCCTATTGCAAGAAGTATCAAGCCTTGCTATCTTTTCACTTGTCCACTAGGGATCTATAAGAGAGTTAGAACATTTGTGAGAAGTGAAAGAGACTAAGTTTTATCGGAAGCTCTTGTTGCCAACTTCTCCAAGAATTTGGGTATTTATAGAACAAGCTTTATTGATATTCGTCATTACTTATATTTTACTAAGACAATCTCTTGTGACTGTAGTACATGACAAAAGACACTTGTGACTCAAAATACAAAACATAATGCAAAGTACATGTGATGCATGTTATAATAGAGGCCAATAATGCAATGACACATATTGCAACATAGCACAATAATGTAATGCATCTCCAACACGTATTACAACATAGGATAATAATGCAAAGTAGAGGTAGACATATCATGCATGTGCCAATGCTTGTTGTCGGGACGTGCAGATTTTCCTTTTTAAATCGGTACAAGGTTGCCCACTATAATGATAATAGTTAGCAGAGACATTGTCAATAACCACCTAAGAAGGGTTGTACGCAAGATGCAAAGTGTAGGTATAGCATAAAACAGGTCATTAGGAACAAAAGGAGTACAAAGACTGGTTTGTGCATGAATACCACCTAAATTTATTAGGTGACTCTTCAGTCTTCTTCCTTGTATTACCTTTTTAGTCTTCATCCATTTGAGAGATTAATGGTGGTATTGGATGGTTCAATTCAAACTCTCGAAGGGCCTATCTTATCATAGGCTAAGTAGGATCGAAATCACTAGGATAATCTCATTGAACTTTTTTGGTGGGTGGTGGTCATATGATCCCAAGGATCGTCCTATTGTACCAGTATAAGAGTGGTTGGAATCTCCATATTCATCCTCACAATCTAGGATGTTTACACTGGAGGGTCTTTGTTACATAAATAGGAGTGCAAGCAAGTTACATATTGCAAGCAAGCAATAAATTATGAGTATAGTATCGTTCCCATGGGGATTATACCACTAAAAAGAATCAAGCAATTAAGTGCTCTTAGGTTTCACAACTTCCCAATCTAGTTTTAAGCTAAGTTGATCTCTCATGTAATTAATTCTACCATGTTATTAACCTAGAGTTCTAGGGTTTCCACACTACTACCTTATGCACGACTCAATGTCACAAGATTGTATTTAAGCGGAAGACACTAACTCACTGTAGTTCTAGGTGATTAGTTTTGAAAGGCCAATAAAACCAACCCTAATTAGTTTTCTAGGGTGTTCACCATCACTCGATGCACTCATATGAATAGCTTCGCCTCTTGTTGCAAGTTAATCTAGACTTTATACTCTCTAATGTGATTTTGGTTCCCTCTCATGAGGCTCCTCCCCATCTCAAGATCATTTTCATGGGTGAAAGCATGAAAGAGAAGAGTTCCATTAGTTCCCTAGGAATCTAGGGGTTTAGTTCAATATAATGAAAGAGAATGCAAGAGTTGAAAAATAAGACAACATCATGAAAATAAGAAAGAAAGGGATAAATGGAGCTCTAGATAGTGGTGAAACTGAATCTCTTAATCAAGCTATCCACAATCTCCAAGCACAAGCACAAGCCCTCCTTCTTGCTCCAAGTTGTAGCCTTCTCATGATCTTGAAACACACTAAAATATGTTCAATGCTGGCGGAAAGTTGTGTCCACCAAGTTGCTGAAGCGGTGCCCTTAAATAGTGAGGGAATTGGAATCTATCGAAATATTCTCGGTTTTCAAATGTTTCCCTCAAAGATGCAACCCAATATTCCAAATCTTTGACCGTTTTACTCTTTGTTTCCAAAATACTAATTACTAAAATATATGTGAGAATACTTTTGGAAACTTTCCTAGGTCGTTAGGATCAAAAAGAGCAAGTTTCCTATTTTGAAGCCGCATGAAAAACGCGGTACACGCAATGGACCATGGCCCAACTCCTCTATTTCGTAGTTCCCTCTTTTGGGAGATGCATGACGCTCTATAGATCGTGCTCGTCCTTCTCTATTTCTATCCGAGCTCTAGTTTCCTTTTCTAAGAGATTGCTCGATCTTCCTTTGATTTCTTGCATAGTAAAACCACACCCAAAAATATCTAATCCAGATTTAAAGTTCTAAAAAGAATATTAAACTCTTATAAATAAAATGATATATAATTAACCTCTAAATGTATGGAAAATAACCTAAAACTCAAGAATCTTAGTCTGAAATGGGCAAATAAATCATATAAATCACAATATCAACAATCTTTTCAATTAAGCACACACATGCATTTCTTCTTGATTTTTCTTCACTTATGCAAATAAAAAAATTTTTCTTTCATACTCTTTTTTTTTCCTTTCTTTGCCTTTAATAGGATATCAAACTTCATGTTTTTGCCTACTCTCATGTTAGCCATAAACCAAGCAATATCAAGGGCTATTTTTAATCTATCTCGAAAGCAAAATTACCATGAGACATATTGGGATTTAGACATCATGAAAAATTTTCTAAAACACAACCTAAGGTGAGTTAAATCTCAAATTCAATCATGTTCCAAGTTTCAAGCCATAGTATCGTCATGGAACGAGGACCAATCGGTTTTGAAAAAAATTTACGTTTTCTTAATAAAGGCCACCATATCACACAATCTTGATTCACTTATGCATATGCAATAACTATCATCCTAAATGCAATGCAAACTAAATAAACTAATCCTAAAACAAGGACCTAATCTAAAAAAATCACAGGCATCCAAACAAGCAAGGCATAGTTTCTCACCCCAAAAGTAAACTAAGTATTGTCCTCAATTTAAAACAAGAGTAAAGGAATAGAGCTTGTCTTGTTAGTTTGGTGGTGGAACCCTTGTCTCATTCATCTAAGGAAGCACCTGCCTCCTCTTCTTGGGCTTCTTCCTTGCTCATTGACAGGGGGGACGGGTAATAATCCACATGGATTTCAAGCTTGTCTACAATGCTTTCTTTGTTTCTCTCATGGGCCTTGACAAACTTGGCAAAGAAGTGATTCTACTTCTTTTGCCTTCTCTCCAACCTCTCACTCCTTTTTGTCTCTGGCATAATGATTTGTCTCAAATCATCTATATCCTCTCCGAGTTCTTCCATGGGTTGTGGCTCTTCTTATTGCCTTTACCTCAGTGCCGGTGGTGCTTTTTGATCCATCCACCTCATTATAAATCAAAATTGCAATATCAAACTTCCTATGTGTGAGGATGTAACAAAGAGCATGTATACGTTCTTTCCTCACTAATGTCAAGTTTGTGCATAGAAGGATAGCAGAAGACAAAAAGTGAAGCTATACCCTAGCTCTATAATTTAGATCTTCTCTTTTCTAGCACAAGAGTTAGGTCATTTTTGTCTCCCAATTTAACCCTAGTTTTCTTATGACTCGAAGGGTTGCCTCCTCATCAAGACCTCTAGTCATCAACATGAATGAATAGAAACTCTTTCTCTTATGGTTTCCTAATAACCTCAATTGAGAATGGTACATATGCTTCCCTCACACATACCCCACCTGAGTTCTCCTCATGCAAGTTAGCATAAAATTTTCAAAAAATATTCTTAATAGCCAGTTTGGAGTGTTCGCAAAATCTTTCCCATGCTAGCCACCATGTCCCTATGGAAGTCCCCCATTAATCGAGCATCATCCCAAAGGAAACCTCTATCCAGTATAGCATCCTTGTTTTTAAAGTAAGTTTCAAACAATTCTTCACGCTCTCTAGATGCAAATCTATCTGGATCATAACTAAAGGATGAAGAAGATTATGCATGTGCTCTACTTTTCCTAGTAGCCATGCGAATGCAAGTAAACTTCAAAAGCAATTTACAAGAAGAGAGTTTAGAAAGATATCACCACTCAGAAAATCGAATTCCTGCAAATCACTTGTCTCTTCTTGGTAGAATCTTACTTCTTGCTGCTCCTAGGATTCTTGGATGAAGAGGATTGTGTTGCAACTTTCTAGCAACTTTCTAGAGAGAGAGTGGGAGATGGAGAGATCTTCTTTGTCTTCAAAGGATACAAGGAAGGAAGAATGAAGATTTGTGGCATCAACTCTAGCTGCAAATCTCCTTAAATACTTAGATTTCCCAACAATAAGGCTGAAAGTTGGGTTGTATTCGGTGAACCGTAGTTGTATATCACATATTCTATCTCTACTACAATGGATGACGGTCTCTCGGTTTTGCTCTATTTGTTGTGATGAGTTCAGTGGACTGTGATCTCTTTGCCCTGTTGCTGCTGCTTTGTTGTCACCTTCATAGATCATGGTCTCTTTGCCCTACTTCGCCCAACTTTTTTTGGTTTAGTCCATGTTTCCTAAATGCAATTAGATAGAAATAATGCCAAATAAACTAAGTTGCGGAGCTTGAAACAAAAAAAAAAAAGGAAAGTGAATACTTATTCCAATCTCAACCGCACCATAGGGAAATATACGTACCACTTGAAGTGGGCCCGACTATCTAGACTTGAGCTTTCCTGAAAAGAATTCCAGTCGAGAAATAAATAATAGGAGAAGTTGACCAAGTTGGACTCTTGCCAAGATTCTTTTGTCATGCCACTTCTTGACCCTTCCTTGGTAGATTCTTGCATTCTCATAGGTTTGGTGTCGAAGTTCATCAAGCACTTGAAGTTGAAGGAATCTTCATTCTCCAGCATCTCTTAAGTCGAAGTCGAGCTTTTTGAGAGCCCGAAAAGCCTTGTGCTCCATCTCTAGAGGTAAGTGACAAGCCTTTCCTAGGACAAGCTGATATGGGGTAGTATCAATCGGAGTCTTGAAGGTCATTCTATATGCCCAAAGAGCATCATCAAGCTTGTGTGCCCAATCCTTCCTTAAAGTGAACCATTTTTTTCAAAAATCTTCTTGATGTCTAGGTTTGATACCTTGGCTAGGCCATTAGTTTGAGGATGGTAGGTGAGGGCCACATGTATTTCACTCGATATCTTGCCAACATAAATTCTAATTATTTGTTGTAAAAGTGGGAACCCCATAACCAATTATTCCTTGGCGTCCCAAATCTTGTGAAAATCAGTTTATTCAAAAATCTCAACACCACATTAGCATCATTGGTGCAAGAAGTGATAGCTTTGACCTACTTAGAAACATAATGAACCACTAATAAGATGTATCTATTGCTAAAAGAAAAAGGAAAATGACCATAAAATCAATTCCCCATAAATCAAACAAGTTTACCTCATAGATTTTGCTCAGAGGCATCTCATATCTCCTTGAGATGTTCCCGATTCTTTGGCATCGATCATATTTGGGCCACAAAAGCAGGGATGTCCTTGAACAATGATGGCTAATAGAATCCAAATTGAAGGAGCTTGGTTGCCATCTATTGTCCACAATAGTATCTCCCATATAGCGAGTCATGGCATCCTTTCAAAATTGCTTCTTGTTCTTCCTCGGGAATGCACCTTCTATGCATGTAATCTGTACATCTCTTAAATAAGAGTAGGTTGTCCCAAATAGATCTTTATGCTTCATAGAGAAACATTTTTCCTTGTTGTGTATTAAACTCATGAGGAATATGATTAGACACCAAATAATTCACAAAATCCGCATACCTAGGAACTTCATACATGAATAAAACAAATTCATTAGAAAAATACTCATTAATTGCCCAATCTTCCTTCTTCTTTTCATTCTCAATCTGGGAGAGATGATCTGCCACTTGATTTTTAGACGTTTTCTTGTCTCTAATTTCCAAGTCAAATTCTTGAAGGAGCAAGATCCATCTAATGAGCCTTGATTTTGCATTCTTCTTTTGAATCAAATACTTGATGGTTGTATGATCTGTAAAAACCACAACTTTAGTTCTTATTAAATAATATCTAAATTTATCAAAAGTACAAACCACCACCAAAAACTCTTTTTCCATGGTAGTGTAGTTCACTTGAGCATCATCTAACATCCAGCTTTGCATAATAGATGGGGTGAAAAATCTTATCTTTCCTTTGTCTAAGTGCAGCCCTATAGCATAATCACCAGTATCAAACATTAGTTCAAAAGGAAGAGACCAATCAGGAGCAATAATAACATGTACAATTACTAATCTAGCTTTTAACTCATTAAAGTATTTAAGCATGCATTTTCAAAGTTAATGGGACCTCCCTTTCAAGTAGAATGCAAAGATGCTTAGCTATCTCGGAGAAATCCTTGATGAACCCCCTCCACAGAAAAAAGCATGTTCTAAGAAACTTCTTACTCCCTTGATTGTGGCCGAAGGTGGCAACTTTTCTCCGATCTCCACTTTAGCTTGATCCACCTCTATTCCGTACATTGATATCCTGTGACCTAGTACAATACTTTCATTGACCACAAAGTGACACTTCTCCCAATTGAGAACAAGGTAAGTATCTTCACAACATTTAAGAGCAAGGTCAAGATTTTTCAAACATGCATCAAAAGAATCACTGGATGCTGAAAAATTCTCCATGAAGACCTCTATGCATTCTTCAATCAAATCAGAAAATATTGCCATCATTCAACGTTCAAAAGAAGCAGGTGCATTGCACAATCCAAATGGCATACATCTGAATGTAAAAGTATCATGTGGGCATGTAAAAGTGGTCTTCTCTTGGTCACACGACCTATAACAATTTGATTATAGCCAGAATAACCATCAAGAAAGCAAAAGAATTCCTTACCGGCTAGGCAGTCAAGCATTTGATCAATGAAAGGAAGGGGAAAGTGATCCTTACGAGTCACCTTATTGAGTTTCCTATAATCCATGCACACTCTCCATCTAGTCACCTTCCTTGTAGGGATGAGTTCTTCTTCTCATTAGGCACAATTGTCATGCCACCTTTATTTGGCAGACATTGAACTGTACTTACCACCTTCTATCAAAGATTGGAAAGATTATTTCTGCATCAAGCAACTTGATAATTCCTTCTTCACCAGTTCTTTCATTAAGGGTTTCAACCTTCTTTGGCTTTTAATGGGATTCCTTGTGATTCTCCTCCAAGATTATCTTATGCATGCATATGGAGGGACTTATCCCACAAATGTTGGTGATGGTCTAGCCTATAGCTCTCTTATGCTCATGAAGAATTCGAAGGAGTTTCTCTTCTTGCACACTAGTCAAATCTGAAGAAATAATAATTGGAAGAGTAGAAGAAAGACCGAGAAAGACATAATTGAGGTAGCTTGGGAGAGGTTACAATTCTAGTTTTGGTGGCTCAACAATAGATGGCTTGATAGTTCTTGAAGAAACTTCCAAGTGTTCAAAGCAGTTAAGCTCCATGGGAATGATGAAAAATGACTCAAATGCTTTGATTGTCTCTTCATAGTCCTTATTATCCTCCTTTGGTGGTCTTCTTTGCAAAGTGGCTTCCAAAGTATCTTAGGTTTGCTTTTCTCGGAGGTAGAAAGCATTATGATTTGAATATTGAATAGATCTATAAATGTTAAAAGAAACCTCTTGGTCTTTCACCCTCATAGTGAGTTCTCCTTTTTTTTATACACCAATTCAACCATGACTGGTTGCTAAAAATGGTCTTCCAAGAATGATAGATGTATTTCAATCCTCATCATAATCCAGTGCAATAAAGTCAATTGGAGATATGAACTTATCAACTTTAACAAGTACATCTTCAATAATCACATGAGGATAAGCAAGTGAATGATCTACCAATTGAAATGTTATTGAAGTCAGTTTCACTTCTCCTAGGCCTAACTTCTCAAAAATTGAATAAGGCATCAAATTTATACTAGCACTGAGATCACACAATGTCTTACCTTCAAAATCTTTTCCAATAGAGTAAAGGGTGGTGAAACTACCTAGATCCTTTAATTTTAGAGGTAGCCTACATTGTAAGATTGCACTACACTCTTTGGTTAAGGCAGCGATCTCATAATCATGAGCCAACGTTTCTTTGAGATAATTTCTTTCATGAATTTGGTGTAACTTAGCATCTACTGAAGAGCTTCAACAAAAGGAATATTAATATGTAATTTCTTAAAAACATCTAAGAACTTAAGAAATTGATGCTCGATTTTATCCTTTGAGATCTTCAAGGGAAAGGGAGAGGCGAATAGATCCGATTCTGCTTCAATACATGCCTTTTTAGTTTCCTTGAGCTGTTGAGGGTTGATGTTATTATTCTGGGATGCCTCAAAATGCGTGCCCTCATTGTTTTCTTCTTGGACTGTGGTTACCCTGTTTCTTTCTACTCTTGGGTGTCAGCGACTACTGTTGTAGACCACGGCCTAGTATGCGCTTTGTTGTCCTCATTTTGTTGAACCACGGTCTAAGCTCCTCCAACATGTTGATCACCTCTTTTCCTCTCCGACATGTGGTGAATTTGAATTATTCATGTCCTTATCCTCTTGGATTGACCACTGCGTCACTTGGCAATGCTGTATGTGGTTTGGTGTTGATGGCTTGAGCAATTTGCCCACACATGATTTTCAATATTACTCATTTAAGTACCAAGGCTTCTAAGATCAGTGTTTACCTCTTGAAATTGATTGGTGTCATCTTGAATGTCTAAATTTGCTATATTCATGAAGTTGAGGAGAGATTCATCAATCTTGGAGAGTCGATCAATAGCCACAATTGAGTTTTTTGAGCCGATTGGAATCCAAGTGGAGGATTTGACTTGTTGTTCACATGGGAGAAACTCGGATGATTTCTCCATCCCGGATTATAGGTGTTGGAGTGGGGATTGTTCTTGAAAATCGCACCTATAAAATTTACCTCTTGTGAAAGATCTGAGGTTTCTTCTTGATCATCATGAGCTGCATAGGCTCCGACCACTCGGACTTTCAAAGAAGACACCTCACTTGCGAGTAAATCAATATTAGCTATCAAAGTTATCATTGCATCAATAGCATGGACTCTTCTTCCGATGGATGACCACTTCAATGGCCACTGATAGTTGTTGTTGGTCATCTCTTCAAAGAGAACATAGACTTTCTCGGGAGATTTTCCCGTAATCAATCCACCCTGCAGCGGCATTAATAGAAGTACACAAATTCTGATTAAGACCATTATAGAAAGCCTGAACCAATAGCGACATGGGGATTTGATGATGTGGGCATGTCCGGAACATCTCCTTGAAACACTTCCATGTCTCAAAGAAGCATTTGGTGGTATGTTGACGAGATGCAGTGATGTCATTTCCTTAGCTTCAGTATCTTTGACGGTAGGAAGCACTTGGCGAGGAACTTTTAAGCTATGATGTCCCATGAGTTGAGAGAACTTGGTGGAAGTGAAAGTAGCCACGCATTGGCCTTGTCCCCTAAAGAAAAAGAGAAAAAAGTCATACAGATGTGTTTAGGCAACACTCCAACAAAAAGTATCTCAAATCTCTAAGAAGTTGGTCAAGTGGGCATGAAGATCTTCATTTGTATTCCCTCCATAAGAGCAAGTTGTTTGAAGCATTTGAATGATGGTTGGCTTGATCTCAAACGTGTGGGCTTAAATCAAAAGCTTAGTAACGCTGCAATAGTTTTGGAAATGGGATTGAGCATAGTCCCTTTGAGTCCTTAGCGGGTTTTGACCTTGGTTTACAATCCTTCTTGGATGATATCTTGGCTATCACCTTGCATGTTCTCTGTGGCTTCTTCTATTCTCCTTTGCTCTTTTGGCCTTCTAAATAGAGTATGCTTTATCTCCAAATCGGGTTCAAGCAACTCTCCTTAGTTTCATCTTTGCATACAAAGGAAGACAGGTCACCCATAGAATCAAACAAAAGAAACACGTGAAAAGAAGAAAAGGAACTTGGTCGAAGAACAATTGCTTGGTATTAGTGTTAGTAGAAACATTGGGAAAAATCCTCCGCAATGGCGCCAAAAACATGTCGCATAAATAGGAGTGCATGCAAGTGTACATATCGCAAGCATATGCATCACAAACAAATGATAAATGATGAATAGAGTACCGTTCCCATGAGGATTATACTAGTAGTAAACACAAAATTGACAAGATTGTATTAAGGTCAAGTTAATTGAACAATAGAAGTAGAAAATAAATAGGAAAGTAAATAATTAAACCATAAAGCAAGTAAAAAAGAATCAAGCAATTAAGTGCTCCTAGGGTTCACAACTTCCCCTATTCTAGTCTTAAGCTAAGTCTATCTCTCAGACAATTAACTCCACCGTGTATTAACCTAGGATTCTAGGGGTTCCCCATACCTCCTTACACACCACTTAATGTCGTAAGAATGTACCTAAGCGAAAGATACTAAATCTATCTCTAGGTGATTAGTATTGAAAGATCAATAAAACCAACCCTAATTGGCTATCTAGGATGTTCACCATCTCTTGATGCACTTATACGAATAACTTTACCTCTCGATACAAGTTATCCTGGACCGTGCACTCTCTAGCGTGATTTAGATCTCCTCTCTCGAGGCTCCTCTCTATCTCAAGATCATTCTCATGGGTGGTCAATCTAAAAGAAAGCATGAAGAACAAGATACGCATAAATAACACCAATGAGGTATACCTCAGTAGAATTATACACATGAGATAAATGAATTCAACTTAAAACATTGAAATATGTTCCATTGATCACCTTAGCAATCTAGGGGTTTAATTCAATATAATGAAAGAGAATGCAAGAGTCAAAAGATAATACAACATCGTGAAAACAAGAAAGAAATGGATAGAAGGAACTCTAAATAGTAGTGGATCTCAATAAAGCCTTCTGCAATCTTCAAGCACGAACCCTCCTTCTTGCTCCAAGTTGCAACCTTCTCTTTCTCTTAAAACGCACTAAAATATGCTAAATGTTCATGGAATGTTGTGTCCCAAGCTACTAAAGTGGTGCCCTTAAATAATAAGGGAATTGGAACCTATCGTAATATTCTTGGTATTCAAATCTTTCCCTCAAAGGTGTAGTCCAATATTCCAAGTCTTTAACCACTTTTCCTCTTTGTTTCTAGACCATTAGTTGCCAGAATATATGTGAGAATACCTATGAAAACTTTCCTAGGTAGTTGGGACGTGCCTCACCATAGGTTGGAACTTGAAGACTAGAAGACCTGAGCAATGAGTTGGAGATCAAGTTCAAAATACGAGATATGTGTGAATAATTATTAATGGTCGAGATCGCAGATAGAAGTACAGAATATCCAAGACATAATTTTTATGGATATTTGAAAGATTTTTTTGATATTATTTCCTTGTTTGAAACTGATATCCTGGAACTCATAATATATTTGATTTAAAAAATATAAGTGGAGAATATTTTCTAGGAGTTCAAATAGGATATGATCTTGTGTCTATAAATAGAGTTTTGTATGAGTTGTACGGGTGTGCCTCGGTACCATGAAACCTTGGGAGCCTTGGGGCCCGGGTGAGGAATCTAGTGAGAGATCTTTCTAATAAACTTTTCAACAGCGTGAGGGCATGAGAGTTTGAGAGATCAAGTTGTGATGGTTTTCTATATGGGGGTTGTAATGGGGCTTGGGATTGATGGTATCCCTAATGACTGTAATCTCTTGGTTTGATATAGTGGAATCTTCTGTTTTATTTGTTGTTAGTTCCCTCTAAGCCGAGGGTTTTTTCACACATACCTGGTGTTAAGTTTTTGAATTTATCGTTTCATCTTTTCGCTTGGACATCCTGCGGCCCGATAAGTGGTATCAAACTAGTCATGGTCACAACAGCTGCAGTTTGTCGATGCCCAAATTTATTATATGTTGTTAGCGCAGTTCATAGATATATGGCAAATATTGGTAAAGAATATTGGAAGGTAGCTTAATGGGTCGTCAAATACTTGCATAGCTCTTCTAATGTTTATTAGTAGTTTGGAAGAAATAGAGATGAAATAATTGATATGTTGATTCTGAATTTGTCAGAAATCTTGATAAAAGGATATCACTAATAGGGTATGTATTTACTATTAGTGGTTGTGCTATTAGTTGAAAGGCTACTTTGCAAGGTACTATTGTCAACCACAGAGGTCAAGTATATGACCATTACAAAGGTTTGTACGAAAGTTATTTTGTTGAAAGGACTGTTTAACGAACATAGTGAAAACTTGTAGATGACTACCATCTTTGTTGATCGTCCAAATGCAATCTTCCTCACAAAAGATGCAACAGTCCATGAAAGAACAAAGCATATGGACATTTGATATCATTTTGTTCATATTATTATTGTTCCTGGTTTTGTTAGAAGTAAGATAAGCTTTTATGATAGTCCAGCTAATATAATGGCCAAGACATTATCCAGAAGACAAGTTTGAGTATTGCTTGGACTTGGTCAGTCTTCATTATTAAGACCTGAGTCCTTAGATGTTCTTTGAAATATGAGAGAGTATTTATCCAAAACGAGACTTGTGTTCCATTCCTATTAGAATTTTTATCAAGTTGGAGATTATTAATTTTGGTGATCCAAATTATGCTAGTTCCAACTTGCCATTTAGTTTATACCCACTTGATAATTAGAGTTTCTCATATTATATATTGGAAGATCGTAAGGTTTTTCATTGAAATCACTAGTACTGATTCACACACCTCTTATATCAATCTTTCAAGTATAGTGAATTCACTTTCTCTACCTGCAGTTTTTTCCATTCTGGATTTTTCACGCAAATCATTATATTCCTTTTTTCTCTTTTGTTGCTTATTTGTCATTCGTCCCCTTTTTCTAATTCTTGAAAGCTCAAGTGCACAAATATGGAAGCTAAAAGATATCATGAATCGCCCTTGAGGGAATCTTCGTGATGCTTTAACTGAACCAAAAGGGAGTCCTCGCCATATTTTGAAAAAGGGATCAAAATACTCCTTTTTTCCTAACAAATTTAAAAATTCATCGATCAGGTGATTGAAAACGATTAACAAAAAGACAGGAAATCTCACTACGATAATAACAAAGACATGAAATAGCAAGCTAGTTACTCATAACACTACTGTTGCATTTAAGCTCCATGCATCATTTTGACGGGGTCTTCTATTTTCTAATGTTCTGGATCCTCATTTATTTACTATTAGGTCGAATTCCCTGTCCAGTTTAGTGGACTTTTAAAACAGTTGGCATCCATCACCCAATAGAAAAGGCTTAATATTTCTATATTACAGAAACTTGGGCCTAGCAGTCCGCTAACAACACGTGCTTATACTTCTCCGCACACATACAATTATGTCCAAATACAGAAAAGTGAGCAAGAATGCTCCACATGTATAGAGAGAATTTATTGTGTGATTTGCTGCAAAGCCAAGTGAGTATACGTGTAACACGAAGAGGAAAGACTTTACGGATAATAGACCGTCATGCAACTTATTTGCTTCTATGCCCACTTGGCCATGAGTGACATGCCACCAGCACCCAACAACACAGCTGCATAGCATTTTAGCTGGAGCTTAACACTGGCTTGTAGTTTGGAGCCCATAAAATCAGCAGCAAGAAGATCGACTAGAGCCATGTAGATTAAGAGACCTGCCGATGATGCATTAAGGATTCCAACCGTAATGAGAGCAGTCGGACTGTTCTCTCGATATGTCTTCGAAAGTCCCATCCCGATGGCAATCCCAAGTGGGGTTGTGATGGAGAAGAAGAACACCATAACCAACTTCTTCATTAGCTTATATTCCGCCTGCGGACAAGTAAATCACAATTTATTATTCTAGTCGTCTTGATTTACCTTTATTTTTTATAAGAAAAGCATGCTCGATTCAATTGGGTAGGTAAATTTATATAACCTGGAGGATACAGCCCCCGAGTCCCATTCCCTCGAACATCTGGTGGAAACAAAGAGCAGCCACAAGACCTCTGATAGTGCATACATTGTTTGAGGCTCCCAGTGAAAGACCTATTACCACAGAGTGAACCACTATTCCCAGCTCCAATACCTGAACGCATCATCAATCATCAGTTAATTCCCCCATTTTCACAATTTTATGCGTACACATGTATATATGAGTTGTTTGTGAAATCTGACAGTTCACTACATCTCAAAAATCAAAAAAGAAAAATAAAGAGAGAAGTATATAGACGATTAAATAAATTAACGAAAAAAATGAATATGTAATAGATGATTAAATAAAATTTTAATTATAGTTAATTTTAAAAAATATATATTTTTTATGAATTGAATAAGTAATAAGTATACGAAAAATTGAGTGAAAATGAAAAGGGTAGAAAGATAATATGAGAAAAATAAATATAAAAGAATAGGAGAGAGAAAGTGTCAGTAGATAAAGATTATGTAGTTATGTATTTATAAATTTACTATTATAAACTTAATTTTTCTTAATCTAATTATTACTAAAAATTGAATTTTATTTATTGATGAACAATTTAGAGAGGTAAAACAGACAGCAAAGTGGTACGTAGAGTCAAGTAGCAATAGATATATACACGTTCTTGGATGGCGGTAGAGAATTTTTATCAGCAGTGCAATACCTTTTGTATCAGTAAGTGCGCAACATATATATCTTACAGTATTTTCTATAACGAGCATCGACACTTGAACATCTCATGATCAAATAGTAAAATAATTAAGAATGGAAAAAATAATAAATTTTAAAATAATACAATAATTTCTATTATCAGTCCTTTAATTATTAATATTTTGTATTAGTATTATGTGCTTGTATGGTATATCTCTATTATTTTAAGGGAAAATATAAGTAATTGGTCTCTTTTTCAATCTTCTAAAAATATCCATAATCACTAATTATTTAACCAATAAAAAAACACAAATACGGATGAAAATGAAAAATCACTTATAAAATATAACTACCACTTCAATTCTTAATTACCCATAATTTTGTTTTTTCAATTACATATTTTCCATTTTATTTTTTATGGCACATACTACAAATGTTAAAATACTAAAAAATTAATACTCAATTGTGAAATTATATCAAATATTATTGCATAAAACATACAACTTTTTATTCAATTGTATAGTTAATAATTCCATATGTAGTTTGAATTGGTGTCCAATATATATGGATGCATAACTAACTTATATATTCGAATTGAAAAATTCGTACGGGCAAAATTTTCTAAATTCATCGTTATCCGATTGGAAAGAATATGTCACTACCCCAACTACCTTCGAACATAAATATATCATTATATCGTTTTGATTTGACTTTAATGAATACATCTAAAATATGCGAGCTCAGCTAGCTGTCAAGGCTATTCTTTGTGAGGACAGAGACACCCAAACCAATGAAATACATGAAGGGGCGCGAAAAATGGCGATATAAAATTAGTGTTTCCATTTTAAATTATGTAGTCAGAATCAATGTGATTCTTCAATAAGAACGTCAACTCCCCTTGGAGTTCAACGGGAGCAGTTGGTGCGGCCTCTCGGATTACCTATAAGTTCGTACTCTCATATAAGTACGGTACTTTGTACTATATATATTGATATATCTAATTAAAACCATTGCAGGAAGTGCGGTGCATGAATATTCACTTTTTTTATCAATAAAATTTTTTTAATAATTTTCATCCACTAAAGGGCACCCATCAATATATGAATCATCTGTTTGCAGCAGCCTACCTCTTTGACACAAAGAGGGAGTCTCAAAATTACATGACCTATTGATCCAATTTATGGATCATAAATTAAAGTGAGTAAACAACTTAGCTAAGTTTACAAGGATGTTATTGCATGAATGTTCACTCTTGTTAGAAGTAATAGCGCACCTGAATGATTATTTTTTAAAGTAACCATTTCTTATAAAAAAATACCGATTTCATAAAAAGTATAGGCAGTTATTTTAAGGTGTGATTGGTACATTAGAAATATATGTTGTAAAGACATCTGGAGTATGGAATAGACGGCAATGGATGTACTTCCACCTCATAAGATAACTATTACTTACAAGAAATAAAAATAAAATAATAAAATTATCCTTATATATTTATTAAATTTTCAACTTCTATCTATACTGCTTTTAATAAAATCAATTTTAAAATGATTTATATTTGCAGTCATTTTTATCTTTATCATTTTTTTTATTCCTCCGGATTTCCTCCAACCAAACAAAATAATTCATATCAAAACTTTATTTCTATTTCATATATGTTATTATCCTTTTTTATTTTATTCCCTATTATTTTTTCCAGCACATCAAATGAGCCCAATGAAGTTATGTATTCAATTTTTATAAGTATGATATTTTAAAATATTGTGTTTGTCACTTCTCTACCTATAATACCGATGAACTTCCTTTATGTCAAACATAGATCTTTTATATTTAGGTTAGTTTTCGTATCCAGCTTAATTATTAGGAAACCCCAACCAAAGCCAATTAATAATAGTTCGACCAAGGAGCTGGGAGAATCTTCTTCTGATATTCATTTTTCACAATTAATAACTCGGACACTATATAATTCCTCACCCTTGAGGCCTGCAGCAGCTCCACTCCCTTTCTAGGGAGAAATTCGGTTGTGTCTAATGCAGGCCCTCCACATGGAGAAGGTATTTTGTGCCATAGAATCAACATGTGGTAATGATTATATATCAAAAACAGCGGAAAGAATATCTTATTGGTTTGATCAAAAGGTAAGGTTACACTATTCCAATTTCCATAAAATACTTTCTCCTTCATATGGGTGCAGAAAATGGAGGAGTAATTCTCAATATCGGTCATGACCCGGTAGTAATAGCAATTTGATGCGTTGATCACAAAAAAGGAAAATTGATAAAAAAAAAAAAAGGAAAATATTTTTATGTTTTTTACTATTTTAGATCACAGCAAACGAAAAAAAGGAATATATTAATGCTTCACCTATAAATGCTTATTAATGCTGTTAGAAGATCGAGACGTGCTGGTCAAGAAAAGAAAAATGTAGAAAGGGTAGAGATTGAGGATATATTTTACGATTTTTTCATGATTCGGATTCACCAATCCATCAAAAATTAACTTATCTTATTAAATCAATTATCATTTATTTAGTTGCTTTTCGTAATATTTAATCAATTAAATCCTTAAAAAGTCAGTTGGGTGAGCCAGAAATCCATCAGGCAAATCAATGAATGATAAAAAGAAGCGAAAAGAGAAGATGGTAAGATACCCTAATCTTGTAATAAAAAATCGTAACTCTCTTACTCGCATCCATAATTCCTAAGATTTGATTTTTCCACCAAATTTTTACCAATTAACTAAAGAAAGTGATAGTAACTACATCCTTAGCCAAAGGGAATATTCTTCCCAAATACGAAATGTATTTCTTCCCATTTTAAATGAGATGTTTAATCCAGACAAGCATATAAAAAAGATCGTGAATAATTTTAAATTTCTGAATGTATTCACATGAAACAGATTTCTGAAAGGAGGTGGCACAAAATAATCATTAATTAAAAGCGCTTCAAGAAGCCAAAAAAAAAGAGGAAAAAGGAAAAATAAAGAATATAAAATAAGAGACGTAGGATGAGGATAGTTTAGTTTTTTTTTTTTTCGGGTAAGCTCTTCCTTTTTTTTGGGTAAGAGAATAGTTTAATTTTAGAATTTGATTGGTTTTGGAGTATTTTGGTTTTTTTTAATAAATTTATAGATCCATAAAATGGGAACATATCCATCTGAATATATCATGAACATGATACCATGCACACTGCATACAAGTGAACACAAAAATTATGAAACTAACCATTGCAACGACCCGGTACCGAAGTAGCTGGGAATTCGTGACTTCGCCCTTGGGTGCAAGATTGTGATGGCCATGGGAGTGACCATGGATGTGACCGGCTGCAATGACTCCCATCTCCCTGTCTGGGGTAATTCCGGCGTGGCTTTCCTTGCTGTAGATGCTTGTGGCAAGGGAATCTACCATCAGGGTAATGATAGCAGATAACATTGCCACGAAGCCCGTGAACGGGAACTTATGCCACGGGTTCTCGGAGAGGCAGCTGGAAGAGAGCATGTCGAACGAGTCGGGAAGCACGTGCATGAAGCCGGTGGCAAGTATGATCCCGGCTGCGAAGGCCTTCACAATCACGAAGAGATCCCTGTCGGGTTGCAGGGCAGGGAAGGCCTTGCTGAAGAGGGGAGAGGAAACCCCGATTACGCTTGTCACCAGTATGCTAAAAATGGCAATTATCTTCAAAGGCTGCGCCTTCGACTTGTCCACGCACGAGCCTGCTTCAGCAGCACAGTCTTCCGGGGCAACAGATTGCCCATAGGGAATGAGCAGAGAGACGGTGAGGAAGAAGATGCAAATAGCGAGTTTTTTTAGGGATCCTAAAGAAATCGCCATTGCGACTGACCTCTATTTGATTTCTAAGCTCTCTATTTTTTCCTTCAAGTCCGCTCTTCTTAGGATGAGAAAACTTAGTCTACTAGCAAGCCTCTTATATAGAAGTTCTACATATGCCGTGTATGAAATTGAATATTTTATAGGGAAAATAATAGTAGAATTTCTATAAATTTACCATTTTTAAAAATTAAATCCAATAAGTTTTAATTTGGCTCTTTGAGTCCTCCGTTACCGACGATTAGAGACATCGTTCATCACTCTAAACATTCTGTTAAAATAAATAACATGACACAATTTTGATAATGTGGAAACGAAAAATAAAAAGATTCATGAATTGACCTGCTTATAAGAAAATAAATAAATAAAACTCCTGTTTTTGTTTATTCTTTTACCTGCCTCCTCCTCTAAATGAAGCCCTACTCTCCATGGAGGAAGATATATTCTCGAAGGCAAGAAATTTTCACCAAGACAAGAAATTGTTGTCAAGCCAATACGAAAGAGTCGGTTGATTTCATGAAAGGTGCCTGAGGGGCTCATCTACTGCAGCCACAAAACCTTATCAAGAGATTAATTTCAATTTATTGTTAGAAACCAGTTTAACATTGATTGAACACAATTAATCAACAAAACATGTTCCTCCTTCACCTAAAATCGTAGTGGTCAACTATCTCCAACGAATCCACATCCTCTGCTTTAGAGAGGGTGTCCTATGACCTTTGGGCTCGAGTTTTACGAGGGAAATATATAGGGAGAGTCCAATCTAATCTCCAGTTTGTGTTCTCTCGTCAAGATTCCTAGTTGTGGTGGTCCATTGTTCGGGCATGGAATTATGTTAGCCATGATGTTGCGTGGGCACTCGTAATGGGTCATCATACCACTTTTGGGAAGACGAAAGGAGTGGAGTTAGTGAACCGGTTTTGAACCGGGTGTCTTTCTCGATTCCCTTAGTGTTAAGAGGATGAGCAGTAGATGACTTCATTACTCCTTCAAGGCAATGGAATTGGGAAATTACCAAGCCATTTCTTGAACATGCATTAGCTCTTCATGTGGCTTCCCTCAAGCCCCCTTTATCCGAGGATAGTCCGGATGTCTTCTATTGGAAAGATGATGCCTCAGGCAGGTGTTGATATTATGATTTGTGCGATTTGTTTAGCCATTCCCGACGTAGAATTCTAAGTTTGAGGCCACTTCCCATCCATTTAGAGGTCAATTGCATAGTTTTTCATCAAGAGGATTGCATGGTTATAAATGATAGCTTTCAAGCCTCTATATATGGATTAGATACTGATGAGAGTTGTTTAATGTGCAGGGAAGGAAGAACACATGCTCAGAGACTTGGCTTGTTCGATGCAGCAACTTTCGGAGGGAATTTCTCATACTCCATGTGTGAGAAATAGGGAAAATAATATATCATCAGAAATTTTGTTGAATCAGCAGTCCAACGCATCAAACGGATTATGAATCAGAGTTGAAACGAGGAAGTTATGGCCGAAAGAAGAAAATTGCGCGTAGAACAGAGCAGCCGTGATCTACAGGGAACGCCTCAGTAAACCGCAGTCTACTGAGAGAAATTCAGCGAAAAAGATCAGACCACTTTGAAGAATGGTGGGACCCACAACCTCCTATCCCACACTGATTAAACCAAGAATGGAGGGAGTGCAAATACTCTATATATAGTGGTGTACCCTCACAAACATATAGATACATATACATACATACATATATATACAAGAGTGGGAGAAAAAGGCACCAACTCTACTACGAGAAGAGGGACCACAACAACACTTCGTAAAGTTGGAATCGGGAGATTCGGCTTCACTATCTAGAGTTCTTTCTATTCTTTTTCTTCTGATTTCCATTATGTTGTCTTCTCTTTTAACTCTTGTAGTTTATTCGAATATGTGGAACTAAACCCCTAGATTCCTAGGGGGATTAATGAACCCTTTTCCATGTCTTAAGTAAAGCTCTTTTCTTTCACATGTATGATTATGTCGAGGTACGTATCCTTAGTGTTATTTATGCAATTTAATACTTCATGCTTTCTGTTGGCCTAATCAACCACGAGAACGAACTTGAGACAACGAGGAGCCTTGAAAGAGGGAATCGAGGTCATGCTAGAGATTGCATGATCTAGGTTAGCTTATCCCGGCAGGTGAGATTATTTGTGCAAATGCATCGGAAGATGGTGAGCACCCTAGATAGCCATTTAGGGTTGGTTTAGTTTGGCCTTTAAACATTAATCTTCTAGGAATAGAGTGGATTAGTATCTTCCACTTAGGTACATTCGTATGACATTAGAACGTGCGTACAATGGAAGTGGGAAAACCCTAGAACCCTAGGTTAATAACATGACAAAATTAATTGTGTGAAAGAGGGATTCTTGTTTAATACTAGAATTGGGGAAGTTGTGAACCTTAGGAGCTTTTCATTGACTGATTTCTATCTGTTTTTTTAATTATGTGCACTCTACTCAACCGACTCGATTGACTTGACTTGGAATTTGTTGTTCTAATTTTAGTACTTAGTAGAAGAATCCTCATGGGAACGATACTCTACTCACTCTGTATTACTTGTCTGCGATACGTATGCATGCGTGCACTACCTTTAACTACGCAACAGCAGGTTTTCGGTATCCTCTGCTTATAATCTACTAGCATCAAGCTCGTGGGCGAGCAAAAGCCTTATTGAAAACATATTTGCAATTTGCCAGGTCCTCAACAAGTTCGACAATTTCTTTTGCTGTTTGGTCATGATCGGTTACTTACAAATTCATTCCGCTCAAGAGTTCTTGTGTCTACCCCCAACGTTTGTTATTGATGTCGATAGGAGGATGAAATAGTTATTCATGCTCTATAAGATTGCACGCATGTACATAGGGTTTGGAATATTATTATTCCATTGTTTCTGAAGCCTAAAGTTTTCACCCAAGGGATTGATGTGTGGTTGATTGTGAACCTTGGTACCCGAGATCCACCTATGTGGCCCCTTATCTTTGGTATTACCTGTTGATTACTTTGGTCTTGGAGGAATAAAGAATTGTTTGAACAGGATTTTATCTAACCACCTGATGAGGATTCCATAATTTTTAAGGTAGCCTTCAATTTTAACGAAGTTTCTCAAAGTTATGTTCGTAACTGGCAAGGACCAGAGAAAGAATGGAGATGGATTAGATGGCTACATCCATTGGAAAGGTGGGTGAAGTTGAACACTGATGGAGCTCTTAGAGGTAACCTAGGGCTTTCCAATGCTGGTGGGATTCTTCGTGATTCTGACGATCATTGGCTAGGTGGTTTCTCACATAATATTGGAATCTCTACTTCAATGGTCACGAAATTATGGGATGTCAAATCTGAGTTAGAACTTGTGTAGAGTCTAGTGTCATTGTCGTGATGGACTCGGAGCTTATTTGTGACCTAATTTCGAGTCAGGGTTCGTGCGCATTGCCAATCGCATCACTAGTCCGAGCTATTCATGATCTAATGACACAACAATGACACATTTATCTATTCCGTACATACATGGAGGGTAATACCTGTGCTGATTGGTTAGTTAGGGATTCCTTGAATTTTCCACAGAGCATACACTTTTTAGCCTCACCATAAGGAAGCCTTCTCAATCTCCTATTTTATTATATGATTGGGGTGTCCATACCTTGTCTCTGCTTACTATAATTTATTTTATTGGGTTGCGAATCCGTTAAGTCAAATTGAAGCTTAGAGGGCTTACTTTTAAAAAGGCAGTAAACTTATATGACTTATATTATTATTTTTCCATATTTCCCATTTCGCATCCTCAATTTGATGGAATATTTAAGGTGATTAACGGTATCTTGAACTGTCAATAACGAGAAAGTCTTCAGTGGAGCAGTCATTCCACGTTAACATTGCTTACATGGTATATTCGTCCAATCGCAACTTGACATACAATCAATAATTATATAATTATGGTTATTAAGTCCAAAAAAATCTTTAAAAATATAAAAAAAAACTTAAATAAATGGTGAACCCTAATTAGAAATAATATATAAATAGTAAAAATTTTTAAAAAATCTAATAAATAGTGAATTTTAATTGGAAATAATATATAAATAGTGAATTCTCATTGGACGGATATACCATATAAGCGATACTGACGTGGTATGACCGCTGCATTGAAGACTTTCTCGTCAATGACAGGGGAACTGATGGTGCTTGACCGAACAATATTTTAGAATTTAACAGTTAGATAAATTTTATAGGAATTAATTTCAAAAAATAACAAATCTATAGGACTTCTACCATTAATTTTCCTATTTTATCGTAATCATGGTAGGGCTAACATGGCGCTGCGCTACTAACTTCAGCGAAATCCTTCGTGAGATTCGTTTTCTCCTTCCAAATATACATAAACAAGCACGTGTAAATAGTATTCTAAGTTTATAAATTGGGCTAGAATTGTAAAACTGTTCTCCCCTACCAAAATTTGAAGCGGATAATATATCCTAATTTCAGCCAGTAAATAGAGTGCAATCGAGCCAAATTAATCGCTGGTAAAATAATTCTTTTTCTTAATTTAGTTCGACATTTGCTGCACCTCACTCTCATAGTTGATTTTATACTTTGGGCTTGTCTAACCTATAACCTATGACTATATAATAATTTATAATAGCTTCCGAAACATCTCGGTTATCATTAATTAACTCATTATTATGATTTTTTCGGTAACCCATAATCATGATTTCAACACCATAAATACCATCTTTTATTTTAGAAACAACATCTTGTAGCAATAATTCTGAACTCGGATTTGGCAAAATCTATTCATAGAAAAATATATCTAAATAATTTTAAATTCTAAACAGTTATATACTCGAAAAAAATCTACAAATGTCAAATACGTAACAAGAATCCTAAGCGCTAAAAAATTTCCGAACAATAATAACTCTTAAAAAAACTTATAAACCTACACTATAAACCCTAAAATCTAAAGAACCTTGAATTTCTGAAGAATTTTTCAACATTAGAAAACCCTAAATATTCAAGAATATAAAAATATAAAAACACTAATTATAAAAAGATTAGAATATTTTCATAAGGATTTTCCTTTTCTGTTGTTTCATCAATTATGTTAACAACTGCGTCTTTTATATTTATAAAGGAGAATTAATTAGACTGCATTGTTTCCAAAGATAAATCTACATCAAGAATTCAAAAAAATTCGAATATGTTCATTGGGTGGTCATTCCATTATATATAGTAACTGATTATTACTTATCCTAGACTTTTAAGTCATGTTTGCTACAATGGAATAAAAAGGAATTGAATGAGTTCAATAAAATAAAATGTAATAACATGAGAGACTGCAAGAATATCGCCAACTGTCGACCGATGTTTCCAACAGATTATTCGTTTGCAATGATCCATAAAAAATGCCGATGGAATATCCGTTTAAAGCATGGTTTTTAAAATTGGACCGGATCGGGAACTGGTCTGGGTATAGGTTCTTGGGTTCATAGGTCAAACCGGGGTTCAATGGGTCTAATTGGGCTTTTATAAATAATAATAGTATTAATATTAATAATAACAATAACACTAATAATATATACACTTTATAATAAGAAGGTACATATTTTATTTCCTTAATTATTCAAATAAGCTAAATTTGGGATGGATATATGCCAAGAACAAGAATCGTGAATTACTCTAAAATAAGTTTCCTTATCAAACCAATATTCCAATTCCGACCATATGGTCATATATTATTCTAAAATTTTCCTTATCAAACCAATATTCCAATTCTAACCTTTGATAATATGAGTCAATAAAACAATCATAATACAATTTCCTTACCAATTGGACCCTTCGAAAAGGAATGTCGAAGGCAGATAAATGAAAAAAAGGAGAGAAGCACTCATTGGAGGAAAAAAAATTGGAGGAATGGACCAACCTTTCTTTCTTCTTGGCTGGTTTTTGTGTATGCTTTCTTTCTTCTTGGCCGGTTTTTGTGTCATTCGAGTTTACTTTGTATTTTTTTAAAATTTTTAATTGACCGGTTTTGATGGGTTTGCCCAAAAACCGGTCAAACCTGTCGGCTAGTACGGTTCAATCAAGTTTAGTTTGCAAATGGAGTAATTAAGGAAACCAACCTGGACTAGCTTCAGTTCCCAGTTGAATCGACCGATTTGGTCCAGTTTTAAAAACTATAGTTTAAAGTTCAACACAATATAGTGATGGGATATTCATCAGTAAATTGTTAGGAATTACTGACAGGACATGATCGACAGTTGTTCGAACGTATATACAATGAATTTTTTTTAAACATTTTTTATTGTTAAATAGTGCTCATAAATCTCATGATAGGTATCCAAAGATTCACAACTCAATAGGCAATAAGGGTGACTTATCTGTCAACTTTTCCACTATTACCTCCGGAAAAAACCGAACTTTGCCTTTTGTAAAGTTGTCATACTATGGTTAACCTAATCATTGGCAAGTTGTTGAAATAGTCATTTTTAGCTTAGGTCAAGACAATCTATACATGACTCAAGATGAATCGCACCATCTATCCTCCTAAAGAGAGGTTTGATTTTTGTAGGAATAAGTAGGAAAGCCTCAGAAGGATGCAACGATGGAAAAGCCATTAGCAATTTGTCATGAATTTCAGTCGGACATTGCCAAAGGATAATCCACTGTGTAGTTTTGTCACGCTACTAGCGAGAAATGATGCAATGAAATTTTCAACAAATTATTCATCCAAAGGATCCATCAACATTCAAATGTTGTTGGCAGGAATTTTCCTTGCCCTTTTGCTAATAGAATTTCCCAATGGATTGTCCACCTGAAATCTTTCTTCTATAAATTTCACCAGGAAGCATATCCATTGTTCACCATCCGATTTTTCTCTCTACATTTCCCATATTCTCAACTCACCCCATCTCAAATTAATTAACTGAGAGAATTTTTAATTGTTGCTCGTACTTTACTGTAAGTCTTTTTTTGGTTACATTGTTTTTGCTTCTTTCATTAAATCTATTGATATATGATGACTTAATTTTCTTAAGAAGTAATGTTAATTTTTATGGTGCAATAATATCATAATTTATATATATCTGTACTAAGGATGGATATCTCCACATAAATTCTGGATGTACAATAGATCGAATCCTAATCATACAATCATGGAAGAGTTTCTTGGAGGTGTTAAAGGTTTTATAGAGTATGCATCTTCATTACATCATTTTCAAAGGGAAGGAAAAATTAGGCACCATTGGATAATATTGAATGTTTGATTATCTTTTCATATCGTTTGAAGTTAGACATTATTTGCATAGTCAGCTTTTTTAAGAGTAACTACTATTATAGCATGTGCCATTAAGATGTTTGGCCTAATGTCGACACCACATCCATATGCTCATCAACCAACTGAGCCAAATGTAGTGCAAATCTACTGACCTATGGCACTGGATGTTCCATATGAGCAAGATTATGAACAACATTTTGATGCATGTAAAATGAGGAATTGGCCGAGGAAGATCCGAATAAAGAGATATGCCATTTTTTCATATGTTAGAAGAGTGTAATATACTATTGGCCATATATGTAGTCAACACTAAGCTCTTTTACTTGGTTCTATTGCCACTATCATTTCCTTGATGTGGACTGTCTATGTTACTGTAATGCTAATAACTTCTCTCCTTGAAAAGGAGAAATGGATCTACTACTTCAAACATATTTGAGTGGATATGTTGAGAGTAGTAAGAGGCTTACCAACATGCTGTGAGGTTAGTTAGCATCCAACACTTACCAGTTTCAGTCCACAGCATGATTAGAAGAAGAGAAGTATTTTTTGGGAACTCTTGTATTGAAAGGATAATCATCTTCACCATAATCTAGATGTCATGCACATTGAAAATTTCTTCGATATCATATTCAAAACAAATATGGATGTGAAGGATAAAATGAAGGATAATGTGAAGGATCGACGAGACCTTAAAAAATATTGCAGACGAAGAGAACACGAGTTTGCAGTTAGGGGATATGGGGTGGGTGTCAAACCAAAAACAAAATATGTTCTATCTAATTGAAGAACAAAAATGCATCCGACATATTCGACTCGATAGAGGAATGACTTGGAAAAATTTGGATATTGGGAGAGTCATGATTGTCACATTTTCATGGAACAACTACTCCAATTGCGTTTAGAACTACCTGATTATACGTGGAAGCTATCAGGTGAATAAAGCAAATTTTTTAAGGATTTATGTTCAACTATTTTATTAACAGTGGATTGTTGATATTATGATTTGTACGATTTGTTTAGCTATTCTAGACCTAGAATCCTAAGTTTGAGGCCACTTCCCATACATTTAGAGGTTATTGCATAACTTTTCATCATTGAGATTGAATGGTTATAAATGATAGTTTTCAGACTCTACACATGGATTAGATACTGCTAGGAGTTGTTTGATGTGCAAGGAAAGAAGAAAATATGTGCAGAAAAATGATGAAGACTCGACTTGTTCAATGCATCAACTTTTGGAGGGAATTTCTCAAACTCCTTGTGTGAGAAATATGGAAAATAATATATCATCGGAAAGATTCCAACGCATCAAACGGATCATGAATCGGAGCGAAACAAGGAAGTTATGGCCGAAGAAAGAAAACTGTGCGTAGAACAGGGGATAGACCGTGGTCTATTGAGGCGTTTCGGCGAAGGAGACTTAGACTGTGGTCTATGGACCGCGGTCTACTGAGGCAAAATTCTGGGACCCACCACATCCTATCCCACATTGACCAGACCAAGAATAGAGCAAATATACTTCCTTTATATATAGTGGTGCATCCCTACAAGTAAGACACACACATATACATACATACATAGACACATATATATATACATATAGATATATATACAAGAGTGGGAGAACAAGGTACCAACTACAATACGAGAAGAGGGACCACAACAACAATTTGGGAAGTCGGGATTGGGAGATTCGACTTCACTATCTAGAGTTCTTTCTGTCCCTTTTCTTCTGCTTTTCATAATGTTGTCTTCTCTTCCAACTTTTATAGTTTATTCGAATATGTGGAACTAAACCCATAGATTCCTAAGGGGATCAATGGAACCTTTTCTATGTTCTAAGTAAAGCTCTTTTCTTTCACATGTATGATTCTGTCGAGGTACGCCTCCTTGGTGTTATTTATGCAATTTCATACTTCATGCTTTCTTTTGGCCTGATCAACCACGAGATCGAACTTGAGACAGCAAGGAGCCTCGGAAGAGGGAATCGATGTCATGCTAGAAATTGCATAATCTAGGTTGGCTTATGCCGGCATGTGAGGTTATTTGTGCGAGCGCATCGGAAGATGGTGAGCACCCTAGATAGCCATTTAGGGTTGGTTTAATTTGGCCTTTCAACATTAATCGCCTAGGAATAGAGTGGATTAGTGTCTTTCGCTTAGGTACATTCGTATGACATTGGAAGGTGCGTACGATGGAAGTGCGGAACCCTAGAACCCTAGGTTAATAACATGGTAGAATTAATTGTGTGATAGAGGGATTCTTGCTTAAGACTAGAATTGGTGAAATTGTGAACCTTAGGAGCTTTTCATTGACTGATTTTTGTCTGTTTACTTTCTATCCTTTTAATTACTTGCACTCTACTCAATTGACATGATTGACTTGGTTTGGAATTAGTTGTGCCAATTTTAGTGCTTACTAGAAGAGTCCTCGTGGGAACGATACTCTACTCACTCTGTATTACTTGTCTGCGATACGTATACTTGCGTGCATCACCACAATCACTCGCAACAAGTTTTTGGCGTTGTTACCGGGGACTCTTTTTCTGCTAACCTAATACCAAGCAACTATTCTTCGACCAAATTCTTTTTTATTTCTATTTTTCCTAACTTTCTAGTATAATATACCTTTTCTTCTTTCTTGCTTTTATTTTTTGTTTGTTTTTCTTTCTTTTGTGATATGTAGTTTAATTTCACTTTTGATAGATCTTGAAGCAATCCTTTTAGAAAATATGGAAGATCATTTCAATTGGGTAGATGGACCCTACAGAGATTCAATTAATGAAAGTTAGAATGTATTCGTACAAAACTATTGCATCTCTTGTGGTTATTGTGGAAAGCTTCATCTACCCAATTATTGTCCCGATTATGTTGAGTTGATGAATCATGTTGAGCACAATGCATGGAATAATTCCCCTTATGATATGTGTGATTCGGGATTGGGAGCTTCCTACGATAATGAGTGGGAACATCAACAAACATGGCAATCGGAGTGGAATAATCTTCAAACTTCAATCATCAATATTCTGAGCAAGATTCTTCTTTTAGATCTGAGGAAGCACTCCACAATTTTATGAATTCCTCACAAAATCTTTCACAACAAGTTTTTGAACAACAATTGACTTCAGATCGCATTTCTAAACTTGAAGAAACTTTAATTAGTTTTATGAATTCCTCTCAATTGACTCATGATGCTGTTCAAGCTAATTCTAATCAAATTGTTGCTTTACAGTTGCATATGTACAATGTGGAGAATCAAATTGGCCAAATTGCTCAAGCAATCAATTCTCGATCATATAGAAAATTGACTATTGAAACTGAAGTCAACTTACAAGCAGAAGATAGCAAGCATAATGAGATGATCAGTTTGTGTAGCAATTTAGAGTTAGAGGATGAAGAAAAGGTCAATGGAATCGAGATACAAATCACAGAATTCTCAAGGGTGGAGGAGAATGACACCACTAGCAATTGAATGAAGAGGTGGATATGACTTCACCAATATCAAGTAGTGGAATATGTGAAGAAGCCATAGAAGTCCAAAGTTGCAATTCTGACACTTCTATCGATCTTATGGCCAATCCTAAACAAGGTAATGAGACTATTCACTGAAAATCATTTACCTAATGATTGTTTCAATGCATTGACAGAAGAAGCACATGTTACATGGATACTTGACGAGCCAAAAGAGCACATGGATTTTTTTAGCATCTCCTGTTGGTTAGAGCCTAATCAAATACCAATGAAGCAATTAGTTATCACGGAAGCATTGCGATTCTCCAAATCGACAAAGAGAACATACGAGCCACCACCAATATACCAACAATTCCACAAACATATCAACTACCTTGGAGGATTGTTGAACCTTCTTCATCAAGAGCTAAAAGAGAGAGTCTATCAACTCAGGAAGGTGATCAACTTGCAAACAAGAAAGGGGCACGCGCTAGTTCATCGAGGAGGATGCCTACTTCATTTTAGGGGAGTAATCTTCCTTTCCTTAATTTTTGTCATATTATTTTAATGATGATTCATGGATTAGGTTTAGGTGGAATTATGTCTTACTATCTTGATTTTTTGCTTTCTCTAGATGACATTTTATTTTATTTTGTTTGTTTTTGTTGCATTTAGGAAACATGGGTTAGACTTATGAAGCAAAAATTGAAAAATTTCACGGATGGAGACACAAAGGAAAGAGATCGCGGTATATTGAGGTAGCCACAACATTGAAGTGTTAAACCGTGATCTGTAGACCGAGGTCTAAACAAAAGAACAAGAATCGGGGCTCCATCAACAAACTGGCAAGGCAAGTTTCTATACCCTTACTCTTATTTCACATTGAGGACAATGCTTTTTTTAGGTTTGGGGGTGCAAGCATATGCCTTGCTCGTGGAAATTCTGTTTAATTATTGGTTTGCTCATACAGTTTGATCTATGATTTAGAATTAGATTTGCATCTAGATAGTAGTTGCATAATAGGTATTTCTAGGTTGCATGGTGTGATTTACTCTTACAAAAAAAAAAATTAGAAAAGTTTTTGAAAAACCGGTTGGTCCTTGTTCCATGATATTATTAATGGCTGAAAATTCGAAACATGATTGAAATTGAAATTGTAACAACATTAGGACATGTTTTAGAAAGTTGTTAGGATGCCCAAACTTCATTATTTTCACAACACTCTTGCAATAGGGATAGTTTAAAGTGACCCTTGAAATTGTTTGGTTGTATGGCTTACATGAGAATGGACAAGAACATGAACCAAGATATCCCACAAAGGCAATAGAGAAAGAAACAAAATGTTGAAAAAATGAAAAATCATATGAAGTGCATAGTTATGAACTTAATGAAAAGATGTGCCAAGGCTCTGAGCACTGTTGTACGGGCTTGAGTGGAATTTAGTGCAAAAAACATATGCAATATGGCTCGGCACGTGCTTGTAGTGGAAATTGTCCATTAGTCGAAGCTCGAGGATAGATTCCAAGGGGTATCTCAAAACCTAGTGCCTCGAACCAACTAGGACGGGAGCCATTGGTCGATTCCTCGTTACACGGGCCTAGCTCTTAGACATGACACTCAGAGTCGTGAACCACCAAAAAGAACAAAGTTAAAAGAAACGAGCAGAATTGTCAATGGCAATGTTTAGGGAAGTGTTTGACTTTTTGATTGTTTGCTAGACCACTTTGCTTTTGATTGGGTGCTTGAACTATGTTAAAGAGTTTTTCGCACTAACACCGCACAAGTGAGGGCTGAATGATTTTGAAATTTGATATCTTAAGGTAGAAGCATTCGAGGTGAAGATTGTGTGACGAGTAAGAAGCCATTTCTGAAAATGTTTTGGGACCAACTTGGTTGAAATCTTTTGATTGCGTGATCTTAATTTTTGCTCGGGACAAGCAAAGGTCTAGGTTTGGGGGTGTGTTGATATTATGATTTGTACGATTTGTTTAGCCATTTCCGACCTAGAATCCTAAGTTTGAGGCCACTTCCCATACAGTTAGAGGTTAATTGCATAATTTTTCATCATTGAGATTGAATGGTTATAGATGATAGTTTTCAGACTCTACATATGGATTAGATACTGCAGGGAGTTGTTTGATGTGCAGGGAAGGAAGAACATATGTGCAGAAAAATGATGAAGACTCGACTTGTTTGATGCATCAAATTTTTGGAGGGAATTTCTCATACTCCTTCTACGATAAATATGGCAAATAATATATCATCATAAATCTTGTCGAGTCAGAATTCAAATGCATCAAATGGATCATGAATCGGAGCTGAAACGAAGAAGTTATGACCGAAGAAAGAAAACTGCGCGCAGAACAGGGGATAGACCGCGGTCTACTGAGGCGTTTCGGTGAAGAAGACTTAGACCGCGGTCTATGGACTGCGGTCTACTGAGGAAAAATAATGGGACCCACTACATCCTATCTCACATTGACCAGACCAAGAATAGAGCAGGTATACTTCCTCTATATATAGTGGTGTACCCCTACAAGTGAGACACACACATATACATACATACATATATATACATATAGATATATATACAAGAGCGGGAGAACAAGACACCAACTACGTTACAAGAAGAGGGACCACAACAACAATTCGAGAAGTCGAGATCGGGAGATTCGACTTCACTATCTAGAATTCTTTCTGTCCCTTTTCTTCTACTTTTCATAATGTTATCTTCTCTTCCAACTTTTGTAGTTTATTCGAATATGTGGAACTAAACTCCTAGATTCCTAGGGGGATCAATGGAACCTTTTCTATGTCTTAAGTAAAGCTCTTTTCTTTCACATGTATGATTCTGTCGAGGTACGCCTCCTAGGTGTTATTTATGCAATTTCGTACTTCATGCTTTTTTTTTTGGATTGGCCACCCACGAGATCGAACTTGAGACATCGAGGAGCCTCAGAAGAGGGAATCGATGTCATGCTAGAAATTGCATAATCTAGGTTAGCTTATGCCGGCAGGTGGGGTTATTCATGCGAGCGCATCAGAAGATGGTGAGCACCCTAGATAGCCATTTAGGGTTGGTTTTGTTTGGCCTTTCAACATTAATCGCCTAGGAATAGAGTGGATTAGTGTCTTTCGCTTAGGTACAGTCATATGACATCGGAAGGTGCGTACGATGGAAATGGGGAAACCTTAGAACCCTAGGTTAATAACATGACATAATTAATTGTGTGAAAGACGGATTCTTGCTTAAGACTAGAATTGGTGAAGTTGTGAACCTTAGGAGCTTTTCATCAACTGATTTCTGTCTGTTTACTTTCTATCCTTTTAATTACTTGCACTCCACTCAATTGACTCAATTGACTTGGCTTGGAATTAGTTGTGCTAATTTTAGTGCTTAGTAGAAGAGTTCTCATGGGAACGATACTCTATTCACTCTGTATAACTTGTCTGCGATACGCATACTTGCATACATCATCACAATCACTCGCAACATGGACTTAGAGAAGATGCAGAAGAACATTCTAGTCATCTTGTGTAACTTGGAGAGAATATTTCTGCTTACCTTCTTCAATATTATGGATTACATTTCAATCCTTTCAAAAGAAAAAGTTATGAGTGGTAGACTCATATAATTTTGATGGATGTTGCCATTTGAGAGGAAATTTTTCATTAATGCAAGTATAAATATTCACAAATATAATGACCAAACATAGAAGTTGTAATGTTTACATGTTCATAACTACATTAGTAGAATAAAAAGATCAAATAAAGCCCGGATCAAGGGAACAATATGTGAGGTATACCTATATCATGAGACAATTAATTTCTATTCACCTTACTTTAATATGACTGATGCAAACCTTACCAACATGTGGCAGAACTCGACAACAATATATGGAAGAGAACCTCAAGATCTGCAAAGAACAAGTTTCAAAGGCGAGCTTTGACTCGCTACCTAGCAAGATAAGTACCAAAGCTATGGTTTGGAAAGGACACCACACCTCGAGGATCGAAGTGATAAGTCCGGTTGTAGAACGCCACAAGAAAACCTTGATAAGTTCTACGAGTCTTCTCAAGAACCAAGAAGAGCGAATACCTCACGAAATTATGTATTGAATAACAAAGAAGTCTGAAAATTCGTCCAACCTCAGCCCTGACTTATAAATAGGCCAAGATTATAAGATATGCGAAATATTGTATCTCCAGATTGCCTCCTATGTAATAGGCAACAAAAATATTCTAATTACTCTCTAGAAAACAATGAATATTACCCTAATATTCTGACTTAGAAAGGTAATATATTACTTCGAAATGTAATATTCATCTTTAACCAGAATTATTCATCTTTGACTGGAATCTTTGAAAACGTCAATCATATTGACATATGTTGCTAGACATGCAGACTTGTTTCAGCATGCTTCATTGAGTTGGCTTGAGTTCAAATTCCCTAAACTAGCCCATTAAGATCTTCTCTAAGCTTCTTGGCCCGTGCCCTCACAATTGGCCCATTTGAAACTCTGACTGGATCTCTTACACCATGCTCTTAATTTGCATCAATGACGTTTTAACTTCATGTATATGGGTACCTCGTAATGATAATGGTGGAGCTTATACCAACTTACCATCGATCCTATTAGTTTTCAACCTGCTTGGTCGACCATCCGATGCCAAGCCTAGACAATGACTGGATGGTGCAAGACTTTGAGCTGTCACTTTGTAAGCGGCACTCAACTGCCAGCAAGATAAGTCATACACCGAGTAATTCGATTACAATTCATATGCTGGGTAAGTGTTGCTCTAAAAATTTAACAATAATAAAATTTCATGTTGTTTGTACAAGTAGCTAGGAGACATGAGTAGAGAACAAGATTTCCCACATTGTTTCAGAGAATATGTAAATGTTAGATACCAATATTTTTACAATATATATTAGGTAATACATACATTTACATAAGTGCTATAAATACTTTTTATGGTCTAGGTCCGTGGCTGAGGAATGGCAATACGGGCTAGATTTTGTATGACTTTGTAAGTGATCCAAATCGCAAGTTACTGTATGGGATCATTATTTTGTTAGCATTGGCCATAAGACTAGTACATAGTGGTGTTTGGATACATGAAACAACTAATGACTAGGGGTGTGTAAGAACCGGTTCGGACCCCAAACCGGTTCAGAACCAAATCAAACTGTAAGAATGGATTCGGTTCGGTTCGGTTCAATATAGTAAGTCTAAACTGTAGCCGGTTTACAAGAAAAAAAATCGAATTTCTTTAAACCAGTTCGATTAATCGGTTCTCACTTAACTGTTTTTCAAAGTAATTCGGTTCAATTTAGTTCAGTTTTAAACCAAATTGGATTGAATTTAATTTTAAAATAACAGCTCGCCCATGGCCTATTTTGAGTCCATAAGGCTTCTGAGCCCATTTTCCCTACCCTAGGACCACTTGGGCTATCTTCTACTGAAGGAATAAACATAGCAGCAATAGCAGCCACTGGGGAGAAGAAGAAGATCAGCGGCCGCGAAGAAGGCACTGGGTGTAGAAGAAGAAGAAGCCACTGGCGGCCAAAAAGAAGAAGGCAACTAGTGTAGAAGAAGAAGAAGAAGGAGAAGAAGGAGAAGAAGAAGAAGATACTCACGACCAAAAAGGAAGCCACCAGCAGCCAGGAAGTAGCCACCAACGGTGACGAAGTAGAAGACATCGTCAAATCTGCACCTACTACGAGATTTTAAGGTTTGACAACTTAGTCTTTGGCTAGTTCGATGCAGGGAATGCCAAGGGACATCGCACTGAGAGAGTTGCATTAAGTTGATCGACTCGGTACTTGATGTCGTCATTCATCCGGAGACAGGAGGGAAGAAGAGAGCTGCGATTGGTTGCAAAGTATGTTCTTCATGCCAACTTGCCAAGGGACACCACATTGGAGCTCATCGAGGAGTTAGCTTACATTGCAAAGTATGTTCTTCATGAGTGAAAAAATTCCTGCCCATAGAATCCCAATGGATAATCCGTCAAGAATATTCATCAACAGTTCATGAGTATTTATTAAAAAAAAAACATTTGGCTCTTTTCTCATTTTCCTCCCTGATATCTCTCTACCAAAACATGAGGCCCCACCATCCTCTTGATTCCCAACCTTACTCTACCTTCCGAGATCTCCCCCACCTTCTCCTATCAATCTAGACGTCACACACACCTTCCCCAATCGGCACTCCACCACACCCAAACCTTCCCAAACCCTCCTTCACCCAATCCTACCCTCCCCCTCTATTCCACACCCTGTCCCACCCTTCCTCGACGCAATCCAACCACATCTTGACCCTTTCCTACCCCATCTCAACCTTTTCCTACCCCATCTTGACCTTTCCCCTCCCTTGTCTGGCACTCCCTACCCTATCCCAAGCCTTCACCATTAATCAAGAGATATGCCATCGAGCTATTTCTATCCCAGAGCTGCTGCTGCTACCACTAATTTTTGGGTTAAAATAAATTGTAAATTTGGCTAAAATTTTAGACTAACTATGTTTTAGTCACCGACTAATGATAAAATTGTGCATTTGCCCTTAAATATAGTATAGTTGTAATTTACTAATGAATTATGATGAAAATTGCAAACCTGCCCCTAAATATAGTGTAATTGTGCTATAGTTAATTGTGCTATAGTCCCTAAATTTTTAACAAATTGAATTGGACCCTAATAATATTTTAAATGCACTTTAGATCCTAAATTTTTATGTAATTGCATCTAGTCCTTGAAATTATAAATACTTCTAATTCGGACCCCTTGTTTCAATTATTTTCATTTTTACCTTTATTTTTTTTCCATAACAGTACATTTAGTAACTTAAATCATTTATATTTGTGTTATGGTCCCCAAAGGTTATTAATTTTACATTTTCATCCTTCAACATGTCAGGCACACTAGGCAACCACCACAATTCTAACATGGCACAAAAAGGCAAGAGGAAAGTGAAGTCCAGTAGGAGAACAACCACTGACCCAGTAGGTGGCTACAACAGACCCACGGAATCGGACATGTCAACACAACCGTAATGATATTGGCTCTCCTCATGCAGCAACCTTGACACAAGATTAGTCTATTTGGTAAGCTAGCCAATCTTCCCCTATGTCGACATAATTCTAATGATAGTGGCTCTCCTCATGCTTGAGACATCTCAAAAGTGAAGAACAGGCTTCACTGATGGAGTTTTACAAGGAACTCCTACGTCAGTCAAACCTGCCGATATCTTGTGATTGTCGAAGGTGAACAAGGAGAATAGAAAGTCTCAGGGTGGTGAGTTTCTGTATACTAGTGGAAGCATAATAGTAGGCACCCACAAGGATCGAATGGTAAAATAACACAATTTTATTATAATATTTTTTATAAATTTATTAACATTGTAACAAATTGTCCCACTCCTAATATGGAGCAGAGTTAGATAAGGAGCCTACCATCTAGGACCACTATGATCATACGAGGTTCTTTACTAAGAAGAATAAGTGACTATAATCATGGGCAGAGGTCGATTGGGAAAGTATATTCTCAATTATTCAGCTTAATTGTAAATAATTAACTATACATTCTCACATAATTTGATTTTCTTGACATAACATAGGAAGTCCTCTCTAAAAAGCTATGAGAGTTTGCATCGTCGAGGAGAGCACCGCCAGTAGATCCCAAAATGGAGGGAGAGCACCATCCTTGTAGGAGATCACCACAATCCCCGCTAGCTAGAAGAAGAAAGAAGGTATGTGTACATCCCAAATTAGTTGTCTCCCAACCACCACAGGAGAATATCTATTCCTCCAAGGCATGAGAGGCACATATAGAGGATGTAAGAAACCATATGCTTCTATTATTAGATGGTTTGCAATCATAGATGAACCAGAAATTCAATAGGATGAAATCCTCCATATAGAGGTTGGATAGGTTTTTTGAGAGATTTGACCAGAAGGCCCCTCATCTTCCTACACGACAAAAGAACAAACATAAGGTGGGGATGATGACAACGACGAGGAGGAGGACAGAACTGGACATATTTCCGAGGCATATTCTAGTGAAGGTGATGTCCTGAAGGAGGGCAGCACCAATAGCGACCTAACCAACCTTCGTCACGTAATGTGCGTTCAACAGCAAACATATCAATCAAACTGAATAACCAGTAATAATACTAACCCTGCAAATATAGAACTAGCAAAGGCCTAGTATAGTTTAAGGAGTATGTGTCTGTCAAGGCACAAGTTCAAGAGTCTCTTCTGATGATATTACTTGAAACAATATTCAAACTTGTGACCTCGGCCTCACCGAATAGCATGCCAGTGACAAATACTCGGAGTTGTCCCCATTGAAGAACTTAGTGGTAAGTGCCACCTATATGGATGTAGAAGTGGAAAATTCAAGCTATTTGAACAAAGTTGCTATTCTACACTTACAGAGATCCTAGTGGTCAAGTATGCGATTCAAAAGTTTGAATTAAACCTCATTGGCCATCCATTTTTTATAGAAACTAATAAATGATCTTTCCTGAACATGCTCAAGTTCAAGCAAATTCAAGTTCAACATCCTCAACATATCATATGAGCAGATTGGTTTTCAAAGTACTCATTTGAGGTCAAGCATATCAAAGGAAAGCATGATGTTTATGATGACTTCCTCTTGAGGACAAAGGAACCAAATGATCTAGTCCTGCAAGTCTGACATTTAATGTACATGTTCAACTCTGTTATTGATCATAATGCAGTAGCAGGATTTCATTGGAGATCAAGAATACCAGGAAACTTAAGATGAGACATCCCCTTCCACCTAGAAAATTGGAAATTGCTTCACATCAACACTTTCTCAAAGATTTAAAGGAATGATATTGGCATACCAACTCAAAATTTTTAGGAATGACGCTGGATTGATTCTCCAACCATGGATTGAATCCACATTATTTATTCATCCACCCTCTTCATCATTCTTTCTCTCTCGCATTCCTAGAAGAACTTACATATGCAATAGCTACTTAATAGGCATCAAGTTTGACAACGAGAACATACACAATTACCTTGAAAAGCAACCACAACAAAAAAGAATCACTTACTCTTCGAGGATATGTAAACACCCGTTTCATTCAGTTTTTTGGAAATGGTTTCATCCATTGCATAGGAGAAACATGGCAGTTCTACAAGAATATTCAAAAGCCCAACAACACCTATATTATCAAAGGAATATAGTGGTAATATTCTAGCAACCATGATGATGATGAACTAAAGCGAAGAAGGAAGCAGAAGTCCCACAGTAATTGCCTTGAGAAAATAAAGAAGGATTCGGGCCCTAAAAAACGAAGTCATGAAGCTATTGTAATAGTTGGCACTATTAAAGTTCTTCCCTGCTACAGACACGGTCTTAAATGGGTAAAGAAATAAAAAATGGAAGACTCGAAGGAGGATGAAGAGTTCTTTCTATATATTTTCTTGCCATATTTGTTAAGGACTTTGTGGATAAGATAGCCCCTACAAATGGAACTATTAATGATCCTTCTCCACTTCTGAGAACTATGAACCATTCCTTACAAAGTAATTCTCAAGCAAAAGTCAGTTTGCACAGGTAACCATGCTTGCTTGTTCGAGTTCATCTTAATCTAGTATGATGAAGACTTCCCTCTACTACAAGAGTATTTCAACAATTTGAACATGTATAAACCTTGCCCTAAGGTTCCAAATCCTATGAGGAAAGATGAGGTAGGAAATTCTTAAAAGGTTAGTCAGACTGAAGCGGTGCTTTACTAGTGGTCAGAAAATTCTCTAGCTTAGAACTATCTCCTTAAGAAGGTTGGAACATAAGTTAAATTGCTAGTAAGTAAAGTAGATTAGGTGGATTCAAAGGTGGATAGGTACCACCAAGAGACACAAGCTCACCTTAAAGTTCTCCACAAAAGGCTTAATGAATTCAAGGAAAAGCATCTCTTGTCTTAATACTCGATGCAAACCTCGTCAATGGCTTGATGAAACCCAGTATCCAATATGATAAAATCCTCACCAACATGTGACGAAACCCGTATACGACTATGGTCTCCAGAAAACGTATCTTTATCAAGTTCGAGCGGTGGAACTCCAACCCATTACCTATAAAGAGGTAAGAACCTTGGTATAGTGAAGACGTCACAATCAACTATGGAAAGGTTGATTGATAAGTTAGGATGAACGCCATGGATTACTCTGATAAGTTCAACTGTTCTAAAGAATCAAATAAAATAAGAACTCACTCTTATTAATCCATTATCTGAATGAATGAAAATATAATGTGACCCTCTTGGGTATTTATAGACTCATAATAAAAATATAAAAGTTGTAATTATATCCTAATAACTATCCTAATATATGGTAAATATAATCTAAATATATTTAAAAGATATCTTATGAATATTCCTAGGGAACCACAATATTTCCTAAAGATAACAAAAATATACTCTCCTAATTTATTTAAATTCTAATATACTAGATACATTTAGCAAATATTGCTTGGTATCTTGTTGCTCGTTTTACTCTTCTCTCCCTTGTAGCTGATATTGACTTCCATTCGTAAAATCCTTATCTTGATTCACACTATTCCTCTGAAAAGGATTTGTCCTCAAATTTGAATGCTAGAGAACTCGAGTTGATCTATCTTTATGTGGAAGTCGCTTGGAACACCTCTTTCTTTAAAACTTGATTATTCTGTTAGCTCAATTTTTTTCTTCTTTTTCTGGTCTTTGCACCATTTTATTTTTTTCTCTTTTTTTAACTACCATTGTCCTTTTTTATCAATTTTTTCTGCCACTTTTTTTTTCTTTTTTAATAATAAATAAAGATGAAAGACAATAAAGATAACCTAAAGGAACAATAGAACCTAACTTAGAACGTTGGCTCTGATACCAAATGATGCAAACCTCATCAACGACGTGATGAAATTCAGTATCAAGTATGATAAGAACCTCATTCGATCTATTATTTATAAAGAGGTAAAAACCTTGGTATAGTAAAGATGACACAATCAAGGTTGATTAATAAGTTGGGGTGAACACTACGGATTACTCCGATAAGTTTGACGGTTCTAAAGAATCAAATAAAATAAAAACTCATTCTTCTTGATCCATTATCTAAATGAATGAAAATACAATGTGAGTCTCTTGGGTATTTATAGATTCCTAATAAAAATATAAAAGTTGAATCCCAAAGATATGGTAAATATAATCTAAATATATCTAAAAGATACCTTAAGAATATTCCTAGTAAACCACAATATTTTCTAAAGATGACAAAATACTCTCCTAATTTATTGAAATTGTAATATACCAAATACATTTAGTAAATATAAACAAATATTACTCAGTATCTTGTTGCTTATTTTACTTTTCTTTCCCTCATAGCTGATATTGACTTCCATTTGTAAAATCCTTATCTTGATTCACATCACTACTAGCAGCACTCAGATTAGAAGGAAACTCATATTAGAAAGTGGTGAATAGAATTGTAGCCTTCTCAAAATGATGCATTCCACACCCTACTCCAACCCGATCCATTTCCCTCTTTCTGTGAGCAAATCATAACTTCTCCAAAATAGAGTACCTATATTTTCTTTTCCATTAGGAAAGAAACTTGAAACAGGAAGTGTGGTTGAGCTGAGAAATAGGACTGTAGAGGTAGGGAAGAAGAAGAAGGAAGCGGTCAAAACCTCTATTTTAACTCCCTCAAAGTCTCCTTTAGAAGAAACTAGTTATAAGGAACCTGAAACCTCAGATAAACCTATGGGGCCATACATGCTTTCTAAGAAAGACATCCCAATCAACTCCTTTCTACGAAGTTATTTGTAAGATGTTACAATAAACAAATTTAGAAGACCCTCTAAAGAATTTAGTGAGTCGTCTAATGAAGAAGGTATAGTAAGCACTGAACCATCTTTCTCTGATTCTAAGGAGCCACTCCCTCCTATTAAAATGATTAGAACAAGACCCAGAGCGGATTTCTTGAAGAAGGTAGATTTAATGTGTCAAATGTGGATCACCCTAGCAGAATAAAGGAGACTGCAAGAATTTGACTATTGTCATCTTCTTACATGAGATCCCTTATTCCAAATGGCTAGATAGGCTTCAAGAATTTTTGGCTCAACTCAAAAATAGATCCCTAAGCATCCACGTATGATATCTTCTCAAATTTTATCTCCCAATTCACGAGTCCTTAGAGATTGGTGGGCTTCCCTCTTTGAGATGTACCAAGTTACGTTCCTCTCCCAAGACCTAGCAGTAGCTGTCATGATCATTCACCAATTATTTGTTAGTGATAATGAAGATCTTAAAGAGCTCAAAAGAAGGCATTTTTTCCAAACAAATTATTGATCGTATAAGCAACAACACTTAGATAATCATTTCCACCATGTAGTCAAACTCTTTTATGAGCTTAGTGCGGACATTTCCACGAGACAGGTATTTTATTCCTCAATACCCCCATTGTTAGCAAGTGCTACTAAGAGGTCCCTATGAGTGAAAACAGAGAGAGTAATTGATTTCATAATCAGAGAAATCCAACAAGAGCTCCATTTTACCCTCGAGGATATCTGTAATAAAAGAGAGGTTGTTAGGGATTATCTCAAAGTGGATAAAGGTATTGATAGAGTTTGTGGAAGACTATAGTTATATATCAAATGCTCAACCCAAGATAAAGGGTAGGAGTGTCAAACTAAGAAAAGATGCATTTCAGGAAATTCTACATATCTCACAAGACAAGGTCCCCAAGAAAAAAGTGTACATTCCAAAGAAGGGGAAACCAAGAAAAGAAAATTCACTCGATGCTATGTTAGTAACAAGCCAAGGCATTTTGCCAAAGCTTGCCTTGCACTTAGGAAAGACATTAGCCTTGTTCGGCCAATTGAGAATACCATGGATCTTCTCCCTTGACCATGATGAAGTTCAATTGCTATTTTTCCTAGATGAAGAGCCATCTCTAGAGTCTACTGCAACCCTAGAAGTATAATCCAACTTTAATGACTTTGACACAAATACAACATCCATGTTGACAAAACATGCAAAATACTTTAGCCTAGCACAATCACCACACAATCCAGTTTCTATTCACACCTCAAAATAAGAGAAACTTGTAAAGCTTATCATCTTTCTAGACATGGGGCAACCTAGACCATTATGGCTCATGATAGAAAAGGTGTTGGAAACTTCACGTGAGGTCTTCCACTACTGCTTCGAATTATGTGTTTTCTACCCAACTGATTAGTCATCCTATCAAGATCCATTTTTTCTTAGTATGTTTTCTTATCACCGGGATTTTTGGCTTGCCTCTTTCCCAAAAGGACAGTCTAATTGGCTGGGACACCATTATAAATAAGGAAAAATTATGACTACTCCCAGATTTAAGTATTTTGCAATTTTTCTAGGTACCTAGGCTACTAACCACACAACCAACAATGAATGAGCATATTATCACGCAATTGGAAGATCATGGATGTTTATATTCACATTGAGAGTTTCTCTCAAAATACTCTCAGTTTCTATGACAAAATGAGCAGTTCTTTGCTTGGCTCCCTTTCATGAAGAATGTGAACATTACACCTGAAAACTAGTCACTCTTAAATGAACCCATAGAACCTTAATCTTGTAAAAGCTGAATGTCAGAAGCTATTCCATCAAGAGAAAAAATAGTGGTTTGTAGTTTGGTAATCAACTACCAACCCCTCAATTAATTTCTCCAGGATGATAAGTTCTTATTGCACAACAGACAAAACCTTTTTGCTGGCCTTTAAGAAGCAAAAGTGCTCCTAAAATTTGATCTTAAAGTAGGCTTTTGATAACTAGGAATTCACCCTAATGACAGGCCTAAGATAGGATTTTGCATCCCTATTACCTATTATCAATGAAATTATATGCCTTTTGGATTTAAAATAGCCGCATCACTATTCTAGATGGCTATGGACAAAATTTCAAGGCCTCGATCTACATTGACAATATCCTTTTATTTAGCCCCATTGAGGAGGCCCATATGAAGGTGCTCGAGCACTTTGTGAACTTGGTCTATACTTATGGGATCATGTTGGCTGAGAAAAAGTTTACCATTGGCTAGAGAGAGATTCAGTTTCGTAGGATGATAGTTTGAGATGGCCAATCCTTGCCAAAGCCACATGTAGCCCAAGAATTGCTTAAATTCCATCATGGTTCCATGACCAAGATATAAATTAAATCATATCTTACCATTGTCAATTATCCTCAAGAATTTGTACCAAAAATCTCGAAACAAACATATTCTTTGAAAAAGATGCTGAAAAAGGATACATCGCAATAGGGATCCTCTCAGACTCAAGCTGTTAAGGCCCTTAAAGCAAACCTAAGCAGTTGCCACCGCAAGAAACAGAGTAAGCTTAACGGAAGCTCTTTTTGCTAAACTTTTGAAAGAAACTAGGCATTTATAGAGCAAGATTTATTGGCAAAAGCCAATACTGACAACATATCCGTACACTTGCATGTGACTATATGACTATAATGTAAAGGAATGGACACATGTGACATACAAAAGGTACAATACAAGACAATATGCATGACGCATACTATAGACAAGAAAATAATGCGAAGATTTTCTATCATAGGTATAATAATGCAGGAACTAATGAAGGAATATCATGCAGTGTAGACTCCTGCTATAGGGGCCTATATGTTCTCGTCATGAAATTGCAAAACGTGACAGATCTATTCTCTTCAAATGGAATGCCCAAGATGGACATATTATTAATCACAACTTGGGATAGGCTTGACCTGCGATGTGGAGAGTCAATATCGCACGAGATAGGTTAGTGGGTTTGTGAAAAGAACAAAGACCAACTTCGTCATGCATGAGTATCACCTAAATGCACACAAAATGCCACCTAAACATCTCAAGCGGGCTTTTTTGTCTTCCTACTTCTATTAGATGGCCTTTTCAGTCTCCATTTTAGAGTTTGGTGGTTGCATACAATGGTCTAAATCTACTCTTGGAGAATACGTCTAATTGCAACTTTGTTGGCCTCAAAATCACCGGGATAATCCCATGAAACTTCTTGAGTCGGTGGTGGCCAAATAGGTTGCATGATTGTCATGTTATACTGATAGATTATCCATTGAAATTCTTGGTATCCACTTTCATAATCTAGGATGTCGCATTGGAGAGTCTTGAAATAATTGAGAAGTAATGTCGTTGAAAGCAGCTTGCTATAGTGCCTCTGGCCTCTCATAAGACCAAGGTTCATGGAATGTTAGCACTATGTTCTTATGAGAATCTAGGTGTAGTTGGACTTTTTAATATTTCTATAGGAGCATCATCTTCCACCTTGTATGGATGGAACCACTCTAAAAATTTAATGAAAAGGGTGTATGGATCTTATCCTCTGAATGATAAGTGATTCTTTTTTGTTGGTCAAGGAAACTAAGTATGTAGTAAGTGTCAAATTGGATGCCTATGAAGTAGCTATGGTACAAGTACTTGTATAACTATTTAAGGTCTTTTGGGAATGGTAGGTAGAAGGATGATGAAGAGGCTTCATGAATGGATAGCATGAATGTAACCCATATGGTTCAATAACTTGAATAATAAAGGCACGAGCTTGAAGAATACAATTAATATTTCTCTTGACCCGATGATAAGAGCTCAAGCTAGAAGATTGAATGGAGACTTGCTAACAAGAGATGATATTGGATCCACAATATCAAATCATTACAAATGCAACCCAAAATGAAGAACATATATTATTCTTAGCTTAAAAATTCCAAGAGTATCAAGAATAGAAGTCAACAGGCACTAAAAGGGAAAAAGAATCTCAAAAGTAGCAAGAAGAACGCATGATTAAATGATCCCTTACAAAACATATTATGATATATTAGAGACAACTAGAATATATCACTTTTTCTAAATAATGACATTACGTTCACTTTTATATTTCTGAAGACATATATTATATTCCATATTTTCCTAAAGGGCAACTCTTAGATTTATTTTCTAATTAGTTTACTATCCCATTAGGATCAATTTGGAAGGTCATATCCATGTAAATATAGCAATTTGTGTTGGTTAATGGTTTGGTACGAGGGGTTGGACAAATTGGATGTACTAGATTGTGGATCAATAAAGCATGCATTTCTCTTTGGTTCTTTGAAAAACTAATCAAACTTATCAGAGTTTTCAATGGCATTCATCATTGACTTATCAAATCCTCACTATATCAAATGTTATACCTCTCTATAGGTTACAAGTTGTAGTTTCACTATTGGAGCTTGACAATGACACGCTTTTAGATACTTTATTTGCATATGGGTTTCGTCACATGTCGGTGAGTTTTATGTTATACTTAATGTTTACTTTCATCAGAAGTTGGTGAGGTTCATATCATGTTTAATATACGGTATCATTATAGCATTGGTGTGGTTCATAAGAAGAGAGTTTGATCCAATGTCATTCCTAAAAAATTTGAGCTAGTACAAATCTACCATTCCTTTGGATCTTTGGAATAAAGTGTTGGTGTGAAGCTATTCCCAAATTTCAAGTGGGACATCTTCTCTTAAGTTTTATTGCATTCCGGTCTCCAATGGAATCCTATGGCTGCATGGTAAGCAGCAATGGAGTTGAAACATGCATATTACAAGCAAGACTAGCAAGACTAGGTCATTCAGTTGATTAGTCCTCGACAAGATTGGCAACACTAGGTCGCTCACTCTATCAACTTTGACCATGTGCATACTCCTCAGTTCCAATTCCTAATCGATAAGAATTAAACTACAAACTCATTTCAATTTAAGTCAAAGTGCTTGACCAAGGATTTCATAATTGAGAACAACCTTGTGTCTATAGATCTTATCCTCATTCACTTGAGGTAATGAATTTCATGTTGAGTACCTACCTCCTTTCATAAATAACTAGAGCCACCAAAAGCCAGAGAGTATATGTAGGTATCAACAAACTCTAGTCACTTATACACAAGGTAATTAGGTCATCTTAAGTTTAAGGATTTTATGCACTAGTATGACCTAGATGATAATTCATTAAGTAAACTACCATGCGAATATCATCCATATGTCACATTCGACCTGGTTATCTCACAATTGTTCACATGTCCATCTTGATATCATATATCATATAGCATGAGATTCACTACTCCATTGACATTAATATACTAATCATGCATACAGACAGAGATGACAATCTTCTAGTGTAATTTGCCTACAAAAAAAATCCTACGATCGTGATCTGTTTAAAGAACTTGTTTTAGATGACTCCATCACTCATATTCTCAACTCTTATAATGACTAAGTTTCTAACAAGCACCTTATTGGTTTATTCAATAAACATATGACTTATATTTAATTGAATAATTGAAATTCTATCAAATTATTAATTTAAATCAGATGTTATTGTACTGCTTTAGGGCATAATTCTAACAACTACCACATTAAAACAGGTAATGAGAGTGAAATAAAGAAGAAAATTCCATACCATTATGAAATTAATTCTGATGTTAATAAGTGTTAGGTCCGCCTTCTACTCGTATAAATTTTTACATTGAAAACAAATTCAATTTCTTATAACTTCAATGGAAACATTACATAGCACTAAAGAGGCCAAATATGGTCCACTCCTGGTACAAACTCATAACTCGTCGAACTTCAGTACAAGGAATCCTACCATTTGGTGAGTTTGTCCCTCCACACCAAGCACAGAGACAAAGTGCGGCTCGAGGATGGTTTCTGCAAACGGTGCCAGAAGACGAGTGGCAAATTAGGACTAAATTATCAAGTGAGAGTTAAAGCTTAAAATAGAATGGTAAATTATAATCATAGGAAAATTCTGCATAAATATGGAATTATGTACTAATCATTTCATAGTTTAAAAATTTTTATTTCAACATTGAAGGCAACTCTTTGCAGCTATGAACATCATTTAAAAAGAAAATTATTCTGGTATGCGATCAGAATTATTGGGGTACAAACAGTACCGTTTACATGGACATACCTTTTAGTCTTGATTCAGTTCCATCCCCCATATTTTATTATTCGAGTTGTAAAATAGTGATAAAAAAACCCCGGACAATCGAATTAGATACCTATAAATAAAAAATACCCACCACATATTATTGTTGATCAAGTATCCAACACCATTGGCATGATAAAAGCCACATTCCTTCCAATGCAAATTTGGCTGCAGTGAAGATTGGCGCGTGAAATAAATGGCGCACCTTTTTTTTTAGAAGTTCAAATTTTATATTTTCTGTTGAGAGGTTGATTTCACATCAAAGTCATAACTACGAAATCAGCAACAAAAAGAATGTTTTAACGGTTCAAATTCTTTTCTTTCATCTTATAAGTACAATATCATTAATAGAATAATTTCATTTTAACTATTCAGTTTCTCCTCTTTTACTCTCTAACTATGCAAAAAAATAGTTTTTCAAATCTTTTCTCAAAAAAAACTCCTCCAGCTGCTTCATTCTTATTTGTTTTGTTTTTTTTTTTCATGTGAAACATTAATGCAGTTCTAGCACCACTTATGAATTTAAACTTTTATATTGACATAGGCATAATCTCATGTAGACCCGGTACAAATCTTGCATGTTATTGTAGCAGATTACTGGGTGAGTTCACAATTTGCCATGCTGAAGTATGAAAACTAGGTCAAATTACATAAAAGTATGAGATCGAAAAGAAAAATGTTAGACTCATGGTTAGTCAATTCAGTACGGAAGAGAGTCTTATTAAAATAAAGTTGTCAACTTAAAAATAGAAGATAAAGCTTGCCTCGTGTTTGTTTTTCTTGAAAAATTGTACCATTATCTACATATTTAGACGTTAGACAGATGTTGACATAATTTATCATAGTTGCTAGGAATTTTACACTTTCTTTTGTGAATTTTTCTTTTTGTCGTGTTTCGTGAGGTTCAGATCTCAATTATCCCATTCGACGCAACCAAACCATTTAAAATTTCAATCATTTCTCCTACCAGGAAAACAAATGGAAAACTCTAATCCTTGTCAACGGTCGTCTCTATCAACTCCCGCTATCCAGCCATTTTCCATGCTATCCAACTAATGAACACTAAAAAAAGCTAATCAACATCCTCAGTCACCATTAAAAAAACCAAATGAACTACACAATTTTTTTTAATATTGAAAGATATTTGAACTTCGCCCAATTAATTCCATGTTCTCATCTTGTACACATGCTAAAAAGCACACCAGACATGGTAAATTTGGAGGGACTGCCTGGGTTAAAGCAATTAACCCACTACTGATGCAATATTCTTTTTAGACGTGGATAATTTTCCATAGGAGATAATTATCATAGCTAATATGGCCGGTTATGAAAAATCAAGCAATCATATATTTTCTTTTACTGATAATGTTAAATTTATAATGGACATACATGAGACTCAACGCATATTTAATGAAAAAATTTTAAGCTTTTGGTTAAATATTAACTCAAATTCTTGCATGGGCAAAACAAATTTATCATGGAGCTACAACTGACATGATAAAAAGTTTAAATGACACAAGTAGGTCAGGCCATTAATATTCCAAGACAAATCCTATAATATTTCATGATGCCTATCCATGTGCCTTATTTTGCATCTACGAGAAGCAAATCTTGAAAGATATGAGAAATTTTGGCGCTGCTTCCTCCTACCAGTAACATTTTTGTTCGCATAATCTTAGTATCCTGTGGACTAGCCATAGGTTTAGCATGCTATTGAAGCTAGGACAATGAAAGTTTTAACTGTTCATTGATGGACTCATGGACTACGCAGGAAACGGATAAACGCTAATCTTGTTCTATTAATTAACATGTTTTTAGCTTGGAGCATGTACTCACCATCATCAAAAACTAAAGTTGGTCTTTTTGATTCATTCACTCCAGTTAGTTATAGTTCTGGGAGTGGTAGCTGTTGGAGGAAATATATTATATTGTCTCAAATCTCGATGGTCACAGATATAAAATAGTTACAGAACTTCATGACTCACAATCGCGCTATGACTACGGAAAGTAATAGTGCAAAATCAAACTATAGAATTGTAAAAGTTACTGAATGTCAAGGGTTGTGGATCCTACAGTGTCCTTAAGACTACCTCTCTATTGTGCTGAGGAAGCTTGAAAGTCAGTCTCCCCGATACAATGACAACTAAAGTTGAAGCAGTACCGAACTTTGACTCCTTAGCGAACTAAACAAATGTAGGCAACTATCACAAAAAACGATGCAAAACAAGTAGAAGAGAGGATGCTATGCAAATTCTATATAGCTTAAGACAACATACAGAGATGCATCTAAAGTCTTGTATAATGATTGTGTGAGATACATGCATAAATGATACTGAACCAAAAGTTCAATGCTTGAACCAACCAAATTTAAATTTTGAACCATCCAATAAATGGCAAAAAATGGCAATCAAAGAAAAATAATCCGGCCCATTAAGTGACAAATTTAATCTACCCTTAATTGCCATCTAATATCTAATTTAAATGTTGATTCAATAGTCACAGTCCAAACTAAAATGCTGACTGTCATAGCCAAAGTAATCTACGCATCACCCGGTGCAAAATTGAAGAAGAAAATTTATGTGAAAAGGTAAAATCTGGCCTTGCATGAGGTCCCAACATTCAGAACGAACATTTGGTGCTCGCCGCCTACGTGCACATGAGTTCAACTAAATCAGCCTCACAACACCCTTGTATATGCGTGAGAGATGGGCACAGGTTGTATAATTCAGTTAAGATATTTATTCCACATAAGAGCACCATTCTCTTACAAACATTTCCAACTTCCCTTTCCTCTTCCATATGGGATAGAGCTCTTCTAATTCTCCACATAGGCTTGATGGGCTTGCATATGGCTCCAACTTGGATTCATTTATTTTAGCCTTATATAATTTGTTTAAACCCGGATCTTTTTCCTTCATTTTATTGGACCCAATTTCCCATTCACATGTCATTTTTCTAGCAGTAGCAAGATAAAACACAGCTTAAGCATGACATGTTATTTTACTGAGCCGACCTGTTATCACATTAATCCATTTTTAAAATTTATTTTTTACATTATTCATTTATAGAAAATATTTTTACATTATGGCCTGCCCATCCCGGCACAATAAGATGGGAGCCCAATAAGGTATAGTCCAAGCATGATATGTTATCTTATCGTCTAGCTCAACTGGTTGGTACAATAATTTTTTAATTCATTTTTTTATTTAAGATAAATATTTTTTACATTAGTTTTGTATTTACTAATTTATTTTTAAGTATTTTACTTTTTTATTATCTGACTGTCGAACCGACACAAGCCCAGTAAGCTAAGACTTCAGAGTGGACCAACCCGACATGAATTTGTTGTGGCAGAATAACTCTTGGCCCAAACAAGGCCCTATTGTGCCGGGTTTGGGTCTTGCTCAAAAATACTACCCCTAAGTTCTGGTGTACTAACTATAATGGATTGAACTTGTTGATAAGTATTAAGTTTTTTTATAATTATTGTAAATGAAGAAAATAATCCCTACAAAATGGATTAAATGTTATTATGATGCTTCAATCAATTATATAATGTGATGTCATCCTAGAATTTTAGATTTTTTTTAAGTTTTTAGGATTAGGTTCTATAACAAGATGTGATTTTTCTTTTTTAATAAAATGAGTTGCGGAGGTTTAATTTGTAGTAAAACCGGACTGTGCAGAAAAAACCTTTAGGAAATTGATGTTTGTATGATAATATTTTTGGACATGCCCATCAGAGTCTCCTTTATATATATGAAAGATGATATAGAGAGATGGGATACAGAATTTACTTGTAAGCAAGGAGTTAATTCTCTATCCATTATAAGAGATTTTATCTGACTGAAGATGGCAATGGTTAGTGTTAGGTTCGGAAATCGTAAGAGAGTGATAGAGAGAGAGATCTGAGTTAAGAGTGTTGTCTTGTATCCATCATTTTAATTGTACAGACCCCATTTATATAGGGGTGGGGGAACACGAGTATTAAATACATGTCATGTAACTTATGAGATAAGCAACCTCTGCGGTACAGAAAATGTCAGAACCGTGGGGGTGCAGGCGGCGTCAGTTGTACGGACTGACGCAACTCTGAGGTGGCGCGAGTGGTACGGACGCCGCCCTAGCGGTGTTTGCAACTAAGCCTAGGCGTTGAAACAAGCGAACGGGCTTTCTTTCTGGGCTAACATGGGCCGGCCTTAAGCAGGGTGAGGGCCCCAGGCCTGGCCCCTACACTTGCCCCCGAGTTTCATGCGTCAAAAGGCACGGGAAACTCACTCTTGAAATTCAAAAATTATGCCAAACCCGGGGGTGACACGTGTTTGGCTAGGGGGTGGTGAACCGTCACGTCTGGGGCGGCGTGAGGGATGTGCCGCCCTTTGGCCTTCACGCCGCCCTTTGGCCTTCCTCGGGCATTAACTACCCCTCGCCTGTTCATAGCCCGACCCCCGTCATTCTCTCTCCCCATGCCACTCAGCCCGAATCTTCCCTCTTTCTTCGCTCCGGCTCTCCGTTCCCTCTCCTCTCCGATCGTCCGATCATATCTTCCTTCGTTCCGGCTGCAATGGCTTCCTTGAGTGCTCCGACGTCCTCCCCCGGGAACCCAGGTGACGAGATATTCGTTAACAAGCTCACCCCCTCTCGATTTCTCACCGCGCTGAAACTAGGGAGGATAGGGGCCGACTTCGCCCATCGCTTCCCCATCGAGGGCGAAGAGCCGTCCGAACCTCGGCCAGGGGAGTTCATGATCTTCCCTGAGCACGTTAGGGCTGGCCTCCGTTGGCCGTTAGCTGAACCAGTAGTAGCTATGTTGAGGTATTACCGCCTAACCCCAGGACAACTCCCCCCCACCTCATGGCGCGTGTGGACGGCTTTTTATCTCCACTGTAGGGTACATAACATAGCTTACAGCAGACTCCTCTTTAGGTTCTTTTACTTGTTGATCCAAAGGTCTGAGAGCGACTATTTCCACTTCCGACCGCGTTGCAAGAAAATATACGGGGTGCTCGTGACGAATTACGGGTCCACCAACTCTGGGTGGAAGGACTCGTTCTTTTTCATGAGAGACGCTGATGGCTGGAAGTGGCGTCAGGACCCCCGCGAGGAGTTCCATGACGGGGACTTGTGGGGGTCGATGAAGGAGGAGCGAGCCAATGCCGAGAAATTTAGGGGCATGAAGATCGACGTCAGGAGCATCATTACGGACGAGAACCTGCCACAGTATGGTCTCGTATTCGAAGCTCCTTGGAGGTGGAGCGTAGACGCGGACATGTGCGGGCTGTCTAGAGATGCCTTGGTAATTTTCTGACTCGCCTTTCCTTTGTTGTTTCAGAGAGGGGTGAATGGGCCAAGATCATTGACAAACTCTTGGTGCAGGAGAAAGCGTTGAGAGAAGTGCAGAAGAGAAAACGCGACGCTGAAGAAGATGTGGTGATCATCTCTGCTTCTCCAGCGCGGGATAGCGGCGCTGGTGTCCTGGAGAAGGAGGAGCTTTCTGAGCACGGGTCTGCTGAGGGGGAGCTCGTGTGGAAGCATAGAAAAGTACGTGCCAAGAGCTCTCGCCCTGTCAGCGCCCCCACCCCCGCCGTGTCCTTGGAGTAGGGTGGCCCCAGCGCACCTGCCCCCGCAGAGGCATCTCCGGCACCCTCTCCTTCGCCGCCCGCCAGCCCTTCAACTGGGAGGGTTAGCCCCCAGCATCCCGCGCCTGAAGGGGAGCGGAGCAAGGAACGTGTTGAGGAGGTAAGCTTGTTTGACGTTGCCTCCCTAACCCAGAATGCCGCTTTGCTTCGTCTGACCCACCCTCGCGTGTAGGTCTCCTTGTCCTTGGGGGTTCCCCCCATATCGGGCCTTCTAAAAGACCTGGCGACGCAGGAGCGCTTCACTAGTGCCCTCCAGTGCCTTAGAGGGGAGCTTCCCGAGGCCGAGACGCGAGAAGATCTCTTCGCTCAAGCGCGCTACTATTCCCTAATGGTAAGCAGTCGTGAGCACCCTAACCCTCTTTGGCCAAGATAGTGCTAATTGGGCGTTTGCAGGAGGCCATGGTTCCTAGCATGCTCATAGAGGCGTGGAGGCAGGAGCGCTCCCGAGTCCCGAAGCTGGAGGAACAAGTCTGTAGCCTTACCGCGAAGCGATGCAACTGGCGGAAGCAGCGCCAGAGCATGCGAGCTAGCACCCAGGAGCTGAAGGAGCAGGTGGACAATACTAAGGAAGAAATTGAAACTCTAAAGAGGCAGCTCAGCACTGAGAGGGATGAGCGCGAGAGGATCCATGCTGACTGGCTTCGAGACTCCGAAGAGCTAGTCAAGCAGCTCAAGGCGGAGAGAGCGGAGAAGGAGCAGCTACAAGCCCAGTGGGTTGTTGAGAAGGAGGAGCTCCAGAGGCAAAATAGGGAGTCGGCTGTGGCCCTATCCCAAATTACCGCGCAAAAAGCTCAAGAGGTGGAGCGCGCTAAGGAGGAAGTTGTGGAAGCTTTCAGGTCAAGCGACGCCTTCACCGAAGAGTTGGCGGCACGTGGGGGCAATGCCATAGAGGACTCCCTCCAATTTGCTAGGGATGACCTCTAGCGCCTACATCCGGATATTGACTTGGTTGTTGTCCCCAGTTTTGATTGCCTGCATATTCTAGATGAAGCCCGCGGCACTGGTTTCTCTTAGTTGCCCTTGTTGTAGAAGGGACTTGTACAGAATGAAATCTCGTCTTTGATTCTAGTGGACCGTCTTGATTCTAATGAAATATCTTTACCCTTCATTTGGTTCTAATGGAATGTCTTTACCCTTTATTTGTTCACCTTTGTTTTTGAAGTATTGAAATGCCTTGCTTTCCAAATTCGAGGGGGATGTTTGACCCCCACCCTATACGAGTAACGCAGGGTTGTATGGAGCGAACGTCTAACGTATCATAGCACTCTTGTGGCGCTCATGCGTACGCTTTGTCTGTGCTTGAGCGGCGCATCACAATATTATTTGGCGCATCTCTGTCTTATACCGAATGTCTGAATAGGTCGAGATACTGTCGTGGTCGTCTTGGGACATCATGTTAACACCACTGTGTGCCTCGCACTTCTTTTTCATGTTGACACTTGAATTCCTGTGTGGGCCTTTGTTCCCAGTTTAGTTGTCTTGGCATCGCCATGTGTGCTAGTGCTAAATCAGGTGCTTTGGAACCTTTAAGCGTGCCCCTGGGTCGCTGACGGCTTGGGTGTGGATGCCCTTTCTGCGTGCCCCTTGTAGAGGTCTTATTGCCTCAGGGCTGGAGGTCTTTGGTGGCCCAGACTGACTGTGGTCTTTAGCGCCTTAGGTGGTCGAGGTTTTTGGCGCCCTAGAACGGCTGAGGTCTTAGGTGCCCTCGAATGACGGAGGTCTTGGGTGCCCCCGAATGACGGAGGTCTTTGGTGCCCCTGAATGATGGAGGTCTTGGGTGCCCCCGAATGACGGAGGTCTTGGGTGCCTCAGGGTGACTCAGGTCTTTTAGTTTAGACGCTATTTAAGCGTGCCTCTAGGTAGAGGTCTTGTTGCCTCAGGATTGCTGAGGTCTTTGGTGCCCCTGCCTGACGGAGGTCTTTGATGTGCCAGGATGTGAGGTCTTTGGCACCCTAGGATGACTGAGGTTTTTTTTTTTTTGAGCGGAGAGTTTTTATAAAGTAGGGATTAGATTCAGTCAAGTACATAAGGGTATACGTGAAATAAGGCATACTAATAGAAGAATTTTTTAATCACCTTCGCGTTGAATGTGTGTGGCAGTGTGCGCCCTTCCATATCCTGTAAGATGTACGCGCCCGGGTGAGGGATTCCTGTGATGCGATATGGGCCCTCCCATTTGGGTGTAAGTTTGCCTGGCTGGTGCTGGCGAGAGAATTTGTTCTGGCGGAGGACCAGATCCCCTACGCTGAATTGCCGCGCTCGGACCCTGCGGTTGAAGTAGCGCGCCATCGCTTGCTTTGCTTTGTGCATGTTTGTGAGAGCCTGCATGCGCCTTTCTTCTACAAGGTCCAAGTCCTCCCCTCGAAGACGATCGTTTTCTTACTCCCCAAACATGGCCACTCGGTGGGTGTTTACTATTGCCTCGGTTGGAATAACCGCCTCGGACCCATACACAAGGGAAAACGGTGTCGCGTTGGTGGTAGCACGAGGCGTTACGCGATATGCCCACAGCACACTATCCAGCTCATCGACCCATGACCCCCCTGAGGGCATTTAGCCTTGTGCGCAAGCCATGTAGGAGGGTCCGGTTGGTGACCTCGGTCTACCCATTTGTTTGAGGATGCGCCACCGAGGTGAAGCGTTGCTTGATTTGAAGCTCTTGGCACATTTCCTGAAAAGCTTTCCCTCTGAACTGCATTCCATTGTCTGATATAAGGATGTGGGGGACGCCGAAGCGGTACACTATGTGTCTCATCACAAACTTGCGGGATGCTTTATCAGTGATGGTGGCGACTGCTTCAACTTCCACCCACTTAGAGAAATAGTCCATCGCGATGAAGAGGAAACGACGCTATGCAGAGGCTACCAGGAAGGGTCCTAATATGTCTATCCCCCATTGCGCAAAGGGCCAGGGAGACATCATACCAGTGGTCGGCCAGTAGTACCCTTGTCGGAGGGCTATGCGTGAAATCGCCTTGACTTCCTGGCGACTTCTTGCGATTCCCTCATGAATTTCGCGTAATACATAGTTTGCCTAATCCGGACCAAGGCAGCGCAGAAGGGGCTGGGATACTCCACGTCGATAGAGTGCGCCCTCCAATATGGTGTATCTTGCGGCGCGCAACTTGATACGCCGAGCCTCAACGGGATCGGCGGGGAGGTGATCCTTTTCCAGGTATCTACGAATGGACGTCATCCAGTTCTCCTCATTCCGGGTGCATAATACTGCGAGAGGCGTGTACGTCTCGGAAACCCGATGACGCTCAATAAAGTTGAGGGAGGAATAAGCTTGCCCTGTGGCCGCCTTGCTGAGTAGATCCGCCCAGTGGTTTTCTTCTTTGGGGACTTGGACGATTTTTGCTTCATCGAACTGTCGAGCCACTTCCTTCGCCCTCTCCAGACAACGCTTCATGTTGTCCCCCTTGGCCTCACATTCTCCGTTTAACTGGCCGACCACAAGTTGCAAGTCACATTTGGCAAGGACTCGACGCGCCCCGGCCCCTCGTGCTATTAGTAGCCCAATGATCAGGGCTTCATACTTCGCCTCGTTATTAGTCGCGGGGAAGGACAGTACGAGGCTATAGGTGAGCAGCGGTCCTTCCGGGGGAATTATCACACAACCTGGACCCATCGGTGAGCACTTCGCAGAGGTCAGCAGGCGGGTGGGTTGGGGGGTCGTTTGGCCCGGTGTTCTCTGTAATGAAGTCAGCCAGCGCCTGGGCCTTAATAGCTCCTCTTGGCTCGAAAATGATGTCGATAGCTCAATGGCCCACCGTACCATTCTCCCCGATAGTTCAGGCTTGCGGAGGACTTATTTTAGGGGTTGGTCGATGTGGACAACGATGATGTGCGTCTGAAAATACGACCTCAGTTTTCGCGTTGCCAGGATGACGGCCAAGGTAAATTTCTCCATTGGTAAATAGCGACGCTCCGCCAGGATCATGACCTTGCTCACGTAATAGACTGGGCGTTGTGCTCCCTCTCGTTCCACAACGAGGACGGAACTGAATGCGCCTCGCTATCCCGAGGTTAAGCCGTAGTGTTTCCCCCCATCGGGGTCGCCAGACACGGGGGAGAGCTAGGGTATGTCTTGAGCCGAGCAAACGCCTCCTCGCACTCCACCGTCCAAGTGAAGGCTTTTCCTGCCCTTATCCCTGTGAAGAAAGGGAAACATTTGTCTCCCACCCTAGAGAGGAAACGGGAGAGCGCCGCAAGACGGCCTGTGAGGTGCTGAACCTCCTTGATCGTCGAGGGAGATTTCATGTCTTTTATAGCCTTAATTTTTTCGGGTTCATCTCAATACCTCTGTGCGTGAGCATGAACCCCAGGAATTTCCCTGACTTCACCCCAAAGGCACACTTTTCAGGATTGAGCCGGAGGTTGTAACGCCTCATCACCTCAAACGCCACCCGAAGGTCTCCTTGGTGCGCCGCCGTCCGCTCGAACTTGACAATCATATAGTCAATATACGCTTCCATGGTAGTCCCCAGCTGGGCCGCGAACAGCCTGTTGATCAACCGTTGGTATGTGGCCCCAGCATTTTTAAGGCCGAACGGCATCACGTGGTAGCAGTAGACCCTGTCTGCCTCGTAAAACGCCGTTTTTTGTCTATCTCCCGGATGCATCGCTATTTGATTGTACCCTGAATAGGCGTCCATAAAGCTGAGCAGCTCGTGGCCAGCTGTGGCCAGTTGTGGCATCTACCAGCTGGTCTATTCGGGGCAGCGGGTAGGCGTCCTTGGGGCATGCCTTGTTGAGGTCCGTGTAGTCCACGCACATCCTCCATCGCCCATTTGGCTTTCGTACCAGGACGACGTTGGCTACCCACATTTGGAAGCGGACCTCCTCAATGAAGTTCGCCGCCAGGAGCCTCGCTACCTCCTCGCGGACGGCCTCTTTCCGCTCCGCCCCCATAGACCGCCGCCGTTGGATGACGGGGCAGGCGTCTGGGTTGACTGCGAGGCGATGGGTGATGATCGATGGGTCGATACCTAGCATGTCTGCAGGCGTCCTTGCAAACACATCAGAAAATTCTCGCAATAATACAATTAAGTTTTGCTTACTGGAGGTGTCTAACTCCGCGCCAATCCGGACGCTCTGTGTCGGCGCCAGGAAAACTTCCTCCAGCTCTCCCATCGGGGGGAGGCCGCTCAACCCCATCACGAGGGTCAGGCTCAATCTGTAGAGTGGGGCGAACACAGGTCTCCTTTAGGGTTGCCAGATGGCAACGCTTCGCCACCTGATGGTTTCCCAGAACGCCTCCTGTGCCACGGGCGGTAGGGAATTTGACCATTTGATGGTAAGTGGACGGTATGGCACGAAGAGCGTTCAGCGTGGGGCGTCCCATGATCGCGTTGTAGGCAGACTAGATGTCTACCACCAGGAAGGTAGCCATGCAACTTGAGCTTTTGTTACCATCTTGCAAGGAGAAGGATAGGGCAATAGTTCCCTTTGGATACTCTGTCCCCTCATTGAATCCTACCAACGGCGTCTCCGCTAGGGAAAGGTCCGCGTAGGCGAAACCCATTTTCCGGAAAATGTCCTAATACAACACGTAGGCCGAGCTTCCATTGTCGACGAGAATCCATCGTACCTCGAATCCCCCAACGTCGGTCGTGATCACCAACGCCTCGTCTCGTGCCGATGGAGGTACGGGCGCAGCGTCTTCGTCCGTAAACGTGATCGAATAATTGCAGTCGCGCTCCAGGCATTGCATCTTATGAGCGGGGCGCTTACCTCCGGAGGAGCGTTCACCAGTGATCATATGTATCGTCCCTCGACGCTCCTGGGTTGGTGGGTCTCTGGCCACTGACCTCTCATTTCCTCGCCTATCCCCAGATGGGTTCCTCTCCTCAGGGTGTCGGCGCCAAGTGTTTCTGGCAGGCGGCTGCTGCACGTATTCCTGCAGATGTCCCCCTTGGACCAGTCGTTCGATCTCGGACTTCAACTATCGGCAGTCTTCTGTATCGTGGCCCGTCGCCTATTGATATCGGCAATACCGGTCCACATCCGGGCCCAGCGTTTCTTTAGTTTTGAGGGGGCCTTTGATCAGGCACCGTTTCTCTCCTTCCGCGAGGACAACGGTGCGCGGGGCCAACAACGGGGTGAACTTCTCCCGCTTATTGTCTCGTCCACGTTCTTCACGTCGGCCAGTAGAGGTTTCTTTTCGCTTGGTATCCTTGCGCCTCTAGTCGGCCTCCTCGATTGTCATGAACCGTTGTGCTCGCGCCACTAGGTCCGCAAAATCGTTGGGGGGATCGATGATCAAGTTTTTTGCAAATTCGTCATCCCTTAGGCCGCGTTGGAATGCGGCCATCTTCTCCCATGGGGTCAGGTCTCCACCTCTGCCGCCACTCTTACAAATCGTTCGTACCAGTGGCGGAGAGACTCGCGATCTCATTGTTGCATCCCGAAAAGTTCCATCGGGGTGCGCTTAATCCGAAGTGAACCTGCGAAGCGCTCCAGGAACCTCTCTTTCAGCGAGGCAAAGTGGGAGATGGATCCCAGCTCTAGCGAGTAGAACCAGTCTGCAACGAGGCCTTTCAACATTCCTAGAAAAAGGAGACATTGGATCGCATCCGTGGCCCCTCTCCCTAGGAGAGAGTTGACGTGGGCACGCAGGTGGTCACGCGGATTGGATTTTCCGTCGTAAGCGACAATCTGCAGGACCTTAAACTTGTGGGGCAAGGTAACCGCCTGAATTTCGGCAGAGAACGGGCTGGCGACATCCTCCTCAATGGCTGGGAGGCCATACTGGTGACTGTTGTTGGCTTCAAGGGCTTTGGTCACACGCTCCTTGACCAGTTTCTGCACCTCCCTCGCGGTCATGCCGGTGCCCTCTTGGGAACCGTCATCTTCAGAGGGAATAGGCGTCAGACGCGAGCTCACGGCTGCCACGGGAGGGGGAGCGCGCGGCGCGCCTAAGGTGTCCCCAGCGACCTCTTGGCGCCCGTTCAAATGGCGAGACAGAGCGGCCTCCACTAAGGTGGTGACGCGGCGTTCAATGAGCTGCTCCACAGCTTGGCGGGTCCGAATGGGGAGGGCCTCCAGGAGCTCGTCCTGATTTGAATCAGCACGCGGGGGGTCCTCTGGTGTATTTTCCGTGGGTGGGAGGTTAGGGAGGAATGCTTGTTGATCATGAGCAGAACTGGTCGCTCTGCGGTTGCTACGAGTACAAGCCATGGCTTCTAGTTCATTTCCCACAGACGGCGCCAAAATGTTAGGTTCGGAAATCGTAAGAGAGTGATCGAGAGAGAGAGATCTGAGTTAAGAGTGTTGTCTTGTATCCATCATTTTAATTGTACAGACCCTATTTATATAGGGGTGGGGGAACACGAGTATTAAATACACGTCATGTAACTTATGAGATAAGCAACCTCTGTGGTAAGGAAAATGTCAGAAATGTGGGGGTGCAGGTGGCGTCAATCGTACGGACTGACGCGACTCTGAGGTGGCGCGGGTGGTACGGACGCCACCCTAGCTGCGTTTGCAGCTAAGCCTAGGCGTTGAAACAAGCGAACAGGCTTTCTTTCTGGGTTGACATGGGCCGGCTTTCAGCAGGGGTGAGGGCCCCAAGCCCGGCCCCTACAGTTAGCAAGAATAATGAGAAATAAAGTGGGACTATGACATCGAGGGATCTGATTGATTTTCATCACACGTCTAGTTTGGAAGAATTTTGGAGGAACATAACTGCAAGTGAACTATGTTTACTAATATGGGTTTGTTAAAATGTTTCAACATTTCTCTCCCTTAAAAATACTTTCGAATTCAAGTGTTATGAACTAAGAAAATTCATGTTATGAGAATTTTTTTTTTTTTTTTATAATGGAGAGTTTAATCTTCTTGGATCTCACAAGCACCCCACTATACTGGGACCTCCCATGCTCCTTAGGAGCATGTATGGGTGACCTCCAAAAGCTCCACTATAGGTGGGAGTTAAACTATCCACCTCAACAACTGAGTTCCGCAAAGTCTTGACGAGCGCTCTAACCACCGAACTGACTCCATGGAGATTTTTTATGAGAATTTTAGCCTCTTAGTAGGTCAACTCAATTTGAATTTAAATTAATCATGATCCATTAGACTTCTAAATACTATGTAGTTACAATAAAAAAAGTGAATTAAATTTAGAATAAAATAAAATACATAAAATTTATCTAAATGAAATAATTAATGATAATTGACAATTTGTTAACTAGATTACATAATGTGGATAATCTGCATGTATTCAATAATAAAAATTTAAAATGGAATGTGGAATGGCAAATCCCAATTTGGTGACGTTTCGTGCCGATAATCTGCATATATTTTTCTTGCTACTTATACATCGATATTTAGAAGTTAATGAGCCCTAAGTAATTCAACAGGTCCACTCGAGAGAGAAATTTTTTTAAAATAAATTTTTTTCATTCACATAATTTAATGAGACCTTACTTGAATAGAAGAGATATTCTATTATCTCAACCAATTCATTTGATATAATATGCATATTAATGCAACAAGTTGACCCTGCTGCTTATTTTCTTAATTACTTGTAATAAAAAATATGAACTAAATTACATCTAAGATGCTTCTGCTGTCCCCGATTAAAAAAAAGGGTGCTTCTGTGGTCAATGAAAACGTGGCAGTACATTATTGCCAGAGTAATAGGACGGTCAAAATGCCGTGCATCAAGCCGCTCGAATCGCTCGATTATTCGGCCGGAAAAAAAAAAGAAAAAGAAAAGAAAAGAAAAAAAGAAGCCGCTCGATTACAGAGGGAGCGGGCAATCCTTGGGGGGCGCGTGTGCCCTCTTGGAAAATCTCAATTTGTTTCATATATTTAAAGAGTAAATTGTACGAATGGTACATTTTCTTTTAAAAATATTTTATATTCGTACATTAATTTTTTTCATTTCACTTTAGTATATTTTCTCTCCAACCCGTTTTTTAATGGTATATTTCATCAAGTTAGGCTTGACGCTATCAAATATTACAAATGTGGCAATCTAATGCGGTGCCAAGTGTGCATAAATGTTGACCTGACATGTCACATAATATTCTAAATAAAATAAAGATAAAAAATTTAACAAATGTATAGGAAATATTAAAAAATATATAAAAATGTAAATATATATTGAAAATAATAAAAAAATAAAAATAAAAATTTTTAAAATACATAGAAAATAATAATAAAATTTTAAAAAATTAAGGAAAATGATAAAATTTTAAAAATATATAGAAAAATAATAAAAATTAAATATTTTTTTAAAAAATTAAAAGTATAAATAAAATAATAAAAAAATATATAATAATAATAAATTTAAAAAATACAAAATAATTAAAAATAAAAATTTAAAATTACATAAAAAATAAAAAATTTTAGAAATATAGAAATGATAAAAAAAATTTAAAATATATAGAAAAAAGAAAAATTTATAAAAATATAGAAAATGATAAAAAAAATTTAAAATAAAGAGAATATTTTAAATTAAAAAATATATAGAAAATAATAAAAATTTTCAATAATTAAAACTTTTATAAAAAAATTTAAAATTTTAAAAAATTATAAATCTTCAAAAATTTACAAATTGGGGAGCCACTAAATTTGAAATTGCTACCAAGTTTTGCCTGGACCCATTGGACGACATTGCTGAAAGTCATGTTTAGGCCGGCCGACTCTTCAACATCATGTGCAGCACCTGTAATTTCTCTGGGTCGGCTACCATTTTTTTAAGCTTTGCCATCTCTTATCTCTGTTCGTCTTCTTCTTTTTTTTACTAGTGTCCATCTTTTTTCGTGGATACTTATATCAACTTTGTTCGGCCGCCTCAACATGACCTTTAACGATGTCATTCAATAGTTCTAGACCAAGCTTGGTAGCAATTTCAAATTTGGTGGCTCCCCAATTTAAAAATCTTTGAAATTTTTTAATTTATTTAAAAATTTAAATTTTTAAAAAAATTTTAATTTTAAATTTTTTTATTATTTTCTATATAATTTTTTATTTTTAAATTTCTACATATTTTTAAATTTTTAATTTTTGTTATTTTGCTATATATTTTAAATTTTTAATTATTTTCTATATATTTATAAAATTTTTGACATTTTCTTTTTAAATTTTCTATCATTTTCTATATATTTTAAAAAAATTATTTTTCATTATATTTTATATATTTTCAATTTTTTTATTATTTTTAATAAATACCTTTATTATTTTCTATATATTTTAAAATCTTTTATTTTTTATTTTTTATTTTTATTATTTTCTCTATGTATTTAGATTTTTTGTATTTTTTTATTTCCCATATATTTGTTAAATTTTTATCTTTATTTCATTTAGAATATTATGTAGCATGCCAAATCAGTATTTATGCACGCATGGCGTCCACATTAAATTGTCACGTCAGCAGCATTTAACATTGCCAAGCCGAAGTTGACGGCATATACCATTAAGAAACAGTTTCGAAAGGAAATGTACCAAAGTAAAATGAAAAAAGTTAATGTACTAACATGAAACATTTCCAAAAGAAAATTTATCATCGTGCAATTTACCATATATTTAAATTTCTAACAACACAGTCATATAATAAACGACTAATTGTTGAAATAGACACGAACTTGTTAGGATTAGTGCGCTGATTCCAATCACATGTGATATAATTGAAGTAATCTTACTTCATGAAATAAAACTGAGATATATATTATTCATCATTCGTTGTGAATTTTTTATCTATTATGATGAAACTCATAAGTATTGATTTTTTTATCATGATGAGATCGTGCTATTGAGACCTAAAATCTAATCAACCTTAATTTAAAATAGTTCCTAGTCATAGGATCACTGAATAGGGAATCAGTGATTTGATAAGATTAGTATACTCATCACATGTTGTACAACAGAGGGTAATTGATCCCACAGTTATTTGTGCAGAGTTACTAATATAAGAGTATGAGTGCTCATTACGTTATGAGTTTATTGAACTGACTTGCTAGATGTAAGCCTAATAGATTTTAAAATAAATGTCAATAAACTAATCTTCAGGTGATAGTAAGTGTAAATAATTCTTAGACATGAGATTACCATAATACTTTGTAATTGTCAAATTGTGGTTTTAGTCTATTGCTTAGTATGACTCTTTAAGATATGTGTAGAGTATTCAGGTGGAAGGAGTGAATGTCCCATATATTCTACTTAGTAATGACTTGTAAAATCTTTGGTTAGAGTAGTATGGAAATTGGAAATTAGCTTTTTTTTTGGTATACATAGGAGGTACATAGGCCTAAAAAGTGTGGAAGTAAGGGGGATTAAGAGGGCACGAGAAGTCCCAAGAGTGAGATTGGACTCAGGACCTCCTGGTCATTGGGCGAGAGCGGTATCAACTACACTAAACTCTCTTTCTCTCCAAAAAGAGTTTTTGATATTTTATAATTAAGTCAAATACTTAAGAATCAGAAATATCTGAATACGTATTGTGGTTTAACATATCATGCATACTCTAAATTATTCAGGATATTGTATAACTGAAAGATTTAATTATATGGTAAATAATCATCAAAGAGTGTTCGAACCTTAAATTGAAATCCTCACAATCCGGGGAGTCATAACACTTTCCTGGACATCAATCTTGACTTGTAGGTCTATCTGATTAAGAGTTAATCGAGTTAGCTTATTAAAAAGATTAATAAGATTAAATTAATATATAGTTGATGGACCCATTACTGGCATAGTATGGAGCACAACGGGTGACACACAATACATGTTTTTCTTATAATCAAAATTTACTAAATTTTAATTTTGGATCAGGTTATTAAATTTCTACTATTACGAAATGAGCCCATAACGGTTATACACCTTTTTGGATAAGGAAATTATGGAACTATGTATTTTATTGGATTTATAGAAATCTAATTATTATTTCCCATATATTTGTTTTTTTTATCTTTATTGCATTTAGAATATTATGTGGCATGCCATATCAGCATTTATGTGCGCATGTCATCCACATTAAATTGCCACGTCAAAATGTTTAACAGTGACAAACCAAGTTGACGGAATGTACTATTAAAAAACAGTTTGGAAAGGAAATGTACCAAAGTGAAATGAAAAAAAGTTAATGTACTATCATGAAACATTTCCCAAAAAAAAATGTATCACCGTGCAATTTACCCTATATTTAAATTGCTAACAACACAGTCATATAATAAACGACTAATTATTGAAATAGACATGAACCTGTTAGGATTAGTGTGGTGATTCCAATCTCATGTCATGCAATTGGACTTAGTTCATGAAATAAAATTGAGATATATATTATTCATCATTCCTTGAGAGTTTTTTATCTATTATGATGAAACTCATAAGTATTGATTTTTTTACCATGATGAGACCATGCCAGTGAGACATAAAGTCTAATCAACCTTAATTTAAAATAGTTCATAGTCATAGGATCACTAATTGGAGATCAGTGACCTGATAAGACTAGTATACTTGTTATATACTCTATAACAGAGGATAACTGATCTCAAAATTATTCGTGAAGAGTTACTAATGTAAGAGTATGTGTGCTCATTACGTAATGTGTTCACTGAACTGATTTGCTAGAGGTAAGCCTAATAGATTTTAAAATACATGTCAGTAAACTAATCCTCAGGTGATAGTAAGTGCAAATAATTCCTAGACATGACATTACCATAATACCTTGTAATTAGTAAATTGTGGTTTTAGTCTATTTTTTAGTTTGACTCTTTGAGATATGTGCAGAGTATTCTGGTGGAAGGAGTGAATTTTCTATATGTTCTACTTAGTAATGACCTGTAAAATCTCCTGTTAGAGTAGTATGAAAATTAGAAAGGAGTTTTTTTTTCTGTATACAAAGGAAACACATAGGCCTAAAAAGGGTAGAAGGAAGGGGGATTAAAGGGGCACGGGAAGTCCCACGGGTAAGATCGAACCTAGGACCTCTAGGTCACTGGGTTAGAGCGGTACCCACTAAGCCCTCTTTCTCTCGAAAAAGAGTTTTTGATATTTTATAATTGAGTAAAATACTTAAGAATTAGAAATATATGAATAAGTATTGGGGTTTGACATATCATTCATGCTTTAAATTAGTCGGGACAATGTATAACTGAACGATTTAATTGTATGGTAACTAATCATCGAAGAGTGTTCGATCCTTAAATTGAAATCCTCCCTATTCAGGGAGTCATGACACGTTGTTCGACATCAATCTTGACTTATAGGTCTATCTGATTAAGAGTTAATCGAATTAGCTTATTAAAAAGATTAATGAGATTAAATTAGTATATTGTTGATGGATCCACTACTGGCTTAGTGGGGAGCCCAATACACAATACATGTTTTTCTTATTTAAATTGCTAACAACAGAGTCATATGATAAACGACTAACTGTTGAAATATACACAAACCGGTTAGGATTAGTGCACTGATATCAATTACATGTGATGAAATTGGAGTAATCTTAGTTCATGAAATAAAATTGAGATATATATTATTCGTCATTTGTGGTGAATTTTTTTATCTCTTATGATGAAACTCGTAAGTATTGATTTTTTTACCTTGATGAGATCATGCTAATGAGACTTAAAATATAATCAACCTTAATTTAAAATAGTTCATAGTCATTGGATCACTGAATAGGGGATCAGTGACTCGATAAGACTAGTATACTCGATACACGCTCTACAACAGAGGGTAACTGATCTCACAGTTATTTGTGAGAAGTTACTGATATAAGAGTATGGGTGCTCATTATGTAATGAGTTCACTGAACTGACTTGCTAGAGGTAAGCCTAGTAGATTTTAAAATAAATGTCAATAAGCTAATTCTCAAGTGATAGTAAGTGTAAATATTTCATAGACGTGAGATTACCATAATACCTTGTAAATATTATATTGTGGCTTTAGTCTATGTTTTAGTATGACTCTCTGAGATATGTGTAGAGTATTCTGGTGGAAGGAGTGAATGTCCTATACATTCTACTTAGTAACAACTTGTAAAATCTCTAGTTAGAGTAGTATGCAAATTGGAAATGAGTTTTTTTTTTTCGATATACATAAGTGGCATGTAGGCCTAAAAAGGGTAGAAGGAAGGTGGACTAAGGAGGCACAGGAAGTCCCACGGGTGAGATCGAACCCAGGATCTCCAGGTCACTGGCCGAGAGCGGTACCAATTGCACTAAGCCCTCTTTCTCTCAGAAAAGAGTTTTTGATATTTTATAATTTAGTCAAATATTTAAGAATTAGAAATATATGAATAAGTATTGGGGTTTGACATATCATCCATACTCTAAATTATTTGGGACATTGTATAATGGAAGGATTTAATTATATGGTAACTAATCATCAAAGAGTGTTTGATCCTTAAATTGAAATCCTCACTATCCGGGGAGTCATGACACTTTGCTGGACATCAATCTTGACTTTGTAGGTCTATCCGATTAAGAGTTAATTGAATTAGCTTATTAAAAAGATTAATGAGACTAAATCAGTATATAGTTGATTGACCCACTGCTGGCTTAGTGTGAAGCCCAATGGGTCACAAACAGTACATGTTTTTCTTATAACCAAAATTTGCTAAATTTTCATTTTGGATCAGGTTATTAAATTTCTACTAGTATGAAATGAGCCCATAGTGGTTGTACACCTTATCGGATAGGGAAATTATGGAACTATGTATTTGATTGGATTTATAGAAATCTGATTATTATTTCCCATAGATTTGTTAAATTTTTTATCCTTATTTCATTTAGAATATTATATTGCATGCCAGATCAGCATTTATGCACGCATGGCATCCACATTAAATTGCCACATCGGCAACATTTAACAGTGTTAAGTCAAAATTAACGGAATGTACTATTAAGAAACAGTTTGGAAAGGAAAGGTACCAAAGTGAAATGAAAAAAAGTTAATGTACTAATATGAAACATTTCCAAAAGAAAATGTATCACTGTGCAATTTACCCTATATTTAAATTGCTAACAACACAGTCATGTAATAAACGACTACTTGTTGAAATAGACACGAAACTGTTAGGATTAGTGCGCTGATTCCAATCACATGTCATATAGTTGGAGTAATCTTAGTTCATGAATTAAAATTGAGATATAAATTATTCATCATTCGCTGTGAATTTTTTATCTATTATGATGAAACTCATAAGTATTGATTTTTTTACCATGATGAGATCACGTCAGTGAGACCAAAAATCTAATCAACCTTAATTTAAAATAGTTCCTAGTCGTAGGATCACTGAATAGGGGATCAGTCACTCGATCAGGCTAGTATACTCGCCATATGCTCTACAATAGAGGGTAACCGATCTCACAGTTATTTGTGAAGAGTTACTAATGTAAGAGTATGGGTACTTATTACATAATGAGTTCACTAAACTGACTTGCTAGAGTAAGCCTAATAGATTTTAAAATAAATGTCAGTAAACTAATCCTCAGGTGATAGTAAGTGTAAATAATTCTTAGACATGAGATTACCATAATACCTTGTAATTATTAAATTGTGGTTTTAGTCTATTTCTTAGTATTCTGGTGGAAGGAGTGAATGTCGTATATATTCTACTTAGCAATGAGTTGTAAAATCTCTGATTAGAGTAGTATGGAAATTGGAAAGGAGTTTTTTTTCAGTATACATAGGAGGCACATAGGCCTAAAAATGGTAGATGGAAGGGGAATTAAGGGGGCACAGGAAGTCCCACGAGTGAGATCGAACCCAGGACCTCCAGGTCAATGGGCAAGAGTGGTATCAACTGCAATAAGCCCTTTTTCTCTCAGAAAAGAGTTTTTGATATTTTATAATTGAGTCAAATACTTAAGCATTAGAAATATAAGAATAAGTATTGGGGTTTGGCATATCATCCAAAGTATAAATTATTTGGGACATTGTATAATTGAAGGATTTAATTATATGGTAACTAATCATCGAAGAGTGCTCAATCCTTAAATTGAAATCCTCACTATCCGGGGAGTCATGACACGTTGCTAGACATCAATCTTGACTTGTAGGTCTGTTCGATTAATAGTTAATCGAATTAGCTTATTAAAAAGATTAATGAGATTAAAATAATTGTCAATAAGCTAATCCTCAGGTGATAGTATGTGTAGATAATTCTTAGACATGTGCTTATCATAATACCTTGTAATTATTAAGTTGTGGTTGTGGTTTTAGTCTATTTCTTAGTATAGCTCTTTGAGATATGTGTAGAGTATTCTGGTGGAAGGAGTGAATGTCCTATATATTCTACTTCGTGATGACTTGTAAAATCTCTGGTTAGAGTAATATGGAAATTGGAAATTAGTTTTTTTTTTTTTTTGTATACATAGGAGGCACATAGGCCTAAAAAGGGTGGAAGGAAGGGGGATTAAGAGGGCACGAGAAGTCTCATAGGTAAAATCGAACTCAGGACCTCTAGGTTACTAGCCGAGAGCGATACCAACTGCACAAAGCCCTCTTTCTCTCGGAAAAAAGTGTTGAATATTTTATAATTAAGTCAAATGCTTAAGAATTAGAAATATATGAATAAGTATTGGGGTTTGACATATCATCCATACTCTAAATTATTCGGGACATTGTACAACGGAAGGATTTAATTATATGATAACTAATCATCGAAGAGTGTTCGATTCTTAAATTGAAATCCTCACTATTCGGGCAGTCATGACACACTGCTGGACATCAATCTTGACTTATTGGTCTATCCGATTAAGAGTTAATCGAATTAGCTTATTAAAAAGATTTATGAGATTAAATTAGTATATATTTGATGGACGCATTGCTGGCTTATGTATGGAGCCCAATGGGTCACACTAGTGCTGGCCACGAGCCGGTTTGGGCCCAGAACCGGCCTGTTCAAAACCAGCCAGGAACCGTTCAAAATCGAAACCGGCCCGGAACCATCCTCGAACCGTGAGAGCTAAGGTTCAGGGCCAGTTCCAGCTGCCTTAAAAACCGAAACCGGCGGTTCCGAACCCAAACCTGAACAGGCGGTTCCAAACCGAAACAGTAGAGAAATTAAAAAAAAAATTGCCTAATCCCCAGCTGGCAGGGGTCCGAACCACCGGTTCCGGGCCGTCGGTTTGGAACCGTGATTTGAAATCCGAACCGTCCGGTTCCAAACCGCCCCTGAACCATCCAAAGGAAGGTTCAGGGCCGGTTCCAGGGGGCCATGGGGGGCCACAGAACCGGAACAGACGGTTCCGAATCGGAACCGCCCGGTTCCTGAACCGTGGCCGGGGCTAGGTCACACAAAATACCTTTCTTTCTTATAACCAAAATTTACTAAATTTTAATTTTGGATCAGGTTATTAAATTTCTACTGGGACGAAATAAGCCCATGACGGTTGTACACCTTATAGGATAAGGAAATTATGGAACTATGTATTTGATTGGATTTATAGGAATTTGATTATTATTTCCCATATATTTGTTAAATTTTTTATCTTTATTTCGTTTAGAATATTATGTGGCATGCCAAATAAGCATATATGCACGTATGGCATCCACATTAAATTGCCATGTCAGCAACATTTAACGATGTCAAGTCAAAATTGATGAAATGTACCATTAAGAAACAGTTTGGAAAGGAAATGTTCCAAAGTGAAATGAAAAAAGTTAATGTACTAACATGAAACATTTCCAAAAGAAAATGTATCACCGTGCAATTTACCCTATATTTAAATTGCTAACAACACAATCATATAATAAACGACCAATTGTACACGAACATGTTAGGATTAGTGCGCTGATTCCAATCACATATGTGTAATTGGAGTAATCTTAGTTCATGAAATAAAATTGAGATATATATTATTCATCATTCGCGGTGAATTTTTTATCTATTGTGATGAAACTTGTAAGTATTGATTTTTTAACCATGATGAGATCATGCCAGTGAGACTTAAAATATAATCAACCTTAATTTAAAATAGTTCATAATCATTGGATCATTGAATAGGGGATCCGTGATCTGATAAGACTAATATACTCGTTACATGCTCTACAGTAGAGGGTAACTGATCTCATAGTTTTTTGTGAAGAGTTACTAATGTAAAAGTATGGGTGCTCATTACGTAATGAGTTCTTTGAACTGACTTACTAGAGGTAAGCCTAATAGATTTTAAAATATATGTCAATAAGCTAATTCTCAAGTGATAGTAAGTGTAAATAATTTTTCGACATGAGATTACCATAATACATTGTAATTATTAAATTATGGTTTTAGTCTATTTTTTTAATATCACTCTTTGAGATAGATGTAAAGTATTCTGGTGGAAGGAGTGAATGTCCCATATATTCTACTTGAAGGGTAGACGGAAGGGGGATTAAGAGGGCAGGGGAAGTCCCATGGGTGAGATCGAACCCAGGACCTTCCGGTCACTGGGCAAGAGCGGTACCAACTGCGCTAAGCCCTCTTTCTCTCGGAAAAGAGTTTTTAATATTTTATAATTGAGTCAAATACTTAAGAATTAGAAATATATGAATAAGTATTGGGGTTTGATATATCATCCATCCTCTAAATTATTCAGAATATTGTATAACTGAAGGATTTAATTATATGGTAACTAATCATCGAAGAGTGTTCAATCCTTAAATCCGGGGAGTTATGACACATTGCTGAGCATCAATCTTGACTTGTAGGTCTATCCGATTAAGAGTTAATCGAATTAGTTTATTAAAAAGATTAATGATATTAAATTAGTATATAGTTGATGGACCCACTGTTGGCTTAGTGTGGAGCCCAATGGGTCACACACAATACATGTTTTTCTTATAACCAAAATTTACTAATTCTAATTTTGGATCAGGTTATTAAATTTCTACTACACGAAATGAGCCCATAACGGTTGTACTCCTTATCGGATAAGGAAATTATGGAACTATGTATTTGATTGGATTTATAGAAATTTGATTATTATTATACTCGGTCATATGTGCATGTAAATTACCAAATTGGATTTGGTTAATAACAGAAAGATTATGTTCGATGTTGATTCTCCTTATAATCAAATATATCAATTTGGCTGAAATCACATAATCATATCTTGTATTTTGTTAGCAAGTTAATAAAATGTGTATATATATAGACAAGCATATAGTTAAATAGAAATAGGCAATTAGCCTTTTGTAACAGATAAGCTTCCCTTTTTAGAGAAATACAAAATCTTTTTTTCTTGGGTAAGATAATATGTGGGTGTGCTGCCCTTTTCTAAAAATAGAAGGAGAGAACCCTTCTTTTCCTTTGGCTTTTTGGCTGTGAGACTTGAGAGTGAACTGAGAAAAATTTTAGTGTGACACATAATTCTAATAGTAACCATTTATTTAAGAAAGTGTTTCTCAATTCTTATGAGATACATGATGTGGATACCATGGAGGGTGTATGTGCGTCTAGTCAGGGGATCTACTCCAACAAGTTCTTGATCAGATTATTCGGTACGTGCAGTCAATCCGAGAATTCAATATAAGAACCAAATCAAAGTTCTTGTAAGTATGATATGAAAACACCCTCTTTGTTTGAGTTCCGGATTATCTTGAAGTGATCCTAGATCGGAAATAAAAAATTTTTAAATTATATTTCTGCTATGTTACGATTTCCTTTAGAACCATGCTTACTTCATCCATTTTAGTACAAACTTTTTAGTGTGATTAGTAAAAGCACAACCTACCATATTTGTAACAGGTTTACCATGACATTCATTTTTCCATCAAAATTAATTAGATTGTAATTGCAAGTCTCTCTCCAAGACTCCTAGTCGCCTTGGAAAGCAATTGCAGGGTCGGTTTGGGCCAGAACAGGCTCGGTCAAAACTAGCTTGGAATAGGTCAAAATCGGATGGAACCAACCCTGAACTATGAGGCTTCAAGTTTAGGGCAGGTTCATCTACCTCAGAAACCAAAGCTGTCGAGAAGTAAAAAATATATTTTTGAACCCTCCTCACCAACTGCCTGCCATGCGGCAGGCCTAACCCCCCACTAGCAAGGGGCTGTCATGTTGCAGGCCTACCCTCCACCCCTTCCCTTTTTAGAGGCCTATTAACCTAACCCCTAATTACACGTAGCTTTAATTCCGTAGGTAACTTTTTAGTAAGAAAATTAAGTTCAAGTCAATTAATTTAATTTATCTTTATATTTGACTTTTAATTTACTTTAATTTTTAATTATAAAATTTTAAATTTACATGTTTTAAATTAATTTTATTTAATTCTAATAGGAACTGAACCAGAACCATACAAAATCACAGTTTTGAACCGGAACCGTCCAATTTCAAGAGACCACGAAACCTAAACAAGCAGTTTCAAACTGAAATAGTCTAGTTCCAGAACCGTGGCTAGGCCTATTCGACTATGAGAGGATGACTGGATTGGTAGCAATGGGGCATTAGTTGACATAGGTACCTCAAGATTTGAGGGGTTGAGCAGTGGTTGATTTTGTTACCTCTACAAGCGAATGGAATTGAGCAACATTTACTCTCTTGCTGATCCATAACTCGGCCTTAAAAATAGCAGCCATTAAGCTTCCTATAAATAATGATGCAATTATCTTTTATTGGAAGGGCGAGGTCTCGAGCACTTTTTTAGTACCTAAGTGTATTGTCTTCTGGCCTCATACATTTAGGAAGAGCAAAAATCCATGTTGAAATTTATCTAGCGATGGCCGAATTTTCAATGAATTTGACAATTCTTATGGTTTGCTGCACATGACCGACTCCTGACAAATTCTTACTAAGCTCTTTCGAGTACCCAAGCAGTTGTCACCGATGTCCAATTATAGTTGAGTTGGTGTTACATGTCCTTTAAACTGTACCTATGCTAGAGAAGTTTGGATCTCGCTTATCTCTCAGCCGATGCATCAATCCTTCTTCTTAGAACCTGTTGATAAATGATTGCTTGATAACATCTGAAATTGCAAACTCGATCTTTGATAACATATGCAATGATTCATTTGCCCGTTTAATGCAAGAGGCGACATCTTTAGAGTAGCGAATAGCCTTCATTGGAGGGAGAGTCCGGTAGAAGGATTTCTCACAGGCTAGTAAAGGCATGAAGATGGATCCAATGAATTGCTCCTCTAGAATATTGGGTCAAATTGAATATGTGGGGTCTTTTGTGGAGTCCAAGACTATCAGGGTTAGGAGGTCTGATTCGTGATTCCAACGACCACTAGTTAAGTGGATTTTCCCACAATCTTGGTCAGTCAACCTCACTGGTAGCTAATTTCTAAGATATTAAGTCTGGTTTAAGGCTTATTTGGGGTATGGGTTTTAAAAGTGTGTTATCAAGGTGGATCCAGAACTAGTATGCAAGCTCATTTTGAAATAAGGCTCCTGCTCACTTGCGATTACCTGACAAGGATGGCATAGCTTCGTTGTTAGAGATATGTATGGGGTATCCTTACCTGCTTTCGTGTCTTGTAAATTATTTTTCATTGGGTTTATGCACCTTATATACCTAAAAAGGTTAATGGAACCATTTTTTACGGCGTGTTAAGGTTGGCTATGTGGTAAACGTTGACACCGTGGGGCTAGATCATTGAAATGTCAATGTTGCTCCTCATTTGTCCTCTTAAAACTAAAATCTCATAGGCTATCATGTAATTCTACTAAATCAATAAATTCCAAATTAGCTACAAATTAGACCTCTCTTGCCCTAATCTCATGGTCATTACTTTAAATCTTCTTGCATCTTCTTCAACATGTGCATTTCCACGTCATGAAACATCCATGTTAATACTTGTTCAGATCTTCTACGTTCTGATTCTCTTTGCACCATTATTAAATGTAGTTTGAGGTGGCATACTTGAAAATCTCACTTGGAGGCTTATTATTTTTCTGAAGAAACATCTAATATCCTTATAAATGGACTAAAAAACAGATTCAATAAGATAAGGAGCAACTGGAATTGATTCAATTCATGTAATGGCAGGCCTTTCGACAAAGATCAAAGCATTAACAAAGGAAGTAGTCTCCTTCAAGGTGCAGGGATCTACACCAAGCTACAACCAATAAATGTGAGGGGAAATTCGTTTTTATATCACGTACCACATCTTCAAGAGGTGATAAATTATGTAGGTGGTAACATAAGCAACAACACATACGCGACCACCAACAATATAGACTGGAAAAATCACTTAAACTTCTCTTTTGTCTACAACAGTTTATTCCACTATTCAAATTTCAATTTACTCAACGACGATAACTACAAGGGCGAGATAGGCCCTCTAAGCTTAAGGAAACACTAATGTCGTTCATGAAAAACCACAATTTCTCAAATTATTGACACCAAATCAGGCAATTTGTGCATGTAATTAGTTCCCAACCACAAGGGACCTTACGAACCGAGACAAAGGCCAGCTGATGAACAAGGAAGCAAGCAAGTCAAAGCGATTTTCCACAAGAGCAACATGGACCTCAGGAGCGATCTAGATGCAATGAGCTCCAGTTGAATTCGAGAATAGGACAAATATGACTGTGAGTCACATTTGATGAAGATAAAATACTAGAGGAGTTTGGTACAACTTTTTAGGAACTTCCAGTGGCGGCAATGAGCCCAACCAAATAAAGGAGGATCGAGGGACGCCAGCCAAGCAAAAGAGACATATCCAACTCTTTCTTATCTACAAAGAGTCTAAAAAGCGAATAATGTGTACCAATTTCATCCATTTTTTGATCTCTATAAATTGCTTATAAAAAAATCTATTTTCTAAAACCCTTTCCCCAACCCCAAAATAAAACGAGTTCATGATATTATAGTTAAAAAAAATGGAAATGAGTCGCTACTAATCGTTTATGGAACTAGCCCTAAAGTCGATAAGAAACCTATTATTTACCTAAGAAAATATGACACTAACCACCTATACTTTCATTAATTGGTCTCCAACCAAAGTTAGATCTAGGAGTTCTATTATACTTGAAAGACTCGCGAACTCATCAATACTCCCTAAATCGGTACCCTTGCATGTTTCGAAATTTACTTATTTCATTCAAACTTGACTTTTATAATCATGGAAAGAACACAAGCAAAACAACGGATCCCCATCATAAATTGTACGTCAAACTCAACAATCAATCGTATAACAACGGCAAGCAAATTAATCAATCCAACAACATCAAATGAATAAGAGATTTATACCTTACCCTGATGATAAGAGGCCTATTATCTCGATCGTAATCTATTACCAATAATCAATTTGCATCTCAATGGTAATCTCCTAACTCATTCAAATTCCTCTTGCTAAATTCCATCTCCATGTGATCTTAAAAACCCCACACTACTGACAAAGACTTCTAATAACCATTAAACCAGCTCATTCTCCTAATTGAAGAAATAGATCTAAAGCCTTAGTCAAGTGGATTTATTGGTTTTCACTTTATATAGCAGAATCAATCTCTCTTTGAAACACTTAGCCGAAAATAATGCCTCTTTTAAAGTAAATCAGGCACATGTAAAGGAAACACGCATCCATGCATGACATGCAAACAATAAGAAGAACATGGATAAGAAAATAAGACAACCCACAATTTCATCCTAAAATCGAGGCTATGACTAGCAGTGAACTCAAATTAACTCAACGACTTTAATCATTGACAAACCTGTGTTAGCATGCACCCATGAAGCAACTAGTTTGATCATGACACATCAACACCAAACAACAAAGGACAATTGATTAATTCAATGGAGCATGGATTGTCACATTCATAAACCAAGGGAATCAGAGAAAATATTTTAAAGGGTAAGACCAGTTGAAACCCCTTAGCATCATGAGAAATAGGAGACGAGATTGAAAACTTGATTGAACCACATCTAAATTGGATAAAAGACAAGATGTGAACCAAATAGTAACCGTGATCGTTAAACAGTTGCTATGTACAAAAAAGTTTAACGGGGAAATCTAGAAGGGCCTTACCAATTTACAAATAGTCCGGATCAAATCGAAGGGGACTCAAGGTTGTTGAGACTTCAGGGAATGGCTTGACTGAGGAAGATGTGGAGGAGAGACTTGGCTGGTTTAGCAAGTGGTTGCTCATGAATAGAAGCTAATTGAGGGCGAAATCGCAATTACAACAACTCTTACTTTAAGAATGGTGGCAATCATTGTCTGTAGTGGCTGCTTCGGATTTTTTGAAGTGCCTTAGATTTTTTTTTTCCCATTTAAGCTGTCAATTCCCCTCCTTTTATACACTTTGTTCAAGGATTAAATCCAAAAAGAAGGAAAATATTAAGGCTCAAAATCGGCCATATACCCTCTAATTTCTAATAAATAGGGTTGCATCAATATTTTCTATCCACTTTAACTCAACTTTATCAACTGGAGCATCATCTATCCATATTAGTTCTAAACCTACCAATTTTTTCTTTTCCCTAGCTGAGCACTAATTTTATCTTGAGGTGAAAATATTTTTAGCACCATTCCAAAGGGTATTTTTAAAACTAACACTAGTTTATATTAGTTTGAAAAAATAACACCACTATTTAAGGTTATTTAGTAAATTTTTCTTTAATTCCCATCCTACCCTTCTCATTTCAAAAACCCTAACTGCTCTTAGCAGCCATTCCTCTTAGCTCCTCTCCTCCCTGCCGCCTCTCAGCTCCCTCAGCTCCCTGCCGCCGTTGCCAGCTCCCCCAGCTCCCTGTCATTCCCCTCTTAGCTCCCTACCACTGTTCCCAGCTCCCTGTCGTTCCCCCAGCTCCCTGCCATTCCCCTCTCAGCTCCCTGCCGCCGTTCCCAGCTCCCCCAACTCCCTGGCGTTCCCCTCTCAACTCCCTGCCACCATTCCCAGCTCCCTGCTGTTCCCCCAGCTCCCTCAGCTCCCTGTCGTTCCCCTCTCAGCTCCTCTCCTCCCTACTGCCGTCTGCTGTTCCTCCCAGCTGTCGTTCCCCTTAGCTGCCGTCCCTGCAAGCTGAGGTTCCCCTCAGCTCAGTCGTTCCTCTTAGCTCCTCTCCTTCTTGCTTGGCCTGCTCCATCGTTAGCCATTCCTCTCCTTGCTCTTGCTTGGTCAGCTGTCCCTCTTCAACGGTCAGTGCTCAATCGTCCCTCTCCAACTGTCTTCAATTTTATATGTGTTTCCTTGCTCATATGCAATGTAAATGTGATTAGCACATTTGTATCATCATCATGATCATCATCACGGTAAGCATCCTGCATGGTTGGGATAAATATAATTTCTTGAATAATCAGTATAGTTAGTGGCTGCTTGTGATGAACATGGATTGTTGCTTGTTGTCGTAGGAGTTACAAACCAAGAACTCATTGGCTTGTTTGACTGTGCTTTGTTCTAGTGCTGATATCTTAGTAGGTGCTTGAGTAGCCTACGCCAATTTCTTTGCCCATGATGTTATGTTCAAGCCTATGGTTTGGTATTAAGTCCTTGCGAAAAGGAAAAGCTCTGTTGTGTCACTGTGGGTGTTGGGGGTAAGGTGGAAATTTAAGGCCAAATTTTTAACTAGATAAATGAGCAAATGATAAAATTTTAATTGAAAATTGAGAGGCTAACTAAATGGTCAAGGAGAGATCAACCTTGTTCTTTCTTTTGCCATTTATTTGCTTTTTCTACCAGAATGCTATATGCCATTCATTACAGAGAAGTTTTGAGTTTCAAGAAAGAAAAGGTAGCTTATTGTTTCTTTTGTGGATTAACTTTCCTGAATATGTATATGCTTTGTTTCTAGCATTTTAACTGATGCAGACTTGTGTATAGTGCATTTTAGCTTCTCTTTCATGCAGTCTGTCATGAGATATTATATGGTTGTATGCATTCTCATTTATATGTGCAGATGAGTTCATTCAGGGATGCCTTATATATATATGATGTATGTTTGGTATGCAGATCTGTTGAAACTACTGATTTACGGCAAATGATCTCATTTACATTGCGTGCATGTCTGTGGCTGAAAGCAGTAGATTTTGAGTGTCTGTGCAGAGGGGAAGACCGATTATAAGGCTAGAATTCACCTTATCAATCAGGACAAGAACAAGTACAATACCCCGAAGTATCGCTTTGTGGTTAGATTTGCATCCTAAAAGATTAGCCTCTCTTTTTCTATATATAATCTGGCGGATCAGCTCATTGGTCATTTGTTTTGATGAGGCTGTTTTAGTTGAGCCAATCAGTGGTCTTGGAGATTAGATGTAAGTTTGTGTGGCGAGCTGCGTAGCCCTATCTTCATGCCTAGTTAGCCTCTATCATGTCAATGTAACCTTGAGCGAATTGGAATGCCCTCATGCATTCTTGCGGTCTGTTGGGATCTTATTATACTTTGATTTGTGCAAATGGAACAAAATTTAAGGATTTCTTGTGTGGAATGGTTTGTGCAGAAGTTGAACCGACATAACAATATGCAAGTGTTAGCTGATATTGAGAGTGCACTTACCAATGAAGAGGAGATGGCCCGATTCCGACAAAGTTGTCTAGGGCATTTTCTGGATATGGATCGTGAGATGGCGTTTAGTGGTGTGCTAGTAGTATATTTACTATTGAGGGAAATCAAATACAATGGGCCGAGAGATGAAATGTGGTTTGCTACTAGGCGACAACATTTGCTGAAGTTGTCGAGAAAGGAGTTTTGCCTTATTGTAGGCTTAAAATTCGGGGCTTGCCTGAATTTACAGCAATATGAATCCCCTGTTCATTGTCTGTGAACTCGTTATTTTCAGAGGAAGACAGATGTCCAATACACTGATGTTCGAAAGGTCCTAGTTGGTGGGAACTTCAGGGAACAATTTGACGCTGTTAAATTGTCCCTAATATGTCTGTTGGGAGAATTCATGCGGGGCACTGATAAGAGACACATAGTGCCATCTTAGTTGTGGGGCTTGGTGGAGAACTTAGACCAGTTTGATTCCTTCCCATGGGGGAATCCTGTACACAAGTACTCGATTAAGAAGTTCCGGCAAGTTCTACACAGTCCAGAGCAGGTGGATGGAAATTTGAAAGTGCAACTTTTGTGAATTTACATGATTGCTGCAGGTATAATAAATAATTGATCTAAATATAAGTTAAGTGAAATTATGAACAATATAATACCTGTATTATTATTGTGTGCAGATCCTCGCATTTAAAATGATTCCTAACGTGGTTAGAATCCTCCCTCATGTAAGGATTCGTGATGGAATAGAACACAGACCGAGAATTTGTCGGTGGACTTTTCAAGGCCGTCCAGGCTGGAAAACGATCAAAAGCATTTTCACTTCCACGGTGAGATGTACTGGATAGTTTGTGTGATTGTAGATGTAGAATTTTTATGATAGATATTTCAAAATATTTAATGACTTACAGATGTACGTGCTCCCTACACTTGAGCTGACAAATGTTAAGATGCAACAACCTTATTTCATGGATTTACGGGTGCCATCAGTAGAGGAATTGTGTCCAAATGAACCATCTGGAGAGAATTTTGATAGGAGTGATAGTGTTGAGGGTGAGGAGGGAGAGGGAGACCAACATTAGCAGCGTGACTTCTCGTTCGAGGCTATGGAAGATCGAATGAGAGCATGTATTGCAGCATCTGAGAGACGATGGTGGAAGCTGTGTATAGACATGTTGACACTACGATTGCAGCGTCTGAGGCTCGGTTATTAGAACACATGAAGAGCCTCATTCATTCATCGTACCAAGCACATCCATCTACAGCTGCTCCCTCAGCAAGCCATCCTCCAATGTTCCCTTCTGCAAGTGAGCCATCTCCTTCATCTCCAATACCTCCATCTGTAGTACCTCCATCTACAAATGAGGCCTCACTGCAACCTGCAACAGCTCTATCTGCAAGTCAGGTAAAAGACCTATGACAACTGGCCTTGATACGTTAGATTATATATTGTATGGTATACAGTTGTAATTGTAATATGTTGATGATTGTAGGATCAAGGCCAGAAGAAGAGGCACAAAACTCGTGCTGGGAAACGAACGAAGGATCCCGTGTTTCGCAGCCCTACACCGACCCAGATTATCATTTATGATATCATGTGATGTTGTTAGGAAACCTTAGGAGCAGACATTTTGGTATTTTGTTATTAATATATGTTGGGATTGATATTCATTGTACATGTTGACCTTATCTCATGGCAATGATATGCATGTCAAGATCATCCAGTTTATGTGCAGTAATGTTGGCTCAGATATCTTGTTGAAAAAGAAAACAGACAATAGGTCTCAAAAAATCTAAAATAGGTCATGAAAAATCATACACTAGTTAAGAGAAATCTCAAATAGGTCCAAAAATGTACATGCGGACTGTTCTCGAGGGTCTGAAATAGGTTCCGAAAAATCTTAAATAGGTCATGAGAAATTTGACACTGGTCAAGAGAAATCTCAAATAGGTCCCGAATTGTTCATTGGGACTTTGTTCTCGATGAGCCAGAAATAGGTCCCGAAAAATCTAAAATAGGTCATGATAAATCATGCACTGGTAAAGAAAAATCTCAAATAGGTCCCCAATTGTTCATTGGGACTTTGTTCTCGACGAGTCTGAAATAGGTCCCAAAAATCTAAAATAGGTCATGAGAAATCATACACGAGTCAAGATAAATCTCAAATAGGTCCCGAATTGTTCATTGGGACGTTGTTCTCGAGGGTCTAAAATAGATCCCGAAAAATCTAAAATAGGTCATGATAAATTTGACACTGGTCAAAAGAAATCTCAAATAGGTCCCGAATTGTTCATTTGGGACTTTGTTCTCGACGAGTCTGAAATAGGTCCCGAAAAATCTAAAATAGGTCATGAGAAATCATACACTAGTAAAGAGAAATCTCAAATAGGTCTCGAGTTGTTCATTGGGACTTTGTTCTCGACGAGTCTGAAATAGGTCCCGAAAAATCTAAAATAGGTTATAGCATATTTCTTATCTAGATTAAGAGAAGGGATGATCTTCCTAGAACTCTTAGACATTGGTTTTCTCGTGTATGAAGGTGAAGGGGAGGGCTCTTTTGTTCCTACATCCCTGTACCGAACACAGTAAGATTAAGGAGAAGATAAAAGGGCTTTTTTGTCTCTGAAGCCCTTTATCAATCCAAGTAGGCCAATATGTACTTCAAGCCCATAATATATATGAAATCTCTTTACTTAGCAGAAATTTTTTTTTTTTACCTTATCCAAATTTACACACTTTCGAAGGGGCAAATTGAAATTTGATTGAAATGGAAGCTCAACACGGAAAAGAAATATTGATCATTTTCTTTGTTGTAGAAAAGATGAAAAACATCCCATTCATGTCCAGAGTCCAGACAGAGAGTCTGGTTGGTTGAAGGGGAGGAAGGAGGATCTTTCGTCTTTGTCAAACCAAAATCCTTGTTTCTTCTTCCTTGTCAAGGACGCCGATCCCATCTACGACTGATCCAATCCCCATACTCCATATCTCGCCTGTGCCATGGCCACCGCGAGCAATAAAAACATCAATGCGAAATTGGTTAATTTCTCCTTCCTAAAACCCATGTTCTCTGAATTTATCCATGAAATAATTTGCTGCTGTCGAAGATTTGATGCGCTATCGTGTGATCTGCATTGATGTTGTGACCGTCTTTTGCGACTATCATGATTGCTTCAAATAATAGGTTTTTGCTTCACCTTGATTTGTTTGTGATAATGGGTTCCTTATTGCGTCGATTTTGCTCTTTTTCTGTCGGTTGGGTGAAATTGTATATTTTCTTCACTTTGGTTAAGCTTTGCTGGGTGAAAACTAGGATTCTGATTTTTTTTCTTGTCAATTTATAAATTATTCATTGATTCAGCCTTTATTAAACTTTTTAAGCTTTATTAAATCTATCAAATTTAAGAATATCTGACTTAGAACAAGAGACCAGCTTATAGTTTACTCTAGGTATGGAAGCTACCCTACTTCTTAGTCGTTTGTCTATCTTGTTCGTAATTACAAAAGAGGGTGTTTTTCCACTCCCTCTCCTTCCATGGAATATAGATGTAGCAAGTAAATGCAAGTCTACATATGGTGATCTATGGTTTTTGTCCATGCCACTTCCGACCTACACGATTAACTTATTCTCACTCATCTCTTGCTTTTTCCTAATCAAAAGCTTTCTCAGGATGCTCTGCCAAATAGTCCTTGTTTTTAGTGCATGTGAAGAAAATATGATCCCTCTCAAGAAGAATAAAAGTCACTGTGGGAGGAGAGGAGAGAGATTTTGTTTCATAATCCTGTGACTAGAAAACTAAAAACAATACAAGGTTATGCCATGGAACCTTTGCCTTTCTTGGTTGAATACTTTCCCAAGCTTTGGTAGTGATCAAAGCTAATCTGCCTTGCTGAGGTGAGTAGTAATGAGTTGAAAACTCCACTGATGATTGGATCTTGTAGATGGATAGCCGGGTGTCAAGGCCTCTGCATTTTGGCCATTCACTAAAACAGAAGATAGCTTCTGCTGTGTGCTTATGGTAGGCAAGTAGGCTTCTCTGTCTCCACAATGGACTTAGATGGCCTACAGCAGACCATGGATGATGCAAGCAATAAAAGGAGCCCTTGGTGCCAACTTTTCTGCAAATGGGGCTTAGAGCTTGCTCCTTAAGCTTCAGAATTTTCCTCTGACTCTAGGAGCAGGTTGAGGGAATTCTTGGAGCCAAAAAGCTCTTGAACTTGATCATGTATTTGTGGAGCCCCTGCCTTTGTCAAGACCAGCTGCAGGTTCTTCTTCATGATAGCTTTATTCCAAGAATACATATCCTTTACACCCAACTCCCTTGCACACGTTGGTAAGACAAGTCCTGCCATTACATCTTTGCACCTCCTACATCACTGAAGCTACAAGTTTGTTGGATCGAGTTCATCACATTTTTAAGCAACACAAGAAGGAAGTGCCATTAGTTGTAGATGCTCTAGAGGATATAGATGATGCATCTCCCATCATAGGATGATGGGGTTGTAATCCAGTTTCAAACTCAAATTGTGACCTATCAGCAAAATTGATATAATCCCTTTATGTGAGCTTTGTTGAGGTGAGTTGGACTCCAAGAAATCTTACTGGAAGTTGAACACTTTGAAAACCTGATATCTTAGCAAGTTGTGAGTTGTTTCCTCATTTATACCAGCATCGAGGAATTAAGTCTTCTCAGAGTTTAAGCTAATACTTGAACAACGATAGAATTATTGGAGCTCTTTTGTGACAGCCACAATACAGGATTCAGTGAGAAAAGGGAACTTGGTAAATCTCCATTTGGTAGCGAACTATCATTGCTAAAACAAAGAGATGGTGAACCATTGAAGAAACTGAGAACCAAGTTTACAAAAGTGGGAGGTAAACATTTGTCAGTCATTCAATTGAGCAAATATCTAGATCAAAGAGTCATAGGCTTTTTGCATCCACCCTTATGGCACATCTAGAGGAGACTCCACCTTTATGATAGCTATATACAAGTTTATCACTTAGAAGAATGTTATCGAAGATTCTTCTCACAAATGCAATTGGATTTTTCCTTGGGCTTGATCTTCATTCTATTAGCTAGGATCTTTGAGATGCACTTATAGACAGTGTTAAAACAAGAGATAGGTCAGACATCTATCATTTATTCATCGCGTTCTTTCTTTGCAAATTAAGGCTAAGATGGGTTCATCTTCGTTGTCATGAAACCTGTCTGAAGGAAATGTTAAACTGCTGCAATGAAAAATGCTCCCATGGTGTTGCACGTCTTCTCAAGAAAGATGATGTGTATACATTAGGCTCTAGGATCTTGTTGCTGTCTTAAGGAAATAGCTTGCCCTTGATTTCCTCATCTGTGATGTGCTTGGCAACATTTTCTTTGAAAAAGGTCTTTCAACTGTTCTTTAGGAAAAGACAACTTTGACTTGTTAGTCATTCTCTCTCCTAAAAATTGTCTCTCTCTAAACTCTCTCAACATAAACGGGAATGGCTGGGGGCTTCGCCTCCTCCATTACGATCGAAAGTAAGGAGTTCATGGTGGCTGTGGAGCGGAGGAAGGTCCTTATGGTAACATAGAGGAAACGGGCAAGCCGTTTCTCGTAGTACTATGACACGAAGGGAGCGGCATGGCTATGTGAGGCGTTGACAAATTTTTGGCTACAGAAGTGAGATAGTATGTGGCTAAGAAGGCTCAAAGAGGCAGATTGATCCTTTTTCCTTTCATTCAGAAGAAGTTTTAGAGGCTAATTTTTACGCTTAGTGGAGGTAATCGGAGGAGGGACTCGGTCACTGGTTGTTCTGAAAGGGAGACCAATGCAAGGATGGTGGGCCTTCGTTTTGCTAGTAAGAAAAGGAGTTGCAACAATGGAAGGGGAAAGTACGAGGGGGGAGTCGACGAGACGAGGAACAGCAAAGGAGGAAGCTTGCGAAGGGATGAGGGAAGGATTGGGAGACAAGTTCGTGGGCTACTGCCCATGTTGTGGAGCGGTTCTAGAGGGGACGATGAGGAAAGCGATGGCCAGGAGGGCATCGGAGGTCAGGGGGCAAGTGGGGCAAAGGGAGGGTGTAGCTATGACGTATGTCCAAGCGCTGAGCAGGGGAGTCAGAGGGGAGGAAGATGAAGCGCGTGAGGCCACGCCCATAGCCACGCGTTACCCAGCAGGGAACAGAGGTCAACAGCCTCAAAATTCAAACTATGGGCTAGTTGGCCCAAAACAAGTTAGATGGGCGGGCCACAAGACAGGCCCACAAAACAACAAACATCAACACATGCAAGTATATCAGGCCAAAAGAAAGATATGGGCTCCAAGACAGACACGACAAAAGGAAAGCTTAGGGACCGACTGAGAGACAGACCCGATGCTCAGTAGATGGCAAAAACGAACCAGAGCTATACAGAGAGAGACAACGGCTAAGAACAGCAACACAACTCCTTTATTCCAATGAAAGATAGGCGGAAGCAAGATCAACGTAGAACTGGGACCTAAGGAAACAACCATGGCCAAAACAAAGGGCCGGGAGGGGCTGAAAACATATGTGCCAACCCTCTTCTTGGCTCCAAAATCTGCGAACAAAATGAAGGAGGCAGGGAGGAGGCACGAGCGGTAGTGACCGAATTACGAGAATGGGAGATTATCCTGGGTGAGTACTCTGGTGGAAAGGGTACTAACCCTATGGTGATTGGTGGAGTGGTGGAGAGAGTGGGCGGCAAAGTCATTGGGCGTAAGGTTGGAAAGATGAGGCAAGAAGGGTTCAAAGAAGGAAGCACGGTGGAAATATTGGAGTCAAGGGAAATGGGTGACCATTGTGATATAACATATTCGAGGAGAAGGGGTCACCAGACAGAGACAGAAAGAATACAACTGACGGAGGCATTAGAAGAAAGCAGCTTGGACGAATGTTTGCTGAATAACGGCAGCAAGGAGAACAAGGAGAAGGCCTTGATAGATCTGGTTGTGCACTTGGCTCCGAGGATTGGAGGAATATTGGGATTAAATATGGAGGAAGGGGAAGTAGAGTTTGGAGGCCTGATAAAGGAGATTGAGCAGCGAAGGATCAGGGAAGGAATGAAGGAAGAAAAGAGGAGGGGCAAGAGTAATATCGATGAATAAGTGCAATATTGTGGCATGGAATGTGAGGGGTCTGAACGATCTTGGCAGAAGGAAGCAAGTGGGAAGTTGGTTGAGGTATTGGAAGGTAGATGTGGTATGCCTATCGGAGACAAAGTTGGGAGAGGAGGATGAGGGAGTACTTGGGTCAATTTTGGGGCTGAAGACATGGGAGTGGAGGGCTGTATGGGTGATAGGAGCTGCTAGGGGAATTCTAGTGGGATGGAAAAAGGAACGATGGAAGTTGGAACGAAGATAGGTGTGCACTCCATCTCATGGCTACTCTCCTCGGTGGAGAATAACTTCCAATGGGTATTTGCGAGGGTGTATGGACCGACAGAGGGCACAGGGAGAGAATCGCTATGAGAAGACCTTAGGAGGGCACGGGAGAGATGGGATTACACATGGATGGTGGGAGGCGATTTCAATGCTGTACTTTATTCGAATGAAAGATCGAGAGGGACGACTGAATCAAGATGTATGAGGGAGTTCGGGGACTTGGTAGCAAAGCTAAGGTTGGTCGTTTTTCCGTTGACAGAAGGAAATCATACTTGGACAAATAACATAGAAGTGGCTTCTTTTTCCAAGATAGATCGCTTGCTTACATCTTCAGAATGGGAGATGATGCTGCCTAGCATATTCTAGAATTTGTTGCCGAGAGTTTTGTCTGATCATCATCCCATTGTGTTAAAGGTGGACGATATCAAACGGCGGCCTACACCATTTCGGTTTGAAAATTGGTTGTTGAGACAAGAAGGTTTTGTAGGCAAAATCAAAGAATGGTGGGACTTTTTCGCGGTACAAGGACATGCAAGTTTCAAGTTAGCAAAGAAACTGAGGCTATTGAAGGACAAGTTAAAGTCATGGAAGGAAGCCTCGGCTGCAGACCTCACAAGACAAAAAACAGTGCTATTGGAGGAGCTAGATGGTCTGGATAGGCTAGAGGAAGAGGGAGGCATTGAGGAGGGGGAGAGTGCGAAGGGCCTGTATAAAAAACCAATTAGCAGAGGTAACCAAGTGGGAAGAGATAGCTTGGAGGCAAAGGTCTAGAGAGCTATGGCTTAGGGCAGGCGATAGAAACACGATTTTCTTTCACCGATCTACCTGTGTTCACTGGAGCTTCAATTACTTGCAGAAGATAATAATTAGTGGAAACACAATTGTAGACCGTGGAGATATGAAGGAAATGACTTGTGATTTCTATAACAGATTGTACACCCAACCAAGATGATATAGAAGAAGATTGATGGGGGTTGAATTCAAAAGGATGGAGAAGGAGAAGGCAACATGGTTGGAGAGACCGTTCTCGCGAGAGGAGGTGAAGATGGTGGTTATGGAAAGCGACGGAGATAAGGCTCCAGGTCTAGATGGTTTCACCATCTCTTTTTAAGGAGAATTGTGGGTTGCTGAAGGATGATATGATGGCACTGTTCAAGGAGTTCCACACCTCAAACAAATTCATAAGGAGCATTAATTCAACCTTCATATGTCCAATCCCAAAGAAGAAGGTAGCGGAAAACATCACGGATTTCTGGCCCATAAGCCCGAAAAGTGCCACTTACAAGATTATCTCGGAGGTGCTAGCGGTGCGCATGAAAATAGTGATGGCTTCCATAGTGAGCAATTCCCAGCATGCATTTGAGGTCAGGGGTCTATGCAAACTGGACATGGAAAAGGCATACAATCATGTATCTTGGGATTGTCTACTTGAGATATCTGAGAGGATGGTCTTTGGAGATAAATGGAGAGGATGGATCCAGTGGTGTATTTCTATAGCTTCCTTCTCAGTAATAGTAAACGACAAAGCATCCGATTTCTTCAAGTCATCAAGGGGCCTGAGACAAGGAGACCCTTTGTCTGCATTCCTATTCTTACTCATCATGGAGCTACTCAGTAGTTTCTTTGACAAGGCTTCTGAGGAAAATTTGATCTGGAGTTTGAAGGTCGGACGAACAGACAACTCCATGAGAGTGACCCATTTATTGTTTGCAGATGATACATTGCTAGTTTGTGAGAATGAAGCTCAATACTTTGCCCACATCTGATGCATCCTCACATGTTTCAAAGTGGTATCCGGATTGCGAATTAATCTGAGTAAGAATGAACTGATACCGGTGACAATGGGAGGAAATGAACAAGAGCCGGCTATGGTGATCAGGTGCAAGTTGGGCTCCCTCTTGATAACCTACTTGGGACTCCCACTGGGGACACATATCAAATTGAAGGTTATCTAGTACCCGGTCATAGAGAGATTTGAGAGGAAACTAGCAGGTTGGAAGACGAATTACTTGTCCAAGGGAGGAAGATTAACTCTACTCAAATCAACATTGGCTAACCTCCTAGTATATTAAATGTCATTGTTCCTAAGCCTAAGAGTGTTTGCGACGAAGTTGGAATCCATCCAGGCCAGATTTTTGTGGGGAGACACAGAGTCTGAAAGGTGGTACAATTTGGTGAGATGGGAGGTCATTAAACAGCCAAAGGATCGAGGAGGCCTAGGGGTGAAGTCCCTAGTTCATTTCAATGAAGCTTTAATCAGAAAGTGGTTGTGGAGATTCAATATGGAGCTTGATCGGTTATGGAGGAGCGTGGTGGTGGACAAATATGGCATCCAAAATCCTAGTTGGATCACGAAGCCAAGAGGTGCAGTGGGTTGAAGCACATGGCAGAGTATTACGAGAGGTTGGGTAACATTTTGGACACACACCAGTATCTCTTTGGGAGAAGGAAGTAGAGTGTCCTTTTGGGTGGATAGTGGTGTGGGGAGGAGATGCTAAGGGAGAGGTTTTCAGAGATTTACAATGTGGCGAGAGACAAAGAAGTGGTAGTGGGTGAAATGTGGAGACAAGGCGGAAATGGAGGAGTGTGGGAAATTCGATTTAGCAGACAGGCCCAAGATTGGGAGCTAGAATCATTTGTCGAGTTTTATGATCTACTGTACAAGTTCAAACCTCAAGGAGACGAAGACAAACTATGGTGGATAGGAGACAAGAATGGGAAGTTCTCCGCATGAACATATTACAATAAACTCCTCCCAAGAAGCGAGGATGAGGACTTTACATGGAGGCAAGTGTGGCAAAAAGGTGTTCCATCAAAGGCCAGCTTCTTCACGTGGGAAGCAGCTTGGGGTAGAGTCCTCACGATGGCTAATTTGAGAAGAAGAGGGAAGTTTTTGGTTAATCAATGCTTCCTTTGCAAAGAAGAGGAAGAGCCCATTAACCATATACTTTTGCACTATCAGTGGACTCAGAGGTTGTGGGAGACGACATACAAGAGAATGGGCATCAGCTGGATACAGGCAGGCACGGTAAAGGAGCAACTCAAAGCCTGGAATGGGATAAGAGTTTTCCAGAAGACGAGGGCCCTTGTTACGTTAATTCCCTTTTCTATTTTTTGGTTTACTTGGAGGGAAAGGATCAAGAGAGCCTTTCAAGGGATAGAGACATGGGATAGGCTAATAGTAGCTAGATGGGCAAAGGATCTATATTTTTGGTACATGGGTGTATAGGGAGGGGGAATTTGTTGCTGTGAACATGTTGGTTTTTGAGTAATATGTTCGGCAACTTTTGTAAATGGCTCATTTTTTGTAAGCTCCAGCACCTACTTGGTGCTTAGTAATACAAATATTTATTTAACGATAAAAAAAACTGTTCTTTAGGATAGCATATAGAGCTGTAGAAGAGGAGTGTACTGCAGGACCTTCTAGTCCTAACAACCTCTGTAAGTAGGACAATAGTTTAGGTTTAAGCTCCCTAAATAAATCCACCTTTGTCCAGAATTTGTAATGACTAATTGTTCTTGGCTTGTCTTGTTTTCACTGTTCTTCGAAGAAGCTGCTACTCTGATCTCTACGTCTCAGCCATTAAATTCTAGACTTTTAGTGAAGAGTTGCTTCTTGTATTTGCCAAAGGTTGTATAAACTGGAGTCTAATGGAAATTTTATGATTAATCATTTAACATATGCTTGTCCTGCTCAAATCTTCCTTGGCTATCACCAAGTTTATTTCTTTACTGAATTAGTTTATTGGAGTTCTCGGCGCTGAGCACTTTGAAACTTTTTTGAGATCCTGTATTCTGCTTCATAGCTTCTCCATCGAATTGCCTAATTTCCGAGTGCTCCAATTCCTCTGTGCGAGAGGAAGAAAATCTGTGAAATCGCCATCGATTGGAGAACTTAAATGATTTGCACCTGAGGTTATGATTTCTATTTTCTTTATGACAATCGAGGAATGAGCTAAATCAGCACAAGTGAAAGGTGGAAGATTTATCTGAAGAACATTGATAGGTACCTTCCTGAGCTTTATAGGTTGCATTCCCTCCTGTCTTTAATTGATCGGGTAAGGTAGCATGCTTTTGTAGTGAGATCCATCAATTTCTAGTATATCATATGGTTCTGCAAATCTTCCATTCTCCTATCTTCTCCACTTCTCTTAGTGAATATTAGAATGTTGCATGACATAGCATTTGAGTCATTATGCAACAAACAGCAGGTAAGGTTAAGGTAAACTTCCTCAGGTCAGTCCAAAGATTCCTTCTTTTGTCCATGAAGTTTGAATAGATGAAAATGAAATAGGTTAACCCTAATTCCTCAAACTTATCATGGCAATAGATCACTTGACCTGTATTTTCTAGTGATCTTAATTGAACTTTTTGCGTTGAAAACAAAAAATTGGATGTTAGATTTTGCAATGTTATTGACTTGATCCCATGCACTCCACTTCTTTAGTATATTTTATTATTTTCATCTCACTCTTGTCTCCAGCAGAGCCATTACTTTGTTTTTGTTATATGGTGCAAGATTTCGCCGTGTTTTATAACCCCTCATATTGCAACTATAGACATTCAAGGTAGGCAATCTGCCCTTTCCTTTCTTCTTTCCTCTCTGCCTCTTCTCATCTCTTTTATTGGTCCAGTGTTAATGTTGCTATCTGTTGCAGAACCTTCCTCAGGTTGACAGGATCATGCTTCTCTTTAGGCAACCCATAATAGATGTTATCTACCTTCCCCTCCTTTGAGCTAATCCCCCTCTTTTTTTTTTTTTTTTTGGCTAGCCAGTAAATGAGATGGTTTAGTTTGTGAAATAGGGCCCCATTGTAGCAAGCCTTGTGTCTCTCTTGACAGATTTCTTTTGCTTTCTCTTAATGCATTCAGCTATATCGGCTTCTTTAGGAGCCATCTGAGCATGCTCCACTGCTGCCTCTTGACTACTTTTCAAACTGGTTGGACTATGCGCTCATCAGCTCTCCTCTAAACCTCTTGACATTGTGAATCTATTCTTTGAACTTTTTTGTTTGCATGAGTGACCAAACATCTGATGAATTTTCCATTTCTCTTATTTCCAACTCACTACCATCGTAGCTTCAATTATGGCTCCCTCCTATACTTCATTGTTCTTCTTGGACGCATCTCTTATGTTGGGAAATTGAATGATCACTCAAGGTTGTGAAATTTCCTTGGTGCTTCCATGTGGATATCTCATAAACGCATTGTCATGTGACTTTCTTTAACCAGTTTCCAAAAAGGTGTTAATGAGAAAATCTAGTTATCTGGTTACCGTGGGATCCATCTATATCTCCTATTTATCATTTTGATGTCTCAAAACTTTTATTGCACCATTTGCTGTGTCTCATTTCATTGCTCAAGTTATTTTGTTCCTTTCTGTTATATTATTGTTGTTATTGATACAATTGTTCTATATTCTCTACTACAGATTTTCTTCTTTGAGCCATGTCAATGGACCTTACATCCTTTTTGTTTCAAGAATGTACTTCATTACCTTTTGGCCTTGGAAAACTAAATGGTGTCATTACTTTAACTTCGATTGTCTATTATATTGGCATTTTAATTGTGGATGTTGTTTGCAGGTGCTTCTAGGAGATGTTGGGACTGGAAAGTCTAGTTTAGTGTTGTGTTTTGTCAAGGGGCAGTTTGTTGAATTTCAGGCGGGTAAAATCTAGTTTTTTATGTCAGTGACTACTCACATTAGTTTATCGTTATCAATAGGCTGACTCTCTAATATCTTACTTGACTTCTTGCTTGAGCACTTTATGATTTTTGGATATTTTAGGAGTCAACTATTGGTGCTACTTTCTTCTCTTAACCTCTGGCTGTAAATGATGCCATTGTTAAGTTTGAAATCTGGGATACAACTGGCCAAGAAAGGTACCACAGCTTGGCCCCGATGTATTACCGGGGAGCTGCTGCTGCCATAATAGTCTATGATATATAACAAACCAAGTAAGTCAACACTCTCAACCGTAGAGTTGTCCATAATTTGATCGATTGCTGACTTTTCCATTTCCCTATGTATTATTCCAACTTCAATTCTAAATGTTGCTTATTTTCCATCACTCCTTGTTCTTTGTTGGTCATATTAATGGAAGTTTAGAGAAATGAAAAATGTTGTAATGTTCTGCTCATTTGTTTTATATAACGTTTTTCTTTACTACATATGGTTCTATGGGATAAATGATTTGTCAATTCTGTTCTCTCCCCTTTGTTAATAGTTGTTATTTTAAAAATCTGCTTGTTGCTTTTGTGATTGTTTAGTTTGCTCTCCGGACAAAGAAGAATCATTCTCTTGGGTTGATGCTAGTTTTTGCAATAGATGATTCTTTCTTGGTATAAGGAGAACATTTTCCAGTCTTTTGCATGTGGGAGGCTTTACCAATTGAACTCTAGAGGAAACAACATGCTTGTCAAAGTTGGTAGCTTAGTTTTACCTTGTTAAGGTTGTTAGCGTTGCAAGTCAGAATTTGTTATCTTCAAGATAGAGTAAGACTTTATATGAATATGAGAACCTTTTGACATTTTGTACAGTGAAGTCTGAGATTAACTGTTGTACTTTTATTATGTGTCTATTGACCAACTTAGGACAATAATAAAATTTCATAGCTTATGGTAACTTTACCATTGTAGTCTATCGTTCCCTCCTTGAGAATATTTCTTAGAGGCTGCTAACTTTTTTAACATTGTTCAAAATGTTCTATTGTGGCCTTATCTGGACATCCTAAATAGGCATATGTGGATGGTGTTACTATAATAGCATTACTTTAAAATAAATCTGGGACAACTATCTTGAAGTTCAAGTTTCCTCCTTTTCTCTGTCTCCTTAGGCTGCAATATATTTGCTAGCTTGTCTAATTTTGGGTATTTTTTGAAAATTCGTAGCGTCAAAGTATGTTGGCTTGGGAGAAATCTTTAGTATGAACAAAAGAAAAATAATCCACGTGTACTAATAGTGGAACCCTGTACTTGTGTATTATGGTAAAACTTGACATGTTAAAAAGAAGTCTTTTCATTTCCCACTTCTACGTTAACGAGCTCTTAGTTTTGTTCTCTAAATGTAACAAACAAAAAATTGATATTTCTTTAAATATTTTTATCTAATGCAACCACATCTGTTACTAATTAGTTTATCCTGTTCATTCAGCTGATTATCTCTGCCACTGGTTGCATTTATATAGATTAACATGAGTCTCAGGAGAGTGTAGAAGCCGCATGTTGCTTTTACTTTCTTATGGTTTTAAAAGTGAATTGCTTATATGTTGAAAGTATTAGGCTGCTGAACCTTTTCGATGATTTGTGTGCTGGTAAACCATGCTTTTACTTTCCTCTCTGCGGGCTTCATTTGAGTGGGCAAAAAAATGGGTTCAAGAACTCCAAGCACAAGGTAATGAAATTTGTCACGGGAATGATAGTGATATTTCTTTTGTGGTATATATCTGGCCTCTGGAGTATTTTCTCTCCTTTTCTGAACTTGCTTCATGCTTCAAGGACCCGAAATTTATATTGGATGTCCTGGTGTCTGTTGAGAATTTTTTAATTCTTTTTCCCCAAGGCAACCCAAACATGGTCATGGCATTTGCTGGGAACAAGTCAGATTTGTTAGTTGCTTGGAAAATTGCATCGAGGCAAGTACATGTATTTTAATTAAAATGTTGCTGAACACTTTTTTCGGGTAAGTATCTGACATAGAAGAACATTTTATTTGTATGTTATACCACAGATCATGCTACATAACAATATGAGTTTATGAAAGATATAGGTCTAGCACTTTGCTACTCATGAGAAACAAGGGACGATAATAGCAATTTTTGGGTTATCTCCTGAAGCTTCATACATATATATAGAGAGAGAGAGAGAGTAAATAAAGCTTCATATATTTAAGTTGTTCAGTGACACTTTGTTAGATGGAGTTGAAAGAAGCAGAAGGGAAGGGAGGGGATTTTTTTTTTTTTTACCTACGTTTGGATGTGATATTTTGAAGGAGGTTAGGGGAATGGAGGTAAAACATTTGTCCCATTTCCCAACTAGAGCACATTTTCTTTAAACCCCAAATTGTGGTTGAATGGTGGTGAAAGATTTAAAAGAATTTGAATTAAATATAATGATCAAGTTATGCTTATTCCCCCACTGCTTTCCCTCCCTTATCATTAAGAATATTCAAATAAGATTAAAATTTGTCCAACATTACCCTCCATACCCTTACCTTCCCTTCCCTTTAATAAGTTGTGTCGAAACATAGGGTAAGTTAATTGGCAAGTTAAGATCTAGCCACTAAGTTGTATTCCATGCAACGAGTCATGGAAGACACAACAGAAAAGGGTAGCTGGAATACCACAAGGGGCTTCAGTGCTACATTTATTCCTGTCAAGCTGGCTGGCATGGGAAATGGAAGGAAAAAACGGAATAGAATTGCCAGACGAGATGAAACTTTCTTAAGATGGTCATTCTACTCCATTCTTTTGTGCCAAACTTGGTTGTACCGCCATTTTCTTTTTTATCCTATATTGATATATTCTTGTGTCAAATACATTCAATGTATCTTGTGCTTTTCTCTCTCATTTTCTTAGATGGCTTTGCATATTACTATTTCATGGCTAAGGAGAAATAATTCCTCTATGATGTAGTCTGCCATAGTTGGCTCACTCCAGCTCCTACTTTTGGGGATTGTTGTCCTTTAATTTCTCTTTTCTTTTCCTTTTTTTCTATTGCAGGAAGCACAAACCTATGCACAAGAGAACGGTCTACTCTTCATGGAAACCTCAGCAAAAACTGCAGCCAATGTCAACGAATTTTCCATGAAATAGGTTTTTTTTTTTCGTTTGCATATTAAGATCACTCATTTGAGGCTGCAAAGGATCTAGCTTAGCGATCTTTCATATTTCAAGTAACAGAAAGTAACGTCACCTATATCTTGAAACAAGTTGAGTTTTTTAGAAAAGTTACAGTTATTTCTTTGGTAGCCCTAATATGTCCTTATGCCAATGTTTTGATGGTTATCTGCGAAGAGACTACTGAGAGTGCAGCCTTCACCGAACCCATCAGGGATGGTTCTAATGGATAGACATGCAGAGAGAGCAGCATTTGCATCCTGTTGTTCTTAAAAGAGTGGCTTGTGCTTTTCTTTAGAAGAGCACTGTACCTTTTACCTATAATGCCTTGCAGTTTTCACTCTGAATTGTTATTGACTTGTCGTACATATGCGTGAATCATGACTTTGTCTACTTTAATGTAAATGGCATTGCCTTTGTGGGCTGCTGTTTCATTTGTACTGTAATGCCTTGCAATGTTCACTCTGAATTGTTATTGACTTTTTGTTCATATGCGTGAATCATGACTTTGTCTACTTTAATGTAAATGGCATTGCCTTTGTGTGCTGTTGTTTCATTTGTATAAATGTCACTACTATGCCTTCTTTTTTATCTTTGATGTTCTTCTTCTTATTCATAATCATCTTCATTCTTCACTGTTGCCTGCCAATGGCTGGTCTATCCTTGATACAAGTTGAACCCCTGAGTTCTAAATCAAAAGATTTTGGCAAACCCTTGCAAGGGTTCTGCTCTAACGAGTTGTTTGGATTGAGGGTAATAGAGAAGTGCTTAAAACCTCTATAGTCATGAAAATTAGGAGGGGTTTTTTTTTTATCGGCAAACATCAATAAGCATTCATAAACATAGATAGTTCCATACAGTAACTACAATCAAACAAGATAGCCCTCGAAGAAGCAAAATGTGGGGGAGTTTACACCTAGACCAAATTGACCTAGGTTGTGGGGGAGGGAATTATCCTGCCTAGAGATTTCTAGGCTGAGAATTCGAAAAGTAAAAATCAAATATCCAACAAAAGAGTGCGGATTTCCCAGGGAGTACTTGAAGGCTTAGCGATGGCTTCCCTGAGGATGAGAGAATCAGAGAAAATAATCAATTTTGTCCAGCCTCTTTCCAGTGCTACATTAAGGCCTAGCAGCATGGCCTTGGCTTCGGCGTGGAGGGGTGAAATATCCATTGGTTTTTGAAACCACGAGTGACTAACCATGTTGTTTGAATCAAAGGCCACCCCTGCCAGGCAGGATTCATTGCAGTTCCATGCAGCATCAATTGCAATCTTAGTCCATCCGTATGGCAGTGAAATTGGGTCCTCTTTGTAGCATGGGAGATGGGACGTCGATGCATGCTTCTTGAAGGAGATGGTGATGATGCGTATGAGTGCCATAATATCCTTCCTTGTACCTGCATGAAGAGCATCAGTTCTAAATTTCCACAAATAGTAGAGCAAAAGAGCTCCATAGCATGAAATGGCAGTATGATCAGTAGATGAATGCATGCATGATGCAGGAGGATTAGTGATAAAATTTATAAGCTCATTTGGTGAATTATGGGAGATGGTTCTGTCTGAAAGTTTCCATGGTGATTCCTCCAACTAACATGATGGAAGATGTAACTACCAAATAAGTGTGCAAAGTCATTAGAGCCGGTTAGGAACAGTGGGCATGGATTGCCAATCTATGTAAACCACCGGAGGCATTCACTTGCAATTCTCCATAAATAGAGTTTAAATCATTCATGGATCTTGAGAGACCAAATGGATTTCCAAAATGAGTTATTTGACATATCCAAGTGGACCTCTTGGTCTAGTCTATAAAAGGTTTTGACTGTATGATCTCCCGATGAATTCAAAATCCAGAGTGGCATATCATCACTTTCATCTTGTGGAAGGTGCAAGGCAATTATATTTCACACTGTAGTATCATCAAACAAATTAGTAATGAGAGGCACATTCCAGCGCTTGGGTTGAAAAAGCATGAGTTCTCTTACCTTGAGGCCTTCATTTGGTATTATATGAGAGCCAGGAGACAGTAATTGTAGGATATTAGTTGGGATCCACGGGTCCTTCCAAACAGAGGTGTTCGAGCCATTTCCAATGGAGAAGCAGATAGCTTTTTGGAGTGTGTCCCGGCACCATTCTAGTCCTTTCCACGTATAGGATTTGCTCCTCTGCTACTGAGCTTGCAGGGTGAAAATGTTTCCATACTTGGATCTGAGAGAAATGATAGCGAGGGAATTTTTGTTGGTAGCAAGTGCCCAAGCCGTCTTTGATAGCATGGTTTTGTTGACATCTTCCACCCTTCTGAAGTTGAGACCACCTGCACTTTTAGGTTGACATAGCAATTCCCAACCTTTTGGGGCTAAAGTGCTGCCTGACTCATTGGTAGAGCTCCACCAAAATCTATGTGTGATTTTATCAAGTTGGGAGAGGGTAGATTTTGGTAAGCGGAAGTGGGACATAGTATAAATGGGTGTATTATTGATGACCGAGTTGATCAATGTGCCTTGTCCTGCCCATGAGAGGTTTTTGGCTTTCCACGAGGATAATCTACTTTTCACTTTGTCAATTAAAAATTGGAAAGATTCTTTTTTCCTTTTGTTCAAGAAAAGTGGATTACCCAGATATTTAGAGTCTTTTTTGAGATTTTTCATACCTAATAAGTGCTTTATAGGTCCAGAGTATGAGGCTGAGTATTCTTGTAATAAAAGAGGATTGATTTTGAGACATTTACCTCTTGGCATGACCAGTGACAAAATTTGTCCAGGATCAATTTGGTTTTTCTGACCTCCGATAGATTAGCTCTTGCAAAGAGCAAGAGGCCATCAGCGAACATGAGGTGGGTGATATTTGGTCCATCCCTGCTAATTTGTATCCCTTTGATTTATGCATTTTCTTTAGCCTGGTGTAGCACTTGGGAAAGAACCTCCATAGCTATGATGAAGAGGTAGAGGAGATGGGATCTGATGCAAATCAAGAGCACAGTGCAGGAGATCCGGTTAGAGTTTCAAACAGGCCAATCACGAGAGCACGAGCCAAGAAGTTTAGAGAATATCTTAACGGGCCGGTTTGGGGAATTTGGACTCAAGCGAACTCAACGAAGCATGCTGAAGCAAGTCCGCATGTGCCAGTAACATATGTCAACATGATTGAAGTTTTCAAAGATTCCAGTTAAAGATGAATAACTCTAGTCAAAGATGAATATTACATTTCTAAGTAATATATTACCTTTCTAAGTCAGAATATTAGGGTAAAATTTCATTATTTCCTATAAAGTAGTTAGAATATTTGTATTGCTTATTACATAGGAGGCAATCTGAAGATACAATCTTTTACATATCTTGTAATCTTGGCCTATTTATAGGTCAGGACTGAGGTTGGACGAATTTCATGGCTTCTTTGTTATTCAATACATAATTTCGTGAGGAATTTGCTCTTCTTGGTTCTTGAGAAGGCTCGTAAAACTTATCAAGGTTTCTTGTGGCACTCTACAATCAAACTTATCACTTCGATCCTTGAGGTGTGGTGTCCTTTCCAAATCGTAGCTTTGGCTCCTATCCGCTGGGTAGCAGGTCAAAGCTCGCCTTCGGAACTTGTTCTTTGCAGATCTTGGGGTTCTCTTCCATATATTGTTGCTGGGTTTTGCCACGTATTGGTAAGGTTCACATCAAGATTTCCTTGCCGAATACCTCTTTTAGGCAAGAAGTGACCACATGGAGATCCATTAATGAGAATTTAGAAAGAAGAAGTAAATATGCATTGGTGGATCCATTGAATATATTTTGGGTGGAAGCCAAAGTTTTTGAGGACTTGAATGATGAATGGCCATTCAAGTTTGTCAAAGGCCTTGGCAAAATCAATCTTCATGCCTATCCATCCTCTTCGCGAGCGAGAGTGCTTCATCGTATGAAGTTTTTCTTGTTAGAGAAACCCATTCTCATTGATCCTCCTCTCTTTAATAAAAGCTGCTTGATTCAGGGATATGAGCTTGTCCAATAGGAGTTTCATGCTCTCTGCTAATATCTTGGAAATTACCTCATAACAGACATTACACAAGCTTATGGGCCAGAAATCTTTGAAGGAGTTTGCTCCTGGGTATTTTGGAATGAGAGTTATGAATGTTGTGTTCCATTCTTTGAGTAGGAATCCTGAGTGAAAAAAGCTCTGGACTGCTGAAATGAGTAGAGGCTTGACCACATCCCCATAATGTTTGTACAATAAGGTAACCATTCCATCAGGGCCAGGGGATTTAAGAGTAGGTATGGAGGGGAGAACTGATAAGATCTCTTCTAGTGGAGGCGGTTTGATGAGGTCTCGATTATTTGCCTCAGTGATAATGGGAGAAATTAGACCATCCAAATCTTGAGGAACTGTTGGTTCTGAGGCCTTGAAAAGCTGCTTGAAATGGTCAAGGAAGTATCTACCAATGTCCTCATGTTCTTGGATTCATTCTCTAGTGTCTACTTTGATCGCTTGAATGTGATTGGCTCTATGGCCGATAATGGTAGGAAGGTGATAGAACCTGGCATTGCAGTCATGGTATTTGAGCCATAGTTCTCTTGATTTTTGTCTCCATATTAGATCCTTTCTCAACAAGAGTTCATCGAGTTCTGCTTGAAGATTTTGATCTCGTTCTATGTGCTCTAGAGTTGGGTCTAACTACTAGATTGCATCTTTTTCATGAAGGATCTCTGCAATTCTAGCATCACAAAATCCAAACACAGTTTTGTTCCAACTTTGAAGAGCCTTTTTGGTTTTTTTTTAATCTTATATAACTAGTTAAAAGCATGAGAGCCCCTAGTATTGATGGACCAGCCATTTGAGACTACATTTTTACTACGAGGTTCCCAAGTCCAAGCTTCTTTGAATCAAAAGGGTCGAGGCTCATTGAAGGCCTCCATTCATGACTTAATGAGATTCGGTTTGTGATCTAAGTTAGAACATGGTAGGTGCACTACCCCAGCTCTTGGAGAAATAAGTCTCCATTCCTCATTAGCTATGACCCTATCTAAACATTGTCTAATATGTCCAAGGCCAAATATGTTATTTCTCCATGTGTAAGGATTTCCTTTGTAGCCTAGGTCAATACCACCCATGTGGTTCATGAAGTCCTCTAGATATGTTCTAGAGGTGGAGGCCAAGCTTCTGCCCCCTCTTTTGTCTGACATTGCCATTATCTCGTTAAAGTCCCTCGCAATAAGCCAAGGCATGCTGATAGTGTTAGCTAAGGCTTGGAGTTCAGACCAAAAATCATGTTTTAAGGAATGATACGGTGGTCCATAAATACATGTAAGCAACTAGTCATGAGGCAATATTGGATGAGAAATTTGTGCATGGATGTAATATGGAGAATGATGGAGAATGGCTACTGAAAGTTTTGTGTGCAAGAAAGTGCTAGTCCCTCACTATGATTTGTAGCATCCACAGTAAAGTATTCTTCAAAATTTGTGATAGCTGCACACCTTTGGGAATTTGTTTTAGTTTCTGAAAGAAAGATCATACTAGGTCGATGCTTGCGATGAGGAGTCACAGGGTTTGAAATGTTGGGTCTCCTCATATGCCCTGACAGTTCCAAGTTACAAGACTCATGGCCCTCGCGGGGGCATGATGAGGCCCGCCTCCTTGGCCTTTTGGATTTCATCAGTGAGTTGCATCCGCACTGTGAGTGACTCTAGTGTCCTTTTCATTAGTGTCAGCCTCACGTTCTTGCTTTGGGAAGAATTGAACTACTCGATTCTACGAGATGGCTTCTTTCTTTCCACTCTAGGGCTCTTAGATGTGGAACTGATTGCCATGTTCTCTTGAGCTTGAGCCACTTGTCCTAGAGAAATTGCCATGTGTTTGATAATATTTGCATAAGGAGTGGTTCATGCAATGAATTCTTTGAAAGGCATTTGAACCTTTCTTTTCTTGGTTGATGTAGGCGTGTCAAAGGGGCCTGGGTTAGGGGAGAAGCTCGAGACGGACCAATGATGGTGGAGGTTCTAAGTGTTAGCATTGTCCAGGAAGATAGAGAGGGATGGCCGAGTGTGTGATAGCATGGAGGTGGTTCTTCTGTGGGTTGGGTGAGGTGAAGAGTGCGGTTGGGCTGGGTTTGATAAAGCCCATGGCTAGTTGTATGGGCTTGGGCAATGTTTGGACCATAATGGGTACTAGAGAGTGGCAGAAGGCCTAAAGGGAGAGACTGGACCTAAGATGGCTTGATTGGGGAGTTAAACAGGCTCCAACAATCTAGGGCATCGAAATGAGATTGTCAGTACAGTGAGTGTCAGATTCATAAGAATTTGAGGCCGTATCTAACAAGGGGTGAGGTTGATAAAAGATAATGTTGTATTTTTTGGCCTTGGGGGAAGAGATTTAGCATCAGGGAGTAGAACTTTCGGTTGAGGTTCTAGCTTATGTAGGTCAGTCCTTTCCAAGGTTTGTTTAATGGGAATGATCCTTGGTATAGGTGGAGCAACATCCAAGTCCGGGTCGAATCGAGTCCATGGCCTATATTGACCGAGAGGTGGGTAGGGCTTGTTGGTACAGTGAGTTTGGTCATGTCTGATAACTCCACACATGTAGCAGAGGGTGGACAGCTGTTCATACTTGAAGGAGACCCATGTAGGGTCCTTGTTCCTTTGGTTTAGTAGGAAGCCTCCGGCGAGGGGTTGATCCACCAAGCCTTTGACATGAGCTCGAGGAACTCGGTACCACCTCCGTAAAGTGGAGTCTTGCTAATTGATATCAATAACCTGGCCTGCCTTCTTTGCAGCCCTCAGCACACTGCTTTTCGTAATTAGATCTGTCGGAATACCACGTGTTTAGATCCAAAGGGCTATAGCCGAGAAGTTAATCTCTTCAATCATAAGACCCCTATCCTACCGGGACAAGATCATGTGGGCTCCTCTGACTGTCCAAGCACCTCCCTTCTCAATTGCAAGGAGGTCTTTGAATGTTGTTAAAATGGCAGACTAGAATATCTGGTCAGTAGGCGTGAGTGGAGATGGTAACACCCATTTTTTTATTTCCAAGCCCTCGTGAGATGCTAGATAATGATGCGATGCGACGGTAGTTTATGACCATGGGGTTTGACTAGGAGGGTGGGAGGAGTTTCATCATCTTTATCTGGGGGTTCAAAGGTTTCCGAGTTCTCGCAGAAGACCATTTGTGTTTGAAACATTGTGGTCAAGGAAATAACAATATCATTGTGCTCCATGGATTGGAACTCATAGGTTCAGAGGTGGTCGATCTTGGGGGGGAGATTGAGATGGGGTGCTATGTGTGCAGGTATGGGGTGCTTTAAGGTGAAGAGGATATAGTAGAAGGGAGGGTTGATGAGTGCATGGTGTGTAGCTCAGTAGTGGTTGAGCTCCCATTAATGTTATGAGGAAATTCCCCTGCAGAAGCCAATTTGTTTGTGAGCAAAAAGGGATACGTTGATATCTTACCTTAACTCTAAGGTAGGCGGGCATAATGAATGTGTTGAACTCTAAGAGAAGATTAGCGTAAGGGGAGATGGATGAGTAGATGTTGTAGAAGAGGTATGTGTAGTAGAGCTTGACGGGAGGATCCATGGAGGTCGAAGAAGAGGCTCCAACAAGGGAGGATGAAGTTAAGATAACGTTTCATAATCCTCTAATTTCTTTTTTTCTCAATCATCCAATTCAGGCCGTTATAGAGAGGTAAGATATTTTTGGACAACTATGTTCTTTTTTTCTTTATTTCATTTCAGTCCTCCATTAAAAAGAGAAAATGCTTAAGCTAAATATTTACTCCATAGTCCTCCAGGTCTCAACCCAAATAACCCCTAAATACTAGAATTTTGCACTTGTGGATGGATGTCTTACAACATCATCAGTGGGGGCATCTATGGGCAAGCAAATGCCAAAGGAGAAGAGAATAAAAGGAAAAATTTCTCCTTGTTAGAATAAGTAATTTTAATGGATGGGAAGGGAGTGGATGGAATAATTCATTCTATTTCCCTTATGCTATGTTTGGATTGAGCGATTTGGAGGGGGGATTTGAAGGTATTTGAAGGCATTTGGAGGTATTTGGAGGGGAGGGATTTAAAGGGATAACTTATTCCTCCAAATCACTCACTTGGATATTATAATTAGAGGAGGGATTTGAAGGGATAAAAAAGTTAATTTGACCATTTTGCACTTTCAATTTGGAAAATCGATCGAACATGAGAAAAGGTGCAAGAGTGACACAGTAATTTCATGATGATCTCAAAAGTCAAATAAAGTTGTGGTTTCGTGATAGTCTTGAGAGGCTCGGTGGTTGCGACCTGGTGGTGGTCGAGTAAGAGAAAGTGTGTTGTAGTCATGACTTGATGATAATCGAGAAAGGGAAGACAAGTATGATCATGTAATTATATGATGAGAAATTATGGTGTGCCAAGAGTTTCTTTTAAGAAGTTACAATGGGTATATTTGTCTAAAAATTTGTTCTCTCTCCAAATTCCCCCAAATCGGAGAAATCGGAGGAATTAAAAAAGTGAGGTTTGGATGGATTTAGAGGGATTGCGAATTCTTCCGAATTCCTCTAAATCCCTCCCAATAACTTACTTAAACAAGAGATTGTACTATCTCTCCGAATCCCTCAATCCAAATAAAACCTTAGAAATCAATTTTTCTATCATCCCAATTTGGGTCTGAATGGAGTGGTAAATTATATAAAAAAAACAAACTTGTTGAAAAGAAAATCATCAAATTATTTACAAAATTAATTCAAAACTCTATATTATCTTTGTATGTAAATTGGAAACGGTCATCGTCTCTCTACTTTTGAGGACTATCTTCCAAGCTAACCTAGGCATGTAACTCCATCATTAATTTATAATTTCATAGGACGATTAAATTTTTTTGTGTACATAGAAGGCACATGGGCCTAGAAAGGGTAGGACGAAGGGGGATAAAAAGAGCATGGGAAGTCTTAAGGTGAGATTATATCCAGGACCTTCAGATCATTGAGTGTGAGCCATACCAACTGTACTAAATTCTCTTTCTCTATAAGACTATTAATTGTACATGTAAACTTGCTCATATTTTTTGTGCGTGTAAATTGTCAAGTTAGCAAAGATTGGAGAATCATTTGAGTTTGATTGTACATTCGTTATTGATCTGCAAATTGTCAAGTCAGCAAACTAATCCGGTTAACACAAATTTCGATTAAGTGGAGAATAAAAAAAACTTGGTAAACTGTCAATCAAGCGTGATATAAAAGGAACAATATATTCACCTATTAGTAATAAGTTATATGCATAAAAGGCCTATTTTTCTCCTCCTCTCCTTTTATTATGTTACACCAAAATAAGATAAATATTTCTCCTCCTTTCACTTTGATTCTTATACCCTCCATTCCAAACAAATGGTTAGCTAAGCCTGAGAACATGAGTGGGTGTGGAAGAGAATCAATATTCGGAAGGTTGAAGTGAATATGAAGCATGAGGTGGAATATGGAACATGTGATATCGCTGCCGTGCATGAACCACGGATGGGGCAATAGATCTGTCTTTCTTTTGTCTATATTATTATATAGAAATGTTGAAAGTTGATTTTTTTTTTAATTTTTTCAAATTACCCACTAACATATAAAATTTAATTTTTAATATCCATTAATTTTAAAAATAAGAACGAGATGATAAATTACTAATATAACTACTATTCTTTCTCAACTCTCACTCTCTCTTTCTCTCTCTTATCTTTATCCATTTTATTATATAAAAAATCACCCTACTACTGTCTTAAATTTATTATTTAATTTTTTATATTTTCTTCATAAAAAAATATAATTGGAGCACTACGTATAATTAAGACTTTATTTAATTATTTATATGTCACTTTTTAACTAATTATTTAAAAAATAAAATTTGTTCATAATACAGCTGATCGCTGTTGATATATATATATATATAAACCTCTGGGTTTATATAACGGACTTCTAGCATCCAACTAATGAATGGTGTTGCATAAAACCCATTTCTCCATTTGATTAACTTGTGCAACTGGATGCATTTTTTTATTTTTATTTTTTCAAATAAGTTTATACATGCCAAAGAGAAGGGGACAACGGGTTTTAGTTGCGTGCCACCATTGATTAGGTGAGATTGTCCTTGATCTCAGAGGTGCCTGTGCCCTCATGTTGGTTGCTGTTGCCGATAACGGGCTAAAGCTCATCCACCCTTCATTATTTCCTGAAACAACTCAGAAATGAAAACAGAACACTCATAGGAAGAGAGATGAGGAAAACAAATAGAGATTTATTCAATATGCAATGGATGGATGGGGATCAGATGAGAACTTGATGGATGAGAGAGAGGATCCAGTGCAACAACTTTATCACAGCAGTGTGGCCTTTATGATTTCGTCTAATAAGAATTTGGCATGTGACCATCATTTATATAGTTTCCCTTATGATGTCCCCCTTAATGATATAAGTACCACATCAGCTTCGTTAAGTGGTAGAGTCCTTGCATTTGAGACTTTCTCATCAAATGGGCCCAATTCAGAGATAGAAGAGCACACACGAGAATGAATTATGATTTTTCAGGAAAGATGATATCATAATGTCATTCATCATAATGAAATTGGGCCAGCAGATAACAGAAACAATCAACTATCTAAAATACTAGTCATTATTGTTTTCAATTGTCTGTAACTCGGGATCCACTAATGTCATCATGCCCTTTTTTCTCTTCAATAAAAGGTTTTTCATTTTTCAATTTATTAAAAAATAATTGTTATTTTTTAAAATACCACATGAGCTTGTTTAGAGTCAAAATTGAATAAATTTTAAAAAAATATATTTTTTGTTTTCTAGAATAATATAAAATATTACCCCATGAAACTGTACTCTCTCTCTTGTTTTTGAGAGTTAGATTTTCTTCTATTCGAATTAGGCCTGGCAAAATTTGGCCCGGCTCGATAGCACGGCACGGGTCGGGCCCGATAACCCCATGCCTAGGCCGCTTCTAATCGTGCCAACTAGTTAACGTGCCGGGCCACTCTACTATCGGGCCGGCCCGGCCCGATAGCCCATTAAGCTTTTAAAAAAAAATCCCATTCAATATGAAAAAAAGCCTTGATCCCCATCCCGTCCCCTCACTATTAGGCCTCCACCTTATCCCACTCTCTTTGCAACAACTTTTTTTTTTATCTTTAACTTTTATCGATAAAAAAATCTTTAGCTTTGAATGATTAGCTAAAACTTGCAATGGAAGATTCGTGCTACCGGGCCGTGCCGGGCGGCCCGGTTGAAAATTCGTGCCGTCCTTTATCGGGCCACGGTCTTATCGGGCCGTGCTAGCCCGGCCCATTAAACTTATCGTGCTGGGCTGGCCCTGCCCGATAAGATTGGGTCGGCACGAATTGCCACCCTTGATTCGAATAAGAGCATTTGCCGGGAGTTTCTTAGTTGAGCCTTTTAAGAATCATTTTATCTTCCATACTTGCCTTCCTAACAACCATAATTGCCTCGATATCCTTCATCTTTGTTCATCTTGATCCGTAAACCTGATTCAACGTTTGAGCTAGTCTCGATGTTCATGTTCTCATATTGATTGTACTTTGGTGATAGGACTATTTGCCATTTCAGTTGCAAGTTCTTAAGCATCTTCTTCTTTATGTGTTCAATGGTTTCCTTGTCCATGGCAATACAACGAACTTAAATTGGATGGTAACCTCTCTTTTCTACGTATGCTACTTTTTATAATTGTTACATTAAAAAGAAAGCTTTTATTAGTTGTCAGATTCACACACTTAATTCTATGCTCACTGCATCCTTGGTGTATGACTTGGCTTACTTGTTCCAGCAATACAAGGAGCAATTATTAGATAGTATTGTTTTTTGTTATGTACATGGAAGTTTGTTGGTGTTTGCATGAAAATTAGCCTTGTCAATTGTCAAATTCTCACATTTGGCCTATGATTTATTCACTTCTATGTGCTAAATAGGATCATCTATTCTGGTGACGTAAAGATCCCAAAGATTGAGTGGAACAACCGATCTAATAAATTTATTTTGTTACTCATTTTTTGTATTATCTATTTTGTAGTGTTAAGATCTAATTTGTGATAGTGTACTTTATGGTTTGGACTGATGCAAAAGGCGAAGGCGACAACCGGAAGTTCCTCATATTGGCAAGGATCTAATCCAGGGAAAGGATTATTGTCTTGAGTTGGGGCTGTAAGTGTCGTGGTGTTAATACAAAGTTCTTGTCTGAACATGAGGTAATTAAAGGAAATGTTATGGGAGTGTTGAAGTGGCCATGGAGTGATATGGGGGAGGTTGGAATTTTAGAAATTGGGAAGAATTTTTTCACTGTGAGTTTCATGATCATAGAGGTGTAGAAAAAGTTATTCGGGATAGCCCCTAGCCTACAAATGGGAAGAATTTGGTAATGAGAGAGTGGGCGGGGAATTAGAGATTATATCAAGTCGATCTATCAAGAATAGCTTTTTAGATTCAATTTGATGAGCTTCTGCTTGAGCAAATACCTAAAGAGACTGCTAATTCTTTAGAAAAAAAAGCTTAGGTGAGGTTGTAGATGTGGGCTATAATGATGGTTTTTGTGGATTTAGGAGAAATTACATAAGTGTAAGAGTTTGAATTGGCTATAGAAGACCCTTTAGTAACAGGGATTTGGATCTAGAATGAGGAAGGTAAGTAATGTATCAATGTAAGTATGAGATGTTGGGAGATTTTTATTATATTATGGAAGATTATCTCACACTAGTAAAAACTATTTTGAGAATCAGAGGAAGCAGAAGATTCAAGATAATTTGGCACTTGTTCTTCCATTAAAGGCTATAGTAGATGGGAAGTTGGGTTTAATTAATACCGAAACTATGAAGGTAAGTGGTGAGAATATATTCACTAAGAAGCAGGAAGAGTGATGCAAAGCTCGCTAACGTCGTGATGAAACTCAGTATCAAGTATGATAAGAACCTCACCAACATGTGACGAGACTCGTATGTGACTAAGGTCCCCAGTAAACATATTCTTGTCAAACTTGAATAGTGGAATCACAATCCATTACCTATAGAGAGGTAAGCACCTTGGTATGGTGAAGACACCATAATCAACTATGGAAGGGTTGATTGATAAGTCGAAAATGAATGGCACAAAAAACTCCGGTAAGTTCACTTAGTTGTTCAAAGAACCAAAAAGAATAAAATCTCACACTTATTGATCCATTATTTGAATGAATGAAAATATAATGTGACCCTCTTGGGTATTTATAAACTGCTAATAAAAATTGTAAATATATCGTAATAGTTATCCTAAAGATATGGTAAATATAATCTAAATATATTTACAAAATATCTTAAGAATATTCCTAGGAAACCACAATATTTCCGAAAGATAACAAAAATATATTCTCCTAATTTATTTAAATTGTAATATAATAGATACATTTAGCAAATATAAGTAAATATTGCTTGATATCTTGTTGCTCATTTTGCTCCTCCTTCCCTTGTAGTTGATATTGACTTCCGCTCTTAATATCCTTGTCTTGATTCACATCAAAGAGGCTCTTCAATTAGAGAAGTCAGAGGATGAATAGCCAGAACTAGGAGGATTGAAGGATAATGAAAACCATCTAGGTGAACATAAATTGTTGGTAAGAAATGTTGTAGTAAAAGGGTGTTAATTAATGTCAGTTTTACTTGTACTAATAAAGGATTAGAATATATTACTACTAGATGATGCAATTCAAGGCAAGGCAAGGCAAGACTGTAAAGGACACAATGGATTTACCCACTGCATTGGTCACGAGGATACGAGCTAAGAAGCTTAACGAAGCATTCAATGGGTTGTATGGATCAATTGTATAAGTGAAGGCCCATTAATCGAAGTCCATATGATGCTCAGCTCAACAAAATGGAAGAAAGTTTAAAAATTGAAGCTCGAGTCCAATTAAAGTTCAGGTTCAATTTTGGGAGTTCAAGCTCAAAGCTCAAGTTCAACATATTTAAGCTAGGAATTCAATTTTAGATATTATTAGTTATCTTTAGAAGATAATATGATGTCATTAGGATATCCTTAGATTATCTTTGACCAAATCTTTAGACTATCATTAGATTATTGAGTATTGTCACTCAATATCAGCATTGGGAGACTATAAATGCATAATTGTGTCAACTTGTATGCACATATTCTGAGATTAATAAAAAGTAAGTTCTTCCTATTTGCTCGTTCAAGAATGCTCAACCTTATCGAAGTCTTCAGTGGCATTTATCATCAATTATAGTTGATTGTAGCATTTTCACCATATCATGGCTCATTTCTCATTATAGATAATCGTTCATAATTCCATTCCTTCAAATTTGAGCAAGAAACAATCTTGGTGGCCTTATATGGGTTTCGTTTCATGTTGGCATGCTTTGAATCATAGTATGGAGTATGAGGAGGAAGCTTGTGAGGTACACCGTGGTGTTCAACCGGAGTCTAATGATCAATTGATCTGTGAAGATGAGAATTATTTGCACTTGAGTCAAAAGGAGAGGTTGAACGACTTGGATAGTGGTGATGATGTCATTGAGGAGGAAAATAAATCTTTAGCTTTAGTTCCTCTCACTATTATATAAGAATTGGAAGCTTTGTTATTAAAAGGGAAGGAGAGAAGTGAGTACAAATTATTGCAATTAAAGGAATGAAATATATGGAAGAGCATTATATTCTTTTTTTTGGGTAAAAAATTGGACTCGGATCAATATGAGGTTGGAAGTCAAGGTGATATTGATACCGAGATGAAAGAAAAGAGAAAGAAGGTGATTCTTAAAAGGAAGAGGGAATGTACTAAAATCTGGAGGAAGTAACTTTCGAAATTTAATCTAATGTTTGATTAAAGGTCTGTGGTGGCTAGCCGTCAGTAGATAGAGTGAATAGGAAGGCTTATGAGTTGGAATTATTAGGGATTAGGCTCTCCCTCGACAATTTAGGAACTAAAAGAGCTAAGGAAGTCTTATAAAGCTGACGTTTTCTTCTTGATGGGAAAAAAGAACGAGTCTAAGAAAGTGGAGAACTGGAGGAGGAGAATAGGAATGGATAAAAGCAAATATGCTGAACCTCTCGAGCTTTGTGGAGAGTTAACATTTGGTGAAATGATAGTGTTGGTATTTCCACAATCCATGCTGACAGGAACATGATTGACATAGAAGTAGAATACCACAGGTTATACATTATTACTTTTTTTTCCAAAATATCCTTGTTCAATTTCGTTCTATAAATTTTCATAACATCGTAGACAAAGTGGTGTCAAAAAACATGTAATTGAAGGTATTCCTATTGTTAATACTCGTAGAGCATATGAACCATTTGGCTATACAATAATAATGCAAAAATAATCTATGCTTCTCTATGGGAACATTCTATGCTTCTCTAATAGCTTGTTTGTTTCGGGGAATGTGACGAAATGAAGAGTGGTGGAGGATGGTAGCTACCATTTTGGCTTAATTTTGTGTGATTGGAGTACATGTATTTAGTTTGGTTTTCTCGAACTTTGAGTGGAAAAGGTTGTTATAACCAATTCTAATGATTGATTATTATATGTACAAGACAACTGTCAGGTAAGGGGTGTGGATAAGATATGTTAAGGAGACTAGCATTTACTCTCTATTATGTTTGAAAAGGGAGATTAGAATTTGTCTACGGGAAGGGTTTTCCTCATCCTCACGAAATTCTTAGAAGGCTTCTTACTACTGTTGCAAAATATGAAAATTGCTCTTCACTCCACGGAGTAAGGAGGGAAATGAATCATCATAAAATAGTTAAAAAGGAGAAGTTGCAAACATGGGTTAATCTTGTAGAAGGCCCGGACAAAATAAATTGGGATGTAACATGGGATGCACATGTTGGTTAGCTTTTTGGAGTGATTGTTAAGGGTCATAATGGTCAATTGATTGCAATAACAAGTGGGAAAGTTTTTTTAATAGATACAATCATTGTTGAAGATCTTGTTCTGAGTGGTGGCTTTTATCTTGCTATAAGATAAAGTTGAAGCTCTATTATAGCTAAATCAGACTCATTACATATCTATGAGAGTTGAAGATGCCTGCAAATGTGCCATGGATGACAAGGGGCTGCAAATGTGCCATGGGTGACAGGGGGCATCACATGTGAAGCTAAGGAGCTCATCTCATCAGGCAATTGTACCTTTCAAGTAGAATCGACTCATCCTGAAGCAAATAAAGTAGCAGATTGGTTTGATAAACAAAGTACAAGGGATATGTATTATGTGAGTTTGATAGCTAATCCCCCTATCCTCTAATAGCTAGCTAATACTACTGGGGATGTTTTGTTGTCCTTTTTCACTCTGGTTTGATATATGGATATTTTGATTTTAATAAATTGGATAATAATAACTTTATTTTATTAAAATTATGTAAATATTTTATTTGTTTAAATTTATTTAACTATACTTTAATAAATATGTAAATTTAAATCATATTTTAAATTATATTTTACATAATATTATAATTTTCTTGTAAACCAGGTTGACTCATGCCAATCCCAATTTGTGCCAGGCGAGGCATGACTAGACTATCCAGCCTACACCCACCCCCTTGCCATCCCTATTTTCACTTTCCTTGATTGCAAATTAATATATAAAGTTTAATTTATATATATTAGATTAAGAAAAATATATTATATAAAATCCCCCAATTTTTATTACCAAAAGAACTTAAATTTTTCCTAAATTTATTATTGTTTTTTATATTTAAATAACTAATAATTACATACTCTAAAATTAGCAAGTAAACTTTCTTAATCATTTACGTGCTTGCTTTCTTCACTAGTTTTATTTATTCGTAAAATAGAGACCTATATATCTATATATCTATTAAGAAGGAGCCTCCTTTGGTATCTTTTTCAAAATTTGAAAAATAGCCTTAAACCTCTCCTTTGCTTCTTCACTGCTTCTAGAATCGCAATTCTCTCACCTTGGCCTCCATTGGTCCATGCTCTTCTTCATTCTGATTTGTACTTCCTCTCTCTTCTGACTTCACCTCTTTATGCTCTTCAACTAACATCTCCCTTCAAAACAATGGATAAAGAGAGCAATTCTTTGGTAGGAAAAAGAAAAATATAGAAGAAAAATATAGATGAATATAATGAAACGTTAAGATTCTCATTCTAATTTGGACAAGGAGTTCTTATTTTACCCTTTCATTGTCGCCTTTCCTTCTTCCCACTAGCAGTTTTGGCTCTTCTTTCTTAGTGGAATTCCTCCTTCAGCTCATTGCTCAAGTTCCACTATGTCTCTCTTAATGATTCACATTCAAATACAGTTATCATATTGACAAGAGCTTCTTAATTTGTTATCCCACATCAATTCTGTGTTGCACACAAATAATGTTGAGGGTTGTCCACGGCATGGAGAAGCGGTTGCCAATTCAACAATATCACTCGGACCAACTTTCAGTCCATTAGAGCCTTTTCAGTTGAAGCACACCCTTCCCAGTCATTCAATCTCTACAAACCAAAATTTGTATTCTAAGGTTCTCGTCTCTCCTCTTATGAGTGCAATTTATCTCTAGTAAAATTAGTTGTTGGTTCTCTGAATTTACACTTGTACAATTTATATTTCTTCCGAATGTTATCCATAAATTATATCATCTAGTTTTGCTTATGACCCAACCCACTAATTAGGTTTCTTTTTCCTAGACTTTCAATGTTGTTGTCTATGATTTCATTACACTTGATATACTAATTAGAATTTTAAAATGGGCTATTATCATCAATATATCCTGTTGATTTATTTATTAACGAGTAATAACATTTTTACAATTCTTAATTATACTCAAGGATGTTTATTTTGCGCAGCCACTGGTTTATATATGTGAGGATATCTTTTCTTTTCACCAGGGGAGGATAAAGTTAGTCATTGTCACTATTTAACTTTCTAAATTGTCGTTGCTAAATAGATTTTTAACCAATAATAAAACGATAAATGTGGTGATCTTGTAAAATCACTCTTAAAGTTATAACTACACATAAAGTTATAAATACTTTCCAATCTTCCTTTTGTAATTATACTAGTGTAAAAATTGTGCTTCACAGTAGGATATAGATTATTAAGAATATAAATATTTATAATTTGTTAAAATAAAATAATGATAAAAAAAATATACAGTGATGTGAAGTGTAAAGATACTGCTAACATAAATCATACATTATGAGAAAGTAAATTACTTTTTAGGTTTTTACAAAAAGTAAAAGATCTTATTCAATTTGCTTATGATTTGGTGGTGCACAAAATAAAAAGCAAAGGGGAAATAAAGAAAAGAAAAAGTAGATAAAAAGTGAAGGACGGCGGCGTAGAGGGTTTGTGTGGGTTACACTGTACATAAATAATTAAAAAAAGAAAAAATAAATAAAACTTCATAAAAAGCTACCACGTGGATGATTAAGTGGTTGCCATGTGGAAGAGTAAAGGGTTGCCACATGATAAGAAGGTTGTAACCATATTTAATAGATAAATTATATATATTATTAATTCATAATATGTTGAATAAAAACTAACAATGTTATAAAAATTAATTATCAAATATAATTACAAAGTAAAAATGGTATAACTTTATAATTGACTATATAATTAACAATTTTCGTACTTAGTGCAATTCTCATTTTTCTACTTTCATAGTTACCCTTAATAAATATGAAATATGCCAAATGAAAATAAGAAATATTAATTCAATTGTAAAATCACTCTTGAAATTATAACTACTACTTAGATTCTTTCTAACTCTCTTTAATTTACATTTTTTACAAAAAATATCTATTTATTTTTTGTTAATTAATATATATTTATTTTTATTTAATTATGATTATATTTCTATAAAAATTAAGAATACCATCAAAAAATTATTGCTCAAATATGAGAAAGACCTTATAATTGACTATATAATTGACAATTCTACGTGTAATAGGAAGTTGACGTCTAGTATTACTTTAAGAACGAGAAGTACTTGAGAAATATAAAATAACCAAAAAAATATGAAATATGATTTTAATTATAAAATCTTTTTTAATATAAAAAGAAACACATAAGTCTAGAAGCGGTAAATAGAACATGGAATAAAAGAGGTAAGGGAAATCCCACATCGGGATTTTACCGGTCCCAGTGCTGGTTGGGCCGGGTCTACCTACGAGTTAGGGAAATTTTCCCATCCCTAATCCTGTGGGTGGACGTCTAGTTTACTCAAAATTAAACTATTTGGACAAAGGTGAGTCCGCGAAGATTTCCTATTTTGTTTTGAGAAGCTGAGCTGTGCGTTAAAATGGACAGCCTGTCAATCATCACAACGTGAAGATCAGCTGTCTTTGATTCTCTGATTCGCTATTGAAAACAAACGGTCCACATACGTTTAGGGTTTCTGTTTGCACCAAACAGTATTTTCAGCCCATTCGAAATGCATTCGAGACTAATCTCGTGTTTCCGGATAAATGAAAGCGCATTTTCAGACTAATCAATCAAATTATCTATTTAGAGATCTGACAATAAAACTAGAAGGCGAACTTTATTCTTTAGGGTTTTCACGTTATATGCATGACGGTGAGGCCGATATGGCAATATAATATTGACAATATAATTGCCTGCAAAATCTCCTCTCCAGTCCGACGGCTCTCTCTCCCCAATTCTTCTTCAGTCACTCTGAAACGGCGCAGAACGGACCGAAGTCGCCATCGGCCTCCACTTGCTGTTGGTTGTCATTGTGACGGTGGTGGAGCTCCATCCTTATATCGTCGATCCTACTCGCGCTCTTCTGGGTAAGCGGGTCTCGTATTGTTCCATTGTGCCTCTTTTGCTTACGGAAGGATCTAGAGTGGCTTTATGTTGGTTTGTGTTTCCTTTGAATTCTGAGGATCTCCGAGGTCGCATTGTCTGGTTTTGCTTTTTTCTGATTAGATCTGTTTGAGCTTTGCGCTTGCTCGCATTCACCCGACCATCAAATCTGCTTCTTCGAAGTTCGCAGAGATAGTCATAGTTGGTAAAGGAACGTGTCGTTGTCTTTTGGATCGATGTGGTTGTTTTTGAAATAATCACATTGCAGATTTCCAGCAACAGAGGCCTACAGGACGATTGTGATTTGTCCAGTAGCTGGTTGTTTCTTTTTTAAATTCTCGAGGAAGAATTTCCTTTTGTGTTATGATCCTGACTTTTCTCGTGCTATGTCCGCCAGATTTGACCTTGGATTAAAAAAAGAAGAAGAAAACAATATAGAGTTTTATGATTTGCCTTTCGTGCCTATCTGGCTTTCAAACGCTGGTCCTACTCTGGTTAAGAAACTATCAATTCATCAGCTGTACATGGAACTGGATCAAGCAAATCCGAATCTAACCATTCCAAACCCAATATTGTCTGTTTGATTTGGTTAGAAGTTGCTTAATCTCTAGAGAAACCTTGACCTGTTGCATACTTAATGTCCTGAACGCCTTGTCCATTCAGTCTTCCATGGATCTATCAGTTTGGTGGAAACTAGGTGCCTCCACGTCTTTGTAGGCTAACATGTTTCTTCTGTTAATTGACAGGACCTTATCATCTAAATTTAGAATATGCATTGCTGTGGAACATTTCTTATTCCATTTACATGCTATTAGTAATTTCAACAGGTTATTTTCCAGAACCTTTTGTTTGGATTAGCCACAAGCATAAGATTTCATACTTAATTTTGTCTTAAAAGATATGATCTCTAGTTAATACCTGCTACCTTTTATTGTACACTTACCATTGAAGAAGTGATCCTTTCTATCTCGTGTCTTTATCTGTTATATAACTCTATATATATACGAAGGAAGCTTCCTTTGTCAGACCATTGTTTTCTACATGCCATTGAGTTGTAATTTGTTTTGTCCATCTCTTAAAACTCAAGCCGCATAATAAGGATTCAGAGATGGTTGCACAAGAGTTTACCGTCGATTTGAATAAACCTCTTGTCTTCCAGGTAATTTTCATTATGTTCTGTGATACAAGTTTCCTTTATTTGTTATTCACACTTATTATACATAACATTGACCTGATGAGATTTCAGTTACCCAGTTCATAAACATGATAGCTGAAGATTCATGCAATTTGTTTAGCTTGTTAACCAAATGAATTCATGGTTATATTTCAAAACTTTTCCCCTTATGTCCAAAAGATAAATACCTCTCTCTTGCAATCTCGGTGTGTTCTTTTTAAGGAGGCAGAAGTTCCTTTTTTTCTCTGATTATATACCCATGGATTAAGTTACATTATTTAGAACTTTATAACAAATTCTCAGCAACAACCACACTTACTCGTACTGTTTCTGACGGTACTTTCTTATTAGACTAACACATTTCAAATCTTATGCAGGTTGGCTATTTAGGTGAAGCTTATCAGGAATGGGTGCACCAGCCCATTGTCAGCAAGGAAGGGCCTCGGTTTTTTGAGAGTGATTTCTGGGAGGTAAGTCATGTTCAACTTGTCATTTACCACCAGCCTTTTCCAATTTGTTGTGTTCCAAAAAACAGATGGTATGAGGATTAGAATTACATTGTATTCCAAAACAAAAACTATGGTGGCAAATGCTAATTTCTCAAATTAAGTCCTATTAGCTTGTCAACTAAACATTTATGGGTTTACTCCTATGCGTGTCTCATATCTGGAACAGTTCTTAACTCGAACTGTGTGGTGGGCAATTCCTGTCATTTGGCTTCCGGTTGTATGTTGGAGCATCTCCATGTCAGTAAGGATGGGTCACCCACCCCATCAGATAGCTCTAATGATAGCTTGTGGGATCTTCGTTTGGACGTTTTTGGAATATACCTTACACCGTTTCCTTTTCCACATCAAGACAAAGAGCTATTGGTAAGATCTCTCTCTCTCTCTCTCTCTCACACACACACACACACACAACCATGCATACGCACACGCACACATAGAACCACACCCACCCCACACCCAACCCCTGAAAACAACCATGTGTGGCACATCACTATGTGACGCCTATAATTTTTATGCTAAAGGCCAGCCTTCATTTTGCCTGTTTGAATGGATTCAGCCCAATTTTTTCTTTTTATAAGATGTTCAATGAAGTCAGCGTCCAATATAAATTTCATTAAGGTCCAAAGATTGACGTTGTTCAGTGACAGTACCATCACTTGCTGATCTGATATTCTGGAAATGCGAGATAGGCAGGATGAGGTTTTATTAGTTAGAACAGATGTCTGGTCTAATCTAATTGAGTTTTCAAACTGAGTATTGTTGGCTAAATTTGGTTCCTGATATGCTTTAGGGGGAACACAATGCATTATCTTCTCCACGGCTGCCACCATAAGCACCCAATGGATGGCCTTCGACTTGTTTTTCCACCAGCTGCAACTGCTATTCTATTGATTCCTGTAAGCATAGTTTGTCTCGCTGATACTTAATTTGGACAAATAAGTGTCTTGAGTTCATTGGTCCCTGTGAAATTTTCTTGAATATATACCTTTTTTTGAATTTTTTTTTTGTGGATATACCTTATTAACATCCCAATTTAGATGCCCAGCTTTATCTCAACCTGTATACATGATTTCCCATATATGAAAAAAATGTATATCTTTTTATGAAACATTGGTTAATTTTTTGTTTTCTTTTAAGTGTCAAACGCAGATGTACAATATTGTAGCCTTTATTACTTATTGATCCTGGATGATAACTGTTAAAATATGGTCTATGAGGATAAGGTTTTTTTCTGCAATGACTCTTGAGTTTAGTATCTTTGAGCGTATTTATTCTTTCAATAATTTGGAATTAATTTTGAAACAGTTATGACTGTTCTTGCGTAGGGCTTCAATTTTTTTTAATGTGCTAGTATTCTGGATATAGCTTAGAAATTTAATACTTTGTGGAAGGAATATCACATTGGCGGATCATATCTCTCTGCTAATGTTTTGGATAGGCAAATAGTATCTCATCCTGATGCTTGATGCTATGATGTTTTGGTTTTGTTGGGCCAGTTTTAGCATAGTGACAATATTTAAATCTTAATACTTCCGTTTACCTTGCTCCACTATTCTAGATGCCTTCTGTCCTCCTGTGCCCCTGCGGTTACTTAGCTTGAGTTGAGGCATTATAAGTTTTATTAAGATTGCAGATAAAGTATCACTACTGATTCAATTACTGCAAACTGAATTCAACAATTGTATGAAAGACATAGGATGAAAATTTTATTATATTATGCAGGTCCCTAGTGACATTTACCATCAAAATTATAACAAAATAAAAATTCTAGAAATCTACTTGTACTGGTAGTTAAAAAATTTTATCCATCAAATGCAAGGTTGTCCTTGCATGTGTCCTATTCAATAATCATAATACATGCCAGTTTGTACTACAGTATTAGTTATCAGGTACTGGTTGCTGAAATTTCTTAATTAATTAAACAAAAAATTGCTAATTCAAAGTTTAATTGTTCGATCTACAGACAGATTTATCCTTCTCCTTTGTTTGGAGTAATTAAAATGCACTTGTTTGACAGTTCTGGAACCTGGTTAAGCTCATTTCTACACCTTCGACAACGCCTGCATTATTTGGAGGAGGTCTGCTGGGTTACGTGATATATGATGTGACCCATTATTACTTGCACCATGGTCAACCCACCAGTAAAGTGCCCAAGCATCTCAAGGTATGATCAGCCTTTTGTATGTTGTTTGCTGTATATCAGGAAATTTTTAAAAATCTCTACAACCACACCTTCATCACATGTTTTATATGCATTAAACAAATGAACTAGGAAGAGTAATATTGGGAAGAAATGGTGAAACAAATGAAGAATTCTATCTCAAGCAATAATTATGAAGCAATAATATGCTGATGTTAAGGGCTGCTTCCGCTGCCCACAAAATGGATTAAATATCTTCTCAAATCATTAAGGAAGTTTACTAAAACACTTCGGTTAGTACCCCACCCCATTCTAATCCTTTGGGTTCAGTCTCATCCCCCCCTTCTTCCTGACACTTTTCTCCCCTCAATGGATCCACCTAATTTATCTCTCCCCCCACTGCAGTCAATCATATCAGTTCTAGCCTGAATTTTTCTCTCTGAGCCATCTTTATCACCAGGGGCGTAAGTGAGTCTTAATGGATCTGATAATCAAGCCAATTGCTTGAGGGTATATGATTTTTCTATCATAATTTTCTTTTTTTGTAGTTTTGTAGAGAAATTGTCAAATCCAGAAATATGGATGATCCTAGGTTTCACCAAACGGAGTAATGACCTGTCCCAAACACTGATGCATGCTTGAAGAGTTTTAAGTACTGGGTAGTAAGACTCTTTTAGGGATTAAAGATTGAAAAAGCCCTGTACAATTTGGGAGGGGAATGGTATTCTGCCCCAAAACCCATCCCAGACTCGTTAAAGCTACAATTACTGTACTAACCTCTTTTTTTATTTTTTAAATTCACGAAATGTTATATTTCTGTCATAAATAATAATTATTTTAGGTTGTTTCAGAACATGAGAATTCATGGATTTCCTAATGTCGCGCTTGGGTTCCTATGACATTAATCTTTTGGAAGTTGTATTTACTTGGTGATCGTTTCCCTTTACCTTTGCTGACTTTTACATAATTTTTATGTTATAAAAGCGTGCTTGGTTAACAAGTAATTAATGGGCATAAGACAGGTTTCGAATTGAACCTGCTATGTTATTAGGAAGGTTTTGATAATTTATCTTCAAAATGTTTACGGGTTTGGGAAGGGTTTGAACAACTTCTGTTGAAGTCTAGTCACCCAAACCCATCCCAGTGATAATCCATCAGTAATTTTTTTTATATGCTTATTTTCTGGTGGCACTTGAAAGCCATTCTATGATATGACAAATCTTAGAATTTACTTCTGAAGAGGCAAATAGAAGGAGAATACTAAAAAAAATTACGTTTGTTGAGTACAAAGTATATTGGGGCTTGACATTGATTGAATCTGCAGAAATATCACTTGAATCATCACTTCCGTGTCCAGAACAAGGGGTTTGGAATCACTTCGACTCTATGGGACAGTGTGTTTGGGACTCTTCCTCCTGCGAAAGTTGGTGACAAGGGTAGATGATGGTCAATCTCAGTGTGAATCATGCCCAATTGTATTACCGAAAGACCTTAAATATCTACCTATAATTATTCTCTGTTAGGGCCTTATGACATTCATGTACTATTATTCTCTGTTAGGGCTTAAAGACATTCATATAGTACCTGTGTTGGTTTAAGCTTTCAATTTTGTGTTTCCTCATTCTGCTTTAGAGGTTTCTGTGTAAATGTTATCCTTATTTCTTCTGATTATATACCAGTCTCAAATTTGTGGTCATTTTATCTTACATACGTTCTTCACTCTATACTCTCGCTTTGTTGTTTGCTTGGAGAATATGGATTTGAAATATGGACAATGCAGCATGCGAACCTCGTCAACGATATGATGAAATCCAATATCAAGTATGATAAGAACTTCACTAATATGTGACGAGATCCATATACGATTAAGGTCTTCGGGAATGTGTCCTTGTCAAACTCGAACGGTGGAATGATAACTGATTATCTATAAAGAGGCAAGAATTTTGGTATAGTGAAGATGACACATTCAATTATGGAAGGGTTGATTAATAAATCGAGAAATGTTATTGAAAATTTTGATAAGTTTATTTAATTCTTTAAAAAATAAAAAGAATAAAACTCACTTTATTAATGAATAATTTGAGTGCCTAATTTGTCTAAAAGTACAAGTCTTTAAATAGATTAAAGTGCAATATTCACATGAAAATAACCTTCCTAAATAGTCCCTATAGGATATTGAACTAATTAACCGGTAAATATACGAGTTATCCTATAGGAAACTATGTAATCTAATCTATATCTTTAGAAATATAAAAAGTTGAAGTAATATGACTATTTAGGAAAAGTAAATTTTCAGAATATATTTGATAAGGAATCTTTTTATCTTGTGCTCTTTTTGCCAATTTTTGATATCTTCTTTCCCTTCCAGCATCTCTTAACTTCCATTATTGATTACTTGCAATCTCTTTAAATATTTTTAGCTTTTGTTCTTGACAATCTTGCAATATATATGCTAAGAATAATATGCCTTCTTCACTTGGGATAAGTCTGAAATATCATTCACATTATGCTTCAATATTAGTTGTCCATCACTTGTAAGCATGTGATGCCTTTTAACTGTATCGCTTGAGCTCTTACCACCAAATTAAGAGGAACATCCAATTGTATTATTCAAATCTATGCCTTGGATCACATCATCGTCCGTGGTATGGGAAATGAGCAACTCCATCATTGTGGGAAATTTAACTCTCAATTTGCATTTCGGATGACTTGAGGACGATGATTGAGACTTGGTGATCACAATGGAGTTATAAAGTCTTTAGTGGTTAGAAGTAGAATTTTTAGCAAACATTATATCTCTAAGAGGTTTTTCTCCTTGTTGTTCTTTAGCAGCTTTGTAAGGATTGCGAGTGTATCATTTGTTATTTTCAACTTTCATATAATATTGGTTCTTAGTTCATTATAACCAACGGGTCAATATTCTCCATCTTTCTATAATATTAGTTCTTGATTCTCTATAATCAACGGGTCAATATTCCACATCTTGAAATCTCCTTTGGGCAATCCCGGAATCTGACTTCCATCCTCTTGTTGCTGAGTCTCATGGCTTTGTTTGTCGAGGTTTGCATCACGAGCCATGGATGGCCCGACATTAACTTTTACCAGAAATGACCTCGTTGCAATATCCAAGACTAAATTATCATCCCCATGTTGTCTAAAACATGAATTGCGAGTTCTACCTCTGCCAATGACACAAGGACGGATTTGCTAGTTTCCCGAGCCACGGATGGTCCGACATTAACTTTTGCCGGAAACTGCCTCATTACAATTGCCAACCCTCAATTATCACCTCTAGGTCGTTCGAAATGTGAATTGTGAGTGCACTCTCTGCCAATTACATAATGACGGATTTGCCTCTCCCCCAAGTCAAGGAAGGTCCGGCATTAACTTTTATAGGAAAACACCTCATTGCGATTGCCAAGCCTCAATTATCGCCCCCAAGTTATCCGAATCGTGAATTTCGAGTTCACCCTCTGCCAATGATACAATGACATTTGCCCTTCTCCCTAGCAATAGACAGTCCAACGTTAACCTTTACCAGAAATGGCCTCATTGCGATCGCCAAACCTCAATCATCACCCCCAAGTCATCTGAAATAAGAATTACGAGCGCACGTTCCACCAATGATACAGTGATGGATTTGCCTTTCACTCTAGTCATAGATGATCAGGCGTTAGCTTTTGCAGAAAATGATCACATTGTGATTGCCAAGCCTCAATTATCACTCTCAAGTTGTCTGAAACATGAATTGCAAGGGCATCCTCCGCCAATGGTACAATGACAGATTTGCCCTAACCTCAACCATGGACGGGTTTTAACTTTTTCCGGAAATGGCCCCATTGCGATAGCTAAACCTCGATTATCACCCTTAGGTCATCTGAAAGGTGAATTACGAATGCACTCTCTGCCAGTGACATAATGACGGATTTGCCCTTCTCCCTAGCAACAGACAGTCCAGCAGTAACATTTACCAGAAATGGCCTCACTATAATCGCCAAATCTCAATCATCACCTCCAAGTCGTCGGAAACAAGAATTGCGAGCGTACATTCCACCAATGATATAGTGACGAATTTGCCACTCTATAGTCATAGATGATCAGGCATTAACTTTTGTAGAAAATGGCCACATCGCGATTGCCAAGCCTCAATTATCACTCTCAAGTCGTCCGAAACATGAATTGCAAATGTACCCTTCGTCAATGACACAATGATAGATTTGCCCTAACCTGGTTTTAACTTTTGCCGGAAATGGCCCCATTGCGATAGCTAAACCTCGATTATCACCCTCAAGTCATCTGAAACGTGAGTTGCGAGTGCATTCTTCGCCAGTGACACAATGACGGATTTGCCCTTCTCCCTAGCAACAGACAGTTCGGTGTTAACCTTTGCCAGAAATGGCCTTATTGCGATCGTCAAACCTCAATCATCACCTCCAAGTCATCCGAAACAAGAATTGCGAGCACACATTCCACCAATGATACAGTGACGGATTGCCCTTCTTTCTAGTCACAGATCATCAAGCATTAACTTTTGCAGAAAATGGCCACATTGCGATTGCCAAGCCTCAATTATTGCCCCCAAGTCATCCAAAATGTGAATTGCAAGTGCACCCTCCATCAATGATGCAATGACAGATTTGCCCTTCTACTGAGCCACGAACAGTCCAGTGTTAACTTTTGTCATAAACGTCACCATAGCAATTGCCAAGCCTTAGTTATCAATTACAAGTCGTCCGAAACGTGAGTTGTGAATGCACCCTTCACGAATGACGTAATGACGGATTTGCCCTTCAACTAAGCCACGGATGGTAGGCGTTAACTTTTGTCGAAAATTGCGCCATAGAGATTGCCAAGTCCCAATTATCAACCCCGAGCCCTTTGAAACGAGAATTGCCAATGCACCCTCTGCTAATGACACAATGACGGATTTGCCATTTGCTCGAGTTAGCGACGGTCTGGCATTAACTTTTGTCAGAAATAGCACCATTCTGATCGCCAAGCCTCAATTATCCCCCCCAAGTTATCCGAAACGTGAACTACAAGTGTACCCTCCACCAGTGATGCAATGATGGATTTGCCCTCACTGAGCAACGGACGATCTGGTGTTAACTTTTGCCCAAAACGTCCCATAGTGATCACGAGGCCTCAGTTATTACCCCCAAGTCTTCCCAAATGTGAATTGTGAGTCCGCCCTCCTCCAATGACCGAAATGACGGATTTGCCCTTCTACCGAGGTACGGATGGTCCAACGTTAACTTTTGCTGGAAATGGCTCCATTGAGATCGCCAAGTCTCAATTATCACCCCCAGTCATCCTTAACATGAATTGCGAGTGCACATTCCGACAAATTTGCCCCCCCGCCACAAATAGTTTGGCATTGACTTTTGCTCGAAATGGCCTTGCTGCGATTGCCAAACCTCAATTATCATCCCCATGTCATCCTAAACATGAATTGCGAGTTCAATCTTTGCAAATGACATAAAGATGGTCCAGAATGAACTTTTTCCGGAAATTGTCCTATTGCAATTGCTACTCCTCAATTATCACTCCCAAGTCACCCGAAAAGTGAATTGCAAGTGCACCCTCTGCCAATGACACAATGATGGATTTGCCCCTTTTTCGAGTCAAGGATGGTTCAGCATTAACTGTTACTGGAAATAATCCCAATGCGATCGCCAAGCCTCAATTATTACCCTTAAGTCGTCCAAAATGTGAAATGCAATTGCACCCTCCGCCAATGATACAATGACGAATTTACCTTTCACCAGACCCACGGATGGTGCGGCATTAACTTTTGCTAGAACTAACACCATTCTGATCATCAAGCCTCAATTATCACCCCCTTGTAGTCCGAAAGAATTTCGAGTGCACTCTCCACCAATGACACAGTGATGGATTTGCCATTCTCTCTAGTCACGGATAGTTCGGCATTAACTTTTGCAGAAAATGGTCACACTGCTATCGCAAAACCTCAATTATCACCCTCAAGTCCTCCAAAACATGAAATTGCAAGTGCATTCTCTGCCAATGACACAATGACATATTTGCCATAACCACCAGTCAGGAATGGTCCAGCATTAACTTTTGCCAGAAATGACCCCACTGCAATAGCCAACCTTCAATTATCACCCTCCAGCTGAGTCACCCTCGTAACTTTGGCCGGAAATGGCTCCATTGCGATCACTAGGCCTCAACGATCACCCTCAAGTCATCCGAAACACAATTTGAGTGCGAAATTTCCAGCGATAATGGAGGTTCCCTTGTCTCAAACCACGGACAATCCGTCGTAATTTTGGCCGGAAATGATTCTATTGCGATCACCAAGCCTTAATGATCGCCCTCAAATAATCTGAAATGTAATTTGAGAGCGAAACTTCCAGTGATAATGGAGGCGCCCTCGTCCTGAACTAAAGATGATCCGTTGTAGCATTGGCCGGAAATGACTCCATTGCGATGACGGGGCCTCAATGATCGCCCTCACATCTTCCGAAATGTAATTTGAGCGTGAAATTTCACGTGATAATGGAGGTGCCCTCATCCCGAAACATGGACGATCCGTCATAACTTTGGCCGGAAATGACTCCACTACGATCTCTAGGCCTCAATGATCACCCTCAGGTTGTTCGAAACGTAATTTGAGAGCAAAATTTCCTGTGATAATGGAGGGGCCCTCGTCTCGAACTACAGACGATCCATCATAACTAATGTACATCAAGGTGCTGATCATCAGCTTAAGGCTGGAGCTATAAGAGACCATTTGTCATTTTCAGAAGGTCCGGTTACAAGACTTCAAGCAAAGCAATTCAAGGAAGCACTAAATGGACTAATTGAAGAACATTGAGCTGATTATCGGAAAGGAGAGACAGAGATAAGCCCAAGTGCAGATTAAGGCCAAATTCACATGATTGGAATAACATATCCATGACTGTAGTTTCCATGTGCAGAGTTGTTTATTATGGGATGTTGAGTAGTTTCCATATGGGGGAGTTATTTATTATGGGATGCTAAGTTATTTATTATAGGATGTTGAGTAGTTTCCATGAGAATTTATGCATTGTCTCTTTTAAATGATTGTTCCCATTATATAAGGGAGGGAGCCACGAATTTGTAAGGAGCCTTTGATCATTCCCAGAATTGAAAGCTTTATGCTCTCTTTTGGTTCTTGAAAGAACTTCTGAACTTATCGAGTTTTATCTCTAGCGTTCAACTAATTGAACCTTATCACCCTCGTGGTGTGGCATTTCTTGTCTTCATAGTCTTGGTTCATTCCATATCTTGGTTACGGGGTCAAGCCTCAAACCCTTGTCTTCTCATTCTTGGGGTTCTATCCATCGTTGTTCCCGGGTTTTATCGCTGTTGTCAGCTCGGGTTCTTGTCATCCGGTATCTGAGCTTCAGTTCAGAGGCAAGTGCTATATCTATCTTTTACTTGTGGTTAAAAAAAAATTCGTCAAAAAAAAAAGAAATAAAAATTCATCAAAGAGAAAAAGAAGAAAAAATCAAATCAGCAAAAAGAAGAAATAGAATTGGATTGTGCAAGTCTGAGTCTCATTGAACATTGGAAGTAAATTTAAGAGTAAACCATCAAAATGGTCCTCAAAGTTTTGACGAGCCATCAATTTGGTCCCCAAAGTTTACAACCCATCAATTTGGTCCTCACTATTCACTTCCGTCCATCAGTTTGGTCCAGACGTTAAACTGCTGTGACGGAAATCCACGTGGCATCTAGTTGGCTGCTGAAATGTACTAATAGAGTCAAATTTTATTCTGAAAAATATTTAAAAATACCAAAAAAAAGAAACAACACTGTTTAGAGTATTTTGGTACCTCTTTTATATTCTAACGATATCATTTTGGAGGATTGGGAGTACATGTGTTAGCAGTATTGCATCTCAATAGCAGGAAAAAGAGGTTGAAAGAATCCAAAAGGCAACTAAATGGTGTCATTAGAATATGAAAAAGGACATCAAAATGTTCTAAACGATGTCTTTTCCTTTTTTTCAATATTTTTAAATATTTTCATAATAAAATTTGACTTCATTAGTACATGTCAGCTGCCAACTGGATGCCACGTGGATTTCCGTCACAGTGGTTTAACGTCTGGACCAAACTGATGGACGGAAGTGAATAGTGAGGACCAAATTGATGGGTTGTAAACTTTAAGGACCAAATTGATGGCTCATCAAAACTTTGGGGATCATTTTGATGGTTTACTCTAAATTTAACATTCCACTTTGTTCTCTTTTAATCTCAAAATCCTCTAATCTTTCATTTTCTCTAATATTTTCTGCCTCGATTTTGCTTAATCAAGTTTGAGTATTGTTGAATCATTAATAGTAACTTCAATATTCTAGTTATTGTTTTCTCTTACTTTCAAATGCTCTACTCTTCCATTTTCCCTTAAAGTTTCTGCCATGATGACTTTCGGTTGGATTATCTCATTTTAAATTATTGCTTGATATTGTGATTTGTTCTAGAGTTCGATTAAGAGTTAAAGAGACATAATCGAGTCGGAAAAGGCAAGAACGAGTGAGATCATTAGAGGGTAAAAGCCAATTGTGTGCAAACACGAGCATGAATGCCATAATATCGAGAGAAAACACGTGAGGGAGTGCTGGTGAGGCTCCTTTGATCTTTTGCAGTATGTCCAACACTTAGATTTGCTTTCAAATTAGTTTCCTATCCCATGAGAAGAATCATTTTGGAAGGTTATTTTTGATGTAGTATTGCACTTTGACCTATTTAAAGGCTGGTGCTTATCTTTGGATGAATTTAGAGATTAGATTATTCATTAATAAAGTGTGAGATTTTGTTCTCTTTGGTTCTTTGAAAAGCTATTTGAACTTATCGGAGTTTTCCATGGCCTTCATTATCAACTTATCAATCGACATTTCCATAATTGATTGTGGCAACTTCACTATACCAAGATTTTTACCTCTTTATAGGTAATGGGCCAAGGTTTCACCTTTGGAGCTTGACAAGGACACGTTTCTTGGATGTCTTAGTCGAATACAAGTTTCGTCATGAGTTGGTGAGGTTCATCTTATACTTGGCATCGGGTTTCATCACGGTGTTGGCGAGGTTCGCAACATTTGGTATCAAAGTCAACGTTCTAAGTCAGGTTCTATCTATCCTTTTAGTTTAACTTTATTTTCTTTAGCCTTCGTTATTTTTTTCTTTATCTTCATAAAAAAAAAGAACCAAAAAAAGTAGTGGGAGAGAAAAAAAAGTAGCAAAAAAAAGAAAGAAAAAAGTTACAAAAATAAAAAAAGCAAAAAAAGAGTATCAACAACAAAATAAAGGCAGAAAAAAAGTGGAAATAGTGAGACGTTGAATAAGTGCAAGACCATCGATAGTGTTATCAAAGTTTCTTGTCCAAAGTTATTTCTTGTCCATGATCCATTATTCTCCAGTCGTAATTATCTTATTACTCTTGATTTTCGGTACTTTGAAACCTGACCATACATTCTTCTTTCAAATCTTGGGAAGTCATGGTGGATTGTTGCGGAACATTCTGATTATAGTTTGAATGCTAACACGAGAGAATTGAGTGAACATATTCTTGAGTGAAACATGTGAGGGAGCACTTGTGAGGTCCTAATATCTTTTGTAGATTCTCAACATGTCACACCATCAACAAGAAAGCTCATCCGATAAAGTATAGCTACAAGCATTCATACACAAAGTGGGAATGATGGTGAAAGATGAATTCAAACAAATTCACAAGAAGCATTCGACTTCCATATGAAGTTAGACAATCGAGAAGACCAATGCAGAACGGCAATCTGAGTGGCACAAAAGTGAAGCTTCCAACTTTTCAAGGCAAAAACGACCCCGAAGCTTATCTTTTATGGGAGGAAGGAATGGAGATGGTCATCAAACATCATATCTACTCTAGAAGGAAAAAGGTTCAACTTGCTTCTTTTCAATTCTCCGACTATGCTATTATTTAGTGGGATCGAATTATTACAAGTAGGAGACAGAGTAGAGAGTGATCTGTTGAGACATGGAACGAGATGAAGTCAATAATGAGGCAATGATTGCTTCCAAGTTCCTATCGCTGGGAATTGCACAATAATTGCAACATCTCACTCAAGGATCAAACAACATTCTCGATTACTGCAAGGAGATGGAGGATGCAATGATCCGAGTGAACGTAGAGGAGGACATAGAAGCTACCAAGGACATTTTCATACTTGGATTAAATCATGAGATTGTGAATGAAGTGGCGATATATTGTTATGGAGACTGCAAAGATATGTTGCTCTATGCCATGAAAGTTGAACAACAGTCGAAGCAAAGAAACATGGATGAATGGTCTTCGGGCATGGCTGTTACAAGCTCATGGAGGTCAGCCCATGAAAAGCACAAAGTGCCATCGTCTAGTTCCGATCTCTCCAAGGATGACAAACGAGCTGTGAGTATTACACAAACTCATGAGAATCAAAAGAGTGATAAAAAAGAGAGTGATGAAAAAAGAGAGATTAAGCGAAAGAAAGAGGGTTAATAAAGAGAAAGAGTGTGCTGAAAAGAATATCGATGAGGATTAAGAAAATGAGAGCAATGAAAAAGAGACAGATCGTCAATATGATGAAAAAGAGCATGAGAGAAAAGAAATGAGAAGAGAGACTATGACGGTGATACATCATTAGTGAGTGCAAGAAAGTGAAAATACAATGAGATTGAAAGATCTTTAATTTTACATCTGCACATTATGACTAAGGAGCCAATTTTATTTAGTAACAATTTTATTGGATTCTTGCCGAACAATATTATTTCTTATGATGTGATCCAAGATACGAGCTCGAGGGGCGCAGTCAAAGTCTTTCAAGGTCTAATGACGAGAAGCTCAAGTGAGACGAAATGGAGGACATGGATATACACACAAGTGACAATCAAGCTGAATGACGCAATATTATCATGATATTTCAAAATGAGATAAATAATGGAGGCCACATATTCAGTTAAATATCAAGAGTGAAACTGCTTCCAACAATATATTTCAACTAAATGTCAAGATGGCAAATATTTTGAAGAAATATATCTTAGTCAAATGTAGAGAGAGAGAATATTTTTAAGAAAGGTAGTTGAGAGAACTAAAGAGGTAAGAGAAGCACAAGTTAATACTGATATATTGAAGTTATCTAGAAGAATATATCAATTTCCTCTTTTAACAAGTAGATTATATTACCTTCCCCTTTATTTAATTCGAAGATATTGGTAATATTTTATAATTTCTCTAGGGTGACACTTAGATTTACTTTCTAAATTAGTTTTCTATCCCGTGAGAACTATTTAGGAAGGTTATTTTTGATGTAATATTGCACTTTGTCCATTTAAAGGCTACGCATAATCTTTGACGAATTTTTAGAGATTAGATTATTCATTATTAAAGTATGACATTTTATTCTGTTTGGTTCTTTGAAGAACTATTAGAACTTATTGGAGTTTTCTGTGGCGTTCATCCCTGACTTATCAATCAACCTTTCCATAGTTGATTGTGGCGTCTTCACTATAACAAAGAACTTACCTCTTTATAGGTAATGGATCAAGGTTTCACCTTTAGAGCTTGAGAATGACATGTTTTCTGGAGACCTTAGTTGAATACGGGTTTCGTCATGAGTTGATGAGATTGTAAGTTGCATTTCTATACTATGAGAGGATATTTTGAGTAATGGGTACATCACATGACATTACTGACGCAGTATCACAAACTAATTAAATTTAACCAATTTAAGATTTTTTTTACTAAAACACTAAGATAATCATAGAACTAACTAAATTTTATTTATCTGTGATATCATATCAGTACTGTCGCATCATATATATGTTACGTGAAAGGCTTTGGCCTACACTATGTATGAATAATAGTTAAAAGATTGCTGGGAAAAGGCAGGGTAGTTAAAATTGTTGTGGGCCGCACCACTTGTTCTACTGGTCCTGGCGAAGCCTGCTCATGTACAATGTGATCGGATAGATCACAGAAAAGATTCTCTTCAAACAATTAAAGTCCATCCATCGTCCAAGCTCACATGGGGAGTCAATATTCAGCATGCACCAACGGAGGTTGGCTGAAGCGGAAGGGGTTTCAGCCGCTTAAGCAGATGATTTTGTTTCGAATCCCTATGGATGTAGTAGATCTCCTTAGGAGGGGTCCTCGGGGAACCGCCTAACCGTATCTCGCCTTCGGGCACCGTAACAAAAAAAAAATCAGTGTGCAATGTATAAAGAGTTCATTGTGTAAATCACCATTCAGATCATGACACGTGTAAAATTGACTTTTGAAAACTATAAAAACCTTACAGATGTCAAAATCTGAGAGGAATTTGCACAACGAAATCATTATGTATTACACACTCAATATTTAATCCACATGGATGGTTGAAACAAAGACATGTTTAACGTTAGGAAAATTTTACGATTCAATCACAAAACTATTATTTAAGTGATAAAAGTGATTGTGAATTATTGAATTTTTAAATTTTGAATATTAATTATGAGTTATAAATTAGACTGTCCGGTAATTAAATCATAAAATTTCCAAATTATGTGTTCCAATATGTAGCCCTGGCCATGGTTTGGAACCCGTCTGGGGACCATGATTCCGCCCGGTTAAGGATTATCGGTTTGATAATTTTTTTAGACATAATACACAAATTATTAGAAATTATAAATAATTATAATGAAAGTAAATTTAAAAATAAATTAAATGCATTTTATTTTAAAAGTATATAATTTAATACATAAATTGATTGACCACTTCTCTTAATTTATTCAATTTTCGATCTAGGTCTGGAAACCCTGCTTTCGATTCCAGTTCCTATAAAGGGATGGATTGGCATGGAACCGTCCCTCATGATTTGGGGCCGGTTTAGACCCAATTCCAATTTTCACTGGTTTTTGAAACCGGCCCGTGACCAGGCCTACCAATAAGGTTGAGGAAATCACAGTTCAGTAAATGCACGCATTTTCTCTTAGCAGTGATTTCCAAACCTCTTCCTTTTTCTCATATCATGTCCGACTTTTATCTTAGCGCAAATGAGATGAAATGATTTGAGAACAGTTTGAGTTTGACTGTGTGAAAATTCGAATTCGACTTGAGTTTAGAGAGTTCGAGCTGATCTTGGTTAGGGCTTGCCCATCGAATGAGCCTGGCGAGCCAGCCCACTAATGCTCAACTTGAGAATTATGTAAACTAGCTTTTTATATTATAGTTATAATTATTTATTTTTAAGAAAATTTTAAAAAATCAAGTATATTGCCTTGTCCTCACTCAATACTCTTTTTCTCATTCTTTTTCGATCGTTTTGAAATCTTAATTGTAATTAATTCTCCTCTTCTCCTCCTCCCCTTGGCAATTGACACACCCATCCACCCTACATCCTCTGTGGGTCGACTCGTATATGCTCAACAAGCCTTTATTTATTATAACAAGACGAGCCCGAAATTGAAATATTAGGCTCACCCAAACTCGAGCCCAAGCTTATATATTGCTAAATGAATTGAGTTTGGACAAGGTAGATTTAGGTTCCGACTTGACTCGTTTACACCCCTACAATTCTACTTCTATCACTTAGTCACTAGATCATTAAATAATTCAATTCAACAATTCACAATTAATAATTTAAATAAAAAAACTTCAATTGATTTATAATAATTTTCCCCATTTATTCAATCATCCAACAACTGAATCATAGAATTTCTCATATCTCTTTTATTATATACAAACATGAAACTGTTTTGGTGAAAGTTACAAAACTTCCCTCCATCTTATTTATTTGATAAGCAATTGAGTAAGAATGAGTTTTCATTTTAACATATTGGCTTAACAAACCAATTTCGATACTCCACTTTTTTTTCTCAACTTCTAATTATATTATCCATTTCCCACCATTTTCTCTTTCACTTAAAACTTGCCTTCTCTCTTGCCACATCACTCTCTTCTTTCCATAAATTAATTTTTAGTTCTCATATTTTATTTCTCACTCTTTTATCAGTAGTCCGTATATATAAATTACAACTATAGTCCAATTGTATAACTATCTAATTTGAAAGTTAAATATATATCACTCTTCAATTGTGCTTGAATATGTATTTTTAATAATTTTATTGAGATAACATGTACCGCGGATAGCACGGGTACGTCTCTGGCCCTTCTATTATTGATATTCATTATAATCGGAAGTATAACGGTAGTGAAAGTAACTGGACTCTAAAAGCATTGGATGGCTGCAAGTGCTTGTCCGCGGAATCAACGGCCACGTCCCTTCCGTCTGTGCTTTTCCTTCCATCCTCGGGTACAGGATCTACAATGTTCAAACAACCTGCCAGCTAAGAGTAGAGCTCAATCTTGGACGGATCTAAGATTTCAAGTTGGGGCTTGATTTGTTATAACGAATGAGAACTCACCGAGCCTTTATGAGTTAGCCCGAGAAAGAGAGTTTAGGCAAAGCGCTAGCAAGTGTGTCGATTGCCGAGTGTGAATTGGAGAGGAGGAAAACTTATTATAAATTAGCGTTATGTGATTGAATGAGGAGGAAGAAAAAATATTTTAAGTTATATAAGACACTAGATCTAATAATTTTATTTTAAAAAAATTAATAATAATAATAATAATAATAATCATGAGTCTTATCGTTCTCTTTCACAATCTGTCCTTTTCTGACGTGGCATCATTGTTGTTTAGTTAACAAATTAAAGCACATGATTGTCACTTCTAAAAATAAAAAATAAAAATAAAAAAATAAATGGACACGATTGCCCTGCCGCTGCGGCATTACATGATGTGAACAAGTGCATTGTCAGCTAGTGATTTTAATAAGCTTAGTGAAGAGAATTTTTTAACCGGCTTCGTACGGTCCAATTCACCGTACCGATGTGAACATGCTCCTCGCGCGTTGACTGGGCATAACGGATAGGAAATAATTGGGAGACATTACGTATCAATTTGGAATTGATTTAATAGTTTTCTCACTAGATCCCAAAATGAATTATCCCGGAATTGAATCTCAAGTTGAGAAGGTCGACGGAAATTTTTCCAGAGATCCCGGTCCCATCCCAGATTAATCTCAAGGTGCGTTTCGACTGGTTCGGGAATACTGCATGGTGCAAACCAAAAAATTGGGAGACATTACACATGACATGGAAAAGATACTGTTAGTTAACATTTTTTTTCATGTCGATAGTGTCCAATATCGTCATAATCGACTAATTTATCAAGTTGTGTATTATACGACATGGGATCCACTATTAATCCCCATATACCGGCTTGACCTGCTACATATTCTCAGCTTCCTAGTGGATCTGCCCCTCAAAGGTATACATGATTGGAGGATAGAAAAGCATCTAATCCGAGATTAAGATTTGTGAATTCGATTTTTATTAGTAAGATTATTTGCACAATTTATTTCTCCATTCCTATATATTTTTTAAAACTCTCCTATATCCTCTTTGTAATAAAAAGATTAATGAATTGATTTGGATGCTTGGATGTATTTCACCCTTAAAGTAAGATCTTCGTTTACGTCTATCTGGTGGAGATAATATTCACTTTGTTACCATAATAGATAAACTTGAAGGAGAATGAGAGATTTACTTTAGGCTTTGTTGATTTATTACGTGACGGTTTTATTGAAAAAGGTTGAAGCCGTGGCATTTAGTTCGCTCAAGATTGGGTCCTGCATGTAGTGTGAGTAATTATTCAGAGTACAATATATAACAAGTTTATTATATAAATCATTATTCAAATTTTGGCATGTCGAAAACTGTAACAATTTTACACGTGTCGAGATTTAAATGTTAATTTATATAATTAATCAGTTATATATTACACATTAAATATTTAATCGTGTTTGCAGCAGAACTTATGCCTGGGAGCTCCAGGAGTGTTCGCGTTTGGCATGTGATTGCTGTGACTGAGATCTTTGGAAATGATCCTGTACAATAATTGGAGGGAGGAACTTTACTACGCTCCTCGGTAAATGCAAAGGCTGCTGTAACTAGGCGAGTCCTTCTAGAATCATATGTAGAAGATCATAAGAGGGAGGTATCTTGCTGGTGAAGGCAAAGGGGGAATTTTACATTTTGGTACCTCGTAGTCATCTCAACCCATGCAAACTATGAGGTCAATGGGGAGTTTTCTATGTAATGTGTATATTACGTGGTATTGTTGATGTAGTGTCACAAGCCAATATGATTTAATTATTTTTAAGATTCTTTAAATAAAGTCTAAGAGGAAAAAATAAATCCTAAAAATGATTTAATTTGATTGGCTCGTGACACCATAATAGAACTGTCACGTGGTGTATTTATTATATATAAGACTTTCTCGTGAGTTGAATTAAGTAGATATTTAAAATGGTGTAAAATTTGAAATGTTACCATATTAAGGGTAAGAATATGCACCACCAAACTTTACCATATCAAAATGAACCGAACCGAAACAACTCGAACCGTTTTTAATGGGCAGTTTTTTTTGTCAAGAAGAGGTTTGTTTAGTTATTTGATATGGTTGGTGCAGTTACCTATGATTAGTCAAACGGGATCGGTTGTTTAATTGATAACAAAATAAAATAAAAATAAAGCTTTTGAAACTAAAATTCACAATTTATTATCTTTTTGAACTGTTGAATTCAATTAATGTTAAACCGAATGGAGCCGATTATATTTTATCGATTAAATTATGTTGTAAAAAAAAGATATTATAGGAATTTGATATCCCAAATCTAATCCAATTGCAATGGCCCTTCTATTCAGTTGCTAAATTCTGACATATTTTTAAGTTGAAAGAGACAATCACATTATGTGATCACGGTCACTAAAGTGTAAAACATATCATATCACATTTTTCTAATAATTATTTTCCTATGGAGTTTACGATATTTTCCTTATAGTTAAAGATGTTCATATGCCCTCTTTTACCAACATTTCAAACACATGTTACCACATAATCAATGATGGTAGTCTAGTGGTATAAAAATTACTCTAATGTGATTTACTGGGATCGAGTTCACACGTTTAAATCTCTTTTGCGTAAAATTTACTAGAAAGGGCTACGTGAATCTCAGATCTTGATGGAGAGGTAATTTTGTGATGTGACGTTAGTGTGGGATTAATATTGTTGAGAGCTCCTGCCTTTTTTATCTAGAAAAAATAAAAAACAAAAAAAGAAAGAAAACACGCATTAGTGGGCTCCACAAGTCACCATGAATGACGTATCAGGCTCTGAGGAATGGGCTCATCATGGCTCGGAACCTAGGCATCCAGAGATTACACGTCGAGCTGGATGCAAAAGTGGTCTTCGAGTCAATTTGAGGCTCTACCGATGCCAATCTTAATCTCTCTCCCTTTGTCTCTGATTGCAGGAGACTATGTCAGGTCTTCCAGGAAGTTCGAGCGACTTCCATATTCAGGGAAGCCAATGGAGCAGCGGACTGGCTAGCCAAGCAAGCTCGAGACCAACCTTTGTTTAGAGATGTTCTGTACTTCGATTCCCCTCCTGGGGGACTTTTGCCTATTATCTCTAGTGACTGTTTGGGTGTCTTCTTCCCACGAATCACATCTTATACTGAGGAAGAACTCAAACACTTTTCTTTCTAGCTAGATATAATATCATCCTAATTCTACCAAAAAAAAATGAATGACGTATCAAAATGATTTCCATAGTAATTGCTCCTCCCAATGGAATGTCACAGCAAGCGTTGCTCACGGGACTAAGGAAACAGAGGAAGAAAAGGATTGGTGGTTGTCGTGGGAAGAGAACCATTGGGAAAGTTTCTGTTCTAACAAGCGAGCGGGAACCGGGAAGGTACACGACGTTGTCATCTCTTGTGCTATTAAATGGAGGTTCTATCTCTACAAGGAATCGACGAGGCAAATGATAACCTTCACACCAAAATTCTAGAGAGAGAGAACAAGAAAGGAGGGAACAGAGGCTTCGGAAGGAAGAAGATGGAGGAAAGAACAGGGAGGAACGCGAGCAGAGATGAGAGAGGGAGAGATCAGTCTTATTATTCTCGTTATCCTGAATACAGTGAGTAGTGGGAATTTATAGGGCTCTGCTCTGGGCAGTAAACCTTGAGCAGTAACTAACATTCTATTCGACTGTTGTAACGAACAATGACTCCTCTCTCTTTATTACACTATGCTCCCTCTATTTTCAAATTTCAACAATTCAGTCCCTCGATTCTATCATTACCCCCCCGGTAGAGAACCTTGTCCTCAAGGTTCAGAGTAGGATAACAGAGTCGTAAGTCATAGAGATACTCCCAGGTTGCTTCAGCTGGTGTCGACTGGGTCCAGTGGATGAGGACCTGAGTAGCTGCATGCTTGCCACGGCGAACCATCCTTCGATCCAGAATGGCCTGAGGGACTGGAGGGGAGTGTGAACTGGTCGATGGTAGAGCGGCCACTTGCGAGGGGGGGGGGGGGACCTGGAGTTCGTTTTAGTAAGGAAACATGGAAGATAGGGTGCACATCAGAGTTCTCGGGAAGGGCCAGTTTATAAGCCACTGCTCCAACCTTTGATAGAACAAAAAATGGACCATAATAGCGAGCGGCGAGCTTGTGATGTTTGTGAAAGTGGATGAACTACCGTCGGTAAGGTTGGAGTTTCAAAAACACCCAATCTCCAATTGCAAAGTTCCGTTTGCTTCGGTTTTTATCTGCATAAGTCTTCATGCGATGTCGAGCTCGTTGAAGCTGATGTTGAAGCTCTTGAATCATTCCTTCACGGTCTTGCAACTGAGCATCTACTGTTGCGTTCAAGGAATCACCCGGAAGGTAGGGCACATGTAGGGGCAGAGGGAAACCATACAGCGCCTCGAAAGGAGTTCGATTGATGGAAGTATGGAAGGTGGTGTTATACCACAACTCTGCAAGTGAAAGCCATTGGTGCCACTGTTTTGGGCAATTGCTACACATACAGCGGAGATAACATTCCAGGCCTCGGTTCACCACTTCAGATTGTCCGTCAGTTTGGGGATGGTAGGCCAATGAATATTTCAAAGTGATTCCCTGGGCTCGGAAGAGTTCTTGCCAAAAGTTGCTGAGAAAAATGGGATCTCTATTGGTGACCATTGAGGAAGGCATGCCGTGGAGTTTGAAGACGTTATCAAGATATGCCTTCGCGACCTGAGGTGCCTGATAGGAATGAGTTAGCCCCATGAAATGTCCATATTTAGTCAGTCGATCCACCACAACCAAGATAACATCCTTGCCCTCTGATTTTGGCAAACCATCGATGAAGTCCATTGTTATATCACGGAAAACTCCATCAGGAATGGGCAACGACTGCAGCAACCCGGACTAGCTACAGTCTCTGTTTTTGTTGCGGGAGCACACTTCACAAGCTGCAATGTACTCTCTTATTGCCTTCCTCATCCTCTTCCAGTACAGAAGGGAGGTGAGCCGTTTGGTAGTTGCACGTACACCGGAATGGCCTCCAATTGCACTGGCGTGATATAGCTCAATTAACTGTTTGTGCAACTCTGTGTTTCGGCCTACCACCATCTTTCCTTTACGACGAAGAATCCCTGCTTGCCATTGGTAATTGGGATGGACAGTGGGATCACTTTCCAGTTCCCTCATGACTATCAACAATTTTTCATCTGTCGAAACACTGTCCTTGATAGCTTGCAACAAATCATTGTCAACAGTGGACAGGGCATGACACTCCAGTTGAGGAAGAGTTGATCGGGACAAAGCATCAACCACAATGTTGTCTTTCCCCTTTTTATAGCAAATCTCGAATTCATACCCAGCTAGCTTGGCCAAACTGGTGTGCTGAAATGGATTGGTGAGTCTCTGTTCTAGCAGAAACTTTAAGCTCTTATGATCTGTTTTTAAGATGAATGGTCGAGGAGCGAGATACTGATGCCACTTCTTGACAGCATGTAAGACTGCATTTAGTTCTCTTTCGTAAGTTGATTGAGCCTGTTGCCGTGGGTTCAATGCCTTGCTGATGTAGGCAATTGGGTGTCCTTTTTGCTGTAGGGCAGCCCCTAAGCCTTGCTGTGAAGCGTCCGTCTCAACTTCAAAAGGGATAGAGAAATCTGGCAGTGCTAGTACTGGAGCAGTTGCCAAGGCTTGCTGGAGACGTTGGAAGGAGGAAGTAGCCAGTTCCAACCATCCCCATGAATCTTTCTTAAGTAATTGCATGAGAGGCATGTTGATTGCTCCATAACCTCGAATGAACCTCCTATAATATCCAGTGAGGCCCAGAAATCCTTGCAGTTGCTTGACATTCTGAGGTATTGGCCACTCAAGAACTGCCTTTATTTTATTAGGATTAGTGGAGACTCCGTCAGCCGAGATATAGTGTCCCAAGCACTCAACTTTAGCTGCTGCGAAAGTACATTTACTTCTTTTGGCAAATAATCGATGATATCTAAGTTGCTGAAGAGTAATATGAAGATGCTCCACATGTTGATTTAGATCCGGGCTGTAGACAAGGATGTCGTCAAAGAAAACAAGAATAAACTTGTGTAGATAGGGTCGAAATACCTCATTCATAAGACTTTGAAAGGTGCTGGGTGCATTGGTCAAGCCGAAAGGCATAATCGTGAACTCATAGTGTCCTTCGTGGGTTCGAAATGTAGTTTTATATATATCAGCCTCATGCATCCTTATTTGATGATATCCAGAGCGAAGATCAACCTTCGAGAATATGGTTGCCCCATGTAATTCATCCAGCAATTCTTCTATGACTGGAATGGGAAACCTGTCTTTAACAGTGAGCTTGTTTAGTGCTCAATAATCGATACAAAATCTCCATGTCTGGTCCTTCTTTTTGACCAACAGGACAGGAGAGGAATAGGGACTGGTACTATGACGTATAACCCTCAAAGCTAGCATTTCCTGAACCATTTCCTCAATGATGTCCTTCTGGACTGAAGGGTACCTGCATGGTCTGATATTAACAGGTTGCGACCCTTCTGATAATGGAATTCTATGGTCATGCTTTCGCTTAGGTGGCAGCTCAACTGGCTCACAGAATGCATCATCGTAGTCTTGAAGTAATGCAGCTATCTCTCCTACTTCCTGGATTTCCTTCGCTACAACTCTTAGCTCCCCCATGCCCTCGAGGCTACACAATTGCAAGAAGGCCAGCTGAGTGGGCTTCAGCAAAAGTTTTTGTAACCCTTCGTTAGAAATCAGTTGCAACTTGTCACCGGAATCCCTTCTTAAGACGAAGTTTCGTTCTTCCAGTTGGAACTTCATCTCTAGGGAATTGAAATTCCAGATGATATCTTCGAGTGTAGAGAGCCACTAAATACCGAGAACCATGTCGTAGTTGTCCAGGGCTAATAAGAGAACATCAGTTTTGAACTCATTACCCTACATTTTCCACGAAAATCGTTTGCAGAGGGATGCACAGGTGATTGTGGCTCCATTTGCTACCGAGACTTAAACAGGGGCTACCTTCACAATCGTACTTCCAAGTTTTCTTGCCAAAGCTCATCTAGAAAATTGTGAGTGCTGCCCGAATCAATCAAGACTTGTACAGTTTTAGTGCCCACCTGACCTTTGATTCTCATGGTCTGAAAGTTCACGCTGCCAGATAAGGCATGGATTGATATCTCAGGAGCCACTTCTGTGAGCTCCTCTTCTTCCACTTCCTCTTCCGTCTCCACCTCCTGTACTTCAATTTTATATAGTTGTCTCTTAGGGCACCTATGCCCAGGAGTAAATTTCTCCTCACACCAGAAACACAGTCCCTTAGCTCTACGCTCATCCATCTCTCGGCTCGAAAAAGATTTCGTGGATTTTGGAACATTCTTCAAGGAGGCGAGAGGTACAACATTCTTAGGAAGTGGTAATAGTCCATTTCCTTTACTACCATCGACTTTTCTTTCTGCAAAACTTTCGCCGTCACTTCTGCTATTAGAAGAGAGAGGTCTGGACAGAGTCATAGTTGTTTTGAAATTGGACTTAACAATCTCATAACTGTTGCAAGGATAGTACTCATCTTCCTGGATCTTGGCAAGGATGTAGGCCTCCTGTAGGGATTGGGGTTTGCTCATCCTTACTACCTTCTATGTTTCATATCTCAGGCCCCCTAGGAACATGCTCAATGCTAGGGGTTCCGAGATTCCAACCTTTTGCCACAGACGATCAAATTCATCGAGAGAGGTTCGTAGAGTACCTGTTTGTACTAGGTTTTTCAATACGAACATCGGATCATCATAGGCTCTAGTGCTGAATCGAGCTGTGATGGCCTCTTCGTATCATTTCCATGTCAGTGGTTCGTTGTTGTCCCTCAAGCTTTGTAAAAAAGCTTGATGCCAGTATAATGCTCGTCCTTCGACATGGATGGAGACCAATTTCAATTTGGACTCATCGGAAGTATCATCGAATTCAAAAAATTGTTTGACTCTGTACATCCATCCTTCCAACTCATCGCCATTGAATTTCGGAAAATCAAGGCGCCCAATCTTCTTCATCAAGTTATGCTCTTCGGTAATTGGAGCCTGAGTTTTGGCTTGGTTCTCACCAGTTCCTCTGTGGGGATCAGTTGTCCAGAGAAGTTCACGCATCTCTTCCATTAATTTGGCATTCTGAGTTCGCAGCTCCTTCTAGAATTTCTCTTGTAGCTACTCATTTTGTGACTCAGATCAGTGTACATTCGATCCTGGTAGGACTGCAATTCAGACATTTGCAATTCGTGGTTGCGGACCATGGATTCCAGTTTCTTCAGCTCTTGGGTGTGTGTCTTTGCCATGGCCAAGGATCGTGGGGCTCTGATACCACTTGATAAGCTTCACACCAGAATTCTAGAGAGAGAGAGAGAACAAGAAAGGAGGGAACAGAGGCTTCGGAAGGAAGAAGATGGAGGAAAGAATAGGGAGGAACGCGAGCAAAGATGAGCGAGGGAGAGATCAGTCTTATTATTCTCGTTATCCTGAATACAGTGAGTAGTGGGAATTTATAGGGCTTTGCTCTGGGCAGTAAACCTTGAGCAGTAACTAACATTCTATTCGACTGTTGTAACGAACAACGACTCCTCTCTCTTTATTACACTACGCTCCCTCTATTTTCAAATTTCAACAATTCAGTCCCTCGATTCTATCAGCAAACCTCCGGGAAGAGGCACCGGTTTTGCTCTTTCTGGGATTATGTTCCCAGGAACAGCGAGCGAGTACTCTACACGTCCATTTGGGTCGTAGATTTTGTTTTTTTTCTGGGGAAAAAAATTGAAACTTTATTTAACGAGTGAGATTCTGCTTCTTTTGATTAGTTTCGCTCCGCGAACCCCCCGGCCCCCAACGAGATTTCCTCCTCGGGCATCGTCCTGAAATTCTTCCATTCTTCGTTGTCTCTGAGTAACTTGTCTCTCGTTTCAGGATTCATCTGGGGTTCTTATTGCGTACATTCGTTTCACTTCATAGCATATTTGCAGATGACCCGGGTGTTAATATCCTATTCCTTTTCTTTTTGTTGTCTTATCTTCATTTTGAGTTTCACTCCTTGCTGCCCGTCGCATCTCTTCTTATTTCTTCTTTCCATTTTAGTACTTGAGAATTTCTCCGAATTTCATCTTGATGGGCATCCAGTCTTCCTTTTCTTTTTGTACTGTGTCCCCAGTGAGTCCCGCTTATTTTTTCCCCATCATGTTTCAACAAATTGGAGTTAAGGGACTTGTTTCTTGATCCACATGTTTTAGGTAAGAATTCTCAAGATTCCGCGGAGTGTAGTCTGAGGGTATTACAATGGAAAGGTACGTGATGGGGGCTATTATTGTTTGGTTGTTCTTTGGTCCTGTTTTGGTTCTGGTGGGTGATACAGACAGGTTTATTGAATTCATGTCTTTCGGTACTATTTATGAATGTCAACTATCATCATAAATAAATTACTCCCGATTGTTCAATCATTTGATAACCATAGTCTTTCTGCTATGTTAATATACATGCCCAGCTATGAACTTGTTACTGAATATTTAGTCTCCATCTTATTGAAACTCCGATATAGGACTGGATTTTGTTGGGTTCTTTGACGCACGGGAAAGCAGATGAAGAGCAAATATGGAATGGCATATTGGAGATTTATAAGTGGTGAAACCTTCTCAGCTATGAATTTTTATTACTGGATCGTAAATATTTGGTCTTCTTGTTGAACCTCAGATACCTTAGTGGATTTTGTTACATTCCACGGCCAGGGAGAGGAGATGAATAGCAAATATGGAATGGTACATCAGAAAGTATAAGTGGTGAAACAAGAAGGAATTGGGTCTATGAAAATGGCGAGTACAGAAACTGATGCTAGTGCAGATCGGAGACATAGGATGTTGATTTTGAATCAGAAACTTGATAATCCGATGGATAAGGAGGCTGAGAAGCTCCGGGGTGGATACGGTCAAAAGGTTCAAGCCCATTATTGGGAATCGATGTGCAGCGGAAACATAAATTTTAAATTTTTGTTTATTCCCGATTCAGGATCACTTCGAGGTAATTCGGAATTACAAATAAAGAGGATGTTTAGAAATCATACCTACAAGAACTCTGATTTAGTTCTTGTGTTGATTCCTCGAGTTGACCGCACGAACTTGTTGAAGTCGATCCTTTGAGTAGACGCACATGTGTACGCCCACCGTGGTATCCACACCAGAATTTTTTCGTAAGAATTGAGAAACCCTTTCTCAAATAAATGGTCACTCTCAGAATTATATCTCACCCTCAAATTTTCTTAGTTCCTTCTCCGGTCTTACGGCCAAAAATCCCCTCAAGAAAAAAAAGGTTCACTCCTTTTCTGTCTTCTTATCAGGAAAGGCCAGCCACCCACATATTATCCCAAAAAAAATATTCGTACTTGTCCAAAAAAGTAGCTTATCTTTTTCAAAAAGCACATTGCCTTTTTCTACGTTTGTATATATATGTTTATCTATATACACACACTTAATTAACTTGCTATCCAAAAATGCAAAGATATGTTTATGTGATTTCAATCAAATCAAAATATTTGATTACAAAGAGAATCAATATCACACGAAAATCTTTATGTTATTAACCAAATCCAATTTGGTAATTTACGTGCATATTTAACCGAGAAAAGTAATCATATTTTTGATAAATCTAATCAAATATATATAATTCTAAGATTGCCTTATCCGATAAGGTATGTGACCATTACGGGCTCAATTCGTGCTAGCGAAAATTTAATAGCCCGATCCAAAATTTAAATACATTAAATTTTGATTACGAGAAAAACCTGTTTTTGTGTGACCCATTGGGCTCCACACTAAACTAGCGGGCTCCACACTAAACTAGCAGTGGGTCCATTAACTATATTCCACTTTAATCTCATTAAACTCTTTAACGAGTTAATTCGATTAACTTTTAACCGGATAGACCCACAAGTCAAGATTGATGTCTAGCAACGTGTCATGACTACCCGGATAGTGAGGATTTCAATTTAAGGATCGAACACCTTCGATGATTAGTTTATGTGTAATTAAATCCTTCAATTATACAATGTCCCGAATGAGCTAGGGTATGGATTATATGTCAAACCCCAATACTTATTCATATGTTTTCAATTCTTAAGTATTTGACTCAATTATGAAACATCGGAAACTCCTTTCCAACTTTCATCCTACTCTGGCCAGAGATTTTCTGAGCCAATACTAAGCAGAATACATAGGACATACTCTCCTATAATCGGAGTAACCGATTCCTTATTGATTACTCACCACCTCCGTAAAAGTCTCATTAGATCCAGAATACCCTACGCATGTTTCAGAGAGTCATGCTAAGGAATAGACCAAAAATCACAATTTAACAATTACGAGGTACCATGGTAATCCTAGGTCTAAGGATTACTTGCACCTGCTATCACCTGAGGATTAGCCAATTGACATTTATTTTGAAATCCATTAGGCCTTCCTCCAGTGAGTCAGTTCAGTGAACTCATTCCATAATGAGCACCCATACTCTTACATTAGTGACTCGTCACAAGTAATTGTGAGATCAATTACCCTCTACTATAGAGCATGTAATGAGTATACTAGTCTTACTGGGTCGCAGATCCCCTATTCAGCGATCCTATGACTAGGAACTATTTTAAATTAAGGTTGATTAGATTTTAGGTCTCACTAGCACAATCTCATCATGGTCCAAAAATCAATACTTTAATTTATGGGTTTCATCGTAATCGGTAAAAATTCATAGCGAATGATGAATAATAAATGCCTTAATTTTATTTCATGAATAAAGATTACTCCAATTACATCGCAAGTGATTGGATTTAGGGCACTAATCCTAACAATCTCCCACTTGCACTAAAACCAATCACCTCGGTATCTAATACCCATACAATCTAGGTGACGCTCAAACTGCTGCTGTGATAATGGTTTAGTGAATGGATCTGCAATGTTGTTCCTTGTGTCGACTCATTCAACACTGATATCACCTCTTGCAACGATCTCTCGAACCAAGTGATATCTTCTTAGGATGTGCTTTGACTTGTGGTGGGATCTTGGTTCCTTGGCTTGCGCTACGACCCCGGTGTTGTCACAATATAGGGGCATCGGATTAGCAATTTGAAGAACAACTCCCAACTCACTGATAAACTTCTTTATCCACACCCCTTCCTTCGCAGCTTCACTTGCAGCGATGTACTCTGCTTCAGTCACCGAATCAGCTATGGTGGCCTGTTTGGAACTCTTCCAAGTTACAGCACTACCGTACAGAGTAAATACATACCCTGAAACTGATTTACTGTCATCTGGGTCAGTTTGAAAGCTAGAGTCAGTGTACCCTTCTAGTTTCAAATCTGAACCATCATATATTAGAAAAACATCTCGAGATCTTCTCAAGTACTTGAGAATGTTTTTCACTGCTTTCCAATGTTCCTCTCCTGGATCAGCCTGAAATCTGCTTGTTACCCCTAAGGCATAGGCTACATCAGGCCTGGTACAAAGCATGACATACATTATAGAACCCACTGCAGAAGCATATGGAATTCCATTCATCCTTTGTCTCTCCTCAGGTGTTTTAGGTGACATCTTCTTGGAAAGATGGATGCCATGACTCATTGGCAAGTAACCACGCTTACCGCCTTCCATGTTAAACCTCTTTAACATAGTTTCTATGTACCTAGATTGGGATAAGCCAAGCATCCTATTAAGTCTATCTCTATAGATCTTTATTCCCAATATATGGGATGCTTCTCCCAAATCCTTCATGGAGAAGTTCTTGGAGAGCCAAACCTTGACCGATTGCAATATCGGTATGTCATTCTCGATAAGTAATATGTCATCTACATATAACACAAGAAAGACGATAGCGCTCCCACTAACCTTCTTGTATACACAAGGTTCATCCTCATTTTTGATAAAATCAAACTTTTTGACTATCTCATCAAAACAAATGTTCCAGCTCCTCGATGCTTGCTTTAATCCATAGATGGATTTTTGCAACTTGCATACTTTGTTTGGCCCAACAGAAGAAACGAATCCCTCTGGCTGGGTCATATAGACATCTTCCTCAAGGTTTCCATTAAGGAAAGTGGTTTTGACATCCATTTGCCATATCTCATAATCATAGTATGCAGCTATAGCAAGCAAAATCCTGATAGACTTGAGCATCGCTACTGGTGAAAAGGTCTCATCATAATCAATACCATGTTTTTGTTTGAACCCTTTTGCAACAAGTCTGGCTTTGTATGTTTCAACATTGCCATCTGCTCCGATCTTTCTCTTAAAGATCCATTTGCATCCAATGGGAGTTATTCCATTAGGTGCATCCACCAAAGTCCATACTTTGTTGGTGTACATTGAGTCCATCTCAAATTTCATGGCATCCTGCCATTTATTGCTATTAACACTTTTGATTGCTTCATCATAAGATTGTGGATCATCCATATCTATGACGTCTGAATCTAGGCCATTCTCAATGGCTAGATTCAGCCTTTGAGGTGCTTTATGCACCCTTTTGGATTTTCGAGGAGATTCAGAAGATTGTGGTATATGGATTGGTTCTTGAACAACTTGCTACTCGTCCACCAATTGATGCGAGATAGTTTGTGGGTTGGAAACTTCATGTTCCACAACTCTTCCACTCCCACTATCTTGGATAAACTCTTTCTCCAAGAATGTGGCATGTCTGCTAACAAACACCTTTTGTTCAGCAAGAGAGTAAAAGTAATATCCTAAACTTTCTTTAGGATAACCCACAAATCTGCACTTTTCCGATCGTGCACTAAGTTTGTCTGGATCTAGTATCTTTACATAAGAGGGCCCACACCTTAAGGTGCTTGAGACTTGGTTTCTTACTCTTTCATGTCTCATATGGTGTACTAGATATAGACTTACTAGGAACCTTATTTAAAAGGTAGATAGCCGTTTGCATAACATACCCCCAAAAGGAAATAGGAAGATCTGTGAAGCATAACATGGATCGCATCATATCTAATAGAGTGCGATTTCTCCTCTCCACAACTCCATTATGTTGTGGTGTACCGGGAGGTGTCCATTCGGAAACTATTCCGTTATCTTTTAGATAATCTAAAAACTCTCTAGTCAATTATTCACCACCTCGATCTAATCGAAGGGCCTTAATACTTTTTCCAGTTTGTTTCTCAACTTCAGCTCGACATTCCTTGAATTTGTCAAAAGCCTCAGATTTGTATTTCATTAAATACACATATCCATACCTAGACAAATCATCTGTAAATGTAATGAAGTAGGAATATCCACCTCTAGCCTGAGTTGTCATCGGCCCACAAACATCGGTGTGGACCAACTCTAACAATTGTGTCGCCCTTTCTCCATGTCCAGTAAATGGAGATTTGGTCATTTTTCCTTTGAGAGAAGATTCACAAGTCGGAAGCGATTCATAATCGTTTGGGCCAAAATACCCGTCCTTGTATAACTTGTTAATCTGATTCTCATTAACGTGACCAAGTCTTAAGTGCCAAAGATAGGTGAAGTTTAGATCATCTCTTTTCCTTTTATTTGTCTGTTCAATATGAAGTATATTATCATTAACATCCAAAACTACCAAGCCACTGGCGACCTTTCCAGTTCCATAAAATTCATCAGAATGAAATATCGAGCAACCATTGCCCTTAAAATTTATTTCAAAACCCTGTTCAAGTAACAAAGGAACTGAAATAATATTTCTAATTAAAACTGGAATATAATAACAATTATTAAGCTCAGTAGTCTTGCCCGAAGGTAAATTTAAACAGAAGGTTCCTACTGCTAAAGCTGCAACTCTTGTACCATTGCCAACACGTAGGTCGCATTAACCTTTACTCAGTTTTCTACTTCTTCTCAGCCCCTGCAAGGAATTGCAGATATGAGAACCACATCCAGTATCTAATACCCATGAAGTAGAATGCGTTAATGACATATTAACTTCAATTACGAACGCACCTGAAGAATTGGCCTCAGAAGCCTTCTTCTGCTTCAACTCTGCAAGATACAACTTGCAGTTCCTTTTCCAGTGTCCATCCTTTCCACAATGGAAGCAGGTGCTTTTCTCAGAAACATTCTCTTTTCCCTTCTTCTGAACCTTTCTTTTGGGCTTCACAGATTTATTATTAGAAGATTTTCCATTCTTAAAGGGTCTCTTCGCCTTCTTCTTAGAGGCACTTCCCACCAACAAGACTTTACCCTTATCCTTCACAAGGTGGGTCTCAGCAGTCTTTAGCATATTAAGGAGTTCAGGCAGTGGAACATCCAGCTTGTTCGTGTGGAAGTTAATAATAAATTGCGAAAATGAAGGTGGTAGAGATTGAAGAATTAAGTCCTGACTTAACTCTCCATCCATAGTGAAGCCCAAGTTCCCTAATTCAGTAATTAGATTGATTAGTTTGAGGACATGAGCCTCAACAGAAGTACCCTCAGCCATCCTTACTTGGAAGAGCTGCTTGGATAACTCATATCTAGCAGTTCTACTCTCCTCACCATACAACTCCTTGAGGTTAAGAAGAATAGATTTGACATCCATCTTGGCATGTTGCCGTTGGAGCTCATTACTCATGGATGCCAGTATGACGCACTGAACTTGAGTGCTATCATCTTGCCCTTCCGATAAGCAGTGTTCTCTTCTTCAGTGGCACCTTGTGCCGGCGGCTCAGGGTCAGGAGAATCGAGAATGTAGGAGACTTTCTCCTGTGTGAGGACAATCCTCAAGTTCCTTAACCAGTCCACATAGTTCAGCCCATTGAGTTTGTTGGCATCTAAGATGCTTCGTAACGACGGCGATGCAGACATGATAGCAGATAAATCTATAATAAAAGAACAACATGTATGAGCATATATTCATGAAATATGATGCATGATTATCGAGGACTTTCGAGTAAATCACGTCTCCCACTAAATTTGGCGAATTCCATTGCCCTCCTACAGGAAGACGGGAGACCCCATTGGGAGGTCTCCTAGTGGGTAAAATGAAATCCCGTTTATCCTATCGAGATCTCGCATGTAACACGACAAACCTCGAATAAGTCTACAGGTAGGTAACTCTTAACCAATTACATCTCATGTAACTTCCATTTAGTTTTGCCTCTAAGATTTCTACAGCCTTGTGTGTTCACAACAAACCATAAAATCTTAGTTAAGTTAAACCCATCATTCATATACTTATGTGAAAAAGAAACCGCCCTTGAGTGTAGCTCAACAAGGTAGCAACGTTTGAGTGTATAGTGTTATATATCACATATAATTAATGAGGAAGCATCGTGCCAACTCACATGATGTGCCTTGTGTGTGCACAACAAACCCACCACGCTTGTTGACGCACTCTGCATCTCATAATGATGGAAGGCATGACCAGTATTCTTAATACCATAGCCATTTCAACTTAATATTTTTAGAGGGTCTTATATACAATTATTATACAATTTGTCATCACATGCACAATATAATAAAAGCAATTAAATAAGGGTGATTATGGACATTCCTATGAGTGATATACCCAAGCCATAGGGTGTATCACTAAAAATCATCCTAATCTATATAGCCCATCAACATGGGCCTACTACTTGGAGCCTGCTTTGTCTTCAAGTCAGCATCTCCATGGGCTTGATCTTGGAACTCCGATCGTCTAGATCTTCCCGATCGTAAATACTCTCCCTAATCTACCCCATTGTAGAACTATTCTATAATTACATAAAATATTGAGAAACCCCAATCAGCAGTTGGGGGGAGATACATTGGAGGGAGAGAAGAAATACAACCGGAGAATCAAAATTTAGATGAGGTAGGGGTACGCAGGCCCTATTTATCCAAAAAGAATCATTCATACATCACATGAGACTAGTCCATAATCACCCTTCATGCATATCATACATAAGCATCGGAAATTTAAATATGGTGTTATAAAAACTGCAATACAGCCCAAAAGTGTTGTGACCATAAAATTTTAAATCACACGAAAAACTATTTTTCGGTATATATATATATCACATATATATTTGGGATTTCTAATTAAGATCAACAATTGATCTTGATATAAACTAATTCACTATTAATTAATTTAATCATAAAAAATAGAGTTTCAAAAACCCTAATTTTATTCATACCCATTAAATATTAAACGGGAATAAAAATTCTTGATTATTGGTATGATCTAATCTTAAAAGAAAAAATCTTTTCCTTTTCTTTCACTATTTTGTAATTCAAAAAGATATCTCTATACTTTAGAACAAAAAGTGAAACCAGTCTAACTAGTTATGCAATCTAGTCACTAACATGGTACTCGAGGGATCAAATCCCCTTTGTTACAAGCAACGGCCAATTTTTTTATTATTATTATCAAATCAGATCTGATAAAAGGAGAACTATTCTCATAAACTGAAAATAAAGTGAGGATCAGAAAATTAATGGTTTCTGATTATACCTTCTATTATTGATCATGAAATTATATATATCTCCATATATATATATAATTCCCACAACTCTTGTAGCAAATTAAAATTTCAAATCCCAAGTTAAGATTACAACACATATCAGATATCGAACTATTCGTCATTGCAATTAAGATAACACCAAATTCTGAGTCACACTGAAAGATGGCTCTGATACCACTGTTGGGAATCGATATGCAGCGGAAACATAAATTTAAAATTTATTTATTCCCGATCCAGGATCACTTTGAGGTAATTCGGAATTACAAATAAAGAGGATGTTTAGAAATCATACCTACAAGAACTCTGATTTGGTTCTTGTGTTGATTCCTCGAGTTGACCGCACGAACTTGTTGAAGTCGATCCTTTGATTAGACGCACACGTGTACGCCCTCCATGGTATCCACACCAGAATTTTTTCGCAAGAATTGAGAAACCCTTTCTCAAATAAATGGTCACTCTCAGAATTATATCTCACCCTCAAATTTTCTTAGTTCCTTCTCCGGTCTTACGGCCAAAAATCCCCTCAAGAAAAAAAAAGGTTCACTCCTTTTCTATCTTCTTATCAGTAAAGGCCAGCCACCCACATATTATCCCAAAAAAAAAAGATTCGTACTTGTCTAAAAAAGTAGCTTATCTTTTTCAAAAAGCACATTGCCTTTTTCTACGTTTGTATATATATGTTTATCTATATACACACACTTAATTAACTTGCTATCCAAAAATGCAAAGATATGTTTATGTGATTTCAATCAAATCGAAATATTTGATTACAAAGAGAATCAATATCACACGAAAATCTTTATGTTATTAACCAAATCCAATTTGGTAATTTACGTGCATATTTAACCGAGAAAAATAATCATATTTTTGATAAATCTAATCAAATATATATAATTCTAAGATTGCCTTATCCGATAAAGTATGTGACCATTACGGGCTCGATTCGTGCTGGCGAAAATTTAATAGCCCGATCCAAAATTTAAATACATTAAATTATGGTTACTAGAAAAACCTGTTTGTGTGTGACCCATTGGGCTCCACACTAAACTAGCAATGGGTCCATTAACTATATTCCACTTCAATCTCATTAAACTCTTTAACGAGTTAATTCGATTAACTTTTAACCGGATAGACCCACAAGTCAAGATTAACGTCTAGCAACGTGTCATGACTACCCCGATAGTGAGGATTTCAGTCTAAGGATCGAACACCCTTCGATGATTAGTTTATGTGTAATTAAATCCTTCAATTATACAATGTCCCGAATGAGCTAGGGTATGGATTATATGTCAAACCCCAATACTTATTCATATGTTTTCAATTCTTAAGTATTTGACTCAATTATGAAATATCGGAAACTCCTTTCCAACTTTCATACTACTTTGGCCAAAGATTTTCTGAGCCAATACTAAGCAGAATACATAGGACATACTCTCCTATAATCGGAGTAACCGATTTCTTATTGATTACTCACCACCTCCATAAAAGTCTCATTAGATCCAAAATACCCTACGCATGTCTCAGAGAGTCATGCTAAGGAATAGACCAAAAATTACAATTTAACAATTACGAGGTACCTTGGTAATCTCAGGTCTAAAGATTACTTACACCTCCTATCACCTGAGGATTAGCCAATTGACATTTATTTTGAAATCTATTAGGCCTTCCTCTAGTGAGTCAGTTCAGTGAACTCATTCCATAATGAGCACCCATACTCTTACATTAGTGACTCTTCACAAGTAATTGTGAGATCAATTACCCTCTACTATAGAGCATGTAATGAGTATACTAGTCTTACTGGGTCGGAGATCCCCTATTCAGCGATCCTATGACTAGGAACTATTTTAAATTAAGGTTGATTAGATTTTAGGTCTCACTAGCATGATCTCATCATAGTCCAAAAATCAATACTTTAATTTATGGGTTTCATCATAATCGGTAAAAATTCACAGCGAATGATGAATAATAAATGCCTTAATTTTATTTCATGAATAAAGATTACTCTAATTATATTGCATGTGATTGGATTTAGGGCACTAATCCTAACATCCATCTCCTCCTCTTTCTCTTGTACTTGCACTCAAATGAGAAATATTTCAAGATTGGGAAGCGAACCAGCTCACAATGATCTACAGGAAAGAAGTTTTGCCTGCATCACACACTGAACATGATCAACCTCTATCATGATTCCATTTCTTTCATTGTTATCTGAATAAAAACTGGGTGTTGTCCTATTGAGTTCTAGCTAGTTGTTGGGACATTATGAAACATGGAATTGAAACTGGAAAGTACATAATGAATTGATCCTTCCTTATTCTAAGTTATGCAAGTAGAATATAGCTTTTTTCTTCCTGACATAGTCTTATATTGACATCAGGTAAAAATTTTAGATTATATTGACATCAGGTAAAATTTTAGATACTGGTAATACATGTAGATTTCATCTCATCACTCCTTGCTAGCTGAATACAGCGAGCCATGCAATCACATAAACATTGTCTCCCTGTTGCAGATAAAATAAGAACCGAAGGAAACAAAAAGCTAACAAAGGAAACAAAAAGATAATAGATAATAACATTATTAGGGAATTGTAAAATGATACAGTGATAGAGGATTTCGATTTGCCTGCAATCTGATCGATTGTGACTTTAGCTTCATCTGCCTCAGGAAATTTCAGGCCTATTGCTTCTGCAGCTTTCCTTCCAAAGCCTTGGTGTGGTTTTCGGAGACTTAGGCACGTCTCGCTTGTATGTCTTCTACAATACCTTTCTTCGTGGGATTCAAGATCATGAAGATGTGATAGGAGCACTATCCTTGATAATATATTCCCTCACTCTCAATCCGCTTATCAAGTATGTTTACATTGCCTGCAGGTTAAATGATGGGGGTCAAGGTGCACTCTCTTTCTTACTTTCAACACAAGCAGTTCTTTCCATTTTGAAATTTTATTTGAATCTTGACCTTGGAGACTTTCATTGAGAAGAAGAGATATGTACTCAGAAAAGGGTTGATCTCATCTTGCAAAAGTTTGTTTATGAATGAAAGCAAATTATAGTTTCTAAAATATGAGGAAATAACTCAAAATAGAAGAACTCAGGATTTAGAAGATTGCATATAATCCAACATGTTAGCATATAGAGGTCTTGTATATAACTTCTAAGTCTTGCTTAATGCTACATATTGCAATTTTCCAGCTTTGAATTTTCCTTTTCTGTGTATCCATTAACCGGAAAAGAGCTATCATGGCAATATTGATGGAGTGCTGATTGAGTTCTAGATTTCCCATGCTTCATTACTGTAGCCAGTGATGGACTTAATAATGTGTTGAACTTTGGGGCAATATTATTAGTGTTTTCTTTCATCTTCGTTGTTTTTCTTTATCTTCTTTCTTTTCCATTATATTCTTCAGAAAAAGTGACCAAAAAAGTAGCCAAAAAAAAGAAGTAAAAAAAGAAAAAAAAGTTACAAAAATAAAAAAAGAAAAAAAGAAAAAAAGAGTATCAACAACAAAAAAGGCAGAAAAATAGTAGAAAAGGTGAAACATTGAACAAGTCCAAGAATTATTTAACCATCGATAGTGTTATCAAAGTTTCTTGCTCAAGGTTAGTTCTTCTCCATTGATCTATTATTCTACAATCATAGTTATCTTATTACTCTTGATTTTCGGTACTTTGAAACCCAACCGAACATTCTCCTTTCAAAATCTTGGTGAAGTCGTGGTGGATTATTGCGGGACTTTATGATTATAGTTTGTTTAGTTCAAAAAGACCGAAAGAGGATAGATGAGTGGAAAAAGGCAAGAGTGGTGAGATTATTAGAGGATAAAAGCTGTTTGAGTGCAAACAGGAGTGAATTCGGTGAACATATTCTTGAGTAAAACACATGAGGGAGTGCTTGCGACGTCCTAATAACTTTTGCGGATTCTTATCATGTCATACTATCAAGAGGAAAGCTCTTCAAAAGATGTACAACTACAAGCATATGTACACGAGGTTGGGAAGATGTTGAGAGCTGAATTCAAACAAATCCACAAGATAATAGATCGAATTGAGGATAAAGCAAAAAGAAAAAGATTTCAACTTCCATATGAAGATAAAGAATTGAGAAGACCAAGGCGGAATAATGATCTTAGTGACATAAAAGTGAAGTTTCCAACTTTCCAAGGTAAAAACGACCCCGAAACTTATCTTTGTGGGAAGAAGGGATGGATATGGTCTTCAAACATCATATCTACTCCGAAAGCAAAAAGGTACAACTTGCTTCACTTCAATTCTACGACTATGCTATTATTTGGTGGGATCAACTTGCTACAAGTAGGAGATGGAATGTGGGGAGCGACCCGTTGAGACATGAAACGAGATGAAGTCAATAATGACATGACAATTCCTTCCAAGTTCCTATGCTGGGAATGGCAGAGCAAATTCTAGCATCTCAATCAAGGATCGAAGAGCGTTCTTGATTATTACAAATAGATAGAGGTTGCAATGATCCAAGCGAACATAGAGGAGGACATAGAAGTCACCATGGACAAGTTCATATGTGGATTAAATTGTGATATTGCAGATGAAGTAGCTATCCATTGTGATGGAGACTTCAAAGATATGTTGTTCTATGCCATGAAAGTTGAACGACGGTTGAAGCAAAGAAACATGGTGTCCAAGCGTGGCCGCTAGAATCTCACGGAGGTTAGCCCATAAAGAATACAAAGTGCCATCGCCTAATTCTTATTCCGAGCTCTCCAAGGATGATGAACAAGATGTGAGTATTACACAGACTCCTGAGAATCAAAAGAGTGATCAAAAAGTGAGTGATGAAAAAAGAGAGATTGAGCAAAAGAAAGAGGGTAATAAAGAGAAAGAGTATGCTGAAAAGAGTATCGATGCGGGTCAAGAAAATGAGAGCAATGAAAACGAGACAAATCTTCAATCTAATAAAAAAGAGCATGAGAGAAAAGAAATTGAGGAGAGAGAAAATAAGAGTGATGTTCCATTGGTGAGTGCAAGAGAGGGAAAAGACAGTGAGATTGAGAGTTTGTTAATTTTACATCAGCCCTTTATGTTTAAGGAGCCGGTTTTATTGACTAACAATCTTATTGGATTCTTGCCGAGCAACATCATTCTTTATTGGCAGGGATTCGAGGGAGAGAATCAAGGATTATTTTCAAACCGGCCAACTTAGAGGAGCAATCACGAGGAAACAAAGGAGCTTCAAGTGCATGAGGATCAAACATGGAGAAGGTTTACTAATTTTCAATCCAACAAAAACATAATGGTAATATATCCTCGTCCTATTCCTTATTTGAATAATATGTTAAATAGATTGCATGATACTTGTACGATTTCAAAGATTGATCTTGAATGTGAATTTCATCATGTTCGGTTGAAAGAGGGATATGAGTTCAACAATACATTTCCACATAAAACTTGATTTGTTTGACTGGTTATTGATTCCTTTTAAAATGATTAATGGGCCTAATGCTTTCATGAGACTTATTAGCCATAATTTGTATGCTTTTATCTACTTTGATAATATTCATTATAGTAAGAATCTATATGATCATGTTAAACACCTAAGACTTATTTTAGAGGCCTTAAGGAAAGAATCATTATTTGATATACTTGAAATCTGTACTCCTTGCATGGATAATGTTGTGTTTCATGATGTTATCGTGAGTACTTTAGAGATTGAGAATCATGCTAAAAAAGAAAGTTCAATCCAAGACTGGCCATCATCTTCTGTGGTAAGTCAGGTAAATATATTTCATTGCATAAAATTTATATTGGTACTTTCTTCCTTGCCATATAATTGAGATATCACACATGAAGATTTCTTCTTTAAAGATATTGTGAGCGTACATGTTATATATATATTTTATACTCTTGGGAAACTAAGAGAGAATATGGAAACAAATTATTGTTTTTGAATTGCTATGCAAAAATTGATTTTAAAGCATGGGAATATTGTTTTCTCAATGTTGGGGTTGCTCATTCTAGTGTCATTCCTTCTACCACTAAGTTTTCTCATTCAAAGCAAGTACATGACATTAGTTTATTGATATTTATGGATTCAACATCTTTACCTTCAAGTGGATGTGCTTACTTAGGTGGAATGATGAAAGGTGAATTTGTTAAGTCAAATCATGTGAAAAACAATGCACCCCAATAGTTGCAGCAAGAATTTTGTCTTTGATTCGGGTGGTTGTAAGTCATTGCACATGAGGAAGAAGAGGATTCATGCTCAAAGTCGTTCAAAGCGACTTCCTCATGGAGATAGACCATTCTAAGTTCTTGAATGGATTAATAATGATGCGTACAAATCTAAACAACAAGGTGAGTATAATGATATCGATACTTTTAGAATTAGTAATTTATTTCTGTTCCACGCAGGTGAAGATTTGAGAACAAATCCTTTTCAAGAGGAAGGGATTAATGTGATCCAAGATACGAGCTCGAGGGGCGAAGTCAAAGTCTTTCAAGGTCTAACGACGAGAAGCTTAAGTGAGACGAAATGGAGGACATGGATATGCATACAAGTGATGAGCAAGCTGAATAACTCAACATTATCATTATATTTCAAAATGAGATAAATAATGGAGGCCACATATTTCATTTGAACATCAAGAGTGAAATTGCTTCCAGCATATATTTCAACTGAATGTCAAGAGGACAAGTATTTTGAAAAAATATATCTCAGTCAGATGTAAAGAGAAATAATATTTTGAAGAAAAGTAGTTGAGAGAACTAAAGAAGCAAGAGAAGCACAAGTTAATGCTGATATATTGAAGTTATCTAGAAGAATATATCAATTTCCTCTTTTAACAAGTAGATTATATTACCTTCCCTTTTATTTAGTTCTGAAGATATTGGTAATATTTTGTAATTTCTCAAGGGTAACACTTAGATTTGCTTTCTAAATTGGTTTCCTATCCCATGAGAACCATTTAGAAAGGTTATTTTTGATATAATATTGCACTTTGTCCTATTTAAAGGTTGGTGCATAGTCTTGGACGAATTTTTAGAGATTAGATTATTCATTATTAAAGTGTGAGATTTTATTCTCTTTAGTTCTTTAAAGAACTATTAGAACTTATCGGAGTTTTCCGTGACATTCATCCCCGACTTATCAATCAACCTTTTCATAGTTGATTGTGGCGTCTTCACTATACCAAAGTTCTTACCTTTTTATAGGTAATGGGTCAAGGTTCCACCTTCAGAGCTTGAGAATGACACGTTTCCTGGAGACCTTAGTTGAATACGAGTTTCATCACGAGTTGGTGAGATTCATATCGTACTTGGTATCGGGTCTCATCACATTATTGGTGAGGTTCGCATCATCTTATTTGCAGGAATTCAAGGGAATGCATCAAGGATGAAGTCCAAACCAACTAGCGATTACAAGTAATCATAAGGAGATGAAGGAGATTCAACTACAACCCCTTGAGCTAGGAAATATACAAGTTAGAGAGTACATGGGTCCTTTAATGTTACTAGTGCATGAGGATCAAATCTGGAAAAAGTTCGGTGATTTTCAATCCATCAACAAAATCACAATAATGTGTCCTAACCCTATTCCTTATGAGACTGACATGTTAAATGGACTGAGTTATACATATATGATTTCAAAGATTGATCTTGAAGTGAATTTCAACATGTTTGGTTGAAAGAGGGATATGAGTTCATCAATACATTCAAAATAAAACTTGATTTGTTTGATTGGTTGGTGATTCATTTTGGAATGATTAATAGGCCTAACGCTTTCATGAGACTTATTTTATACATTTTGGAAGGATGCTTCCGTGATCGAGCAAGCCATGGCCGTGATCGATCAGTGCCGGAGCAAGGCTGCTACCGTGATCAAGCAAGCCACGACAGTGATCCAGCAGTGCTTGAGCAAGGCTGCTACCCTGATCGAGCAAGCCACAACACTGATCGATCAGTACTAGAGCAAGGCTGCTATCATGATCGAGCAAGCCACAGCAGTGATCGATCAGTGATCGAGGACTACTCGAGTAAGGCTACGACCCTGCTGCTACACTACCGCGGTTCTATGCTACCGCAGTACCGTGGTCGGGCAAGGCTGGCACCGTGGTATCCGGTTGAGGAAGCTGCTGCAATGCTACCGTGCCCGAGCAAAGCTGCGGCCGTGCTTCATTGGTACCTTGGTTGAGCAAGGCTACTACCGTGGTAGAGCAATAGCCACGGCAGTGATCGAGTACTGCTCGAGCGATGATGCTACCGTTATCGAGCAAGCCACGGCAGTGATCGATCAGTGTTGGAGCAAGGCTGCTATCATGGTCGAGCAAGCCACAGCAATGATCGAGGAAGGCTGCTACGCTGATTGAGCACTGCTTGAGCAAGGCTGCTTCCATTATCGAGCAAGCCACAACAGTGATCGATCAGTGCTGGAGCAAGGCTGCTACCCTAATTGAGCAACCCACTGTAGTGATCGACCGGTGCTGGAGCAAGCCTGCTACCATGATTGAGCAAGCCACAAAAGTGATCGATGATTGATGGAGCACTGCTCGAGCAAGGCTGCTACTGTGCTGCTATGCTACCACGCTGCTGTGTTACCAGGGTACCGTGGTCGAACAAGGCTGCTACCATGGTACCGTGGTCGAGCAAGCTGCTGCAATGCTACCGTACTCGAGCAAAGCTGCGGCCGTGCTACCTTGGTACCGTGGTCGAGCAAGGATGCTACCGTGGCACTGTGGTCGAGCGAAAGCCACGGCAGCGATCGAGTACTGTTCGAGCAAGGATGCTACCGTGATCGAGCAAGTCACGACAGTGATCTCTTAGTGCTCGAGCAAGGCTACTACAATTATCGAGTAAGCCACGACAATGATCGAGCAGTGCTGGAGCAAGGCTGCCACCCTGATCTAGCAAGCCACCGCAATGATCGATCAGTCTTGGAGCAAGGCTGCTACCGTAATCGAGCAAGCCACAGCAGTGATGGATCAATGATCGAGCACTGCTCGAGCAAGGCTGCTACCGCGCTGCTATGCTGCCGCGGTACCGTGGCCGAGCAAGGCTGCCACCGTGGTACCGTGGTCGAGGAAGATGATGTAATGCTACCATGATTGAGCAAAGCTGCAGCCGTGCTACCTTGGTACGGTGGTCGAGCAAGGCTGCTACCGTGGTACTGTAGTCGAGCAAAAGTCACGACAGTGATCGAGTACTGCTCGAGCAAGAATGCGATCGTGATCAAGCAAGCCGCGGCAGTGATAGATTGGTGTTGGAGCTAGGCTGCTACAGTGATCAAGCATGCCACGGCAATGATCAAGCATTGTTGGAGCAAGGCTGCTTCCATGATCGAGGAAGCCACAGCAGTGATCGATCAATGCTAGAGCAAGGCTGCTACCCTGATCGAGGAACCCACAGCAGTGATCGATCAGTGCTGGACCAAGGCTACTACCGTGATTGAGAAAGCCACGGTAGTGATCGAGCAGTGCTTGAGCAAGGTTGCTGCCATCATCGAGCAAGCCACAGCACGCACCGATCAGTGCTGGTTCAAGGCTGCTACCATGATCGAGCAAGCCACAGCAGTGGTCGATCAGTGCTGGAGCAAGGCTACTACCGTGATCGAGCAAGGCACAATAGTGATCGATTAGTGCTGGAGCAAGGCTGCTATCGTGATCGAGCAAACCACAGCAGTGATCGATCAGTGATCGAGCACTGCTCGAGCAATGCTGCTACCATGCTGCTATGCTACGGCACTGCTATGCTACCGCGGTACCGTGGTCGAGCAAGGCTACCACCGTGGCACCGTGGTCGAGGAAGCTGCTGCAATGCTACCGTGCTCGAGCAAAGCTGCGGCCGTGCTACCTTGGTACCGTGGTCGAGCAAGGATGCTATCGTGGCACTGTGGTCGAGCGGAAGCCACGGCAGCGATCGAGTACTGCTCGAGCAAGGATGTTACCGTGATCGAGCAAGTCACGACAGTGATCTATCAGTGCTCGAGCAAGGCTACTACAATTATCGAGCAAGCCACGGCAGTGATCGAGTAGTGCTGGAGCAAGGCTGCTGCCCTGATCTAGCAAGCCACCGTAGTGATCGATCAGTGTTGTAGCAAGGCTGCTGCCGTAATCGAGCAATCCATAGCAGTGATGGATCAGTGGTCGAGCACTACTCGAGGAAGGCTGCTACCGCGGTACCGCGGCCGAGTAAGGCCGCCATCGTGGTACCGTGGTCGAGGAAGCTACTATAATGCTACCATGATTGAGCAAAGCTGCAGCCGCGCTACCTTGGTACGATGGTCGAGCAAGGCTGCTACCGTGGTCGAGCAAAAGTCACGGCAGTGATTGAGTACTGCTCGAGCAAGGATGTGACCGTGATCGAGCAAGCCGCGGCAGTGATCGATCGGTGCTGGAGCAAGGCTACTACCGTGATCAAGCATGCCATGACAATGATCGAGCAGTGCTGAAGCAAGGCTGCTACGATGATCGAGCATTGTTGGAGCAAGGCTGTTCCATGATCGAGGAAGCCACAGCAGTGATCGATCAGGTTGGACCAAGGTTGCTATCGTGATCGTGAAAGCCACGGTAGTGATCGAGCAGTGCTTGAGCAAAGTTGCTGCCATCATCGAGCAAGCCACAGCACTGACCGATCAGTGCTGGTTAAAGGCTGCTACCATGATCGAGCAAGCCACAGCAGTGGTCGATCAGTGCTGGAGCGAGGCTGCTACCGTGATCGAGCAAGCCACAGTAGTGATCAATCAGTAATCGAGCACTGGTCGAGCAAGGCTGCTACCACGCTGCTATGCCACCGCGGTACCGTGGTCGAGCAAGGTTGCCACTGTGGTAACGTGGTCGAGGAAGCTGCTGCAATGATACCATGCTCGAGCAAAGCTGCGGCTGTGCTGCCTTGGTACCGTGGTAGAGCAAGGCTGCTACCGTGGTACTGTGGTCGAGGAAAAGCCACAGCAGTGATCGAGTACTGGTCGAGCAAGGATGCTACCTTTATCAAGCAAGACACGAGAGTGATCGATCAGTGCTGGAGCAAGGCTACTACCATTGTTGAGCAAGCCACGGTAGTGATCGAGCTGTGCTGCTGCAAGGCTGCTACCATGATCTAGCAAGCCACGGCCGTGATCGATCACTGCTGGAGCAAGGCTGCTACCGTGATCAAGCAAGCCACGGCCGTGATCGATCGGTGATCGATCACTGCTTGAACAAGGCTAGTACCGTGCTACTACGCTACCGCGCTGTTATGCTACCGCGGTACAGTGGCTGTCGCACCCCAAAATCGATAGGTTCTGCAGGCCGTCTAGTGATGTCATGGTCATCAATGAATATATAAAAGGAGTCGCCACTAATCATTTAAGGAACTAGTCCTAAGGTCGATCAGAAACCTATCATCCACCTAAGGGAGCATGACACTAACCTCCTAGGTTTCATTAGTCGGTCTCGAACCAAAGTTTGGATTCAGGGGTTCTGTTACATTCGGAAGGCTCACAAGCCAGTTGACAAGCCCTATATCGGTGCCCTATGTTTCTTTGCTTGCCTTGTTTTATTAAGTCCAATTCTTACCCTGTTCGAGACATGGATTAGTGGATTGACACAATCTAATAACCAAAATCATTACCCAATTTGCATACGCCAAATATGAATTAATTCATGAAAAGACCGTTCATTTGACTTAGGGAACGACCTAGATAATGTCATAGTTCAATATACCACGAGCCAAGCATGTAAGACACAATCAAAGAAAACTCAAGGTGGGTTCACTTTGTAAGCCTAGACCCAAGACTTAAAGCTAAAGAATAGTTTGAAACAAACCTCAATCAATCACAAAATGAGGCAGTGAGTGATAGCTCCAAAACCTGATGTTAGGGGCCTCTGAATGATACGAAATAAGCACCAGACAATAACCAAATTGCAGCAGCTTTTGACAGCCATATAACTGGAAGTTAAGAACTAGGGAATGGCCATAAACGAGGATCAATCAACCACAAAATGGGGCAGCAGCAATGACAAGCGTGTTAGGGCTCTAAACTCTTAAAAAATGTCATCAAAGATAGGAGAATTCATCGAGCAAAGTGTTGCTGCAGCCATGGACTTTCAATGCTTCATTTTCATCCAAAAAGGCCATGGAAACAAAGAAGAAAAAGGCAGCACGGATCCATAGAGTAAGGCTCCAATCTCTCGAAACCGATATGAAAATGGGAGGAGTCATCAAGCAAGGAGCTGCTGCTACCATGGACACTAAGCAGCCTCATTTTTTATCAAAAAAATGACATGGAAACAAAGAAGAACACGCAGCAAAAAGCAGCAGCAAAGGCTAACAAAACAGAGATCTGTTTCTTATAAAAAAAATCATCGTTAAATCAAAGGGAAAATAGAACAAAGAGCTGCCACAACAACGGGCAAATAGATGGCTCTATTTTTATAGGAAATGGCATCAAAATCATGGCAAATAATCACATAAGAACCAGCTACTTCTACGGAAACAAAACAGCACTGTTCTTACATAAAATGGCATCAAAATTAGGGCAAATAATTAGATAAGAGCCAGCTACAACCCCAGAAACAAAAAGACCCACTTTAGCCTTCTGGCAGCTCATTTCCACAAGTTGCAGCCTATTTATGACTGGTGTAACAAAACACATCAGTTTATGGTGGCTAAGCAGGGGCAATCCATGATAAAACAACTTGGACAGCTTGCTACCAACGTCAAGGACAGCAACACAACACCTAAATAACAACTAGCAATAATTACAAGCCTAGATTGCAAATAAGAGCAGCTAATAAGATTGAACTGCAGTAAAACAGCACTAAACACTATTTCTTTAACAACGAAATAGTAGCCTGCAGCAACCATAGAGCCACTAATGCCTAATCTGTAGCAAACAGTGACCTGGACATCCCAACAGCAACAATAGCTATAGGACAACAATGTAACTTACCGTGCTGCTTAGGAGTTCTGATTTGGTGACACTGAGGTTGGAGAAACGAATGGGTTGAAGACAGATAGAACAGAAAACACAGAGAAGACAAACACAAAAGAAGACCAACACAGACATAGAAGATAGGCACATAATACAGACTACAGAAGATAGACACGGAAGATAGAAGACAAACACAGACGCAGAAGATAGATAGAAAATAGACTGCAGAAGACAGAAGACAGAAGACAGACTACAAACACATACGCGAAGACAGAGAAGACAGAAGACATACACAGACAGAAGATAGGCACAGAAGAAGACAGACACAGATGAAAGAAGATAGAAAATAGAGGATAGAAAATAGACACATACAGAAGACATACACGGAATAAGACCAACATAGAAGGGGGAGGGGAAAGAACTACAAAAGATGGACACGGAAGGCATACGCGAAAGGGGGAGGGAAAGAAGGAAGATGGAAGACAGATAGCAGGCAACAAAAGACTGAGACAGAGGACAGACATGAATTGCTCACAGAGTGACTATCCAAAGACAAATGAAACTCGATTTTGAACCGGCATGTTACTGACTTTGAATGGTATGGCGTATGCGCATGGAGAAATGAGTGTGATGCGACTTTGGGTGCAAAACAAAAAAGGGTGCGACTCTGGGTGCAAAGTGCGGCTCTGGTCGCAAGGAGGAAAAGTGCAGCTCTAGGCGCAAGGAGGAAAAGTCCGGTTGTGGGCTCAAATAAGAAAATGGTGCAGCTCTGGGCGCAAAGGAGAAATAAACGTGGCTCTGGGCGCAAGGGAGAAATAAACGAGACTCTGAGCACAGGGTGCGACTCTGGGCGCAAGGTGTACGACTCTGGGCACAAAAGAGAAATAAATGCAGCTTTGGGTGCAGAAGAGAAATAAACTCTGCTGTGGGCGCGGGTTGCAGCTCTAGCGCAAGGGTGAAATAAACGCGGCTCTAGGCACAGGGTGCTGCTCTGGGTGCAAAGTGTGCTGCTCTGAGCGCAATGTGCGGCTCTGGGCGCTAGGGAGAAATAACACTGCTCTGGGTGCGGGGTGCGGCTCTGGGAGCAAAGTGTGTGGCTCTGGCACAGTGTGCAGCTCTGGGCACAGTGTGCGGCTCTGGGCGTGAGGTGTGCGGCTCTTGGCACTGGGGGAGAAATAGTCGCTGCTCTGGGCACAGGGTGTGCGGCTCTGGGCGCGAGGTGTGCAGCTTTAGGCACAAGGTGAAATAAACGCAGTGCTGGGCACAAGGGTGTGCGACTCTGGGCGCAATGTGCGGCTCTAGGCCCGAGGTGTGCCACTCTGGGCGCAAGGTTTGCGACTTTGGGCCCGAGGTGTGTGACTCTGCGCGCAATGTGGGACTTTGGGAGCGAGATGCTACTCTGGGCACGGAGTGCGGCTTTGGGTGCGAGGTGTGCGGCTCTAGGCATGGGGTGCGGCTCTGGGCACTAGGGAGGAATAGATGCGGCTCTCGGCGCAATGTGCGGCTTTGGGCGCTAGGGGGAAATAATGTGGCTTTGGGAGCGGGGTGCGGCTTTGGGCATGGGTGTGCTGCTCTGGGCTCAATCGTGTGCCACTCTGGGCCCAATGTGTCACTCTGGGCCCAATGTGTGCCGCTCTGGGCGCTGGGGAGAAATAGACACGGTTCTGGGTGCAATGTGCAGCTTTGGGCGCGAGGTGTGTGGCTCTGGGCACGGAGTACGTTGTAGATAGATGAAAATGTAATCTGCCATGGATTAGGATCAGCTTCCGATTGTTGCGGGAGATGCATCCGAGTATGTGGCGAATTCTTTGCTTCAGCATAATTATTGGAATCCTTGACTCCAAGTTGGATCCTGTTTGCACTTCCTACGTTTGCCCCATTCTCTTGAGGCTATCCTTCACTTAATTCCTCCTCATCAATTTTATTTCCTTTTTTTAATTTATTTTCTTCTTTTTCCCTCTCTTTTTTATTGCTTTGCTGAACCTCGAAATGCATACTGTAGGGCTTTGTTCAGCACATTTGGCCCTTCCTGCAAGGTAAAAAGCAAGTGATCTTATTAGGGGTTTCACTCCATGCAATTATAATCACAATGAATGAAGCAAATTATTAATAGAAATGCATGGTCTTTTGCCCTGTAACCGTTCCCAAGAGTACTTGTATTCAATTTCTCTTCTAAAGGCATTGTTGATGGAAGTATTAGAGAAAGGTTGGGATATCTAAATCCTTCTGATGTCAAGGGATATGAGTCATCGTGCCCCTGGATTTGGCAACATTTTCCTAGCTTGAGTTTCCTGCAAAACTTGATCAATTTTGAGTAGCTCCTCTTTGTAGAACAAATTGGATCAAAATTTAAACTAAAAAAATCACAACTGGAGAAACAAGCCCCAATCTTCATAACATTATTCCTATATCAAACCTGACATCTTGAAATAAGGAGTTCCATAATTGGAATTCAGAACACCTTGAATCTCCGCCCAATGGACTTTCAAAGGGGCAAGGGCCAGGAGGGAATGTGCCAGGTTAACATGCCCCGAAAAGGGGGTCAACTTAAATATGCTTTATTGTCTACCCTCACCAAGGCAACTTTGCATCGTGTACGACCACCCATCGGTTCAACTATCAACGGCACCATCAGTTTGATTAAATACTCCAAAAAGGGTTCATCCCTTAAATGAGGACCCTTTGAAAATCCTTCTGAACTATTTGAAATAGGAATCTCGCTCAATCCCTTGTCATCTGTATTCGACAAACTTCTGCCATCATAGAAGAGTTTCCATAGAAGGGCGACCATTCCTTGTGAGAGAATCATGTCTATTGATGGGCGAATCACTTATTAAGCGTTCCGCTCTCATGGCAACCCATGCAGCAAGAATCGACCAGTGGCTCCCGTCCCAGTTGATCCAAGGCACTAGGTGATGAAGCACCCCTCGGGTCTATCTCGAATCAACCAGCGGTAATGCCACAAGTACATATCCAAGTACGGACATTGGTACTCAATGCCTTGGTGATACTCTCTGTTCTTTCCACTCTTTTTTTTTTAAATCGTACGATACTAAGCGTTCCGTTCTCATGGTGATCCATGTAGCAAGAATCGACCAGTGGCTCCCATCCCAGTTGGTCCAAGGTACTAGGTGATGAAGCACCCCTCGGGTCTATCTCAAATCAACCAGTGGTAACGCCACAAGTACATATCCAAGTACGGACATTGGTACTCAACGCCTTGGCGACCTCACCATTTTCTTTGTTTCTTTTTTCTTTTCATTGCTCACTGGTTCTTATTTTCTTTTTTTTTTCTTTGTTCACTTTGCAATTAGCCGTTCAATTTTCACTCATACCCCACAAAGAATGGTCACACCATCTGATTGGGAAGCTTCTGATCACTTAGCTTCCGTTTGTCTCTTAACTCGTTCTCGTGCAAAATTCTTATGTCAAATTGCTCTTCAGAGCTTCTTCCGAGTCCGGACACAAGGGGTGATTCAATTTCCTTTCCATAAAACTTGAGGGCAGCCCGTCTTCCAGCTTTTCTTAGGGGACTGTACAGGAGTGCGACATTGCCCCAGCCAATGGGTTTTCTTTATTATGCACTGGAGGAGAATCTTTTTCCTTCTTTTTCGATTTAAAAATTTTTTGGTGGCACCTTGCCCCTTTGTCGGTGGTCATGGCATTGACTTTGGGTATTCTGAGCGTGTATTTCACACTTTGACTCTTCTTATTGTGCATCCCTGCAATGAATGTACAAGCTCGATGAGTAATCACAATTATCTCCATGGATCAATTAAAAAATAGAGAGAAGGCATGCAAGGCAAGCAAGGGGTAGGCTTGAGCCATGATGGGAGAAGCCTATTTTTCTTGTAGGCATTATTTTTTATCCCTAGCATCCCGGTATTGGGGAATTTCCTTCATTTGAATCAGCGAGGGACATTAATATGTTGAACGGCCTGTTATTGAAAGGTTGAACATTTGGGGCGTTGCGGTGTGCTCGAGTCCACACTGGTGTTGTGCCAAGTCAGCGGTACTCACGTATGCAGTATCACCATTCACCGTAACACGCTTGAGTTGACCGTTCCTTTCATTCAAAATCACCCATCAGCACAAAATGCAGCTAAATACTATTAGTCTTGCACTATTATCAAAGTTCACATGTCAGTTGGGCTTGTACAAGGCAAAGGTCCATTAATCGTACCTGCACGAAAAAGAAAATGAAAGAAATGAACAATTGGGAGACCGAATCTCATGCATGAGAAAAATTGCTAGTGAGTTGCCATTCATATCGATATGAAGGGTCTTGACTACGTATCATGAAACGTGCTCATTCGCTGTGACATTTAGTCAAGATCCTTTTCGAATATCCTTAAGTCATTTGACTTGTGCCCTAAACTCATTGAGCACTTCCAACATTTGTCTCTTGGTTTTCACGAAAATCAGTGACAAAACATTTTGAGAAAAAGAAGAAAAGAAAAAATTTGAACCATTTTTCAATTTTCTTTTGAACATCACTAGGGAAGTGCTCAATTGAACCGTTTGCTCATCACATTTGCAACTTCTTTGCGGGCATGGGGGAACTCCTCTCACAAAATTGGTCTTGGTCCTTCTTTAGGAAGATCGTATCTTTCAACTGTGCTTCATCCCGATGCTTCCAACCTGAGGATCATCTTTTGGCTAGCATCGATGAGTTACTTCGAATTGCTGGAAGGCTTGCAGTCACGTTCCTTGAGTGACTTCTCACAATCCACTAAGAATCAACATGTAAGGCCTCAAGAACTCCTGTATACCATCCATTAGGTACTTCGCACAGTGGCTCCCATTTGAAACGACTGATCGATGCTTACCTAACATGAGTCGTCGAGTCACGTCATGAAACGAGAACGTTCCAAATACCCAAAATAGTTTTCAGTTTTAATTGATCAGTTTCAAGAGACCTTTGATTAATAAAATTCTCACTGTCAAGTTCCTCATATTATTTGTCTCTAATTTATTAACCCCACGAAGAACCTGAAATTCTTAATCACGATAGGATTCGACTTAATAACTCCTTGATTCTAATGGTTTCCCTCAAAACTTTTACACTCTTCCGATACCAAAGTTACGTCAATTCAACCTATCACTGAGGCGATGCAATTCTTATCCTTTAAGGCTTCAGGCAAATTCCCATTAGCTAACATCGTTGCCAAGGCACCTAAGATGGTCATGTGAGGACAAACAAATTCAGACTCCATCCCTGTTCAGACGGATGAGCAAATAACCTAAGGATGAATGGCAACTCTACTAGGTTTTATTTCAGAAAAATGTGATGCAAGTGCAATAATTAAAGTTACTCTACTCACAAATATATATACAAATAAATTGTCCCGAAATCCCCCCAAAAAAATACATCAAAGCAAATACAGAAAAGTCCATCTATCCAAAAATGTGTTATCCCAGGGTTTGTCAATCTAAAACTTATGGAACCCAAATGTGCAAAAGAGAGGCCCCACTAGCCTAGAGCAAGCCAACCTAGGGCCAAAATACATTAAAATCGAAATACAGAAAAACAGCTCCATTGTGAAAACTAAAAGCCCAAAAGAGATGCTTACCAATCCTAGGATCGACTAACTATCGAAATCATAAATACAAAAGAATGGTTTTCTATCCCAAAACAAAGCTTAACCTTAAAAAATTACAATCGAAAGGGATGATTGAAGGCTTGATGCTGCATGTGGGCTGGGGTCTAAGGGTAGGTTTTAAAGGCCCCCGATCTGCAGTGTCCTCTGTTCCTCTTTTCAAGGGTATTTTAGGCTTTCAGATTGAGTAGAGGTGTTTCAGAACCGTATCCGGTGGGAAAGCCCACGGCAAGTGTACTACTACTAGCCCCCTCCTAGGTAAATCCTATGATCCGAGTTCGATCGTTATTTAAGGTATGCAAAGTCATGTATAATATGCACAAGTATCCACCAATCAAATGAGCATTTATATAGATCACAATATGAATAAAGAACATATATAAAACAAGGCAAATATAGAAAACATAATCAAAACGGGCCCGAACCCTCTTACTTGAATTGTCCCCAGTGGAGTCGCCAAGCTGTTGCACCTCGAAATCAATTTTCATTCATGTGGGGCATTGTTGGAAAAATGGCATTGAAATTGAATGAGAAATTGTTCTCATGGATTGAAAATTATATTTGGTCCTAAGTCCAATTGAATGAGAAATTGAAGGAATTGAGATGGGTTTAAATCCATGGACTTATTGTTTGTAATGTTTGTGGGGCCCATGAAGGGGCCCAGGCCTATAAGGGCCCATAGGGCCCAAAGAGTCCATATAGGGATTGGCAGAAACTCATAGGGATGAGAATTTCAAGAGGTTTATAAGCTAAAAGTGGTCTTACGATGAGTAGCTACTTCAACTACAATAAACGGCTTTCTCGCGGCTCCCGCCGATGGCTGGAGGTGCCGGCTGAGTTTTGCCATTTCTAGGAAATTCTTTTTCCTCCTTCCAATTTTTCTGCCACGGATTCCTGACTCTTCATATTCTAGGCGGTTTAGGGTATTAAAGGGTGTATTAAAGGACAACATTAAGGGGCCGACCTAAATAAGGGCACTGAATGCCCGGTTCAATCGGATTAATGGCCGGTTCAGAGCATTTACGGCCGGTTCAGGCATTCGATTGTCCGGTTATCTGCCATTAAGCCAGTAGCCCCCCTCCTACACTATAAATAGGACCTTTAGTCCTTAGGATCTGCACACTTTCACAGCTCTCGAGCTCTCACTTCTCCTCTCTGCATTCTGCATCATTTTCCGGTGGTTTCCATCTTCAAATTCAGGTTCGCCTCCAGCTGCGGGTCTCGTGCAACCTCAAGCTTAGCGTTGTTGTATCCTAGGAGATTGAAGTCCACGCTTCCTCAGCACGATCAAAGAGGACGAATCAATCCTAACGACACTGTGACCACCACAGGCCTCGACACAATCGTAAAAAATTTTCATTCATAAGTTTTTCATTTCTATTTTGTGTTATTCGATTATTTGTATTTCAGAAATTCAGTCGAATCATCTTCTTCTACTCCACTTCTGGTAAGGTTCTTCCTTGCACACTTTGTGCCTATAGAAAGAAAACAAGAAACACATTTCATTTATAATATTTTCTTTGTGTGGCCATCGAGATTATTGTCATTTTATATTATTTCGGATTACACAAAGCTGCTACGATGATTGAACAAGCCACAGTAGTGATTGATCAGTGCTGGAGCAAGGCTGCCACTGTTATCGAGCAAGCCACAGCAGTGATCGATCAATGCTGGAGCAACGCTGCTACCGTGATCGAGCAAGCCACAGTAGTGATTGAGCACTGCTCGAGCAAGGTTGCTACCGCGATGCTATGCTACTACTGTCCCGTGGTCGAGCAAGGCTGCCACCGTGGTGCCGTGGTAGAGGAAGCTGCTGCAATGCTACTGTGCTCGAGCAAAGCTGCAGCTGTGCTACCTTGGTACTGTGGTCGAGCAAGGCTGCTACCGTGGTACCGTGGCCGAGCAAAAGCCAGGGCAGTGATCGAGGACTGCTCGAGCAAGCCACGGTAGTGACCGATCAGTGCAGGAGCAACGCTGCTACAGTGATCGACCAAGCCATCGCAGTGATCGAGCAGCGCTTGAGCAAGGCTGCTACCACGATCAAGCAAGCCACAGCAGTGATTGATCAGTGCTGGAGAAAGGCAGCTACCGTGATCGAGCAAGTTACAGTAGTGATCGATCATTGTTGGAGCAAGGCTGCTACAGTGATCGAGCAAGCCACAACAGTGGCCGATCAGTGTTGGGGCAAGGCTGCTACCTTGATCGAGCAAGCCACAGCAGTGATCGGGCATTGCTTAAGCAAGGCTGCTACCGCGTTGCTGCGCTACCGCGATGCTATGCTACCACGGTACCGTGGTCGAGCAAGGCTGCCATCGTGGTACCGTGGTCGAGGACGCTGCTGCAACGCTACCGTGGTCGGGCAAAGCTGCGGCCGTGCTACATTGGTACCGTGGTTGAGCAAGGCTGCTACTGTGGTACCGTGGCCGAGCAAAAGCCACGACAGTGATCGAGGACTGCTCAAGCAAGGATGCTACCATGATGGAGCAAGCCACGACAATTATCAATAAGTGCTGGAGCAACGATGCTACCTTGATCGAGCAAGCCACGACATTGATTGAGCAGTGCTTGAGCAAGGCTGCTACCATGATCGAGCAAGCCACAGCAGTGGTCGAGCAAGGCTGCTACCTTGCTGCTGCCTACCACGGTGCTATGCCACCGCGGTACTGTGGTGAGCAAGGCTGCCACTGTGGTACCGTGGTCGAGGAAGTTGCTGCAATGCTACCGTGGTAAAGCAAAGCTACGGCCGTGCTACCTTGGTACAGTCGTCGAGCACGGCTGCTACCGTGGTATCGTGGCTGAGCAAAAGCCACGGCAGTGATCAAGTACTGCTCGAGCAAGGATGCTACCTTGATCGAGCAAGCCGCGGCAGTGATCGATCAGTGCTGGACCAAGGCCGCTATCGTGATCGAGCAAGCCAAAGCAGTGATCGATCAGTGATGGAGCACTGCTCAAGCAAGGCTCCCACTGTGCTGCTACGCTACTGCACTACTATGCTACCACGGTACCATGGTTGAGCAATGCTACCACCATGGTACCGTGGTCGAGCAAGCTGCTACAATGCTACCGCGCTTGACCAAGGATGCTACCTTGATCGAGCAAGCCACAACAGTGATCGATCAATGCTGGAGCAAGGATGCTGGCGTGATCGAGCAAGCCACGGGCGTGATCTAGTAGTGCTTGAGCAAGGCTGCTACCATGATCTAGGAAGCCACAGCAGTGATCGATCAGTGCTGGAGCAAGGCTGCCACCACGATCGAGCAAGCCACAGTAGTGATCGAGCACTGCTCGAGCAAGGCTGCTACCGTGCTGTTGCACTACCGCGATGCAATGCTACCGTGGTCCCGTGGTCGAGCAAGGCTGCCATCATGGTGCCATGGTCTAGGAAGCTGCTCCAATACTACCGTGCTTGAGCAAAGCTGGCGCCGTGCTACCTTGGTATCGTGGTCGAGGAAGGTTGCTATCATGGTGCCGTCGTCGAGCAAAAGCCATGGCAGTGATCGAGGACTTCTCGAGCAAGGATGCTACGGCGATAGAGCAAGCCACGATAGTAATCGATCAGTGCTGGAGCAAGGCTGCTACCGTGATCGAGCATTCCCTGGTAGTGATCGAACGGTGCTTGAGCAAGGCTGCTACCGTGATCTAGCAAGCCACATCAGTGATCGATCAGTGCTGGAGCAAGGCTGCGACCGTGATCGAGCAAGCCACAGCCGTGATCGAGCACTGGTCGAGCAAGGCTACTACCGTACTGCCGCGGTACTGCGATGCTATGCTACCGCAGTCCTGTGGTTGAGCAAGGCTGCCACGGTGGTGCTGTGGTCGAGCAAGCTACTGCAATGCTACCGTGCTTGAGCAAAGCTGCGACCGTGCTACCTTGGTACCGTGGCCGAGCAAAAGCGATGCCAGTGATCGAGGACTCCTCGAGCAAGGACGCCATTATGATCGAGCAGGCCACGATAGTGATCGATCAGTGCTGGAGCAACACTACTACCGTGATCGAGCAAGCCACTGCAGTGATCAAGCAGTGCTTGAGCAACGCCCCTACCATGATGAAGCAAGCCACAGTCGTGATCGATCAGTGCTGGAGCAAGGCTGCTACCGTGATCGAGCAAGCCACGACGGTAATCGATCAGTGCTGGAGCAAGGCTACTACCGTGATCGAGCATGCCACGGTAATGATCGAGCAGTGCTTGAGCAAGGCTGCTACCGTGATCGAGCACCGCTCGAGCAATGCTGCGACCGTGGTACCGTGGTCGAGGAAGTTGCGGCAACGCTACCGTGCTCGAGCAAAGCTGCGGTCGTGCTACCTTGGTACCATGGTTGAGCAAGGCTGCTACCGTGGTACAGTGGCCGATCAAATGCCACACAGTGATCGAGGACTGCTCGAGCAAGGATGCTACAGTGATGGATCAAGCCACGGCAGTTATCAATAAGTGCTGGAGCAACGATGCTACAGTTTTCAAGCAAGCCACGGCATTGATTGAGCAGTGCTTGAGCAATGCTGCTACCATGATCGAGCAAGCCACAGCAGTGATCAATCAATGCTGGACAAAGGCTGCTACCATGATTGAGCAAGCCACAGCAGTGGTCGAGCACTGCTCGAGCAAGGCTGCTACCGTGCTGCTGTGCTACCGCAGTGCTATGCCATCGCGGTACCGTGGTGAGCAAGGCTGCCACCGTGGTACCGTGGTCGAGGAAATTGCTGCAATGCTACCGCGGTAGAGCAAAGCTGTGGTCGTGCTACCTTGGTACAGTGGCCAAGCACGGCTGCTGCCATGGTATCGTGGCTGAGCAAAAGCCACGGCAGTGATCAAGTACTGCTGGAGCAAGGATGCTACCTTGATCGAGCAAGCCGCAGCAGTGATCGATCAGTGCTGGACCAAGGCTACTATCGTGATCGAGCAAGCCACAGCAGTGATCGATCAGTGATGAAGCACTGCTCGAGCATGGCTCCCACTGTGCTGCTACGCTACTACACTGCTATGCTACCACGGTACCATGGTCGAGCAATGCTACCACCATGGTACCGTGGTCGAGCAAGCTGCTGCAATGCTACTGTGCTCGAGCAAGGATGCTACCCTGATCGAGCAGGCCACGGTAGTGATCGATCAGTGCTGGAGCAAGGATGCCAGCGTGATCGAGCAAGCCACGGCCGTGATCGAGCAGTGCTGGAGCAAGGCTGCTACCGTGATCTAAGAAGCCACAGTAGTGATCGATCAGTGCTGGAGCAAGGCTGCTACCGCGATCGAGCAAGCCACAGCAGTGATCGAGCACTGCTGGAGGAAGGCTGCTACCGTGCTGTTGCAGTACGGTGATGCTATGCTACCGTGGTCCAGTGGTCGAGCAAGGCTGCCATCATGGTGCCATGGTCGAGGAAGCTACTCCAATGCTACCGTGCTTGAGCAAAGCTGGGGCCGTGCTACCTTGGTACTGTGGTCGAGGAAGGTTGCTACCGTGGTACCGTGGCAGAGCAAAAGCCATGGCAGTGATCGAGGACTTCTCGAGCAAGGATACTACGGTGATCGAGCAAGCCACGACCATAATCGATCAGTGCTAGAGCAAGGCTACTACCGTGATCGAGCATTCCATGGTCGTGATCGAGCAGTGCTTGAGCAAGGCTGCTACCGTGATCTAGCAAGCCGCAGCAGTGATCGATCAATGCTAGAGCAAGGCTACTACTGTGATCGAGCAAGCCACAACGGTGATCGAGCACTGGTCGAGCAAGGTTGCTACCGTGGTGTTGCGCTACTGCGATGTTATGCTACTGCAATCCCGTGGTCGAGCAAGGCTGCCACAGTGGTGCCATGGTCGAGCAAGCTACTGTAATGCTACTGTGCTTGACCAAAGCTGCGGCCTTGCTACCTTGGTACCGTGGTAGAGCAAAAGCCATGCCAGTGATCGAGGACTGCTCGAGCAAGGATGCCACCGTGATCAAGCAGGCCATGACAGTGATCGATCAGTGCTGGAGCAACGCTGCTACTGTGATCGAGCAAGCCACCGCAGTGATCGAGCAGTGCTTGAGCAAGGCTGCTACCATGATCAAGCAAGCCACAGCAGTGATCCATCAGTGCTGGAGCAAGGCTACTACCGTGATCGAGCATGCCATGGCAATGATCGAGCAGTGCTTGAGCAAGGCTGCTACCGTGATCTAGCAAACCACAGCAGTGATCGATCAGTGCTGGAGAAAGGCTACTACCGTGATCGAGCAAGCACACAGTAGTGATCGAGCACCGCTCGAGCAAGGCTGCGACCGTGGTACCGTGGTCGAGGAAGCTGCTGGAACGCTACCGTACTCAAGCAAAGCTGTGGCCATGCCACCTTGCTGTCGTCGTGGAGCAAGGCTGCTACCGTGGTGCCGTGGCCGAGCAAAAGCCACCGCAGTTATCGAGGACTGCTTGAGCAATGCTGCTACTGTGATCAAGCAAGCCACGGCAGTGATTGAGCAAGGCTGCCACCATGATCGAGCAAGCCGCAGTAGTGGTCGATCATTGCTCTGGCAAGGCTGCTACCGTGATCGAGCAAGCCACAGCCGTGATCAATCAGTGATCAAGCATTGCTTGAACGAGTTTGCCGCCTTGGTACCGTGGTCAAGGAAGGCTACCACCGTGGTACCATGGTCGAGGAAGCTACTGCAATGCTACCATGCTCGAGCGAAGCTGCGGCTGTGCTACCTTGGTACCGTGGTGGAGCAAGGCTGCTACCGTGGTGCCGTGGCCAAGCAAAAGCCACGGCAGTGATCGAGGACTGCTCGAGCAACGCTGCTATTGTGATCGAGCAAGCCACGGCAGTGATGGAGCAAGGCTGCCACCCTGATCGAGCAAGCCACAGTAGTGGTCAATCATTGCTTGGGCAAGACTGCTACCGTGATCGAGCAAGCCACAGTCGTGATCGAGCACTGCTCGAGCGAGGTTGCTACCATGCTGCGATGCTACCGTGCTGCTATCCTACCGCGGTACCGTGGTGAGCAAGGTTGCCATCGTGGTACCGTGGTCGAATAAGCTGCTGTGATGCTAGCGTGCTAGAGGAAAGCTGTGGCCGTGCTACCTTCCTACTGTGGTCAAGCACGGCTGCTACCATGGTACCATAGTCGAGCAAAAGCCACGACAGTGATCGAGTACTACTCGAGCAAGGATGCTACCTTGATCGCGTAAGCCGCAACAATGATCGATCAGTGTTGGAGCAAGGCAGCTATCGTGATCGAGCAAGCCACAGCAGTGATTGATCATTGATCGAGCACAGCTCGAGCAAGGCTCCCACCGTGCTACTACGCTATTGCGCTGCTATGCTACCGCGGTGCCGTAGTTGAGCAAGGCTGCCATTGTGGTACCGTGGTCGCGGAAGGTACTATAATGCTATCATGCTCGGGCAGGGATGCTGCCGTGATCGAGCAAGCGACAGCAGTGATCGATCAATGCTTGACCAAGGCTGCGAGCGTGATTGAGCAAGCCACGACAGTGATCGAGCAATGCTTCAGCAAGGCTGCTTTCGTGATCTAGCGAGCCATAGCAGTGATTGATGAGTGTTGGAGCAAGGCTGCTACCGTGATCGAGCAAGCCACAGCAGTGATCAAGCGCTGCTCGAGCAAGGCTGCTGTCGTGCTGCTGCACTACTACAATGCTATGCTACCGCAGTCCGGTGGTCGAGCAAGGCTGCCACCGTGGTGCTGTGGTCGAGGAAGCGGCTGCAATGCTACAGTGCCTGAGCAAAGCTGCGGCTGTGCTACCTTGGTACCGTGGCCGAGCAAAAGCCATGCCAGTGATCGAGGATTGCTCAAGCAGGGATGCCACCATGATCGAGCAAGCCATGACAATGATCCATCAGTGCTGGACCAACGACGCTACCGTGATCGAGCAAGCCACAGTAGTGATCAAGCACTGCTCGAGAAAGGCTGCTACCGTGATGCTATGCTATCGCGGTACCGTGGTTGAGCAAGGCTGCCACCGTGCTACCGTGCTACCGTGGTTGAGGAAGTTGCTGCAATGCTACCGTGCTCGAGCAAAGCTGCGGCCGTGCTACCTTGGTACCATGGTGGAGCAAGGTTCCTACTGTGGTACCGTAGCCGAGCAAAATCCACAGCAGTGATCGAGCACTGCTCGAGCAACGTTGCTACCGTGATCGAGCAAGTCACGGTAGTGATCGAGCAGTACTTAAGAAAGGCTGCTATCGTGATCTAGCAATTCACAACAGTGATCGAGCAGTGCTTCAGCAAGGCCGCTACCATGATCGAGCAAGCCGCAGTAGTGGTCGATCATTGCTGGGGCAAGGTTGCTGCCGTGATCGAGCAAGCCACAGCCGTGATCAATCAGTGATTGAGCACTGCTCAAGCGAGCTTGCTACCAAGGCTGCCACCATGGTGCCATGGTCGAGGAAGGTGCTGCAATGCTACCGTGTTTGAGCAAAGCTGCGGCCGTGCTACCTTCGTACTGTGGTCGAGCAAAAGCCATGGCAGTGATCGAGGACTGCTCGAGCAAGGATGCCACCATTATCGAGCAAGGCATGACAGTGATCGATCAGTGCTGGAGCAAGGCTGCTACCGTGATCGAGCAAGCCACCGCAGTGATCGATTAGTGCTGGAGCAAGGCTGCTGCCGTGATCGAGCAAGCCACGATAGTCATCGATCAGTGCTGGAGCAAGGCTGCTACAGTTATCGAGCATGCCATGGCAGTGATCGAGTAGTGCTGGAGCAAGGCTGCTACCGTGATCAAGCAAGCCATGACAGTGATCGATCAGTGCTGTAGCAACGCTGCTACCAAGATCAAGCAAGCCACCATAGTGATCGAGCAGTGCTTGAGCATGGCTGCTACCCTGATCCAGCAAACCACAGCAGTGATAGATCAGTGCTGGAGCAAGGTTACTACCATGATCGAGCAAGCCACAGCAGTGATCGAGCACTGCTCGAGCAAGGCTGCTATCGTGTTGCTGCGCTACCACGATGCTATGCTACTGAGGTACTGTGGTTGAGCAAGGCTGCCTCCATGGTACTGTGGTCGAGGAAGTGGCTGCAACGCTACCGTGCTCGGGCATGGCTACAACGCTACCGTGCTCGAGCAAAGCTGCGGCCGTGCTACCTTGGTGCCGTCCTGGAGCAAGGCTGCTACCGTGGCACCGTGGCCGAGCAAAAGCCATGGTAGTGATCGAGGACTACTCGAGCAACGCTGTTACCATCATCGAGCAAGCCACGACAGTGATTGAGCTGTGCGTGAGCAAGGCTGCTACCATGATCGAGCAAGCCACAGCAATGGTCAATCATTGCTGGGGCAAGGCTGCTACCGTGATCGAGAAAGCCACAGCCGTGATCGATAAGTGATCGAGCACTGCTCGAGTGAGGTTGCAACCATGCTGCGACGCTACCGTGCTGCTATGCTACCGCGGTACTGTGGTGAGCAAGGCTGCCACCGTGGTACCGTGGTCGAGGAAGTTGCTGCGATGCTACCGTGCTAGAGCACTGCTGCGACCGTGCTGCCTTGGTACCGTGGTAGAGCGCGGCTGCTTCCATGGTACCGTGATGAAGCAAAAGCCACGGCAGTGATCGAGTACTGCTCGAGCAAGGATGCCACTTTGATCGAGCAAGCCGCGGCAATGATCGATCAGTGCTGGAGCAAGGCTGCTATCGTGATTGAGGAAGCAACCCCAGTGATTGATCAGTGATCGAGCACTACTCGAGCGAGGCTCCCACCGTCCTGCTACGCTACTATGCTGCTATGCTACCGCAGTATCGTGGTCGAGCAAGGTTGCCACCCTTGTGCTATGGTCGAGCAAGCTGCTGCAATGCTACCGTGCTCGAGCAAGGATGCTGCCGTTATCGAGCAAGCCACGGCCGTGATCGATCAGTGCTGGAGCAAGGCTGCTAGCGTAATCCAGCAAACCACGGCAGTGATCGAGCAATGCTTGAGCAAGGCTGCTACCGTGATCTAGCAACTCGCAGCAGTGATCGATCAGTGCTGGAGCAAAGTTGCTATCGTGATCGAGCAAGCCATAGCAGTGACCGAGCACTGCTCCAGCAAGGCTGCTACCGTACTGCTGCGCTACTACGATGCTATGCTACCACAGTCCTGTGGTCGAGCAAGGCTGCCACTGTGGTGCTGTGGTCGAGGAAGGTGTTGCAATGTTACCGTGCCTGAGCAAAGCTGCGGCCGTGCTACCTTGGTACCGTGTCAGAGCAAAAGCCATGGCAGTGATCGAGGACTGCTCGAGTAGGAATGCCACCGTGATCGAGCAAGCCACGACAGTGATCGATTAATGCTAGAGCAATGCTGCTACCGTGATCGAGCAAGCCACCGCAGTGATCGACCAGCGATTGAGCAAGGCTGCTACCACGATCAAGTAAGCCACAGCAGTGATTGATCAGTGCTGGAGCAAGGCTGGTACCGTTATCGAGCAAGCTACAGTTGTGATTGATCCGTGGTAGAGCAAGGCTGCTACCATGATCGAGCAAGACATAGTAGTGATCGAGCACTGCTCGAGCAAGGCTGCTACCGTGATCGAGCAAGCCACGACAGGGATTGATCAGTGCTGGAGCAAGGCTTCTACCATGATCGAATAAGCCACAGTAGTGATTGAGCAGTGCCTGAGCAAGGCTGCTACCGTGATAGACCAAGCCACGGCAATGGTCGATCAGTGCTAGAGAAAGGCTGCTACTATGAGAGAGCAAGCCACAGCAGTGATCGACCACTGCTCTAGAAAGGCTGCTACGGTGCTGCTACGCTGCCGCGTGCTATGCTATCGCGGTACCGTGGCCGAGCAAGGATGCTACTGTGGTCGAGCAACAGCCCCGGCAGTGATCGAGCACTTCTTGAGCAAGGATGCTACCGTGATCGAGCAAGCCACGGCAATGATCAATTACTGCTGGAGCAAGGCTGCTACCGTGATCAAGCAAGCCACGGCCGGGATCGAGCAGTCCTTGAGCAAGGCTACTGCAACGATCGAGCAAGCCATGACAGTGATTGATCAGTGCTGGAGCAAGGCTGCTACCGTGGTCGACCAAGCGATAGCAGTGATCGATCAGTGCTGGAGCAAGGCTGCTACCGTGATCGAGCAAACCACAGCAGTGATCGATCGGTGATGGATCACTGCTCGAGCAAGGCTACCATCGTGCTGCTACGCTATTGCGTTGCTATGCTACCGTGGTGCAGTGGTCTAGCAAGGCTGCCACCGTGGTACCATGCTCAAGGAAGCTACTGCACTGCTACCGTGCCCAAGTAAAGCTGCGGCCGTGCTACCTTGGTACCGTGGTTGAGCAGGGCTGCTACAGTGGTACCATGGTCAAGCAAAAGCGGCGGCAGTGATCAGGTACTGCTCGAGCAAGGATGCTTCCCTGAGCAGGCAAGCCATGACAGTGATCGATCAATGCCAGAGCAAGGCTGCTACCGTGATCAATCAAGCCCCGGCAGTGATCGAGCAATGCTTGAGCAAGGCTGCTACCGTGATACAGCAAACCACAGCAGTGATCGATCAGTGCTAGAGCAAGGCTGCCACTGTGATTGAGCAAGGCACGGCAGTGGTCGAGAAGTACTTGAGCAAGGCTACGGAGTGGTCGAGCAAGCCACAACAGTGATCTGTGAGTGCTGGAGCAAGGCTGCTACCTTACTGCTACGCTACCGCGATGCTATGCTACCGCGGTACCGTGGTCGAGCAAGGCTTCCACCGTGGTACCGTGGCCTAGCAAAAGCCACGACAGTGATCCAGTACTGCTCGAGCAAGGATGCTACTGTGATTGAGCAAGCCACGAAGTGATCAAGCAGTGCTTGGGCAAGGGTGCTGTCGTGATCTAGCAAGCCACGACAGTGATCGGGCAGTGCTTGAGCAAGGCTGCTACCGTGATCTAGGAAGCCACAACAGTGATCGATCAGTGTCGGAGCACCGCTGCTACCATGATCGAGTACTGCTAGAGCACGGCTGCTACCGCGTTGCTACGCTACCACGGTACCGTGCTCGAGCAAGGCTTCCACCGTGGTACCGTGGCCGAGCAAAAGCCACGGCAGTGATCGAGTACTGCCCGAGCAAGGATGCTACAGTGATCGAGCAAGCCACAGCAATGATCGATCAATGCTGGAGCATGGCTGCTAACTTGATTCAGCAAGCCACGGCAGTGATCGAGTTGTGCTTGAGCAAGGCTTCTACCGTGACCTGGCGAGGCACCACAGTGATCTGTCAGTGCCGGAGCAAGGTTGCTGCCATGATCGAGCACTGCTCGAGCAAGGCCGCTATCGTGCTGGTACGCTACCACGCGGCTATGCTACCGCGGTACCGTGGTCGAGCTAGGTCTCCACCGTGGTATCGTGGCAGAGCAAAAGCCACGGCATTGGTCGAGTACTGCTCGAGCAAGGATGCTACCATGATCGAACAAGCCACGGTAGTCATCGATCAGTGCTGGAGCAAGGCTACTACCGTGAACGAGCAAGCCACGGCAGTGAGTGAGCAGTGCTTGAGCAAGGCTGCAACCATGATCGAGCAAGCCACAACTGTGATCGATCAGTGCTAGAACAAGGCTGCTACGATGATTGAGCAAGCCACAGCAATGATCGATCAATGCTGGAGCAAGGCTGCTACCGTGATCGACCAAGCCACGATAGTGACTGAGCATTGCTGGAGCAAGGCTGCAACCGCAATCTCGCAAGTCACAGCAGTGATCGATCAATACTGGAGGAAGGCGGCCACCATGATTGAGCACTGCTTGAGCAAGACTGCTATCGTGCTACTAGGATACCACGGTACGATGGTCGAGAAAGGCTTCCACCTTGGCACCGTGGCCGAGCAAAAGCCACGTCAGTGATCGATTAGTGCTGGAGCAAGGCTGCGAGCGTGATCGAGCAAGCCCCAATAGTGATCAATCAGTGATCGAGCACTGCTCAAGCAAGGCTGCTACCGTGCTACTACGCTACCGCACTGCTATGCTACCGCGGTACCGTGGTCGAGCAAGGATTCTACTGTGGTCGAGCAAAAGCCCCCGCAGTGATCGAGCACTGCTCGAGCAAGGATGCTACCGTGATCAAGCAAGCCACGGTAGTGATCGAGTAGTGCTGGAGCAAGGCTACTACCGTGATCAGGCAAGCCACCGCAGTGATCGATCAGTGCTGGAGCAAGGCTGCTGCATTGAACAAGCAAGCCGCAGCAGCTATCGATCAGTGATCGAGCACTACTTGAGCAAGGTTGCTGCCGTGGTACTGTGGTCGAGGAAGCGGCTTCAATGCTACCGTCCTCTAGCAAAGCTGCGGTCGTACTGCCTTGGCACCATGGTCGAGCAAGGCTGCTACCGTGGTGCCGTGGTCAAGCAAGCATGCTACCATGGTACCGTGGTCGAGCAAGGCTGCTACCGTGGTACCGCGGCCGAGTAAAAGCCACAGCAGTGATCGAGTACTGCTCTAGCAAGGATGCTACTGTGATCGAGCAGGGCACAGGAGTGATCGTACAGTGCTCCAGCAAGGCTGCTACCGTGCTGCTGCACTACCGCGCTGCTATGCTACCGTGGTGCCATGGTCGAGGAAGCTGCTGCAATGCTACTGTGCTCGAGCAAAGTTGCGGCTGTGCTACCTTGGTACAGTGGTCGAGCAAGGCCGTTACTGCAGTACTGTGGCCGAGGCAAAGCCACGGCAGTGATCGATCAGTGCTAGAGCAGAGCTGCTACCGCGATCTAGCAAGCCACAACAGCGATCGATCAGTGATCGAGCGCTGCTCGAGCATGGCTGCTACTGTGCTGCTACGCTACCGTGCTCCTATGCTATCGCGATACCCTGGTTGAAGAAGGCTCCCACTGTTGTACCGTGGTCGAGGAAGCTGCTGCAATGCTACCTTGCTCGAGTGAAGATTCTGCCATGCTACTTTGGTACCGTGGTCGGGCAAGGCTGTTGCGGCCGTACCGTGGCCGAGCAAAAGCCATGGCAGTGGTCAAGTACTGCACAAGCAAGGACGCTACCGCGATCGAGCAAGCCACGGCAGTGGTCGATCAGTGCTGGAGCAAAGCTGCTACCTTGATCAAGCAAGCCATAGCAGTGATCGATCAGTGCTGGAGCAAGCCTGCTACTGTGATCAAGCAAGCCACAGCAATGATCCATCAGTGCTGGAGCAAGCCTGCTACTGTGATCGAGCAAGCCACAACAGTGATCCATCAGTGATCGAGCACTGCTGGAGGAAGTCTGCTACTGTGTTGCTATGCTACGGTGGTACCGTGGTCGACCATGGCTGCTACCGTGGTACCGTGGCTGAGGAAAAGCCACGGCAGTGATTGAGTACTGCTCGAGCAAAGATGCTACCGTGACCGAGCAAGCCACAGCAGTGATCGATCAATACTCCAGCAAGGCTGCTACTATGCTGCCGCGCTACCGCGCTGCTATGCTACCGCGGTCGAGAAGGTATGCCACCGCGGTGCCATGATCGAGGAAGCTATTGCAATGCTACCGTGCTCGAGTAAAGTTGCAACTGTGCTACCTTGGTACCGTGCTCGAGCAAAAGCCACGGCAGTGATCGATCAGTGCTGGAGCAAGGCTGCTACCTCGATCTAGCAAGCCACAACAGCGATCGATCAGTGATCGAGCACTGCTCGGCCAAGGCTACTGCCGTGCTGCTGCGTTACCGCGCTCCTAGGCTATCGCGGTACCGTGGTCGAGCAGGGCTCCCACCGTGGTATCGTGGCCGAGGAAGCTGCTGCAATGCTACCGTGCTCGAGCAATGCTGCGACCATGCTACCTTGGTATCGTGGTCGAGCAAGGCTGCTACCGTCGTACTGTGGCCGAGCAAAAACCATGGCAATGATCAGGTACTGCTCAAGGAGGGTCGCTACCGCGATCGAGCAAGCCACGACAATGATCGATCAGTGCTAGAGCAAGGCAACTACCTTGATCGAGCAAACCACAACAGTGATCTATCAGTGCTGGAGCAAGGCTGCTACCGTGATCGAGCAAGCCACAGCAGTGATCGAACACTACTCGAGCAATGCTGCTATCGTCCTGCTACGCTACCGCACTGCTATGCTACCGCGGTACCGTGGTCGAGCAAGGCTGCGACAGTGGCACCGTGGTCAAGGAAGCTGCTGCAATGCTACCATGCGCGTGCAAAGCTGCTGCCGTGCTACCTTGGTACCATGGTCGAGCAAGGCTGCTGCCGTGGTACCGTTGGCGAGCAAAGGCCCCGACGGTGATCGAGTACTGCTCAAGCAAGGGTGCTACCGTGATCGAGCATGCCACGGCGGTGATCGATCAGTGCTAGAGCAAGGCTGCTGCTGTGATCGAGCAAGCCACGGCAGTGATCGAGCTGCACTGGATCAAGGCTGCTACTGTGATCGAGCAAGCCACAACAGTGATGGATCGGTGATCGAGCACTGCTCGAGCAAGGCTGCTACCGTGCTGTTACACTATCGTACTGCTATGCTATCGCGGCACCGTGGTCGAGCATGGTTGCCACCGTAGTACCATGGTTGGCAAAGCTGCTGCAATGCTACCGTGCTCGAGCAAAGCTGTGGCCGTGCTACGTTGGTACTGTGGTCGAGCAAGGCTGCTACCGTGGTACTGTGGTCTATCAAACGCCACGGCAATGATCGAGTACTGCTCGAGCAAGGATGCTACTGTGATCGAGCAAGGATGCTACCGTGATCGAGCAAGGATGCTACCGTGATCGAGCAAACCGCGGCAATGATCGATCAGTGCTGGCGCAAGGTTGCTACTGTGATCGAGCAAGCAACGGTAGTGATCGAGCAGTGCTTGAGGAAGGCTGCTACCATGATTGAGCAGTGCTTGAGCAAGGTCGCTACGATGGTCGAGCAAGCCACAGCAGTGATCGATCCGTGCTGGAGCAAGGCCTCTACTGTGATTGAGCAAGCCGCGGCAGTGATCGATTAGTGATAGAGCAAGGCTGCTGCCGTGATCGAGCAAGCCAAAGCAGTGATCGAGTAGTCCCCGAGCAACACTGGTACCGTGATCAAGCAAGGCTGAAGCAATGCTCTCGCAAGGCTGCTGCCGAGCTGATGCAATGCACCGCAGTGATCGAGCAGTGCTGGACTAAGGCTGTTTCCGTGATCGAGCAAGCCCCAGCAGTGATCTAGCAGTGCCCGAGCAAGGCTGCTACCCTGATCTAGCAAGGCTGCTATTGAGCTGATGCAAGGCACAGCAGTGATAGAGCAAGCCATGCTAGTGCTGGAGCAGCAAGTCTGCTTCTGAGCTGGAGCAAAAGGCATGGCACTGATCGAGTGCTGCTCGAGCGAAGGCAATGACCGAGCAACGTATGCTCTACAGCTCAGGGTAGGCACGATAGTCATTGACCACGGCACCGCAGTGATCAACTCCCATAAGAGCAGTGGTCGAGCAAAGGCTGGACAGTGATCATTGCTGTTGCTAGGATACCATCCTCGTGGTCGGGCAAGGCGCCCGGTGGAGTTATACTTGCACTTTTTCAGGAGTGGTTTCGACCCGTCAAGTAGGCACCGTGGCCGGCTAAACCGTCAAGCATAACCTCGTGGCTTTTCGACGGATCTGGAGGAGTAGGGAGGGGAGGGACGAATCGAAGCGACAAAGGGCTGAATTCAGTGGATCGTGGCAGCAAGGCCACTCTGCCACTGACAATACCCCGTCGCGTATTTAAGTCATCTGCAAAGTGATGCGAACCTCGCCAACACCGTGATGAAACCCAATATCAAGTATGATATGAACCTCACCAACTCGTGACGAAACTCGTATACGACTAAGGTCTCCAGGAAACGTGTCCTTATCAAGCTTGAAAGGTGGAGCCTTGACCCATTACCTATAAAGAGGTAAGAACCTTGGTATAGTGAAGACGCCACAATCAACTATGGAAGGGTTGATTGATAAGTCGGAGATGAATGCCATGGAATACTCCGATAAGTTCGAATAGTTCTTCAAAGAACCAAAGAGAATAAAATCTCACACTTCATTAATGAATAAAACTGATCCAAATCGTCCAAAGGCAAGCACCAGCCTTTAAACAGGCCAAAGTGCAATATTACATCAAAAATAACCTTCCTAAATGGTTATCATAGGACAGGAATCTAATTAGAAAGCAAATCTAAGTGCTATCCCAGAGAAATTACAATATATTAACAATATCTTCAGAACTAAATAAAGGGGAAGGAAATATATTCTACTTGCTAAAAGAGGAAAGTGATATATTCTTGTAGATGACTTCAATATATCAGCATTAACTTGTGCTTCCCTTGCCTCTTTAGTTCTCTCAACTGCCTTTCTTGAAAATATTCTTTCCCTTTCATCTTGTTAAGATATATTTCTTGAAGATACTTGCCTTCTTGACATTCAACTGAAATATATTTCTTGAATTACTTGCACTCTTGATGCTTAACTGAAATATGTGGCCTTCATCATTTGTCCATTTATGGATAATGTTGAGTCATTGAGCTTGCTCGTCACTTGTATGCATATCCATATCCGCTTCTTCGTCGTGCACTAGCTTCTCATCATCCGATCATGAGAGACTTCGATTGTAGGCTTCGTGCTTTTATCTTAGATCACATTATTCCCCTCCTCTTGAAAAGGATTTGTCCTCAAATCATGACCTACATGAAAATAAAATAAATTACTAATTCTGAAATTATCAATATCATTATACTCGCCTTGTTGTACAGAGTTGTAGGCATCATTATTAATGCACTCAATTGCTTGGAATGGTCCATCTCCACGAGCAAGTCGTTTTGAACGTCGTTGAGCGTGAAACCTCTTCTTCCTCATGTGCCATGAATCATAACCTCCTGGATCAAAATCAAATTTCTTCTTTCGCCTAATGATTGAATGTTTCTCATAATGCTTCACTTTCATCTCAATTCTAAGTACTTTTCTCTCATGAATTTGCTCAACAACTTCAACTTTGTTCTATCCATAAAAATTATTAAACTCAAAGAAACATAAATCAAACAAATGATAAATATATGTAACAAACTCATATGAAATTTCCAAAGATGAAAATCTTGTGGTAGAGTAGTCAAGCCTACAGTAAGAAAAGCCAATATGTGGTAAATATTCTTCACATGCTTTGGCGTCAATTTTCGCATAGCAAGTCAAAAACAATAATTTGTTTCCAAGGTCTCTCAAATTTTTCCAAGTGTAGTTCAAAAACATAACTTCTTTACTCAAAATGAACACAGTATGTAACCTCAAAATCATTTCAAAGATCAAATCATCATGTGTGGCATCATCCATTATATGACATGGAATATAGTACCAATATAAGCTAGATAAGCAATGGAAACCACTTACCTGACTTACCAAAGTAGATATTGGCCAACCTTGGATTGCCTTTTCCTCTTCAACAAGATTCTCATTAATAGCAGCACTCAAAATCAAATCAATAAATACAATCTCATCCATACAAAGAGTTCGGGTTTCAAGTTTAGCAAATAACAATTCTTTGCTTAAGGCCTCTAAAACAAGTCTTGAGTATTTATCATGATTATCTAGATTCTTATCATGATGAATGCCGTCAACATAAATAAATGCATATAAATTATGGCTCATAAGTATCATGAAAACTTTAGGCCTATTAATCAATCCAAAAGGAATCACCAACCAGTCAAACAAATCAAGTTTTATTTGGAATGTGTTGATGAACTCATATCCCTCTTTCAACCAAACATGATGAAATTCACCTTCCACATTAGGCTTTGAAATCAAACATGCATCATGAAATCCATCGAACATGCGATCTAAATGAGGAATAGAGTTAGGGCACATGACCATGGTGTTTTTGATGGCTTGAAAACCAGAAAACACTATCCATGTTTGATCCTCATGCTCTAGTAACATTAAGACAATAAAGGGACTCATGTACTCACTAGCTTCTAGATTTACCACTTGCTCAGTGGGTTGTAGTTGAAGCTCCTTCATCTCCTGATGATTACTTCTAATGGCTAGTTGGTTTGGACTTGATCCTTGATGCACTCCCTTGACTTCCTGCAAATAAGAAATGATATTGCTCGGCAAGAATCCGACAAGATTGTTAGTAAATAAAATCAGCTCCTTAATTATAAGGGGCTGATGTAAACTTAAATAACTCTCAATCTCACGGTCTTTTTCCTCTCTTGCACTCACCAATGAAACATCACTCTTATTTTTCTCTCCATATCTTTTCTCTCATTTTCTTTTTCCACAACTTCAATCTCTTTCTCTTTTTTATTGCTCTCTGTTTCTTGACACTCATTTATCTTTTTATCACATTGTTTCTTTTTCTCACTCTCTCTTTTTTTATCACACTCTTTTTCTTGAGCATTCTTTTGGTTCTCATGAATTTGTGTAATACTCACAGCTTGTTTGACTTCCATAGATGGCTTAGAACAGATCTTCATTGAGGGGACCTCAACTTGCTGAGAGGTTGATCTTGAAGAACTTGTTGCAGCCATGCTTGTGCGCCATTCATCCGTGTTTCTTTGCTTCAATCGTTGTTCAACTTTCATGGCATGGAACAACATATCTTTGAACTCTTCATAATAATGCATCGACACTTCATCAGCGATTTCACGATTTAATCCACGTAAGAACCTGTCCATAGTGACTTCTATGTCCTCCTCTATGTTTGCTCGGGTCAGTGCAACCTCCATCTCTTTGTAATAATCAATAACGCTCTTGGATCCTTGAGTGAGATGTTGCAATTTGTTGTGCAATTCCCAGCGATACGAACTTGGAAGGAATCGTTGCCTCATTATTGACTTCATCTTGCTCCATGTCTCAATGGGTCGCTCTCCATTCTGTTTCCTACTTGTAATAATCCGATCCCACCAAATAATAGCATAGTCGGAGAATTGAAATGAAGCAAGTTGTACCTTTTTCTTTCGGAGTAGAAATGATGTTTGAAGACCATCTCCATTCCTTCCTCCCACAAAAGATAAGCTTTGGGGTCGTTTTTGCCTTGGAAAGTTGGAAACTTCACTTTTGTGTCACGGAGATCATTGTCTTGCCCTGGTCTTCTCGATTCTTTATCTACATATGGAAGCTGAAAGCTTTTTCTTTCTGCTTCATCCTCAATTCGATCTATCTTCTTGTGGATTTGATTGAATTCAGCTCTCATCATCCTCCTAACCTCGTGTACATATGCTTGTAGTTGTACATCTTTGAATGCGCTTTCCTCTTGATAGTGTGACATGATGAGAATCTGCAACAGATATTAGGACCTCACAAGCACTCTCTCACGTGTTTCGCTCAAGAATATGTTCACTCAATTCACTCATGTTTGCACTCAACTGGCTTTTACCCTCTAATAATCTCACCACTCTTGCCTTTTTCCGCTCGTATATCCTCTTTCAGTTCTTTTTGAACTAAACAAACAAAAATCAGAATGTCACGCAACAATCCACCACGACTTCACCAAGATTTGAAAGAAGAGAATACGGTCGAGTTCCAAAGTAATGAAGATCAAGACAAATAAGGGGATTATGGACAAGAGAATGATAGATCAATTGAAAAGAAACAACTTTGAGTATGAAGATGTTGATAGCTCTATGAATGGTCAAATAATTCTTGGACTTGTTCAATGTCTCACTTCTTCACTTTTTTCTACCTTTTTTTCACTGTTGATTCTTTTTTTTCTTTTTTTTTTTAAATTTTGCAACTTTTTCTTTCTTTTTTCTGCTACTTGTTTTTTTTTCCAACTAATTTTTTTTTTACTTTTTCTGAAGAAGATAATAGAAAAGAAAGAAGATAAAGAAAAACAACGAAGATGAAAGAGAATGAAGATAAACTAAAAGGATAGACTGAACCTGACTTAGAACGTTGGCTCTGATACCAAATGATGCGAACCTCGCCAACACCGTGATGAAACCCAATATCAAGTATGATATGAACCTCACCAACTCGTGACGAAACCCGTATACGACTAAGGTCTCCAGGAAACGTGTCCTTATCAAGCTCGAAAGGTGGAACCTTGACCCATTACCTATAAAGAGGTAAGAACCTTGGTATAGTGAAGACACCACAATCAACTATGGACGGGTTGATTGATAAGTCGGGGATGAACGCCACGGAATACTCCGATAAGTTCGAATAGTTCTTTAAAGAACCAAATAGAATAAAATCTCACACTTCATTAATGAATAAAACTGATCCAAATCGTCCAAAGGCAAGCACCAGCCTTTAAACAGGCCAAAGTGCAATATTACATCAAAAATAACCTTCCTAAATGGTTATCATAGGACAGGAATCTAATTAGAAAGCAAATCTAAGTGCTATCCCAGAGAAATTACAATATATTAACAATATCTTCAGAACTAAATAAAGGGGAAGGAAATATATTCTACTTGCTAAAAGAGGAAAGTGACGTATTCTTGTAGATGACTTCAATATATCAGCATTAACTTGTGCTTCCCTTGCCTCTTTAGTTCTCTCAACTGCCTTTCTTGAAAATATTCTTTCCCTTTCATCTCGTTAAGATATATTTCTTGAAAATACTTGCCTTCTTGACATTCAACTGAAATATATTTCTTGAATTACTTGCACTCTTGATGCTTAGCTGAAATATGTGGCCTTCATCATTTGTCCATTTATGGATAATGTTGAGTCATTGAGCTTGCTCGTCACTTGTATGCATATCTATATCCGCTTCTTCGTCGTGCACTAGCTTCTCATCATCCGATCATGAGAGACTTCGATTGTAGGCTTCGAGCTTTTATCTTGGATCACATCAAAGGATTCTACTCATAGCTCGGTAGGAATTGTGCTTCAAGGCGGCCCACATGGCTCGTCCGCCATGCGGGCTTCACCAACGATACGTGCCCTTGGGGGCCGGGGGGCCCCTACTGCGGGACGAGAATCAGGCGGCAGGCGCATGTATCGGTACTAGCCCGGATTCTGACTTAGAGGCATTTAGTCATAATCCAGCGCATGGTAGCTTCGCGCCACTAGCTTTTCAACCAAGCGCGATGACCAAATGTGCGAATCAACGATTCCTCTCGTACTAGGTTGAATTACTATTGCAACACTCTCATCAGTAGGGTAAAACTAACCTGTCTCACGATGATCTAAACCCAGCTCTCGTTCCCTATTGGTGGGTGAACAATCCAATACTTGGTGATTTCTGCTTCACAATGATAGGAAGAGCCGACATCGAAGGATCAAAAAGCAACATCACTGTGAACGCTTGGCTGCCACAAGCTAGTTATCCCTGTGGTAACTTTTCTAACACCTCTAACTTCAAATTCCGAAGATCTAAAGGATCGATAGGCCACGCTTTCACGGTTCGTATTCGTACGGGAAATTAGAATGAAACGAGCTTTTACCCTTTTGTTACACACGAGATTTTTGTTCTCGTTGAGCTCATCTTAGGACACCTGCGTTATGTTTTAACAGATGTGCTGCCCCAGCCAAACTCCCCACCTGACAATGTCTTCTGCTCAGATCGGCCCGCCGAGGCGGACCTTAGGTCCAAAAGAAGGGGTGTTGCCCCGCCTCCGATTCACAGAATAAGTAAAATAACATTAAAAGTAGTGGTATTTCACTTTCGCCCGAGGGCTCCCACTTATTCTACACCTCTCAAGTCATTTCACAAAGTCGGACTAGAGTCAAGCTCAACAGGGTCTTCTTTCCCCACTGATTCTGCCAAGCCCGTTCCCTTGGTTGTGGTTTCGCTGGATAGTAGACAGGGATAGTGGGAATCTCGTTAATCCATTCATGCACGTCACTAATAAGATGATGAGGCATTTGGCTACCTTAAGAGAGTCATAGTTACTCTTGCCGTTTACCCGCACTTGGTTGAATCTCTTCACTTTGACATTCAGAGCACTGGGCAAAAATCACATTGTGTGAACATCCGCAGGGACCATGCAATGCTTTGTTTTAATTAAACAGTCGGATTCCACTTGTTTGTACCAGTTCTGAGTCGACTGTTCGACGCCAGGGGAAGGCCCTCGAGGGAGCCGTTCCCAGTCAGCCACCCGGCCAACACGCATCGACTCGCTCTGACCACGGGAGCAGCTCGAGCAGTCCACCGATAGCCAACGAGCTCGGGACTGGGACTCCGTGCCCAGCCCTCACAGCCAATCCTTTTCCTGAGGTTACGGATCCATTTTGCCGACTTCCCTTGCGTACATTGTTCCATTGACCAGAGGCTATTCACCTTGGAGACCTAATGTGGTTATGAGCACGACCGAGCATCGGTGGCACTCGGTCCTCCGGATTTTCAAGGGCCGCCGGGGTGCACCGAACACCACGTGACGTCCGGTGCTATTCCAGCCGTTGGACCCTACCTCCAGCTGAGCCATGTCCAAGGGTGGGCAGGCTATTAAACAGAAAAGATAACTCCTCCCAAGGCCCCCGCCGACGTCTCCTGACTCCCTAATGTTGTCGTCAGCCACCACATCCCTGTTCAAATTTTTAACCTGATTCCCTTTCGAAGCTTGTAGGCGCGGTCCTGTCAGACGAGCTTCCCCCGTCTCTTTGGATCGACTAAGCCATGTACAAGTGTCGTTCACATGGAACCTTTTCCCACATCGGCCTTCAAAGTTCTCATTTGAATATTTGCTACTACCACTAAGATCTGCACCGACGGCCGCTTCGCCCGGGCTCACGCCCTAGGTTTTGCAGCGACCACCGCCCCCTCCTACTCATCGAGGCCTGGCACTTGCCTCGACGGTCGGGTATAGGTCGCGCGCCTCAGCGCCATCCATTTTTGGGGCTAGTTGATTCAGCAAGCGAGTTGTTACACAGTCCTTAGCGGATTTCAACTTCCATGACCACCGTCCTGCTATCTTAATCGACCAACATCCTTTGTGGGTTCTATGTTAGCGTGCAGTTGGGCACTGTAACCTGGCTTCCGATTCATCCAGCATCGCCAGTTCTGCTTACCAAAAATGGCCCACTTGGAGCTCTCGATTCCGTGGCCTGGCTTAGCAAAGCAGCCGCACCGTCCTACCTATTTAAAATTTGAGAATAGGTTGAGGGCGTTGCGCCCCCGATGCCTCTAATCATTGGCTTCACCCAATAGAACTCGCCCTCGAGCCCCAGCTATCCTGAGGGAAACTTTGGAGGGAACTGGCTACTAGACGGTTTGATTAGTCTTTCGCCCCTATACCCAAGTCAGACGAATGATTTGCACGTTAGTATCGTTGCGGGCCTCCAACAGAGTTTTCTCTGGCTTCGTGCCGCTCGGGCATAGTTCACCATCTTTTGGGTCCCGATAGCCATGCTCTCACACGAACCCTTCTCAGAAGATCAAGGTCAGTCAGTGGTGCACCCACAGAGGATCCCACCAGTCAGCTTCCTTGCGCCTTATGGGTTTTCCACCCATTGACTCGCACACATGTCAAACTCCTTGGTTTGTGTTTCAAGATGGGCCGAATGGGGAGCCCACAGGCCGATGCCGGGTGCATGCAGGTGCCGAGGCACGCCGAGAGGTACACACTGCCTACCACGATCGAGGCCACGATGTTTCCGCAAGCATTTCAAGGGCTTGGGCTTGGGTGGCCGCCCCAATCTGCATCAGTCCATGCCCTGAGTCAATCGGCGGACCGGCTCATTGCCTTTCCACATCCGACCGGGGCGCATTGCCGGCCCCCATCTGCTTCCCTCCCTACAATTTCAAGCACTCTTTGACTCTCTTTTCAAAGTCCTTTTCATCTTTCCCTAGCGGTACTTGTTTGCTATCGGTCTCTCGCCCGTATTTAGCCATGGACGAAATTTACCGCCCGATTGGGGCTGCATTCCCAAAAAACCTGACTTATCGACAGTGCCTCTTGGTGCGACAAGGTCCGAGCACAATGGGGCTCTCACCCTCTATGGCGCCCCTTTCCAAGGAACTTGGGCTCGGTCCATCGCTGACAACGCTTCTCCATACGACAATTCAATAGCCGGGGGCGCTCGATTTTCATGGTGGGCATTTCCCGGTTCGCTCGCCGTTACTAGGGGAATCCTTGTTAGTTTCTTTTCCTCGCCTTATTGATATGCTTAAACTCAGTGGATGGCCCCGCCTAACCTGGGGTAGCATGTGTTTGATGGAAGGCCGCCGAGCGCCGAGGGAGGGACGGTTCGGACTGTTGCCCAAGGGGCGAATCTACCACCACCGTGTGTCGCGGAGTCCGTCGCTTCATCGATCATTTTTAGGCCAACTGCAGCCGTGCGCGACTAGAGGCCAGCGTTCCCAACTGATGTGATCCAAGATACGAGCTTGAAGCCTACAATCGAAGTCTCTCATGATCGGATGATGAGAAGCTCGTGCACGACGGAGAAGCGTATATGGATATGCATACAAGTGACGAGCAAGCTCAATGACTCAACATTATCCATAATATTTCAAAAATGGACAAATGATGAAGGCCACATATTTCAGCTAAGCATCAAGAGTGCAAGCAATTCAAGAAATATATTTCAGTTGAATGTCAAGAGGGCAAATATCTTCAAGAAATATATCTTAACAAGATGATAGGGAAAGAATATTTTCAAGAAAGGTAGTTGAGAGAACTAAAGAGGCAAGAGAAGCACAAGTTAATGTTGATATATTGAAGTTATCTACAAGAATATATCACTTTCCTCTTTTAGCAAGTAGAATATATTTCCTTTCCCTTTACTTGGTTCTGAAGATATTGGTAATATTTTCTAATTTCCCTGAGGAAACACTTAGATTTGCTTTCTTATTAGTTTCCTACCTCATGAGAACCATTTAGGAAGGTTATTTTTGATGTAATATTGCACTTTGGCCTATTTAAAGGCTGGTGCTTGCCCTTGGACGAATTTTTGGGGATCAGTTTTATTCATTAATGAAGTGTGAGATTTTATTCTCTTTGGTTCTTTGAAGAACTATTCGAACTTATCGGAGTATTCCGTGGCGTTCATCCCCGACTTATCAATCAACCCTTCCATAGTTGATTGTGGCGTCTTCACTATACCAAGGTTCTTACCTCTTTATAGGTAATGGGTCAAGGTTCCACCATTCGAGCTTGACAAGGACACGTTTCCTGGAGACCTTAGTCGTATACGGGTTTCGTCACGAGTTGGTGAGGTTCATATCATACTTGATATCGGGTTTCATCACGGTGTTGGCGAGGTTCGCATCACCAACCCACCGCTGCCACCAGCCCGGGGTGGGATGGGGCAGGGCTGTGGGGGCGACATGTTGCGTGACACCCAAGCAGACATGCCCTTGGCCGAATGGCTTCAAGCGCAACTTGCATACAAAGACTCGATGGTTCACGGGATTCTTCAATTCACACCAAGTATCACATTTCGCTATGTTCTTCATCGATTGGAGAGCCCAGATATCCGTTGCCGGGAGTCATTTTGATAAGTTGGAGACAACAAGGCCGTGTGGACAGATCCCCGTGGGGGATGAGGCCGGGGCCACGCTTCTCTTGTGCATGTTTTTTGGCGCGTTCCGCCCTGGGGTATGTTGTACGCACGGGGGCACACGGGCGGTGGGGGGCAGCGTGGAACTCCCGAGAGCAGGCGGGCAGCTGTGCCGTCCCCGTCCGCGCTTTGTTAACGGGTACACGGGTCGTTCTGCTTTGCAAGATTCGACAATGATCCTTCCGCAGGTTCACCTATGGAAACCTTGTTACGACTTCTCCTTCCTCTAAATGATAAGGTTCAATGGACTTCTTGTGACGTCGTCGGCGATGGAGCACCCACGTCTCCGCGATCCGAACACTTCACCGGACCATTCAATCGGTAGGAGTGACGAGTGGTGTGTACAAAGGGCAGGGACATAGTCAACGCGAGCTGATGACTCGCGCTTACTAGGAATTCCTTGTTGAAGACCAACAATTGCAATGATCTATCCCCATCACGATGAAATTTCAAGGATTACCCGGGCCTGTCGGCCAAGGCTATAGACTTGTTGAATATATCAGAGTAGCGCGCGTGTGGCCCAGAACATCTAAGGGCATCACAGACCTGTTATTGCCTCAAACTTCCTTGGCCTAAGCGGCCATAGTCCCTCTAAGAAGCTGGCCATCATGATCGAGCAAGCCACGGCAATGATTGATCAGTGCTGGAGGAAGGCTGCTACCGTAATCTAGTAAGCCACGACAGTGATAGAGCTATGCTAGAGCAAGCCTGCTGCCGTGATCAGTGCTGGAGCAAGACTGCTACCCTGATCGAGCCAGCCACAGCGGTGATCGATTAGAGATCGAGCACTGCTCGAGCAAGGCTACTATCGTGTTGCTACGCTACCTCGCCGCTATGTTATCGCGGTCCTGTGGTCGAGCAAGGCTACCACCGTGGTCAAGGAAGCTGCTGCACTGCTACCGTGCTGGAGCAAAGCTGCGGCCCTGCTACTTTAGTACCGTGGTCGAGCAAGACCGGTACCATGGTACCGCGGTCGAGCAAGGCTGCTACTGGGGTACCATGGCCGAGCAAAAGCCATGGCAGTGATCGAGTATTGCTCAAGTAATGATGCTACCCTGATCGAGCAAGCCACAAGAGTGATTGATCAGTGCTAGAGCAAGGCTGCTACCGTGATCGAGCAAGCGACAGCAGTGATCGAGCAGTGCTTGAGCAAGGCTGCTACTGTGATCTAGCAAGCCACCGCAGCGATCTATCAGTGCTGGACCAAGGCTGCTACTGTGATCGAGCAAGCCATAGCTGTGATCGATCACTGATCGAGCATTGCTCGAGCAAGGCTGCTACCCTGCTGCTACGCTACCGCGCTGCTATGCTACCGCGGTACCGTGGTCGAGCAAGGCTGCCACCGTTGTACCGTGGTGGAGGAAGCTGCGACAATGCTACCTTGCTCGAGCAAAGCTGTGGCCGTGCTACCTTGGTACCGTGGTCGAGCAAGGCTGCTACCATTGTACCGTGGCCTTGCAAAAGCCACGGCAGTGGTCGAGTGCTGCTCGAGCAAGGCTGCTTCCGTGATCAAGCAAGCTGCGGTAGTGATAGATTAGTGTTGGAGGAAGGCTGCTACCGTGATCAAGCAAGCCACGGTAGTGATTCAGCAGTGCTAGAGCAAGGCTGCTACCCTCATTGAGCAAGCCATCGCAATGATCGATCAGTACCGGAGCAAGGTTGCTACCATGCTCCTACGCTACCGCTCCTATGCTACTGCAATATTCTGGTCGAGAAAGGCTTCCACCGTGGTATCGTGGTCGAGGAAGCTGTTGCAACGCTACCGTAGTTGAGCAAAGCTGCGACCGTGCCACCTAGATACCGTGGTCGAGCAAGGCTGCTACCTTGGTTCCGTGGTCGACCAAAAGCCATGGCAGTGATCGACTACTCCTCGAGCAAGGATGCTACCGTGATCGGGCAGGCCATGGCAATGATCGATCAATGCTGGAGCAAGGCTTCTACTGTGATCGAGCAAGCCATGGCAGCGATCGAGTAGTGTTGGAGCAAGGTTGGTTCTGTGATCGAGCGAGCCATAGCAGTGATCGATCAGTGCTAGAGCAAGGCTGCTACCGTGATGGAGCAAGCTACAACAGTGGTCGATCAGTGATTGAGCACTACTCGAGCAAGGCTGCTAGCATACTGCTACGCTATCGCGCTGCTATGCTACCGCGGTAACATGGTCGACCAAGGGTGCCACCATGTAACCGTGGTCGAGGAAGCCGCCGCAATGCTACCGTGCCCGAGCAAAGCTGCGGCTGTGCTACCTTGGTACCATTGTCAAGCAAGGTTGATACCGTGGCCAAGCAAAAACCACGCAGTGATCGAGTTCTGCTCGAGCAAGGATGCTACCATGAACGAGCAAGCCACGACAATGATTGATCAGTGCTGGGGCACGGCTGCTACCGTGATCGAGCAAGCCACCGCAGTGATCGATCAGTGATCGAGCACTGCTCAAGCAAGGCTTCTACAGTGCTTCTGCGTACGGCGCTGCTATGCTACCATGGTCGAGGAAGCTGCTGCAATGCTACCGTTCACAAGCAAAGTTGCGGCTGTGTTACCTTGGTACCGTGGTCGAGCAAGGCTACTACCTTGGTACCTTGGTCGAGCAAAAGCCACGGCAGTGATGGCGTATTGCTCGAGCAAGGCCGCAACCGTGGTACCGTGGTCGAGGAACCTGCTACAATGCTATTGTGGTTGAGCAAAGCTACGGCCATGCTACCTGGGTACCATGGTCGAGCAAGGCTACTACCGTGGGACCGTGGCCAAGCAAAAGCCACGGCAGTGATCTAGTACTGCTCGACAAAGAATGCTACTGTGATAGAGCAAGCCATGCCAATGATTGATCAGTGCTTGAGCAAGGCTGCTACCATGATCGGGCAGGCCATGGCAATGATCGATCAGTGCTAGAGCAAGGCTTCTACCGTGATCAAGCAAGCCACGGCAGTGATCGAGTAGTGTTGGAGCAAGGTTGGTTCCGTGATCGAGCGAGCCATAGCGACAAGCAAGGATGCTGCCATGCTGCTACGCTACCGCACTGCTATACTACCGCCGTACCGTGGTCGAGCAAGGGTTCCACCAGGGTACCGTGGTTGAGGAAGCTGCTGCAATGCTACCTTGCTCGAGCAAAGCCGCGGCCGAGCTACCCTGGAACGTGGTCGAGCAAGGCTGCTAACGTGGTACCTTGGTCGAGCAAAGGGCATGACACTGATTGATCAGTGCTGGAGCAACGCTGCTACTAGGATCGAGCAACCACGGCAATGATCGAATGGTGCTTGAGAAGGGCTGCCTA